>JAKSZT010053770.1:34612828-34648644 GCA_026826555.1 Tolypeutes matacus
TTGTTTTTTATTTTTAAAGAAGTTTTAGATTACATAAATGTTACATCAAAAATATAGGGGATTCCCATATGCCCCAACCACTCTCCCTCCCACTTTCCTACATTACAACATCTTTCATTAGTGTGGTACATTTATTACAATTGATGAACACATATTGAAGCACTGCTACTAACCATGGACTGTAGTTTACATAATAGTTTACACTCTACCCCGCACCATTTTAGAGGTTTTGACAAAATGTATAATCGCCTGTATCCTTCATTGCAATGTCATCCAGGACAATTCCAATGTCCTGAAAAAAGCCCCATATTAGAACTATTCTTCCCTCTCCCTCCCTTCAGAACCCCTGGTGGCTTTTATATCAATGATACAAGTTCTTCCTTGCCAGAATAATAATGTCTGTAATAGAATAATAATAAGTCGACTTTAGTCCATTGTTCATTCCCTTATCTTGAGGAATTTAGGATGGTGATGCCCACTCCGTTTCTTATAGAGGGGAAACAGATCCCATGGGGCAGATGGATGGAACTGTCTTGCTGCAATTGCAGACACCCTGTTCCTTGGGATGGCATTAGAAAATATGTCATGTCTTTTTCATATACAAATATATATCAATAAAAATTTCTAACAATACATTTGTGAAACCTTTCATTTAAATGAAGACTAAAATAAATTGATAGCAATTCCCTGGTGTATGGCACATAGCTATCACTTATTAAAAACTTGTAAATTGTATACCTGGAAAACAATCTAAACTGATCAATAGATCCTTCTCTTACAAAGGGAACATTATATACTCCTGACATATTTATAAAGGATTAAGTTATATTGTTTTGGGGAGTATCCCACATCTATTTATTTAATAACTTTTAAATGAGATACAAAAATATAAGGGTTAAATTCATGTACTATGCAAACTCCAGGCAAACTTTAGTAGAATAAATTAGGTACTCATTCAATATGTTCTCAACTTGTCAATAAATTAACAGTTTCATGTTACTTTTTTATATTTTTAATAATGTTAACCATATGCTTCTTGCCATAAAATGAAATGCTGTTTTCTATATACTTTCAAGTTAAATATGCACAGAAGACCAAATGTATTTTTGTCCTTCCTGATATGAATTACCATATTGTTCCACATTTGAGTAGAATTGGCTATTCTGAACATAGATGACAGATGTGTATTATAGAGTTAAATCTAATAGCATATTAACAAGACCCTTTAAAAAAAAAAAAGCAAGTGCACTTTTAGTCCATTTTGTATCCATTTTATCAAAATAAATGACAGGCCTTGAAAAAATTATATTTTCTCTCTCATCTGTCCCTTTCACCTTGAGTACAGGTTTCTGGAAAAGAAGATGCCACTTTTGCTCATCTCTGTGACTTAAAAGCCAATATATGTAATGATGACCTTGTATCATAATATACCAAATTATTTATGGGTATATATTGCCCAACAGAGCCTTGAATTAACAGGCCATAAACTAGGCTTTATTTAAATAGAGAAATCATTGAGTTTTCATCTATTTATCAATATATACATGCAAAACCTCACTTGCATGTTCTAAAAAATGAGATATTTTAAATGAAAATAGCATCTTCATTTATAACAATAAACACGTCATTAGACTTGCATAATGTCAAAACCCATGGTGAATGTTCTAAATTAATATGTTTTTACACAAAATGTTGTTTATAATTCTTACAATAACTTCTACCTACATATCCAAGGGTTTGCAGGTAGATATTTTATATAAAACTGAATGGCATATAATGCTAATTTTACTCAGCATTGGTTTTGTTGTTGTTGTTCTATAGATAATTTTAAACCTTGCTCTATATTATAAACCCATGTGGTGTAACAATGTACACCAGCAGGGGTAATATTTCAAAGCACTGTGGGTAAATGATGGATTATTCAATAGATGGTGTTTGGACAACTGGACTGCCATCTGGAAAAAAATAAAGTTTGATTGCTACCTCATGCCTTACAGCCCTACAGCCAAATTCCTGATTGCTCAACAATTTAAATATAATAAATAGGATAAAAAATGTAATAGAAAAAGACAACAGTATAAGAAAATGTGTATATAACCTTGGATGTGGCGAAAGCCTTTATAAAATAGACACAAAACCAGAAGGCATATAAGAAAAGATTGATAAATTCTATGACTTAACATTTTTTAAAAATCCTAGATGAAAATAAATAATAAACATTTTTCACTTGAATAAAAAGCAAATATTTCTTTATTATGTAAAGAACTTATAGAAGTCAATAAAAAACCAAGAATCAAATAAAATGTGAACAAAAGAAAAACACAGTAAAAGAGGAGGAAACTCAAATGGCTCTTAACATATAACACTCTATCTAAAATCATAATACATGAAATGTAAATGAAAACTAAACTAAGAAGCAATAAGCACCCTTAGCCTGCACCCTTATTGGTAGTCTCTAAATAACATTTCCCATTAAAATGTGCCAGGACTCCTTAGAGAAATGGCTAATCACAGATATGAGTCCACAAATATACAAGATGGGCATGGACTATTTCTCATTCAAGAAAGCAAGGGACTATCAAAACTATTAGGATTGCATCACAAAGACTTTATACCAACTTGAAGAGAAACCTACTGGTCAAGATGGGCCAATTTCTTCATCAATAAGGATAATAAATGCAATGGACTGAAATGAATCAAATATGTTTAAATCTGTAAATTTTTAGTATTTTAGAAAAGCAAATAAGATTAGTCACCAGTGATTGATGCTATTGTACCAGCTTATGTTTTAAGAACTGGCAAATAAAGGAAAAGAATGAAGCATTTATATTCCTTTCTTATACTGTAACAATATACAAAAAGAATGGTAGGTAAATATTGAGCTCTAATTAGTAGTTTGTTTTTCACATGGGTAAGGTTAGAAATTTTGTACCTACTTTACGTGTATTCTAGGATTGAGCAAATAAGGAAATATATTGTGGGTAACTAGAGCTAGGTTTCTCACTATTGGAGAAAATATATAAAAGCAAGGAAAGTAAGAAAGCTAGAATGAACCCTGTAGTGCTGATTAAAAATCAACTCATAGTTTTTCATAATATATACTTCAGATAGAGATATTCAGAAACAGATATAGATATTTATAAAGGTGTTTGTACATATATTTCTTAGCTTTTGTCTGCTGAAAGGAACTAGAAAAACTGACATGCCAGTAACAGAGAGCAAATCTAACATCCAGACTCTGTATTCAAAAGTCCATTGTCCAGTGAAAGAAATCAAGGCTTCTTGGAAAAATGGCCAATTTCATGGCTTGGGCAGGAAGAGTATATATGATGTACCCCAAACATTGAGTGCAAAAAAGTAGTAAGTGTTCATAAAATAATGGGGGCATTGCTAAAGAACGTGGGGCCTTGAAGAACTCCCAGTGGTCAAATGTGAAGCAATTTGAGTGAAAAAAATTTTAATGGATTATAACCCATAAGAAAAAATAAATATCTGTGAGTACATGCTGACACAAATGAATAATTGAAAAAATAAATACATAGGAAGAAGGGATAGCTCTTCCTCATAGTAAAATTCTGATTAATAAATATAGAAATATCATATACTTATGATAGAAATATAAAATACCATTTGGTAAACACCATAAAAATAATTACTTCAGGCAAGAATCAGCAATGGATGCTAAAAGTAGTGGGCAACATATAATGGGAATCAGATATTTGCATTGCTCAAAGAATCTCCTCATAGATAAGTCCTAATTATAAAGTGAAAATCAGTAGACACCACACTAAATAAGTGATCAAATTAGTATCACGAATAACGAGGCCTGTAATGTCATGCACCTCCTAATATACTGCACTGAGAAGGGGACAGCATCAATTCTGTGGTATTTCTGCCCAAAAGCAAGAATTTAATCATGAGGAAATATTACACAAAACCAAACAGAGAGACATTCTATAAAATAGCATGCCACTAGTTTTTTTCAAAAGTGTCAAGGTCATGAAAGACAAAAATTGAGGAACTGTCCCAGACTGAAGACTAAGAGACAAGACAATTGAATGTGATGTGGGTTCTTAGATCAGATTCTGGACAAGAAAATGAATATTAGTTGGCAACAAACAAAATTTAAGTAAGGTCTATAAATTAGTTAACTATATGATATCAATGTTAATTTCCTCATTTCAGTAATTGGAATATGTGTATATACAAAGTTAACATTTGGTTAAGCTGAGTGAAGGATATACATGAACTCCTTCTATTTTGCAAATATTTCATGCCTGAAATTATTCAAAAATTAAAAATGAAAAATATTTAAAATGGGGCAGCTTTATATATATACACATGGAAAGAGCTCCAACATACATGATAAATGAAAAAGCAAGTTACACCTGAGAATGTGTGACATGCTAACAACTGTGTTCTTAAAAATACATAAAATTTGTATGTTGGTAAATGGAATAGAATATTTCTAAAAAGGACACATAAGAAATTGGAAAGAAGGAACTAAGGACTGAAGGATGATGGCAGGGAAGGGAAGAGTTACAGTTTATTGTTTTCCCTTTTGTGTCTTAGGAATTAATTTTACTATGTACATGTATTACCTACTCAAAACAAAATATTTTAAAAATATAAAAATGACTGCAATATGATGCACACACATACATGCAAACCATGTGGAACCTTGTGTGATGTTATGGGTTGAATTGTGTCCCCCCAAAAGAAGTCTTAGCCTCTTATACCTGTGCTATGTGACCTTATTTGGAAGTAGGGTCTTTGCTGATATATTCAAGTTAAGATGAGGTCATATTGTATTAGGGTGGGCCCTAATCGAATATGACTGTTATCTTTACAAAAAGAGAAGAAGGGTTAGTCTGTGGACGTAAATGTCAATTGAAAGGAAACTAGAGAATAACCTAGGGAATGTATAACATAGTGATTTCTCTGGTGGATGAAGTTTATGGTAAATAGTATAAATATAGAATGCTCTTCTTTTACAGAGTGCTAAAAATATGGTGATTTATGGATGACAATTAACAGTAATATGTAATATTTTGCAGCAATGGTAAGAAAATATTATTTCAATACTAAGGGACTACAATAGGGGGTTATAAGGGGGTTTGGTAGTTTTCATTTTGAAGTAATGAAAATGTTCTAATTTTCTTTTCATTTTAAAAACAATTTATTGAAATATATTACTCATACATGAACATAAATAAACAGTAAGTGTATAGTAAAAGTTGTGAACTTACAATACAGGGCTCCAATCACAAACACCTTGCATTGTTGTAAAACCTTTGTAACAAATTATGAAAAGAGCATCCTCAAAGTATTGCTACTGACTATTCCTTATCTTACACTTGGTAAGGTTTAAGAGACCCCCACCTACTATAAGGTCTTATAGATGTTTCCCTATGTTACCTTCTAGGAGTTTTATGGTCCTGGCTTTTATGTTTAGGTCTTTGGTCCATTTTGAGTTGATTCTTGGATAGGGAGTGAGATAGGGGTCCTTTGATTAGGATATCCAGTTCTTCCAGCATCATTTGTTGAAGAAACTTTCTGTCCCAGAAAAGTGGACTTGGTAGGCTTATGGAAAATCAGTTGAACATACAGGTGAGGGTCTAGTTCTTATCTCTCTATTTGATTCCATTGATCAATGTGTCTATCTTTATGCCAATATCATGCTGTTTTGACCACTGTAGCTTTATAATAAAATTCAAGGTCAAGAAGCATGAGTTCTCTGACTTTGCTCTTCTATTTTAGGATGGTTTTGTCTATTTGGCACTGCTTTCTTTCCAAATAAATTTGGTAATTGACTTTTCTATTTCTGGTCTTAAAATAGACCAGACTGGTCTTAAATTGAATCTATAAATCAATTTGGGTAGAAATGACATCTTCATGATGTTTAGTCTTCCAATCCATGAACACAGAATGTTCTTCCATTTGTTTAGGTCTTCTTTGTTTTGTTTTGACATTTTTTGTAGTTTTCTGAATATACATACTTTACATTCCTGGTTAAATTAATTACTAGATATTTGAAGTTTTTTCATTGCTATTGTAAATGGAATTTTTTTTCTTGTTTTCCTCCTCAGTAGAAATGCTACTGATTTTTGTGTGTTGCTCTTGTATCCTGCCAATTGTGCTGAACTCATTTATTAGCTCAAGCAGCTTTGCTGTAGATAGTTCAGATTTTCTAAATATAGGCTCATGTCACCTGTAAATAGTGAGAGTTTTATTTCCTCTTTTCCAATTTGAATGTCTTTTTTTTTTTTTCCTAATTGTTCTAGCTTAAAACTTCTAGCACAGTGTTGAATAACAGTGGTGACAGTGGGCATCCTTGTTCCTGATCCTAGAGGGAAAACTTTTAACCTCTCCACATTGAGTACTATGTTGGCTGTGGGATTTTCATATATGCCCTTTATACCATCTTTTGAAGTGTTTTTATCAAGAAGGATGTTGGATTTTGTCAAATGCCTTTTCTGCATCAATCAAGATGATCATATGGTTTTGTCCCTTCAATCTGTTAATGTAGTGTATTACGTTAACTGATTTTCGTATGTTGAACCATCCTTGCATATCAGGAATAAAAACCACTTGATCATGATGTATAACTCTTTTTATGTACTTTTGGATTCAATTTGCAACTGTTTTGGTGAGAATTTTTGCATCCATGTTCATTAGAGAGATTGGTCTGTAAATTTCTTTTCTTGTAGTATCTTTATCTGGATTTGGTATTAGAGTGATGTTAGCTTCATAAAATATGTTGGGTAATTTTCCATCCTTTTCAATTTTTTGGAAAAGTTTAAATAGGATTGGAATTGATTCTTCTTGAAATGTTTGGCAGAATTGACCTGCGAAGTCATTTCGTCCTGGACTTTTCTGTGTTGGAAGATTTTTGCTGACTGATTCTATCCTTTTGCTTGTGATTGGTTTGCTGAGTTCTTTTATTTCCTGTAGAGTCGATGTAGGTTGTTTATGCATTTCTAGGAATTTATCCATTTCCTCTAGGCTATCTAATTTGTTGGCATACAGTTTCTCATAATATCCTCTTATGATCCCTATTATTTCTATGGGATCATTCATAAGGTACCCTCTTTCATGCCTGATTTTATTTATTTTTATTTGCATCTTCTCTCTTTTTCTTTGTTAATCTTGCTAAGGGTTTGTCAATTTTACTGATTTTCTCAAAGAACCAGGTTTTGCTTTTGTTGATTTTCTCTACCCTTCCCCCCCCCTCAATTTCATTTATTTCTGCTCTAATCTTTGTTATTTCTATCTTTCTGCTTGCTTTGGGATTGGTTTGTTGTTCTTTTCCTAGTTTCTCCAGTTATTCAATTAGTTATTTCATTTTAGCCCTTTCTTCTTTTCTAACATCAGCATTTAGGGCTATAAATTTTCCCCCAGCACTACCTTCACTGTAGAATATTTTAAACTTATCATCATATTGGAAGGACAGTTTTTCCAGATAAAGAATTCTCGGCTGGCAGTTTTTCTCTTTCAGCACTGTAATTACATCATACCACTGCCTTCTTGCTTCCATGGTTTCTGAAGAGAAATCCACACCATCTTATTGGACATCCCTTGTATGTGATGTTTTGCTTTTCCCTTGCTGCTTTCAGAATTTTCTCTCTATCTTTGGCATTTGGCATTCTGCATATTATGTGTCTTGGGGTAGGTCCATTTGGATTTATTCTAATCGGAGTGAGCTGTGCTCCTGGACATTTATATTCATGTCTTTAATGAGATTTGGGAACTTTTTGGCCATTATTTCCTCAAATACTCTTTGTGGGAGCCCAAGGCTTGGGCTGTCTCCTCACTTAAATGAAACACAGCCCAAAGTATTAGCTGCGGGCATAACCTGGACATTTACTAGTTAAAAAGTAACAAGCCTCCCCAGAGGAAAGAATGTATATGTGGTACTGCAAACGCTAATCTTCTCAAGGTTGTATATTCCCTTCCCACACATAACATCACCAAGCAACTCTTGCAGAAACTCTGTCCTCATACCCTATGGAATGTCTTTGTTCTGAGATTCCTTATATTGCCTCTCATTTTCCTGTCTTTTTGCAGAGTGCTCTCTTCTTTCTTTGACCAGCTGCCATCAAAGAGTCTTTCCTGTCTGTAAGTCCCAATAAAGCTCATGTCTAACCCTTTGCCTGGTTCCTTCTTTGGTCTTGTGACCACCCCAACTTGTGTCTTTCAAAGTTGGGTTGGAACACTTTTTATGCCCCTTTTCTCTTTTCATCTCCTTCTGGTTCTCCCATAACATATATGTTGGTGCGCTTTGTGTTATCACTCAACTCCCTGAGCTCCTGCTCATTTTTTCCCATTCTTTTCTTTTTCTGTTCTTCTTTCTCTTCAATTTCAGCTTTTCTTTCCTCTACACCACTGATTCTTTCTTCCATGATTTCAAATCTGCTGTTGTGTGTCTCTACTGGATTTTTAATATCACTTATTGAGTCTTTCATTCCCATAAGTTCTGTTATTTTTCTATCCAAGATTTCAAATTTTTCTTTATGCTCACTGTGGCAATTTGATATTATTTATGAATTTAAAAAAAGAGATATTGATTATGTTTGTAAACTGGTCTGTTCCTCTGGATGTGATATCCTTTGATTGTATTAAATTCAAAGGTTTTACATTTACTTAATTAAATCAGGATTAGGGCTCTGATTTGACCACATCATTAGGGTGACTCAGGGTTGAGTCCTCACCCCCCTGGTGGGTAATATAAATGGAGTCTCACATAGAAGAAGATACACAGGAATAGAGAGAGTGCCACAGACATGGCAGAGGAAAGAATTTGATCCCGGGGCCCCGGAGAATGGTGGGCCATTTGCCTGATAGTTTGCAGCTGAAGAGACCAGAGCCCTGAGCAGCTAAGAAGGCCCAGAAAGAAATGAGCCCTCCAGCCTACAACTGAGATCAGCAGAAGCTGGGCCCATGGATTCAGCTTGAGAGGAAGGCTGAACCCTCGTAGACGTCGCCCACCATCTTGCTTCAACATGTGGCAACAGACTTTGGTGAGAAAGGTAACCTTGAGTTGGAGTCTTTTGGGCCTTGTTACTGTAAGCTTTTACCCCAAATAAATACCATTTATAAAAGCCAACTGATTTCTGGTATTTTGCATCAGTACCTTTTTGGCTGATGTGACTGAGTGACTAAGACACTCACTCAGTATCTTCTTAATGTCATTTATTTCTTTAGTCATGTTGTCCTTCAACTCCATGGTTTGATTTAGGAGATTCTTATGAACCTCATTGATTAGCCATTTCAAGTCCTGTGTTCTCATCTGGAGCTTTGATTTATTCCTTTGTCTGAGTCTATCTTCTTTTTTCTTTGTATGGCTTGTAATTTTTTTCTGATCTCTAGGCATCTGATTCTAATGTTTAGTTTACTCTGATGTTTCTCTCTCTTGCTTCAGGATTTACTGTTAAGTAGCTGTGTGCTACCTTTGTTCTTTGACTCTTTGTTCAACTTTTTCTAGTTTCCAAGGGCCTTGAAGAGGATGGCAGTAAAGGAACCTGCTTGCCTCTTTTATTTACTTATGATTATTTTTCTTTTTTGTGCATTTTCTGGTCTGGCCAGTAGATTTTGTGCTTGGGTAGACCGCTCAGCTCAGACCCCAGGTGCTAGGGGGGGAATGCATTAGTGTAACTTCTCAGTTGGGTTGGTGGTGCAGAAGCAATGTCCTCCTGGCTGGCCAACTTTCTCAGAATTTGTTCTCCACCCTTGGCCTGCCACACCCTCGCTCTCTGCCTCTTCAGCAACCAGCCCAGGGCAGTAGGGATGATGTTATCTTTAGCTCCCTGCTGGCTCTCAGGGCAAACAGTATCACTGCCCCACCGAGCCTGGAAGTATGTGACCTCTCCAATGCAGTAGACCAAGTTCACTGGCCCAAATCTGAATTTGCTGTAGGCTGTGTTCCTTCCTCTCCTCTTTCTTTGGGGAAAAGAATGACTGCAGTCCACAGACTGCTCTTTGCTCCGTTGATGGGGGGAAGGGCTGCTTTTGCAGTTCTTCTCATGGGATTTTCAGCCAGCTAAGCCTCCATTCCTTAGCCTCTCATTCTTCTGGGTGGTGTCTTGCCATCCCTTGGTGTCCTGAGCCCCAGAGCAGCCCTCTAGACAGTCTCTGCCTGTCCTCTAGCTATTTTTTCTAGGAGAGAAGTGATCCCTCTTCCTCTCTAATCCTCTATCTTCCCAGAAGTCTGAAAAAGTTCTAAAATCAACTGAGGTGATGACAGTGCAACTCTGTGATGAAAATGAGAACAACTGAGTGTACACTTTGAATGGATTGTACAAAGCATGGGACTGTATAACAGAGGGAATCCAATGGTGGATGATGGACTGTGCTTAACAGGACAAATATGAGAATATTTTCTCATGAACAATAACAAATTAAAAATATTAATATAAGATTTAAATAATTGGGAGCATACACCAAATGTAAAATATGGACTATGGGTGTAGTAATATTTTGATGATGCTCTTTCATAGTTTGTAAGAAATGTTTCACAACAATGCAAAGTGTTGGTTGTGGGGAGATGTATGGGAGCCCTGTATAATGATATGCATGTTTGTTTTGTAAATTCACAAATTTCACTATACACTTATTGTTTATGTATGTTCATGTATGAATGATGTACTTCAATAAAAATTTTATATAAAAAAAAGAGAAGGAGAGATACAGGGAGAAGATGATCATGTGAAGACAGAGGAAGAGATTGGAGTGATGTATCTACAAGACAAGGAATAGCAATGATTGCTGAGAAATACCAGAAGGTAAATGAAGCAAGAAAGAATTCTCCCCTACAGGTTTCTGGCTCTACTGACACCTTGATTTCATAATTTTAGAAACCAGAACTGTGAAACCATACATTTCTGTTGTTTTAAGCTACCTAGTTTGTGGTATAATATTACGGGAGTCCTAGAAAACTAAGACATGGATTATTTTTTAGTTATTTTGTTCTATTCTCTTATGGTTTTTATTAAAAAATTATTTCACATGCAATGCATACTCTCTAATACAAACAAAAAATTCAGAAGCTGAATATATAAAAATATTCATAACTACTCCTTTACTCTTCCTAATCCTATTTCCCTATGATTAACTGGATATCAGAGTTTGATATTGAATATTTTTTTCTATCACTCCTGAAATCCAAAACTAAATAACAATGGCTCTAATGATAGCTAATACTGATTGAGTTCTTACTATGCCAGGCACTATTTTAAGCACTTCATATACATTAATTCTGCTTTGGGCAAGTATAAGGCTCTTCTAGGGTGCAGAGTAAGATAGCTACCTGCTAAAAGTGTTATGGCAGTTGGACATGAAGGAGGTGACTTTGATGGATATATACATGCACAGACCCTTGTTTTCATTACTTTTTACCTTAGAAACCAAGTTACTTGAGACTCTGTATTAAGCTACAGTATGGGAGATTTAGACTGTAAAAAACTGTGGTAAGTTCTGTATTCAAATTCAAACGATACATGTTACTTGAATTATTTGGTTGGGTTCTTGTTTTTATTTTCTCTGTCCTCACTGTTGTACCTATTTATTCCTCCCATATAAAATTTTAACAGATTATTTCAGAATATAAAAATATAAAAGAATGCTTATGACTTGGGAAATGTGAGAATGTACAAGTCAGAATGCTTATACAATCATTCTCTAAGAGATATAAAGGATTTATTAATGGCATATGTCTTCAATTCAAATTTTTAAAAAGACTTCAATTAACTTTTGAATGCAAACTAGCTTAACTTTTAACTAGTACTTTTAACTAGTTTTAACTAGTTAACTTTTAAAAGTAACTGATATATTGTTCCATTTTTAGGAATGTAAAGACAAATATACATGAAAGAAATTTTGAAAACAGATTTTTAAAAAATAATTTTCAATTAATGCTACTTATTGAGGAAGGCTTATCCATATATGATGAAAAACTAACACTCATTAAAAAATTTTTAAACTATACAAATAATAAAAATGAGCATAATATTGGAACAAGTTAAAGACTATAAATAGCTGAACATTGGCAATATTTGCTGGAAATATCCTGGAAGGCCATATTAGAAAATGGCATGTTAATTATAATTTGTAGTTCTAATATTAAGAGAAGCAACTGAGTATTTTAATTATTTGAAGGATCTGAACAGGCAGTCTTCTTATGATTATAGCATTGGTTCTGATTCATTCACCTTATTATCACCTGTCTGATTTTGGAAAAGGGCAAATTTAATGTGATAGAAAATCCATCACAGATGCTTAGTCAGTCCCTGTCTGTACTAGCCAGTTAACCCAGACTTAACGTTACAACCCACGTAGAGACTGAAGTAGCATTCCCTAATAAAATTTCCAAGTAGCTTACCTGAAATATCTTTATATAAACAAATTACACAATATTCAGTGTAGGTTCATATGTAAGAAGGCTGTAGAAAATAAAAGTGTATAGTAATTGGCATCATGGTCTAGATTTCATAATTTCATTGTTTGATAAAGTGCCAAGAACTTTAATGAATGTGATTAAGATTGTCAATTTTTGAGCAGTTATGGACATGCTATCACTGGATAGTTATTTTAGGTCAAATTTCATAGAAAAAGGGGTGATAGTAAATGAATTTGCTCAATATAACCAGATGCTTAACTTCTGATATTCTCTATAAATTGTGTGATCAGGTAGTTGGCAAAGTATATCCAATAAGCAATTGGATGAAACTACATTTGCTTCTTTGATAAAAACATCAAATACATATGATAATTTATATATGTGTATATATGATCACCTATATATTGATATTAACATAAGTAAGCATTTATATGTTTTAATATGGAAAATCATATAAATGTTAGAACTAATCATGAAGAAATGTCTACTTTCCAAAATTTAACTAAAGGTTGGGTTAGTTGTTTAGACATTTACACAGGGCAAGAGAAGAACTATCTTGACTCCAAGTTAGCTTTAAGATCTGGATTTTCTCTTCTGCATAGCTTTTCTACCTTCTCCGGGTTTGACTGCTCTCACTGTTATTCTGACCACACAGAACGGAGCAATAATCAAAATTCTTTTTTGAGAACAAAGATGCTTTTTATAAAAACCATGAATATCTACTTTTCATGAGAAGGAAGTCATAGTCCCTTTTTAGTATGCAGACAGCCTTAGGAACAATTCTTTGGTTCTGAATCCCTTGTTCCTTTTCACTTGGACACATTTGAAAGCTCCTCAACACTATGAATGTTTCTATTGCTGATTGAGTCATACATGATCACAAAGAATCACAGTCCTGTGTAGAGAAGAAAGGAAAGAATTGCTGGTAAAAGGAAAAATAAATTCACCATCTGCACAGTAAGAACTGGACAGCTGCGAGGGAAAAGGAGCTTTCTGTAACCGCTGATTTGTCATTCGGTCCTGGCTGTAACCATACAGCTCATAGAGTTAATAGTTTCAACAAAGGAAAATTTAAAAAGTGGCATTAATGGGCAAAATCTTTCATGGTTATCAGAGGAGCCTAGATTAAGGCCTTCCTGACTTTATCTTGTGGAAAGCGGAAATATGCCCATCAGGAAATGGGCATTATCCACGTTGTAACATTTTATTCCTATATAGTAAGAGGAGAATACTATTCCAAAATTATTTTCAAAACTGATAACAATTAAACCATCTTTCTAGTTTTATAATTCTCAGGTCAAAGTCTAAGCATTTTCATACTTGAAACAGGAAGCCTTGTGTCATGGTCTTAAGTGTGAAAATATATTTTCTTAAGCAAGAAAATATATTTTCTTGCTTCCTCCCTTTATCAAACCACAAAAATAAGCTTAGACTACAGAAGTTGAAGGGACATGATAATATTCTTAGCATGTTTTATTTTCTTATATTATTATTCTAAAGAATTATGCCTCCAGAAATATAATATGATAGAAATAGAATTGACTAAGAAAGAGACAACCAGCATGTTTCACTAGCCTCACAAGATCAGTGGTAACAGAATGCAAGATAAATACCATACCTAACATACACTCCATATGATTTCTTTCTTCAATTCAATTATTACAATATTTATTGAGCAAGGCAATAAATATTGTGCAAGGCATTGTGCTAGGAACTGAAAATGATAATTACAATTTATTTCTGCACAGAATTTTACAAGGTAAAAAAATGTTTTTATTGAAATATTCTCCTTTTAATACATATGGCAAACCTTTAATATCAATATTTAGATGCATAGTGATTCTTTACAGAACATCACAAACAAGAATTGTGTCTTTTGGGACTCAAAATAGGGAAACACGAATATTGTAATGAGTATCTTAATGTGAAAAGCCCTGTAATGAGGTGCAAACTGTTATGAGAGCAAAGGGATGATTAGAACCTAATTCTAACTGTGGAAGTGTGCTGGTCAAGTGAGGGCATGGTGATATTCTGGTATGTTTTGTCCTAAGGAAACAAGACATAAGATAGTTAAGATTTACTATTAAGATCACTGTCCACATCTCAGGTGTTGTGCCAAGAATCTTATTTGTTTATTGTTATTACAACCTTACACAAGGGATTTTTAAATCCTCATGTTACAAATGGACATTCTGAGGGTCAGAAGTATTAAGTAACTTATACAAAATCGCACAGCTACTAAAAGGTAGAATGATATTATTGCAAAGTCTCTTAGCTACTCTCCTATAATGGGATGGCATTCCAGATGGAAAAACATTACATTCAAGGCAAAGGGGTAGATGGGAAAGCAGTGAACAAGTAACCAAACATGTAAGGGAAAGTTTAATAAGCAGAAGGGAGAGAAGACTGAGAGAATCCATTAGAGACCTTTTGTGAAGGGCATGGCTGTCTGCAATAAGTTAGTTGGACTTTTTTCATTTGGTGTGCAATGGTAAATCATGAATGTTTTTGGAGACTTATTCTTTAGCAACGTAATTTGACAGTAGCGATTTAGCTAGATTGAAGAGCAAGTGAAAACTGTAAGGAAGCTAGTGGAGGCACAATTAGGGATCATAAAGGTTCTAGCAGAATAGGAAAAGGGATGGATTGGAAAGATAGTTTAAAAATACAGTTGAAAGGATTTTGCTATTGATTCAACTTGGGGGAAAGCTAGGTTGACAATTTAATTCTGAGGTTTTAAGCCCAGGTAGAAGTGAAAAGAGCAATGCCTTTTTAAACTGTAAGGATAAGGAGCATAGTACAAAGGAATAAAAGAATAGGTTTTTAAGGAAACATGACAAATTTCATATTGGGAATGTGTTTGAGTTGCTGATATGATACCTTTAAAATTATAAACAGGAAATAATAAAATCTGATATACAATATCAAAAGATATGTTAGTACTAGAAATTCAAATTTGTGAATCAATGTGCGATGGCAATAGTTGATGCGCGGAAGAAGATAAGGATATAAGTACAAAAGGGAAATCCATGACCATGATAATGATGTTGATGATGATGGTGGTGAGGACAATAGCTAAGTTAACAATTACATAATATTCATTATTTACCATACACAATTTTAGTTGCTTTACTTATATTAGCAAATCCAAGCCTCACAACTCTTTGTGTTAGGTACTATTATAATCTCCATTTTATGGAGAAGGAAACTGAGGCACAGAGATGAAGAGTGACTTGCCTCAAGTTACATATCCACTAGTAAGCTGGGATTTGAAATCACAAGGTCCAGCTTCAGAATCTATGCTATTTTCCAAAATACAACACTGTCTCTCCAAAGAACATTTGGAACATAGAAATATGGAATTATAATATAAGTACACACACACACACATATAATTAATATTACCACTAAATCATTATCATCAGTTTGGGTTATGCCCTTCAAGAAAAACAGAGAAGTCTGAAAGACACAATCCAAACTGGTGGTAGGTGGTTTAGTCTGGGGAAGAAACATGAGATTGGGAATATGTTCAAGAAGTACTTGAACATATAAATATATAAAGATATAAAGAAATAGACAAAATTGAAAACATGATTTTCTATAATATTTAGAGATAACCACTGTTTAAATTGTGTTATATTTCCTTCCAGTCATTAAGGCATTTTTCATATCTTACTTCATGAAGTTCATATTATACTGAGTTTTACTTGAAGATCAAACAAATGATATTACATTCTATTTCCATTTCTTTAGTAAATCCTTTCAATCCTTTTTAAACTCCAGTGCTAAGATATGTTAGTTGTAGAACCTATCTTTAACTCTAATGTTGTTTGATTTTTCTTTAGATATCACTGGAGTGAAGAAGTGTCTACCAGACTTGGTTTTTACCCCCCAAACAAGGTGAGAAATTCTCCATTCAACCACTTCACTGTTTACTTGGCTCCTGCTACTTTTGTCCTCTCATATATGTAGATATGGAAATTTATATTATCCTAAGACGGATTTAGCCATGTAAGGGGAAGGCATGGGAGTCCTGCAAAAAGTACTGAAAGAAAAACACCATCAGTGCAGGGTTTGTGTACCTGTTTTTCTTTTCCACCTTTATGTGTTTCATAAAGCTGCTATACTAGTGGTTGATTTTCATTTGTATGTTTTGGGGTTTTTGTTTGAATTATAGCCTCTTTGCATGCAACTTTATGTTTAGGCCAGCTTCTATATCATGTACGTGTTGAGTTTTCACCTAGAACCCTTCCTGATGTTCCAGGCAATATCCTGAGAATTTGCCAGAAATTTATGCTTTCCATAAGGAGGCACTGTTCCGTCCAGTAGAATTATTTGAATCTTGGCACCTTACTTCAGTCTGGCTCTGCAGTACAGCTAATAAAATGTCCTTTGACCTTCTAGAATATGGTGGCATCCTCCTCCTTAGTAGTTTATCTTGATACAGATTTACCCTGTTGGTAAAATCCTTTTATTCATTTAAATAGAAAATCAGCAAAGTGGTAGTCCTTAAGAGGTAGAGTGAGTAGGCTAGTTCTAATGATCCAATTTTTATCTGGATCATTTTATCTAGATATAGCCAAGAAACAAAAACAATACAGGAAGTTAAATAGGGAATATTTAATATAAGCTATTATTAAGTTATATGTAACTATAAGTATGACTAGAGTACTGAGGAAGGACAAACTTGGAAGGAGGTTCAGACCTCAGTGAAGAATATGTGGTTGCATCCCACTTGATGGTTTAGAAGGTCACTGTGCTGCTCAAGACAGAGCTGGGTCATGGCCACTGGGAAAGCAGAAGCATACCTGGGGCACAGGTATGTCAAAACTGGTAGGCAGGCACCCAGAGAGTCCAGTGTATAGAGGGCATCAAGGTCCTGCAAAGGGCAATTCAAGAGCTTGGAGCTGAATAAGCTTCCCTCTGCAGGAACCTAGCAATTTCTGTGTAGGGCTTAGGCTGGGATGGCTCATTACTTGGTCAGCTCCATGGGGTACAGGGCATGTGTGTGCCTGGGGCTGAGGAAAGGATACAGAGAACAGCAATCTGGACAAGGTGGGGCACAGATCCATGTTTTGTAGAGCCCCCCCCCCACACACACACACACTGCCTCTGTCCCAGTTGAGAGTTGTGGCCAAACACTGTACAGAGCTGTGTCCAACAGGTACCTAGCACTGGAGGAAAACAGGGAGGCTCAAGAGTGGAGAAAGAACTTTGATGAAAAAGCCACACCCTAACAGACAAGATAGTCTGCTGGAATGACTCTTCCATCCTCCTGGGATGACTCTTAGTGCCAACTATTAACAAAACTTAACATCATGCCAGGTTGAAAGACAACTGATTAGGGACTAATTGCATGTGCAAAATCCCCTCCCCTTTTCCACATAATATAACTTGTTCATGGGAGTGATATTCCATTACCTTTGCTATATTCTATTGATTAGAAGCAAGTTACAGGTCCTGCCAATACCCAAGGGAAGGAAATTATACAAGGGTGTGGATTCTTGGAAGGCATCTTAGAATTCTGCCTACCAAGTGCAGCACTATCTGAATCACCCAAACTGAAAATGATCCAAACGGTCCTGAATGAGTGAATGGATAAACAAACTGTGAAGCATCCATGAAGTGGATGCAATATTAAGGAGCAAACTATTGTACACACAACCACTTGGATACATTTTAAATGCTTTATGCTAAGTGACAGAAGCCAGTCTCAAAAGTTTGCCTACTGTATGACTCCAATTAAATGACATTTGTAAAAAGTATTTTGACAGAGAACAGGCCAGTGGTTGCCAAGTGCTGAGGAGAGGGTGGGACAGTCTGACTGCAAAGGGATAAGTGAGGAAATTTATTGGGGTACTGGCATTGTTTCTTTATCCTTTTAGTAGTGGTGATTACCATAATCTATGCATGTATTAAAATTCATAGGACTGTACTCCAAAGAATAAAAAGTAAATTATAAAAGAGAATATACAGATGGCAGATAAGCACATGAAAAGATGTTAGTCATAGGAAACAAAAAATTAAAATCACAATATCACTACATACCTATTAGAAGGGCTAAAATTAAAAAAAAAAAAAAAAAAAAGGAGACTGAGGGTCCAAAAGGTATAATCTGGGGTGCTAGTGATAGTAGATTTGATTTGGCAGAGCCTGGAAAATGGAATAATTTGGAAAGAAAAATGAGACACAATTAGCATAGGACAATAATAAGTAGTTAAAAATTGTTGTGAGGGGGTAGATGTGAGGGAATGGGGAAAACAGAAGGGAATTGTAGAGAATTGAGATTGTCAGAAGAGAGGGCTGTGGCTTGGTCAGATTTAGGATGGTAAAGCCAGGAAAAACAAGACTAGACACAACCAACAGTAACACTGGCAGAACAAAGAAACACATCCAGTCACTGCCAACAGTGGCAGAAAATACAGGAAGGGAGAGCAAGCATGATAGCAGTCCATCTGTGCAGGATTTATGTTGAAATTGAGGCAAATTACTGGATTAAGGAAGGAAGGAAACCAGTGGTAGGATTCCCTAGAACTAAATTAGAGATCATGGACAGAAACTCAAACACCTGGAAGCACTAAAGAGCCCTGTAGGACCCCATTTCTGTTAGAAAAAGGGTACAAAGTGAAAGTGTCATGACAAAAACAAAACATCACATATATATGAACTGGGATCTGTCAGAGCAGAATCATAGCAGGACAGACTGGATGCTGCCTTTCCTGATTTATTTGGCCAAGGCACTACTAATTTAATGAAGCAAAGACTGGCATGTACAGCCTGGGGTGAGTATAGTCCATAATTGATTCCCACTGAAGAAACAGTATGTTTATTGGCACTGCAATCCAGGTAGTTCCCTATAGAGATTGCATGAAATGTAAAAATCTAAATCTAAGTGATTACTAACAACTGAGAAGTATGGGAGGGAAAAACAGACAGGGAAGAATTAGTACAGAAGGCTAGGAAGATCATAATATATACATGTACATTTATATTTATATATACTTATGCATATTTATTTATCAATAAATATTATACAATGTTGAAAGAATATTTAAATGTTTTATTGTACCTAGTATTGAATAGAAAAGTCAACCTACTATTCAGTTCTGAAACATCTTTATAAATTCAGATCCATCTGAAAAATAGTTGAATGTCTGGCCAATAGCAGATTATAAATAATTAGGCAAGTAAAATCATCAGCCTGATATATATGCTCATTGAATGTTTTCAGGGCATTATTCCAATGACTACTGCCAAGACTATGTTGGATCATGAAGCTATGAAGATGGAATGATAGAGTCATCCCTAGAGACTCTCTGGCATTTATAAAGACATCAATTGGTAACTGAGGTTTGTCTTAGGTACGGTGAAAATCCAAAGGAAAATGTAATTAACTTCCCCCAGTGGTGTTCAAAGTAAGTATCACAGAGGAGTTGATATGTGGTCTGAGTCTTAAAGAATGAGTTAGAATTTTCTAAGCAGATAATAAATAAAAGGGTTTTCAAAGAAAAGGGATAAGCATGAGCAAAAACATGGGCACGTGAGAGAACACAATGTTGGTGGTTGTGAACAAAGTATAGGATTTACCTCGTTCTCTTTACATGGAGATTCTTTCTCTTTGTTAACTTGGATTAATAGGGTTTTGTTATTAGAGGACACTGTTTCCTTAAAATTTCTCTTGTAAATTATTTTACAGGTGTCCAGTAAGCATAGGAAGTGTGGATGCATAGTTCTGGAAAGAGGTCAAGACTGGGAAAAATTTTTAGGAGATATCAGCAAATAGATAAATCCATGTGAAGAAATAAGAGCATCCAAGGAAAGCACTCAAGATAGGCCAAGGATAGAATCCCTGCAATCACCAATATTTAAATGGCTGGGACAGCAGAATATTCAGAGTTTTTAAACTATGAAAAATGATGGTCTTAAAAACAAGAGGAAAGCTTCTATATAAAAATTACAAATACTGTCAAATGCAGTAAGAGGTAGAGTAGGATGAGGAGTTAAAAAAGACACTTATTTGGCAACTAGAAGATCATGAGTAATAATAATGAGAGTCATCCCATCAGCAATAGATGCACCTGGGTTGAAGAGTAAGGGAAGTTGAAGGTGTAAAGATGGAAGGTTGAGACTATTCTTATAAAAACCAAGAAAAGCTAGTCAGCAAAGTCAAGAAATCAGCTTGCAGGGCAAGCAGAGTTGAGGCAAACTTTGTGTTTTATTTATTTATTTATTTATTTATTTTTTAAAGATTTTATTTATTTATTCATTTAACCTCCCCTTGCTGCTTGTGCTCACTGGGTCAGCTAACCACGCCGTGCGGGCGGGCTTGCCTTCACCAGGAGGCCCCGGGAACCGAACCCGGGGCCTCCCATATGGCAAACGGGAGCCCTACTGATTGAGCCACAGCCGCTTCCCTAAACTTTGTGTTTTAGAATAAAGAACTCTAACACATTTTGTATGATGAAAGAAAAGGAAAGATTACAAGGAAAATAAGATTAAAATAATCAAGAAAATGGATTAAAGTAGTAAAGAAAGTATGATATGTGATCAAGAACATAGGTGGAGGCAAAAGGGCAGAGTAGAAAACTCTTCAAATCACTCCTCCATAAGAAATATGAAAGAGCTGGAAAAAGAGACTGGAAATCATTAGATGGTAATTCTCAAACCAGAATGGACATATAGAACAATTGTGGGAGGGCCAGAGAAGGAAGGGGCTGCCAAAAGTTCTGCTTTTGTAAGTTAAAGCCCAAACAAGTGACCAGTCTCCATTGTGCAGCCCCACATCAGTGGCTATGGAAACACCTGAGACTGCGGCAGTGCAGGCTGAGCTCCAGGAGTGTAAGGCTGTGCCCAAGACTGTCAGAGGAAACGACCTCCTCTAAAGGTCGGGGTTGATGGCTGACATCAGTCTGGCAGATCCCTTGAGGGACCAGCACAGAAACTGGCCTCAGTTTTGTCTCTCTGGGCAGCAGCACTTGCAGCCTCCCACCAGTATCCACCTCGGTGTAAAGAGCTATTATACCTTCTTTGGCTGAACTCCCTCCTGTGTTGGGGTGTTTCCAGATCTAGCAGATCTAGCACAGCAAAGATTCTGGCTTCATAACAGCATCTACCAGGACTTAAGACTTAGTGCACTTTTTCATTGGTTGGATTTCTTCTTTCTTTCTTGCGTTATTTAGTTTGTTGGATACCTGAAGGTCCAGTGCAGATGCTGCCCTCAGTTTCTCTCAGAAGCAGTGTCTTCTGGCCTTACATCAGTATATTTACAAGGGCATAAAGGGCCAGAATAGCTCTTTTTCTATGTTTTTTGTTTTGTTTTTTTGTTTTGTTTTGTTTTTTTGTTTTGTTTTCCTTCTCTGTTTTATATTTTTGGTTTGGTGAATCCCTAAGGGATGAGCAAGGGTGCTAGTCTAGGTTTCAGCCTCAAAGGCAGAAGCTTCTGGCTTCCCAATGGTACATAACAAGAGACTTGGGGAGGCTATGCACTTCCCAATTTTTTACTTTTTTTTTTCTTAATTTTTTTTGGTCAGTGTTTTGTCTGTTAATTTTTTTACCTGCTTTCTTTCCTTTCTTTTATCCTCTTTCTGATTTTTATCTTTTTGTTCTTTATGTGACAGATTTAATGGTGGGAGTACTAGATTCCCAGGGTGACAAAAGCATAATACTAGGAATGTCCAGTTCTCAACAAAAATTACAAAACATTACAAGGAGACAGGAAGATATAGCCCAGTCACAAGAAAAGAAAACAAAAAAAAAAAAAAAAAAAGAATTTGATGGAAAATATTCCCAAAGAAGCATAGTCTCTAGAATTACTAATTAAAAATCTTAGAACAACTCTCATAAATAAGACAAATGAACTAAAGGAAAACATGGACAAAGAACTAAAAGATACCAATAAAACAATATATGAATAATATAATATCCATAATGAAATAGAAATTATAAAGAAGAATCAAATGGAAATTCTGGAATTCAAAAATACAATAACGGAAGTGAAAAATTCAATAGAGGTGTTTGAGAGCAGATTGGGGGAGGCAGAACAAAGGATCGGCAAACTCGAAGACAAAACAAATGTAATTGCCCAGGTTGATGAGCAGAAAAAAGAAGGGAGGGGAAAAAAAAAAAAGAACGGAGCCTGAGGAAACTGTGGGCACAATCATATATATATAGCAGTATATGCATTATAGAAATCCCAGAAGGAGAAGAGAGATAAAAGGCTCTCCCCCGTACCCCAAAAAATTGAAGTAATGGAATTGAACTTCCCAAATCTGATGAAAGATATGAATATACAAATCCAAGATGCTCAACAAACATCAAGCAGGATGAACCCAAACAGAACTACACTGAGACATATTATGATCAAACTGTCCAATGCCAAGGGCAAAGACAGAATCTTAAAAACAGAAAGAGAGAAGTGATGTGTCACATATAAGCGCTCCCCAATAAGATTAACATCTGATTTCTCAAAAAAAGCATGGAGGTAATATAGCAGTGGGAGAACACATTTAAAGTGCTGAAAGAAAACAACTTCTACCTGAGAATAATATATCTGGCAAAGATATCATTCAAAAATGAGGAGGAAATTAAGACATATCCGTACAAACAAACACTGAGGGAGTTCTTTACTAGACCTGCATTACAGGGAATGATAAAGGGGATACTCCATATTGACAGGAAAGGACACTAGATACTATCTTAATACTGGATGAAAAAGTACAGATCTCTGGTATAAGTAAAAACACGGGTAAATGGAGAAGCCAATATCATTTCATTTTTTTTTTTTTTTTTTTGCAATGCTGTCTTATATTTCCTATAAAGGTAAAAATTCAAATGCATAAAAAACAAGTGTAAATCTCTGGTACTGGGCACATGATGCATAAAGATGTAATTTGTGACAAGAACAACGTAAAGCAGAGGGGTGGAGGTACAGAGGTACTCTATGTATAAGCTGTTAAAGTCAAGTTAGAAGCAATAAAAATTAAACTGTAATAGATTCAGCATGCTAAATGTAATCTTCATGGTAACTATAAAAAAAATCTAAAAAATCTTCACAACAGGAAAGAATAAGTGATTCAAAATGATTCATTATTAAAGAGTATCTAAATAAAAAGAAAAACAGTAACAGTGTAAAGGAAGGACTAGCAAAATGTAAGAAGTAATTCTTCCCTTATCAGAAATTTTTTTAAATGTTAATGCTTTAAACTCTGCAATAAAAAGGCAGAGATTGGCAGAATGGATAAAAAAAAACATGACCTAACAATATGCTGTTCACAGGAGACCCATCTTAGATCCACAGATAGTCTGGAAGTGAAAAAATGGAAAAAATATTTCATGCTAATAGTAATCTAAAGAGTACATGGTGGCTATATTAATAGCAGACAAAATAGACTTTAAGTCAAAAACTGTTATGTGAGACAAAGAAGGCTATTATATATCAATAAAAGGGTCAATTCAACAGGAAGAATTGACAATTATTAACAGATATGTACCTAACTACAAAGTGCCAAAATATAGGAAACAAACATTTAACAGAATTAAAAAATAGATAGTTTTACAGTAATAGATGGAGATTTCAATATACCACATTCAGTACTGGACAGGACCTCTAAACAGGCAATCAATAAGTAAAAAGAGGACCTAAACAACACAATACACTAACTAGCTCTAACCAACTTATATAGGACATCTAACCTAACAACAGCAGAATACACATTCTTTCCAAATACACACAGATCATTCTCTAGGATAAACCATATATTAGGTCACAAGAGAAGTCTCAGTAAATTACAAAATACTGAAATCCTAAGAAGCAACCTCTCTGACTGCAATTGAGATAAGCTAGAAATCAACAACAGAAAGAAAACTGGAAAATTTACAAATATGTGGAAATTAAACTGCACACTCATAAACAACCAGTAAGCTAAAGAAGAAATTACAAGGGAAATTAGAAAACTTAAAGAAAATTGAAAACAAAGACACAACATACCAAAACTTATGGGATACAGCAAAGGCAGTGCTGAGAAGGAAATTTATAGCTATAAATGCTTATAATAAATAAAGAAGCAAGATCTCAAATTAATAACTTAATTTTACATCTTGAAGAAATAGAACAACAAGAGAAAAAGTAAACTCAAAGTTATCAGTATAATGGAAATATTTAAGATTGGAGCAGAAATGAAATAGAGAATGGAAAAACAACTGAGAGAATAACAAAACAAAAAGTTGGTTCTATGAAAAAATTAATAAAATTGGCAAACCTTTGGCTAGACTGACAAAAATAGAGAAAAGATGCAAATGCTAAAAAAAGAGAACAGTGTTATCACTATTAAACTTACATACATAAAAAGGATTACAAGAGAATATTATGAACAATTGTATGCCAACAAACTAGATAATCTAAAAGAAATTAAGAGATTTCTATAAATACATCAATTGCTGAAATTGACTAAAGAAGAAATAAAAAACAACAAATCTAAGTAATATACAATCTCTATACTTATACAACTAAGTATAGAGATTGAATCAATAATAAAAAACCTACTGAAGGGAAATCCGAGACTTGATGGCTTCTCTGGAAAATTCTGCCAAATTTTTAAAGAAGAATTAATACCAATCCTTCTCAAATTCTTCCAAAGAAATCAAGAGGGAACACCTCTTAATACATTCTATGAGGCTACCATTATTCTGATACTAAAGCCTGGTAAAGACATCACAAGAAAAAAAAATTGCAGACCAATTTCCCTTATGAATATAGATGCAAAAATCCCTTCAATACTAGCTGTAGCCATTTCATATTGTTTTATGAATTACAAAAATAGATATTGGATTATGTTTATGAACTGGTCTGTTCCTCTGGGCATATTAGATTGTATTGGATTCAGAGGTTTCACTTTTACTTGAATAAAGTATGATTAAGGCTTTGATTGGGCCACATCAGTAGGTAGGTGGGGACTCACAGAGAAAATGACAAGGCAGAGGAGTTAGTTGGAATTTTGGATGCTGGAACCCGGGGAGGTAAACAAACAGGAGAAGAACACAGAAGAACAGAGATGACTCCATAGACACACAGAGGCCCCAGGAAGAGAAAGAGCCTGACAGTCTACAGCTGACCTTGTGGACAGAATAGAGCAGCTGAGCCTGACGAGAAATGAGTCCCGGGAGAGAGACAAGACTTATACCAGCCTACAGCTGATACTGGAAGAAGTGGGACCACAGAACCTTAAGAGGAAGAGGAAAACTGGACCTTCTATCCTAAATAGATACTCTTTACATAATACCCATTCTAAAAGCCATCAGATACCCGGTATTTTGCATCAGCACCCCTTTGGCTGGCTAATACACTAGCAAAACAAATCCAAAGGCACATTAAAAAGATCATGGGGAACAGGTGTAGCTCAGTTGTTGAGTGCCTGATTCCCATGTATGAGGTCCCGGGTTCAATTCCCAGCAATTCCTAAAAAAAGAAAAAAGAAAAAAACAATTATACAGCATCACCAAGTGGGATTCATCCCAGGAATACAAGAGTGGCTCAATAGATGAAAATCAATCAATGTTATATACTACATAAATAGAATGAAGGAAAAAAACAAACAAACAAACAAAAAAAACCAACAACACATAATTATCACAATAAATGCTGAAAAAGCAGTAAAAAAAAAAAAATCCAGCTACCTTTCTTGATAAAAACTCTCAGAAAAGTAATAATGGAAAGGAACTTTCTTAACATGACAAAAGCCATTATGAAAAACCCACAGCTAACATTCTCCTCAATGGTGAAAGACAGCAAGTTTTCCCTTTAAGATCAGGAATAAGACAAGGACAATAGGTTTCAATAGTGCTATTTAATATTGTATTGGAAATAACATACTCTTCAACAAATGGTATTGGGAAAACTGGACATCTACAGGCAGAAGAAAGAACTTAGACCCTTACTTCATACCATATACAAAAATCAACTCAAAATGGATCAAGTGCCTAAATAAAAGAGTTAAAATTGGAAAACTCAGAAGAAAACAGGGAGAAATCTTCATGACGTGGAACTCAGTAATGGATTCTTAGATAGGACACCAAAAGCATGAGCAACAAAAGAAACATTAGATACATTTGATCTCATCAAAATTAAAATATTTTGTGTACTGAAGGAAATTACAATAAAGTGAAAAATCAACCTGCAGAACGGGACAAAATAGTGTCAATCCATATATCAGATAAGAGTCTAATATCAAGAATATATGAAGAACTTCTATAAGCAACAACGAAAAGACAAGCAAACCTTTTAAAAATCAGTAAAGGAATTAAATAGACACTTCTCCACAAAAGATATGAAGCATGTGAAAATATGCTCAACATCATTAGCCATTAGGGCAATACAAATCAAAACCACAATAGGATGTGTCTTCATACCCACAAGGATGGTTATTATTAAAACAAAGCAAAACAAACAAGTTTTGGAGAGGATATGGAGAAATAGGAACACTCAATTCATTGGTGGAAATGTAAAATGGTGCAGCCACTGTGGAAAGCACTATGGCAGTTCCTCAAAAATTTACATATAGAATTACCATATGACCTGGCAATTCCACTGGGAGATATGTACCCAAATAAAGCAAAAACAAGGTAGCAGATACATGTACACCAAAGTTTACAGCACCATTATCCACACTGGACAAACGTTGGAAACAACTCAAGTGTCCATCAATAATTTAATTTAGAGGTGGAAAATAGGGGAGTTTATGGTCTTTTACCTTATGGTCTCCATTTGCATATTTTAAAAGGAAGACATTTCAATGTGATCTCAGGAAATCCATGCAACTCTGGCATGCTAGTATTAAAATAGAGACTTAAATTTTACAAATGGGGAAATTGAAGCTCAAAGATGGTAAATTACCGACATAAATTCACACAGGTAGTGAGTAGAAGAACCCAGATTTGAAGTATCATTTGTCTAGTCTGAAAGCCTGTACTATTTCCACTGTATCATTCCACCCCTCCTTATCCCAACTCCAGAGTAGTAGTAACTTGGGACAATGCCAAGAGAGTTAATGGAGGACAAAATAAAGATTTGCCACATGAATGGGAGCCACTCTGAATAGCACTTGGTGACAACCAAGATCCTATAATCATCTTTGAAATTCACAGTTTGGGAACAGTAGTGGAGAAAACAAAAGGTTCAGCTGAACCAGGATTAGTAAAGTAATTATAATGGGTCATGTTGATACATGGAGAACCAAGTAGTTTGTGGTGGTGTTTTTTGAATATCACTGCAATGAGGTCTTCTCCACGGTGTCAGGAAGGGAGTAAAATCTGGCCAAGATGAGGGATTACGAGAACAAGAGATGTCTACTGACAGCCAAAGATGAAAATCAGGTTTAGAGGAAGAAAGAGTGGAAGAGGGGTGAAAGGCATAGATTCACATAGAAGATGCCTGCTTAGACACAAATATTGCCATCAACATTAAATCTTCATATGGCAGTTTTACAAATGTCTTAAGATAGAATTCATTTGGGAAAGCAGCCCAGCATAGCAGAAGGAACTTGGCCTTGGACCATGAAGCTCATATTCTGCCAATTGCTGCATAGCATTAAGAAGGTACTCAACTTCTTTTTATTTTCCTCATTTATATGAATGAGTATAGTAATTCCTCCCTTGTGGGAAGTTATACGTATTAAATCAAATAAACAAAAACATCTGGTACAAGATAAGCACATGGTATTTATCTAACACAACAGAGCTATATTTATTAAGATTGTTATTATTAAATAAATATATTCTTACAATAAGACTCTGGGACAGAAAATATTATTAAATAATATATTATTTATATTATGGCATTAAATAATATGAAACAAAAATAATTACAATTAACTTCAAATCAGAAAAGATGTGACAATATTATTTCATTTATATAAAACTTTATATTTAGAAGGTACTCTTATGCGAATGAGAAAATGGGGAATCAGAGAGACAAAGAAACTTTTCTGAATTAGTCAAGCTAGCATGAGAATTCATCTTATTAATTTTGCTACAACTATTCTAAAAATAAAACTGAATCAAAATATTGATCAAGCAATCAATACAGTCTATCAAAATCTGGCAAATGTTCCAGATATGAGAATGTGGATGGACACTTAAGAACATATTTAACATTTTAATCTTAGAAGAAAATGGAAGGATGTTGATGAAGAGATGAGTAAGGTGAACATGGAAGCTTCTTTATTTTCTCCAAATGCAAAATAGAAAAGATATTTAGGAAGACAAAAAGAAAAAATTGAGAGTATATATGTTTACCTATGGCATTGAAAGAAATACTAAAGAAGATAGTGGATCAGTAAAGGAAGGCACAGTGGCCAAAATGATTTGTCCCGTCAAAGGATATTTTCCCCAACAGCAGAATGATAAATGGGCTCTATCATATTTGAGGCTCTTAAGATTATTTTTATTTCTTCATTTTGTTATGATAAAGTGCAAGTCGAGAGTCCTGTTTTCTTATTGAACTCCTCCATTTCTCTTTCTTATCCTTCTCTCTTCCCAGCTGAGAACACCCAAAATTAAGTTTCCAGGAAACTACATCTATAATGATACAGAATTTTGAAAGTTATAATAAATGAATAAAATTAGAGTTCCCTTCCATTTCAAATATATCTTAATTTACATTTGGAAAGTAAAAACTGATATAGTTTACTTTTCCAGACTTGAATAAGCAAGTAATTTCAATTAAGCCAATATTTTAAGTATGCCACCAAATTTAAATCTATGTACATCTGTTCTATATCATGTACTTGAATTAGGAGTACAGCATGTGATTGAATTTATAACTAATTTGACTTGACTGCACTAATAAAATTCAAGTTAGTGGTAGGGAGTCAATGTATTACTTAATCACCATACGTTACTCAAATTTCTTAGTGAAAATGTTCTTGAAAACAACAAAGTCCCACCAGGCCAGCATTTTTTCTATTCATAGTCATTAAGTTCCAATGAATGTCAAATGTATCTTTACAGCTAGAGAATGTTATTAACATTTTAAGATATATAATTTCAAATAATTTTCCAGATATTTTCAAGGAAATATTTAAAAACTGTACTTCTTTGACACTATTTCCAGTCTAAAGGTGGCTAATATAGTGACTATAAAACATCCACTATTACTCAATAGCCATCATATAAGGAA
Organism: Tolypeutes matacus; assembly: GCA_026826555.1. NCBI lineage: Eukaryota > Metazoa > Chordata > Mammalia > Cingulata > Chlamyphoridae > Tolypeutes > Tolypeutes matacus. The sequence goes on from JAKSZT010053770.1 coordinate 34,642,393, forward strand.
AAGAAATCATCTGGATGCTACAATATTATACATGTGAAAAGTGATAATAAACCATGGTAACATTAAGCTTTGGCTGGAGGTACAGAAGTCCATATGTAAAAAGTCTCTGCTTTTTCTCTGTAATTGACTCATTATAACAATACTGTTATGTTTTTTTTTTTTTTTTTTTTTTTTTTTTAAAGATTTTATTTATTTATTCATTTATCCCCCCCTTGCTGCTTGTGCTCGCTGGGTCAGCTAACCACGCCATGCGGGCGGGCTTGCCTCCACCAGGAGGCCCCGGGAACCGAACCGGGGCCTCCCATATGGTAAACGGGAGCCCTACTGATTGAGCCACAGCCACTTCCCTATACTGTTATGTTTTTAATAGCCTTTATCTAGAGAATTGTATCATTATTATACCAAGATTCAAAGATGGAAAAGTTAATAAAAATGGTTAAATTTAAATTTTACATATAGTTTATGTACAAAGTAATAAATATATATACTTCTCACTATCGACCTGATGAATATTCTTGAAATGTCTATAACATATCTAGTAAATTACACAAACAAAATTAAAACCCAGGTATTCCTGAGTATAAAACGTATGCCTTTAATCTCTACCCTCTCCCTAGTGAGAACTATGTAGCATGTCTTTTTTTCCTGGATTCTCTTGATTGCCAAGAAGTACAGTATTATATTCCAGAAATATTTATTTTGTTCTCCTCCCTATTCCCCCTTTCCCACCACATCCCTAGACACAACCCAGCTGATTTCTTCCATCATTTCCTCCCCTATTTTATTCTTCACCTTTGTTTTAAATTTTCCATTAGTTTTAAAAAGTAAAATAATAAAAATGAAGACAATGCTGATGTAGTAATAGGAATAATCTTTTACTGAATATTTTCTTTATGCCAAACACTAAGCCAGATAGTTTACATTTACTTCCTCATAAAATGCTCCAACCAACCCAGTTGGAAAATGTCAAGCAATTCTAAATGGCAAACCTAAGATTTAAGCTCAAAAGTCCCTCAGAAAGCCTGAGCCCCAACAAACATATGAACACCTTCTCCAACTTTGTTAGTCTTCAGAAAAATGAAAATTAAAACCACAGTGTGGTATCACTACACACCCACCAAAATGGCTAGGGAAAAAAGATAATATCAAGTATTGTCTGTGGAGTGTGAAGTAACTAAAACACTCATCTACTGCTGTTAGGCATGAAATTGGTACCATGACTTTGAAAAACTTTTTGGTAGTATTTACTAAAGCTGGGCATATGCATCTTCTATGACCCAATAATTCCATTCCCACAATATACTAAGCAGAAACATGTGCATATATTTAACAAAAGACAAATATAAAATGCTCATAGCAACACAATAACACTACAGTAGCCGTAGAAGACCCAAATAATCAGCAAAAGTAGAACGGGGTAATACACTGAAATATATTCATACATGCTACATAGCAATGAGAATACAACACAATTACATACAACACAGATGAATCCGACCATATTATCAAGCAGACGAAGCTATAAACATTAAAAAGAAATGTGTGCTGGGTGATTCCATTTACATAAAATTGTAAAAGAGGCAAACCTAAACAGTGGCTATTTGTGGGGAAAGTAACTGAAGAGGAACACAGCGGAGATTCTAGGGGGTTGTTAATGTTCTATTTCTTGATCTGGATGCTGGTTACATAGCTGTGTTCAAGTTATAATAAAGAAAAAACTCATTTTGGGTACTTTTTTGATCTGCACACTTGTCTGTGTACATTTTATAATTTAGCAAATTGTACATAAAGAATGTCTATGCTTCTTACCCAATGCCCACTTTAAGCTCTAAAGACCAGAAAAATAAAAACAAATATGATATCACTAGTACTTTTCAAGAGTTGGCAGAATCTACAAAATTGAAAGAATAGAAGGGTGGACTTGCAAACTCTATCTTTTAAACATAAATACAGTTTAAACAAACATGGATTAGAAAAAATTAAAAATTCCTCCAAAATATCAACATTTTTAATGCAGTGTAATAAAGTCCAGAAATTTCTTAATTTGGCCTTGTTGCAATCTTAGAGTTTTATGTTAAAGTATGAATGTGACAAAATCAACTCATTCATTCATTCCATGGTTATTGACTACCTACTAGATTCTAAGCACTTAAGGATCTTGAGGAAGTTCAAAATCCTTCTGGCACTAGAGTGACAAATGCAAATGCCTGTCGAGGCCAGGTGGAGATGGCAAACTGGCAACAAAGCTGGGCGTCAATGCACATTGTGTCAGTGATGCAGACTGTGGAACACTGTTAAGCACATGACCCCACATAAGAGGGGAGGGCAGCAACTACTTAGCACCAACTGATTCTTTTCATGTGGGTCCAATGGAAATCACAATTTACTATGTGAAACCTACTGGTTTTTAAATGTAGGCTCTTTAAAAGAAAATAAACAAGAAACACTGTCTGTGACAAACAAAGCACATCTGTGAGCTCAACTGGGCATATGGCTGCCAGTTTATAACATCTGATCAAACTGAAGAGACGTGAATGCTTGCTGGACTGCAGCCATGAGCAGCTCATTTGCTTTTTAGGTCCTCAAACCCAAAGTACCATACTCTCCTTCTGGTTTGTTGTAGCTCAGAATTAAGAATTTAAAAATAAATCGCTTAATTAAATACATTATGATTCATTCTTGCTATGAATTACTAGGCAATTCTTTAAATGAATGAGATAGAATTATGATGTCCTAACATATCTACAAGAATGTTAATTGTATATTTTGAGCAAAAATAGACAAAATCAGACCTTTACATACATTACTAACCTTTTTTAAATCTCTGTCACATACACAAGAACACACATTTGGAAGAACATCAAACTATTAGCAGAAGACTGGAATGGAAAGGGTGGATAAAAGTTGGTATTGGAGTACTTTAATTTTTTATTTTACCCACTTCTTTGTATGTTCATGTTTTTTTTTTTTAAAGTGGAAAAAAGTCCTCATAACAGAGCTCACTGCTCCCTGTGGATTAAGCCTGCTAGTTCTTTAATTAGTTACAGTTCTGGCCCAATATACGCCTATTCTGGACGCTCATTCCCCAGGGGCCAACAGGAAAGCTGCTGAGCAACACAAGCATTGCCATATTTCTCTTTGCACCTTCTATTTACACACACCCACGCGGTGCTGCAGAGTGAGGTATATTACTAACCACCTCGCACGCAAAGATGGCGCGAAAGAATGGGCTGTAAGCAAAGGAAGTAAAGGTTGTCCAGCCTGTGACTTTTTACTAGCTTTAATATAATCATTCTCAAATACAAACTAGTACAAAGAATCCTGTTTTTCTTGCCGCCAGAAAATCATTCAGCCAGCGTTCACTATTAGGACTGACAGGAGAAAAGGGCCTGAAGCAATAAGCCCTTTATTGTGAGATATTTTTAAATAGCCTTGGGGATTAAAAAAAAAAAATCACCAAAATAATAGATAGCAAGCTCCTTGAGAAAGTATCATGCTCACCTTTTACTGCCCCAGGGATTATAGCAGTGGCTTTCCCATCACCGCAATAAAAAATAACGGTTGGTTTGAAGTAAAGGAAGCACAACACAGAAATGACTGATAATTGATGGACAAAATGCATAATTCCTTTTAAAAAATATGGTTACTGTTTAAGTCCTTTAATGCTAATTTGTAAATAATGAATCTTGATATAAGTGATATAAAACATAGAATTGCCTACCTACTCAAATAAATGTTTTTCTTTATTAAGAAAAATTGATATATTTTCTTTATTTCGTAGCTACTGTTAGTTTCCTCTTTCACATTTAACTTTCAAAATTTATTCAAATGGATAAAATATTTCTGTTCCCCCTAATTAAAAAAAAAAAGTATTATTGTCAGACAATCTATTCTCATTTTCCTTAATTGTTATTGCCCTTCCAAACAAAAATGCATACACAATACCTGGTCTGAACAAAGAAAACCTCATAGAACCGGGGTTCTTAACCAAGGGTCCACGAGTTTGAATTGAAAAAAACTAACTTATTATGTTTATTTTCTCTGGCCTCTAATTGAAAGCTAGTGTTTCCTTCGCTCATGAATGTATGCAATAAATTACAGTAGTATTCATTTCGTATCACATTACAGTTGTTGCATATCTAGAAAAATCGCTTAAATTCATTCATACTTCGAAATTACGGTAGTTGTTAGACAATAGTGAATGTCATAAAACTATCTGCCGCTATGTTCTGAGAAGTGGTCCTTGGTTTTCACCTGACTGACAACGCAGTCTGTAGAACAAAAAAGGTTAAGAACCTCTGTCACAGAGGAACACCAAAACAAAACAGAAACCTGACTTCGAGGATGATATACACAATGCTTTTTAATCATGTAATTGAAATGAGAATGTAAAATTTGCCATAATTTTTAAATCAATAAAACATTTCTACAGATTATTTTCACATAAATAGATCAGGAAATTATAGATCAGAGTTAACCTTTCAAAACGTGCTGCCAATATGATTTATTAAAATATCTTGGTACAAATTTTAATTTCAACATTTTAAGCTAAAAGTTAGTTTAATATGCAAAATTATCTGAAAGGATAAATACTGCTATATATTTGATGCAAAATTTCATGTATTTATTCCATCCAAATGCCTAATGCCCACCCTAGACTTTTACAAAGTTATTTAAAAATAGTTACAGTTAACTTTTTCTACCATTGATTAAGATAATTACAGCTTAACAAATACAAATAAATAGAAATCTCACAGAAAAGCATTAAAAGAACAAACTTGAAAATCCTTAGAATTTTTTGGGTTTAGAAGCTGGGTACCTGTAAGAGTTGATATTAAACAAAATAGTTTGTGAAATCAAACTATGCTTTCATTATGAAAACACATGGAAAATGAAATGTATGATTATATTGACCTCAGTAGTGTAAAAAACTACTAATACCAATGATATAATTCTAACTACTGAATAACTTTCTAACTCTCTAAAACTGATACTAATTTTGATGTTAATCACAATGGAATTTTAGTAAAAGCAGAAATAAAAATTTAACCAGCCAAGAAACCAATTTACCACTTGTAAGGAAAATATATCTGATAAAATCCATATATTAGTGTCATGGATGTTTTGATCAATTTTGGATATTTAACTATTATTGGCTAAAAATATATTTTTGATATTTATTGAAAATAAAGTGTCCAAGCTTTCAAAGACCAATGGGATAATACATAAAACAAAAATCTAAAAACTAAAAAAAACTAAAAGGCAAAAATCCTGTTATATCTAAATAGTAATCTCTTTCTAGGACATCTCAAAATATTTAACTAGAGAATATGAATAACTAGAAAAATACATAATTTCCATTCTAAGAAGTCCAAATGTGGATTATCTTGGTAGAACATAATCTGGGTACAGTTTCAAACATATTTTCAAAGAGATTTGTACTGGCGTAAGAGGTATATGTATAACCCTTAGAATTTTTAAGCAGATCATATCCAAACTTAAATAGCTGAGCTGCTACTTTCTGTACTAGAGGAAATTGGTGTCTAAATCATATACAAAAATGATAAAGTACATTAATATCTATGGTGCCAAACACATTTGCATGACTAATTTAGTCTACATGCCTAAAAAATCAATATAGTTATGCTTTTAAATATAAATACACTGAGAAAACATATACCCCACTGGTAAAATGGCAGCAATATACATTCAAACGCTTATGCCCTCAAGGACAATCATATTTTCCCATGCTTCGGCACACAAATTTGCAGATGGCCTACACATTTATTCCTTAATTTTTTTGGTTCTTATAAGGAGAAATGCAGCTTTTTCTTGAATGGAGAGCCAAGGAAAAAGTTCAGAAAAGAACGACTTCATTTCTTACCCCTTGCTGCTGTGCCTATGCCTTATATGTCCCAGAGGAAAAGGCTCATCATCCTCTAAAAATACTTTTAAATACAAAACTTCCTTTAATAGTAAGATGTGTAAAGAATAGTGTGGTAGGAAGACTGTTGATACCCCTCTCTCCCACCCCAATTCCCATCCCCTGGTGTACATGTTCTGTATAATCCCCTCCCCTTAGGTGTGGCTAGGACCTGTGAATATGATGGAAATTCCTCCCTAGATTAGAATTCCTCGTATGGCAAAGGTGATGGTATAGTTACTCTTGTGATCATGTCACATAACGTAAGAATCCCTCCTTACATTATGGAGGCCCAACAGAGAGATCTCCTAATGGTCTTGAAGAAGTAA
>JAKSZT010053770.1:34653644-34712939 GCA_026826555.1 Tolypeutes matacus
CTCGAAAATAAAAGGACAAACAACCCATATAAAAAATGGGCAAGTGACCTGAAAAGACACTTCTCCAAGGAAGAAATACAGATGGCTAAAAAGCATATGAAAAAATGCTCAACATCACTTGCTATCAGGGAAATGCAAATCAAAACTACAATGAGATACCATCTTACACCCATCAGAATGGCAGCTATTAAAAAAACAGGAGACACTAAATGTTGGAGAGGATGTGGAGGAATAGGAACCCTCATCCACTGCTGGTGGGACTGCGGTATGGTCCAGCCACTGTGGAGGACAGTTTGGCAGTTCCTCAGAAAACTTGCAATAGATCTTCCGTATGATCCAGCAATTCCACTACTGGGTATATACCCAGAAGAACTGAAAACAAAAATACAAACAGATATATGCACACCAATGTTTATAGCGGCATTGTTCACCATTGCCAAAAGTTGGAATCAGCCCCGGTGCCCATCAACAGACGAATGGATAAGCAAAATGTGGCACATACATACAATGGAATATTACTCAGCGGTAAGAAGGAACAAAGTGCTAACACATGGAATAACGTGGATGAATCTTGAAGACCTTATGTTGAGTGAAGCAAGCCAGGCACTGAAGGATGAACAGTATATGACCTCACTGATCTGAACTGAGGAAAGTGAGCAGTCTCTGAGAACCATTGTCTGAAAGATAGGTTAACAAAGGAGAGTAAGAGAAGAGCAGGCTTTGAGCCATCTCCCATATGGACATAATCTATGGTAAAGGGATAGAGTGTGGTTGCATGTTGGGGGATGGGGCAGATGAGCGGTGGTGTTCCTGGGTTTGGTGGTACAACACTGGGGGGTGGATGGTTTAGGAAGTGCTGGTTCAAATCCCCAGAGCATGCAACTGTGAATCTTGACATTCCATGGGTTAGGAGAGGGGGGTATCATGGGCCCTGGGGGGCTGGGGAGAAGGGAACAGTCAAGATCTAATGGGATGTTTGGTGGTCATGGGGAAGGCTTTTCATTACCTTTCAGTAATGGACACAGGACATGGTAAATATCATCAAAATTATTTAACTGTATCATCTAAATTATAAACTATACTGTAAATCACTGACAATGTTTAGTTGCTATATTTTGCTATCTGCATAACAGTTATAACAATGCTAACAACCAAAAAAAAAAAAAAGGAGGGGGAATTAATAAGGGGTGGGGAAGCGGAGGTGGTTTGGTATCTGGGAGTCTCCGGCACTCCGTGTGTGACTTTGCTGTGACCTAAAACTTCTTTGAAAATTAAATGAAAAATTGGAAGACAATGGGGATTGAGAGGAGGAAGGTGTCATGGCACACCAGACATCCAATAACACAGTGATAAAGGGAAGGAAAAAGGGGAAAAAAGAAGAGAGAAAGGAAAAAAATGAATATATATATATATATATTTTAAAGGCATTTCCTTTGCTTTTTTGCCCATTTTTTGAATGTCCCAATCCACTAATTATATTTTATTGTGTTTTGTTCTTTGTTTGATTATTTGTTTTTTTTTTTTTTCCCTTCTCTCTCTTTTTTTTTTTTTTCCCCCTGAGTTTCCTTATGTTTGTCTCTTGCATGTAAGCTTATCACACTTGTTTCTTTTTCCTAGTAAGTGTATTTGATTATTTTATGGACTAAATGTTCATGGAGGATTTGGATCACAGAAGGGTTACAATGGGTACTGCGGGGGATTATTGGGGGGAGGGTGTCTGGGGGGGGGTTCGTGGGGATTGGTTCAACCGAATATGCATGAAAGATATACAAAATCTTTCAAAGGATCGGGGGATGGGGCATGGTCACGATGGGTGGATAATTACACAATAAATGAGGGAATCTGAATTCCTAGCCTGGAGAGCTCTGCCACAACCTCCAAGGGAGCAGCAATAGTCCTCTGAGTGTAGGGACAGTGCCTGTCAAAATAGGATGATGTTTTTTTTTTGTTTGTTTGTTTTGTTTTTTTTTATTGATGACTACCCTTGTGAGTTTTTGCTCTTGCAAATGAGACTTACCCTGCAGTAGTGGGGCGCCTAAGGGTTGCCACCTGAGAGCCTCCTTGTTGCTCAAATGTGGCCTCTCTCTAAGCCAAACTCAGCATATGATTGCATTACCTTCCCCCCAACGTGGGACATGACTCCCGGGGATGAGCCTCCCTGGCAAAGAGGGATTAATACCAAGTGCCAACTGGCAGCTTTGTGCAGTGGCAGTATCGTAGCCAATGAGGTTTATCCGAGGCACGATTATTGCTAATTGAAAACTTTTCCCAAGTGCCAACTGGCAACACAACTGGAAAAAGACCTTGAATAAAAGGGGGAAACGGTAAAGACAAATGAGTTCAAGCGGCTAAGAGACTTCAAAGAGAGTCGGGAGGTCATCCCAGAGGTAACTCTTACGCACACCTCAGTAGGAGCTCATAGAACATCTAAGTGCCTATCACCCCACTCAGTGGGGTTCCTGAGAGCTCCGGAGACACCCTGGTCTTATATAAGGGGGGATAGCCCCAGAGACTGATGCCTTATCAGTGGGTTCTATTTTGGAATCTGTGCTCCTGAGAGTGACAGAATTAGACTCAAACAAGTCCTCCCTACACATGGTTCACCAGTCCCTTCTATTCAAACCTACATGTGATGCTGGAGTTTCTTAGGTATACTTCCAGAGACTGGAGCCTCCCGCCTACCTATGTGCCAGGTGTGCATGAAATCTAGGTGGAGCTGCAACTCCTACCCTACAGCTCAATGGACTCATCCAAGTCACCTGGTGAGGAGATAACGATGGGCAATGGCCATCCCAGGGAATGGAGAGGGCCTGCATCTGCAGGCAGGATCATCCCACCCACCATATCCATGGGATATAAGCCCTCTCTCACTTGGAGTTGGAGTGGACATCACCATCCCAGTCGCCTCTGGATTGGGGGAAGAACTATGGACTAGAGTGGACTTGATGGTATTCTCTTGCTCACATATGGTGATTCTTGCAATGCAAGAAATTAAAACAATGAGGTGGAACCAGTGGCCACTTGACAGTTTTTGGGTAGGGAGGGGATGAGCAGTTGAAATACAGGGGCTTCTTTGGGTGTTGGAGGTTGTCCTGAGTACTGTTGTGGCAATGGATGTAGGCCATTTTAAATCAGCACACACCACTCAGAACTGAGTGGGAGAAAGTGTGGTCTACAGTGTGAACTGTGGTCTATGGTTGGTGGCAAGGCTCCAGGATGTGTAAGTTCATTGAGGTTGGTGGGCCACACTGTGGGAGATGTTTGTGTGGGATGTGGTGGGAGGTGTGGGAGGTGGGCAACATGGGAATCCCAGTGGGTTCCGTGTAATATTTTAGGTAATCTAAGCACCTCTTGAAATATATGTATATATATATATATAAAAATAACATTTTTGTAAGCAAATACACATATATGCATATATATTTATATATCATTTTACAAATGTTTGTATGTATTGTGAGAACTTTGATTTTTACCCATAATAAAAAAAAAAATTAAAAAAAAAAAAATTAGAGGTAGGGATAAACATACAGTAGTTTATATAGTATTTTAGATTTATATAGCATTTTATTATTTAAATGGTACTTTAATAATACTAAGAGGATAGGAGCAGAGACACACATTTTATTCTCCATAAATTCCCCCACAGAAACAGATGGATCAGCTAGGAATGCAGAATAGAAAACTCACTGACAACAGCTACAATAAAACTGACTGTCAAGCCATGTCTGTGAAGAAACTGGAACCCTTGCACATTGTTGGTGGAAATGTAAAATGAATGGAGCAGCTCCTATGGAAAACACTATGGTTGTTCCTCAAAAAGTTAAACATAGAATTACTATATAACCCAGCAATTCCGCTTATAGCTATACACCCAAATGAATTTTAAATGGGACTCAAACACATACTTGTACATCAATGTTCATAGCAGAATTATTCATAATAGCCAAAAGGTGGAAACCATCCGTTTGTCCAATAAATGAATAGATAAACAAAAAGTGGTATGTATATATATACACAATGGATATTTTTCAGCCATAAAAAGGAATGAAGTTTTGATATATGCTTCAGCATGGATGAACCTCAAAAATATGCTGAATGAAAAAGCCAGACACAAAAGGACAAATATTGTACAATTCCACTGATATGAAATATCTAGAATAAGCAAATTCATAGAGTCTGAAATCAGATTAGAGGTTATCAGGGGCTGGGGGAAGGGAGGAATGGAGAGATGTTGCTTAATAAGTACACAGCTTCTCCTTAGGGTGATGAAAAGGCTTCGGTAATGGATGGTGGTGATGGTAGCACAACATTGTGAATGCAATTAATGCAATGATTTATACACTCAAAAATGGTTAAAAATGGTTAAAATGGGAAATTGTATTATATATACACAACTTAAAAAAAAACTGCTGCTGAAACTGGAAGCTACTTTTGCAGATTCAATTTACCAGTGAAGCTCTATGAACCCTCAATATTAATTAACCCACCAACCTTCCAAGAAGAAACTTCGAGAGATAGGATCCAAAATTTTCAGGAAAAGGACAAAGGTGATCAAGGAAAAAGCAGTATCCAGATAAAAAAAAAAGGAGGAGGGAAAGATAGCCAGTAGATTTTAAAAATATGAGTCCATGTTTTTCAGCACCTCACAAAACAGAAGAAAAATGGTGAATTCTAGAATGTGAAACTAGAATATCTGTCATGATTTACCTTTCCCTCCTAAAAGTTCAGGAAAATCAAATTTATATAAAAGTGAGCAACAGGAAAATATAGTATTTGAATCCAATATGATGTTATTATAAGAAAGAAAAAGAAAAAGAGCAGAGTAACATCACTAAGGACACTAAAGCACATCCAAAAGACATGCCACAAAATGAATGAGAACTACTATAGCCAAAACAATAAAACCTAAAACAAATCAAGCAAATGATAGAAGAAATAAAAGAGCAACACAAATCAAATTTAGAAAAACCAAAAAATGAGGTAAAGAACTCAGGAAAGACATACATAAAAAAGAAAAATCATCTAAAAATGACTAATCTAGGAGGGACAAAAGAGCAAAAAACAAACAAACAAACAAAACACACACACACACACACACACAAAACCAAAAACCCAAGAATTAATGCCTTGTGAGAAATAAAAGGTAAAAAGAAAAACAAACAAAAAACTAAAAGAAATTATTTAATCTGGGTGCTGGTTAGTCAGGAGTATTCCATTTGTGGAAAATGATTTAACAATACATGCTGTGCACTTTTTGTATTTATACTGTACTTCAGTTAAAGTTAAGTGTAGAAAGAGAAAAAAGGGATTCAAGAGATATCTGACTTTAACACTTTACAAATTTAAGATATTTAAGGAAAAAATAAATGTGAGCCAAGGATGTTACATCTAGCAAATTTCATTTTTAAGTTTAAAAGATGCATACCAATTATTACAACATTCATTTGACTCTTTCCTGAAAAATCTAACAGAATGAGCTACAGATAACTAAAATGAATATGGAAATTCACATAAAGCACAGTGATAAGCAAATCTATATTTACCTACATAACTAAGTCGAAATAAGTGATATATGTGAGAGAGAAGAGTAGGCAATGGCTATATGCTCAGAAGGAGATGTGGTTGAGCATGTAGATTCACTATATTAATTTCTCTACTTGTGTATGTTTAAAATTCTCTATAATAAAAGACTTAACAAATAAAAATTGAATAAAAGCTGTTTATAAATGTATCATCTTATTAATAATTACCACCACTATTTATAAAAGGAGATTAGAAAAAAAATGATTTTTGGCGCCTGGAAGGCTAATAACGTATGGACATTTATTGACTTTTTCATCAGAAAAAGATAAAAGATTTTTTATCAGAATACGAATGTAGAATCCATCCTTTATTATCCCATAAGAACATTCTCTAACAAAATATATGAGAAAGGTTAGTTTAAAGTATTTATTGAGTTGAAAGATATGAAATTACCGATTCATGCCATTTTGATCCACAAAAAGACAATCTCAAATGGCTTAATCTACTGTTAATATCATTCTGTAATGTCAAGGACATTGTTAAAATATTTTCTGTACAAACACATTGCAATAATGTCTAAAATCAATTTTAAAAGCTTGTCTTTCAGTCTGCCTTCCTCTTCAGACCTGTAAGTTGGAATCAAAATAACAATAATGAATACCAAAAATAATAATAATAATTTATTTAAATTCCATCAGCACAGACAACCAAAGAATATAAAATCTGTTTAGTAATTAGCTTAATACATAGATTAATTGAAGATTCATTATCATAAATGTTTTTTGTTATGTGGGATGTTCTGGGTATTATTGATAGCATGTGGAAATTTAATTAATTGGGACTTCTAATAAGATTTATATTTGTCTCTCATGCAATATGATTGGCAACAATTAATGTATCAATTTGTTCTTGTCTTATAAAATCATCGTGAAAAGAAACACATGCACACATTTCTATGGACCAAATTTGTGTGAGATGGGTCGGATGTGGCTCAACTGGTTGGGCGTCCGTCTCCCATATGGAGGGACCCGGGTTCGATCCTCGAGACCTCCCGGTAAAAAAAAAAAAAAAAAAATTGTGTGAGATCAAATTCTTTCACATCCAATCGCATTATTATATGCATATTTTTTGCTTATATACCCTACCTCACTCTACCTCACTCTATTCTTTCCCATGAGATTTCTGTTTGCCTTTTTTCTCTGGCTTTGTTACCCTGCAAAATTTTTATACTTTCTCAATTCTCAATATGCTGCTCTTTGCATTCCACAGTAATCTTACTTTTGCATTCACCACTCCACGGAAACGCCTCAGAAATGCCTTGAAAGACATCTTTCTATGTCCAATGGATGCTTTGGCTCAGTAGGACTTCTGACAGAATGAAACCCTCATTTCTGTGTCTCACTCTTTTTCTTTTCCTCCTAACCTTTCTGGTTACTCCTTACTGATCTTTGTGTGTTTCACTTCCTCTGCCAGCATCTCAAATACTGGTATCAGCTGAACTCCACACTCAGCCATTTTGCCTTTTTACTCAAATTCTCTTCTAAGGCAATGAGATCATGCCTGAAGATTTCAACTTTCATACATATCTACTGAGGTAATGTTTACCCAAGTCAAACCTTGCCTGTGGGGCGCTACGCCCCACCCGCTTCCCGTAGCCAACTTCTCTCTTCCCCGAACCCAACTTCCCTATTCACCGCAGCCTATCACAGCACTCCCTCACAGCCATAACCTTATTTGGACATGTTGGCCTTCTCCTCTAGCCTCCCCCCTCCCTCCCAAATCTTCCCCCCACGCCCAGCAACAGCTTCGCCCTATCAGAAGACAACACGCTCACCCCCGCCCAACTCTGCCTATAAAACTGCACAGCTCTCCCTGAATAAAGGTCTTACCTTCCAGCAAGCAAGTGAGTGGTGTCTCTTCATTTAGTACTGTCAGGGAGACCACAGGGCACCAAACGGCGACCCTGTGACAACTTCTCCTTAACCTCCGTGAAGACCAGGGAGCCGGGCCTGCGCTCTCCTGACAACTTCTTCACCCCCCCGCCGTTCCGGAGTGCACGCCGGACGGCCCACAACTAGCTCGTGTCGCTCCCTGGGCTGCAGCAGGGCTGATCACCCTCAGGCCCGGAAACAAAGCGGCATCTACTGTTAATTCCCAAATATGCATTTGCAGTTCAAATCTCTCTGAGAAATAGTCCTTTATATCTATTAATGAAAAATCTCCATTGATTGTCCATAGTCTCCTCCCTCCCTCATAAACTTGCCCCCCCCCCAAAGTCCCCTTTATGTCCAAGAAAGTAAGCAGTCTCACCCACTAAGGAAAATCTTCTTTCAACTTCCTATACTTTCGGTATCCTGTACCATATATCTTTTTACGTAACTCTTTTATTTCCTGATTAAATAGGCTATTATGGCTTTATTTTGTCACTACTCAGTCACCTCTTAATCTCCTACAGCCTAATTAATTATCCCTCTACAAAACTGCCATCTCTGTAGCACTGAAGATATTGACTATCATTTTAAAATGTTTTTTCTCCTTTTACAAGTGTGTTTCTGCATTTGCACTAACCTGATTTACCTTATACCACTCTGTCTGCTAATTCTCTGTCCACAATGATACTCCCTAGACATTCTCTTGTCACTTAAATAATGGCATTTTTCAAGTTACTTTGATAAAGTGAGAAGGAGAGATGGGAAGTGAGAGTGAAAGTGAAAATAAGAGAGAGAAAGAAAGAGGGACCTTTCACCCCTAGGGTTCTATGATTTGATCAATTCTGATGACACCCTATATCAGTGCCATACTCAATATACCAAATACCTAAGAATGAAGATAAAAAAAGTTAAAACTGAAGAATACTGAGAATTTGTTATGTTCTCCCAAAACCCTACTCTGCTTCCTTATCTCCTTTTTGCTTTAATAGACTTTGATCTTCTTAATTATCAAGAAATACATTTGGAATTGGTTTTTTATACCCCTTCATCTGCAACATCCAATAAAATGCTAAGTTATATAAATTCTACTGCTGAGCAGCTTCACACATTTCTACAGTTTCTTTCCCTTGCCATTGCAACAACACTGTTCAATATCCTCATGATTTCTCATCAATACAATTGGAATAGTCTCCTTTATTTTCTTTCTGATTTTTGTCTTCCCCTGCTTGAATCAATTTTAAATATTACTAAAGACATATTTCATGTCAATCAAATACTCCTCTCAAAGTTCTTTTCTTCATGGTCTCCATGCTATCTTTAGAAATAACTACATAATGCCCTTATCTATCATTAAAATCTTCCATAGATTTTTCCCAGCTTTATATTATGTTTGTCCCCAACCAACAGACTAACATCTGTAAACCTATTCCATATATGCCTGCCTCTGAACTTTTTAATCAAAGTATTTTCTTTCTCTATAATTATTTGCAACTACCCATTCCTTCACATAAAATTTCATCAAGCTCCCAAACAGTGTTTTGGGAAGAAATCTCTCAACTAGTTTTAGCATATGGCCATAATTTCCTCTTATATTATACCCAGTAATTTTCAAAATGTATTTTCAATCATATTTCATATTCAGATAATTACTTGAGAATAAAAATATTCAATGTGGTGCATATAAAGATGAATTACATGGAATTCCACTTCTGCTAATGACAAAGCAGCTTGTATTGGACTAACTCTCCCACAAAAATGATGATGAACTAAGTAAAATATCTAAAATACAATTATTTGAAGGGACTGGATAGCAGTTAAGAGCAGACAAAGACTACAATTTTTCATGTGGTGACACACTAGCTCATATAGTAAAGAATGGCTAAAAGTCAAGCAAAAACTACATATGTACTAGCTTGGAAAGTCATAGAAGAGTTTTTAAGGTGATGGTTCAGCTAGGAAGTGAGAAGAGATATCCAGAAACTGATGGAAGAACCCTGAAATCTGTACATAAATTATCTCCCCAAGTTTTGGCTAACACCTGAACTGCAGACAAGTAGACCAGAAAAAGGCAGTGGCTGAAAAGTTGAAAGAGAGTTTTTGCCTGCTGCCCATTGCAAGGGACTTTGGAGTTTGAGTCCAACAAAGTAAAGTGCATGCTAGAATACTCCTCAAAAGATAACAGAAACCAGAATCACAAAAACATATAATCCATAGTATCCAGAAAATAATGAAAACTACTACATACTCAAAGAAACAAGAAAATATGATCCATAATTAAGAGAAAAAGCAATAAATGAAAAATGACATTGAGATGACCACAATGTTAGAATTAACATACAAGGATTTGAAAATAGCTGTTATAATATGTACATGAACTTAAAGGAAAATATAGTCATAAGAATAAAATGATGGAGGAAGATCAGAAAAGAAATGGAAACTATAAAAAAGGAATGTTCTAGAATTGGAAAGTACAACATCGGCTGTAGCAGGTTAGAGATGTCAGAAGAAAGGGTTCATGAACTTGAAGATAGATCAATAAAATTTATCTGATCTGAAAAAAAAAAAAAAAAAAAAAAAACAGGAAAGAAAGATAGAGTATGAGTATGAGCAGGTCTCCATGATCTGTGGGACAATTCCAGAAGTCTAATAAATGTATATACTGGAATCCCTAAATGAGAGATGTGACTGAAAAAGGGAGAAATATTATTTGAAGAAATAGTGGCCCCAAATTGCCAAATAGGTGCAAAGTATAAACTTATATACCCAAAAATCATAATATCCCAAGAAACACAAGTACTAACATCCACCCCACACATATTCATACATATAGGCACACTACAGAAAAATTTATGAAAATCAAAGAAAAAGAGGAAATCTTGAAAGAAAAGGGAATTACAAACAGGGTGACCTCAATATGGATAGAACCTGACTTTAATTCACATCAGAAACAATAGAGGTTAGAAGACAATTAAACAACCTCTTTGAAATGTTGAAAGACCAAATAAATAAATAAACAGATAAAATAAAACTAAAATCAGAAAACTTAACCCAGGATTCATTATCCAGGGAAAATATCTTTCAAAAATAAAGGTGAAATAAAAGCATTTTCAGACACGTGAAAACTGAATTTGTTGCCAGCAGACCTGCAACACAAAAGAATTATGTATATATATTCTCACTTTCCCCTCTCCTGATTTACTTTCTACAACTGTGACTGAAGTTTTCCTTTTATATCATCTGCTTTGCTTCTTTAAAATAATTCAGTAAATAGAGTGTTATATATTAGTGTATGCTACTTAACTTTAATATATAATTAGGCATAGTCAGTGTACATCTGAAATATGCTAATAAAAAAATCTTCCCTACAAGGGTATTTAGCAGCTGTAGTACCTCAGTCAGTGGTACTCTCCAGAGGCAGC
The DNA here is from genome assembly GCA_026826555.1 of Tolypeutes matacus. Lineage (NCBI taxonomy): Eukaryota > Metazoa > Chordata > Mammalia > Cingulata > Chlamyphoridae > Tolypeutes > Tolypeutes matacus. The sequence continues at coordinate 34,664,521 of JAKSZT010053770.1, forward strand.
TGGAGTAAGCACTTCAAATATTGCTAATTATATTTCTGTGTGAGGGTTTGTTACCTAGTATAAGGAATATCAGAAATAATTTTTCACTAGTGGAATGAATGACATTCTTTATTATAAAAGAATAAATAAAGGGAGTATCAAAATCAGCGAGCCTATCTACTTAATTTCAGAAAATCTAGAGCTCTGATTTTAATGTAGGTGTCTGCCTTCTGACTAGAATGGAAATAAACAGATTTACTGACAACTGACATCAAAATATTGTTTCATATGTTTCAGAATGAAACTCTGTTATAAGGTGCTGGAAAATGTGCTGCAAATAACTGGGAGTTAGAATTCATCCAGTTTGTAAAAACAGGTCATATGACTGATTTTGAGCCTGCCTGCTTGTAAATATTATGGGTGGCAGAATTCAGTCTGAGATTTCATTTCCTTAAACCATTACACCCTAGTGATGGGGTCATGAAGCAAGAGATGGATACCTCTCACCCACTGTAAGTCAATTTGCAATCTCCTTCCAACATCCCCACCCCCACCCCCAACACCTCAACTGGCTTGGAAAATGAGTAAAGACACAAGCAAAAAGCAAAAAGTCTTTGCTCATCCTTGTAAAATGCCATTCATATATATATGGGGTTAAATTAATGAAAACATAAGAACACAACAGGTAACACAATTTGATATTAAGAAATATTTAAGTGGGAAAATTAAGTAAATGATGTTATTGTTCAATGAATGAATATATAAAGAATTAATTAGTTCATAGATTTTATAGCTGACTAGGATTTTAGAGACCTACAGAGATTATTTCTCCATCACAAGCAAACTAAATCAGTACAGCACAAATGCTCTTATCTCTCTCAGAAAAAAATGCCACAACCTTTCATTTTAAAGTAAGTCATTTTAAGCATTACTTTTTTTGTTAGCAACATATGAAATTATCTTACGTCCAAATGGTATCCAACTCTGATGAAGGTACAAAGTGGGTCAAAGGCTCCAGTACCACAGGTCAGAAGATGTGTCCTATTATAATGATGCAAAACCCGAACGTAATTTGCACATTCACTCTAAAGCAGGAAAAAAAAGAATTGGTTAATGTAATAAAAATATCGTGCCTTTTTACATTTTAATCTTTCCTAACCTTAGAAATCTCATGATTTGCTAAAAGACTTCCCTTCATTAAAGGAGGGAAGAGGGGCAGATTAAAAAAAAGAAGATAAGGCTAGTGGAAGAAGTGACTGGGGTACCAGTGCACATATTATTTAGTACTGATGTACAAATTACATTTTATAATGGGACTGTATCGTTTTTCATGTATATTAGTGCACAACTGAGAAAAAAACACCACTTAGAAATGCATTCAAGTGTAAAGATTTTCATGGCAACATGTTCCATATAACAATAAGTAACTGTTATTCCCAATGTTGTTATATTTTTGTTTGTTAACTTTTTACTTTGAAATAATTTCAAACTTACAGAACAGTTGCAAAAATAAAACAAAATGCATATAGTGAAATACAACATACCCTTATAACCCCAGATACCCAGATCCACCATTTTTTACATTTTGACACCTTTGACATATCATTCTATCATCTAGTTGTCTTTCTGTCCGTTTCTCTATCTATCTATCTTCTGAACATTTGAGAGCAAGTTGCACACACCATACACCTTGAACACATAATACTTCCACGTGCATTTCCTAGGAACAAAGATAATCACTTATGTAATCACTTTAAATGCAGTTATCAAGTTCAAGATATTTAAAATTGATATAAAGCTTACATTCTATATTAATTTTTCTTATGTTTCAATAATGTCTTTTTGAGCCTTTTTTCCTCCATTCTTAGAGCCCATACAGTATCATGTATTAATTACCATTATCTCTTCAGTTTCTCTCTCTTTTTTGAAAATTGTAGAAACATATAAGCAAAATCAATATTCCCATCCCAAACCCTTGCAAGCATACCATTCAGAGGGATTAATCACATTAACCATGTTGCAGTACCCTCACCACCATCCATTACTAAAACTTTATCATCTCCCCAAACAGACCCTACACTCATTTTGCATTAACTCCCCATTGTTTCTGCCCCTCACTCCTGGTAAACTGTACTCGACTTTCTGTCTCTATGAATTTGAATATTCTCTGAGATTCTTCTTTGTGGTTACCATGGAGCTTAAATTTAACACCATAAATGCAATCTCATTTGCTTTGATACCAACTTAACAACATCATTAGTGTAAATAAACTATGTCCTTATATCCCTCTGTCCTCCCATCTGTATGTAGTTCTTGTCTCAAATTGCATATTTATACATTATGAGTCCAAAACCATTGATTTATTGTTACATTTTGTGTATTTTTGCCTTTTAGATCCTATAGGAAGTAAAAAAAAATGAAGTTTCAAACCAAAAATAGAGGACAACTGGTATTTATATTTACCCATGTCATTATCTTTACCAAAGATCTTTATTTCTTCATGTGGCTTCAGTTAATTGCCTGGTGTCCTTTCCTTTCAACCTGCAGAAATCACTTTAGCATTTCTTGTAGGGCTGGTTTAGTGGTGACAAATTCCTTCAGCTTTTGTTTATCTGGGAATATCTTCATTTATCCCTCATTTTTGAAAGACAGTTTTTCTGGATATGGAATTCTTGGTTGGCAATTTTTTGTTTTCAGCACTTTATGTCTTCCCACTGCCTTCTTGCCTCCATGGCTTCCAATGAGAAATTGGCACTTAACCTTATTGAGACTCCCTTGTATGTGACACATTGTTTCTCTCTTGGGGCTTTTAACATTCCCAGTGGCCTTCAACAAATTATACCATGGCATGGTGTGGTCTATTTAGGTTTATCCCGTTTGGGGTTCATTGAGCATTTTGGATATGCAAATTTGTATATTTCATTTAACTTGGGAAGTTTTTAGCTATTATTTCTTTGAATAGCATCCCTGCCACTTTCTTTCTTCTGCTACAGGTATTCCCACAATATGTATATTGGCATGCTTGATATCGTCCCACAGGTTACTCAGGCTCTGTTCACTTCTTTATTCTTTCCTCTGTCTGTGACTCAAACGGGATGATTTCAATTGTCTTACCTTCAAGTGCTCTGATTCTTTTTTCTGCCAGCTCCATTCTGCTCTTGAACCCTCCTAGGGAATTTCTAATTTCTGTTCCTGTGGTCTTCGGTTCTGTTTGGTCCCCTTTCATAATTTTCATCTCTCTATTGATATTTTCTTTGTGTTCATCTGTCTTTTTTTTTCTGATTTCCTTTATTTCTCTGTCCATGTTTTCCTTTAGCTCTTTGATTAAATTTAGGACCGTTTTTTAAAAGTCTTTGTCAGGAATATTCTGGGTCTGATCCTCCTCACTGACAGTTTCTAAAGCTTTAACCTTTTCCTTTGCCTGAACCATCACTTCCTATTTTTTTTGTATGTTTTATAGTATTTTGTTGAACCCTGGGCATTTTGATTTTTTAATGTGTTATCCCTGGAATTTAAACCCTAAATTCAAGGGTTATCTTTTCCTTGAGCTTGTACCAGCTAGTGTTATGACAAAGCTTTCTTTGAATGCAAGAAGCTAACTAAAAAAAAAAAGAAAGAAGGAAAAAAAAGACCACACCTTTCCCAGTTTTTGCAGATTGACCAGTCTGTGAGTGCTCACCTTCAGGACTTATCCATACAATTGGTTTGGAGAATAGCTCCAGTGCAAAGTGAATGGGTCTGCCTTATCTTTTCTGCACATGCTTCTTATCTAGGGCATGCATGTGTGGCCCTAGGAATTTCCCTGTTTAGACAGATGTGAATGGCCCCTCTTTCCTAGGAAGAGGAAACAGTTTCCTCATGGTCCCAGGCACTGCACTGTATATCCTACAGCTAGCAATCTCCAGATTGGGCCAGACGTGCATATGTGCATGAGGGTTACTCTGCTCCCTCTGGAACCAGGACCAAGAACCCACACTGGGATCCATGCCAAGCTGGTGAGGGAATGGAGGAGGGGTCCGCCGAAATGCTACAAGATCCTACTGATACTTGGCCTTTTCCTTGAATGGCGTTTGCCCTGTTTATTGCAATCTTTTAACTGTTTTCTGTAGATGTTAGAAAGATGTTTCTGCCAGTTCTTGATGGTTGTTGAAAACTTCTGTGGGGGCACAGAGCCCTGCATCTCACTCTACCATCTTGATGGGGGTGGAACCAGTTATTTTTTTAAATAATTACAATATAAATGATGAATCAGCATAAAGTCAGAAAAAATAGTTTCATTATTCCTCAGAAAATATATGCATTACAGATCGTTGACATTTGGGAAAGTAAGTCTTATATCCTCAAAATCACAAATTCACGTAAAGCACTATCATAGACATTTGCAAGTAATTAAATAGAAAGTGAACCAATAGGAACAACATTTTAAACCTAATGCTGTTAGATTACAGTCCAGGGATGGGCAAATTTTTTCTGTAAAGAAACAGATAGTAAGTATATTTGGCTTTGTGGGCCATCCAGTCTCTATCACATCTATTCAACTCTGTAGCACCCACAGAAAATCCATAAATGAATGTGTGTGGCGTAGGTGACTGGCCCATTTGGCCTGAGAGCCCTAGTATGTGGACACATGGATTAGAGTCTAAGCTTCTTGAGAAAAGAATCTTTATTTCACACATGTCTATATCCCTTAGTTAATCAAACACAGTACCTTATACATACCTGTGCTTAACAAAGTTTTAATATATCAATTACTAGGTGAATTTTATGATCAGTATCTTGAATGAAAAAAGTTCAAATTGTTTCAAAACCATCTTGGCAAAATTACTTCTAGCAAGTACACTGTTAGCAAATTAGGCATTACTAATTCAAATAAAATTTACAAGAGAAATATTAAACTCTTTCAGTGCTCTATATGACTTTGTGATCAATACATGCAATAATCAGTGAGTGTAATGTTTATAAGGACAGACTGTGATTTCAAATCTGTATAGTCCCTCATATAACAGTATTAGGATGAAAAAACCACCATTAATGATTCTGATGATAGTAGCTCCACTACAAGAACAAGGAGTGCACTACTGAAATGATTATTTAGGGCACACAGATATTTCTTCAATTTCTCACTCATGCAACATTTTATTCTGTGGGTGAACCATACTGTTGGTAGAATTGGGTCATTTAGTCACGATGAATGGATTCTGTATTCGTATTGTTATAAGCACCTGCTTTGCTTCTCTTGAAACACTCACGATTAGACCACGTTTTGGCTCAGTTGAGTTTAGATTGACATGGCCTCAGAGTGTGTTCAATTAGTCAGCAACACTCTGTGAACTAAGACAGCAAGGAATGTGTTGACTCATTCCTTGGCTTCTACCCAATTGCTGCAGAGAATTAGATGTGTGTGTTATTGTGTGTTAGTCTTCTACATGTTTTGGCTTTTTTTTCTTATTGAAAGAAGGGTAAGGTCACTTCAAATGGAGATCTGCATATTTTCCTTCAAAGACATGCACTGTGTAATCGCCACCTACTCCAGGCATGTGATGGTTAGCCCATCCTTTTTCATTCTTGCTAGAATGTGGCAGAGACTATGTCAGGGATGCTGCTGCACAGCATTCTTCCACTCACTGCAGCTTCCCTACACTGGGGAGAGCTTAAAAACATTTTGAAATTGGTAAAGCATATTTTTAGCCTTTGTTTTCTTCTCTCAAACTATTATTCCTTAACATAAGGAATTATAAAGGTGATTTGATTAAAGGACAATAAAACAAAATAAAAACATCCGATGGCATCTCCATGAACTTTGAAATTATTGAAATTATTTTATTTACATATTTTTATGAACTAAATTGCATATATCCTTTTTAAGAGCAAACAAAAGTTTAGTGATTCAGTCCTTTGGTGAAAGGTGTATATCCTCAGATATATACACTATGAGCTTAATTTATGATGAATAATACTTACTGCATCTTTTCCTTTCATAATGCATTCTTCTGTTTTGATTGCTGTACTAGGCCAGTGTATCTGAAATAAAAGATAAGATACTATTACTTCAACTGCATATAAAAATAAGCCACACTGATAAACCATTTAATTTTTTCTTCAATTGAATTTTTTTCTGTTTCTAAGACGATAAAGTAAGACTTTATCTTTACAGGACTATCTTCTTTACATCATTAATTGCATAATTAAGAAACTTATCTCTGAGCTTTTACTTCATACTAAACCTTATTTTCCTATATTTCTGAAGGCTTACCTTAAGTCTCAACCCTTCAGAGTCTGATCATTCTTATGCCAGCCCTTTGCTGTACCTAATCTGTCATCATTTCTGCCTTCCATTCTTCTAAACCTCAGTGTCTGTGCTTCCAAGAGAGGCACCTCACTGAGTTCCCTCTGTATTTTTACCACTTAGCACAGAACCTGGCACACAGTTGACCTTCAGTAATATTTGCTGCATGGAAAGATTAAAGGGTGAATAACTGAATTCTTATTGATAGTGTACCACCCAAACATATACCACACTGCATCTTTTATTATTTTTAAAACATTAGCTCTACCAGTCTCCAAATGGTTCACAGTTTTTGTTCTATTTCAAGTTTTTGGTTTCTTCCTTGAAGAGAAAGAATATGTCAAATGCTTCTTTTTCATCTTCTATATTACTTAGCACTTTGCTGAGCCCATAAGAGGAAATTAACAAGTATTTAATGACAAATTGCACAAAAATTTGTGAATGCGGAATTTATTTTCTTTATGAGGAAATTGTTTTATCATTTTTCCTTCTTTTCTCAGACTGATTCTGTTCCTCCTTTTGCCAAAAATATGGAATTAGTGCCAGGTATTATGCTAAGAACTTTATTTTTACCTCCTTTTGCTTTATAAACCTATGTGCAGAGGTTTGAGTTTCTCATTCTAGTCAATTTGTGGTTCATCATTATTGCTCTTGAAAGGTCCCTCTTGTATTTTATTAATTTTCTTCCCTCCACTAACTCCATGTCTTTTTGCATTCTCCATAAAGCAACCATTCTATCCTGTTATTGGGTACTGTTCTGTTTGCATGTGTGTATTATAATAAAGTGTATAGTTTTGCTTTTGGTGCATATATTTTTACTTACATAAATGGTATTGGGTTTTATATCTCACCACCTTCTTATCTTTTTCACTAAGTACAAGGTTTGTAAGATCTCTTCATATTCCTATGTGCACATCTAATCTGTTGCTTCTAATTGTTTTATTAATTCAGGGAATGGACACCCACACTTTCTTATCTGTTCTCCCAATAATGAATACCAACATTACTTTCAAATCTCTACCACATAAAACACTGCCACATCTTTGTACATGTTCCTTAGGAATCTGTTTGAGAATATCATTGGTATATACAATCTGGAGCTGAAGTACTAGCTCTTAGGGTAAGCATATGTTGAATTTGTGAATGTAGTGTCAGCTAATATCCAGAATGGTGGCATGTCTATACACTCCACCAGCAATACAACATCCCCATGTGCTCAGCACACTTGGGAATATGGGTTTTAAAAATTACTGGCACTGAGCAATTTCAATGCAAGATCTAATTTTATTTTTACTACAAGTCGTAAATATCTAGGTCCTTTCATACAAGTCATATTAACTAGGAAACTTGCTAAGAATAATTCATATTTCTCTGTCCAATCCCCCAGTGCAGCAGATCTATGAGTGGGAACTAAGAATTCCAATCTATCTGATTAACTGTAGCAATTGTTAAATTCACAAATGTTTTCTTTGCCTCAGTAACCTGAGCCTTCCAGTAACAGATTATTCCCACTACTTCTCGATCAAACACCCTTCCCAATCAAACTGAAAAACCTCAAGTCTGCCTTCCTTCTTATGTCTCTCTCAGAATTCCAGGGGAGTGTCATCTCACAGTAAAGATCAGATTTTTGGGCCTGGACTGTCAGGTGACAATGGATTCTACCTTAGGGATATATGGCTCTTACCAGAAATCCTGCAATTTCTTCTTTAAAGCCCTGCACCTTGAATCCAACTGCACTGGTCTGCAGCCCTCCTTAAGATGCTCTATCTTACTTTCTTACCTCTCTTGCCACTTTGAGGCAGTCTACTTCAGAATCTTTTTAGTTTCCTTCTTTCTCTGCTTCCTAAGGAATCATCTTCCCTTCTCAAGTTACCATTTTTGTGAAGGAGTAGAAATTCCCTAACAAAGCAACATAGGGCCCTCAATTTTTCTTTATTATTATTTTTTACAAATAGCCTTTTCTTATTTGTAAAAAGCCTCAGGATGTTTAATTTTCCTCAGGGGCTTGGGTTGAGATGGGTTCAGGTATAGGCTCCTACTACCCAATGTCAATGCTTATTGTCTTTAGACCTAGAGATAGTCCCGTGCCAATGAGCCCGGTCTATGAAAATTTGCTTTTCTTCTTATGAACCCTATTACTCTTCACTGATAAAACTCTATTCCGTCTTCCAGTCCCCCCCACCCTATGCCCCGCTAGCCTGGAGATACATTGTGATTATTAGACTAAATATTACATAGTGCTGACTGGAGGCAGATTTTATTTAGGCTCACACTTCATTTTTCAATAAATGGTCAACAATCAAGAATGAAAATTTTACATAAAAATCCTGATTTTTGATTTCTCTATGAAAAATATGAAGACAAACAACATTGAATATGCATTTCTGTGTGGCAATATCCCTCTGGAGTAGAAAGTTTGATATCTTCTTACAATGGGCCAGGCACCTCTGATTTGGCTCAGATTTTCCTCTGACCTGACTGGCCGCTGTAGGCATTTTAAGTTTTGAAATCTACTGGTTATGTTTGAATCTCAAATGTGGTCACGATTTAAACATTTTGTTTTTAGCAGTGTCCTTTAAAATATTAGGTTAGGCACTGATATGCAAGAAATAAAAGAAATTGGTTTATCTCTGAACTCACACACTACATTGTCAAGACCAGCCCCATCTGATACATGAATAATATTGGGAATTTATAAAAGTTGTGACAATCACATATATAATTCAAATGATCCTTATATGACTAGATTTATTTTCAAAGGAGTAAATAACTACAGTTTGGGTTATAGGTATAAAATATAATTTTGATGTTCTTATTAGTGTAATGGGCCCCAAAGGGTATCTTAGTAATGATATTCAGCATTCTTTTCATTTTTCATTTCATTATATAGTACAGTATATATAAACTTTAAAAATAAAATACATGAATTTTTAATATTAGGACACAAGAAAAAAGATGGAGAAAGGAATAAAAAGTAGAGATACTAAAGAAAACACAGTAAAGAGTCAAAAACACACACAAAATCTGAGAATTGATGTTAGCAATGAATTCATCAGTGGAACATGTATAATTTGGGAAGGACATCACATAAATACATCAAAAACAAGTTATTCTGCAACTCTGCATCAACCTGAGGAGACTATGTAACTCCATTACAGGGTAAGGATATTGGGAGGAGAGCTAGAAAAGTATTTGACCCATTCTTATCTATTTCATTCATTACATAAAATGATGACTTCTTTAAATTATATTTATACAATTCTAACGTGTTAGACAACTCAATCAATTTCTTAGAAAAGTTTACCAAGTTCAGCTTTTCAATGTTGAAAGGGCATCCCGACCAGTGAAAATAAAATTCAATATTTAATTCTGTTTTCCGCTAAGTCACTGCTTCATAGTGATTATTTCCATGTTTACTAAAGCACAATTCTCCATAGCACTTTCATATATCTTGTGACAGTTTTTGTTCCAGCTGTCTTTTCAAGTAGCCTTGGAAAATAGAGATAGAATCTCCCCCTAGGGCAAATACCAGATTTGTTTCTTGACCAGGATAGTAAAGATAATGTCTCCCTCTGGTGCAAAGGTTGGACAGGTTTGCTAGCTGTCCCTATATAAGATTAGGGGTTTCCTAAGCTCATGATTCCTCAGCAGTAACACACATCCGCTATGTGTGTAGCACCTACTTGGGCCACTACACGTATTCCTCATGGGACTTGGGAAACAAGGGAACCATGGAATCATGAAGCTTCCGCTCCTGCTGTGCACGAATAATAAAGTTCTTTGTCTCTGACTCAGGAGTTTCATATCTTCTGCCAACATCTATGAAATTGTTACAGGTTAACTTACTGTCTTGAAAGCAGGTTAAAATCTCAGACCCTTCACAGTTCTTGGCAAGCCCAAAATATAGTATATTAGGTGACAATGAAGACAGTATGTGGTGTTTCCAGGGCTGCTGGAATATACATGGTTCCTAGAAGCACACCTAATAATGTAGGCAGGCCCACACCATTCTTTCAGGCATATTTTACAAAGTATTCCTCAGTAAAACCTTTTTGATAGATAGTATTTCTCCCTTCTCTGGGCCCCCATAGTGTTCTTTTGGCTTTCTCTACCTAGGATTATAATGATTTGTGTACTTGATTTTAGCCATCTTCTTAGACTATAAATTACTAAGGACAATGTACTGACAAACTTCTATATCCCTGCAGTGTCTATGTATAACAGTGACATAAACACAGTCACTGCTATTTTAATATCTATTAATTGACTTACATTAAATAACAAACTATCACATTTTTGGTAAGGTCAATGCACTAAAGGAGCTAAGGTTAAGTCTGAGAGATAAGATTCATTCACTTGGAAACGCTGTAACCAGGTTAAATGAAGGAGACAAGATATCCAGTTTTATCAGAGAAAAACTGCTATAGAGGATGGTAACCGTAATCAAGGATTTCAAAGACTGGTAGGATTTCTAAGCAGAGAAAAAGATCTTGAACAGATCACTCTGGGTAAATGGAAGGGAGAGAGGTAGAAAAATAAATTATGAACGCTCATGACAATAAAGTCCAATTCCTGGGAACCCTCTAAAGAGAATAACGTAATTATAGATTTAATAAGACTTGTTGTTTTGGGTTTTTGTTGTTGTTTTTTTCAACAAGGTTTTAAAAGGCTCAGTACTACATCCAAATGTTCACTAAAGTGAGAAAAGATGACAAAGACCTCACTGGAAGTGGAAAGTTATTTTTTAAAGCCATGACATACGAGCATTCTGCCAAACCAGTAAGGAAAATGGATTTCTTCGTTTGTTTTGGCCGTCAGGATGTCTTTTGGTTCTGCTTCAGAATTTACCAAGAAAAAGTAACCTATAAAATTAAGTTATTTCTTCTGCACAAAACATTTTTAAAGGCAGTTAAACAACAGGGTGTAATGCTATTTCCAAATTCTTTGTACTGAAAAAGGGGCAAAGAGCAAGGGGTTAAATACACATCCTTTCATCAGCAGAATAATTAAATCATTCTGCTGCACATTAGCAGGCCATTTACTATTCTTATATATCTCAAAGGAGAAAAATAAAATAAAACAAAAAATAAATTACAGAGTAATTTTTTCTGGACTCCCTATTGAGTCTTATAATTATACCAAGATTAAGGATTTAACAGCTCATTATTACAAGATGTTATGACACTTAAATTTAGGGGAGCAAGAACAAATTACCAAAGATGGGATAATTTAACTGTCTTTTTAAAAAGATTATTTCCTTTTTCTTTTTCTTTTTAAATTAAATAGCAGGATCTAGTTAATATGTCTATCTATCTCTGTGTAATATATTTAAGTGATTAAGACTATTATAATTTCATACAATATAATCTTCCTAATTCTCTTATTTTTAATAAAAATTTTCATTGTATTTTGGCTTTTCTTTCTACATTTACATCTATATCCAGAATAAGGGTATCCATTAATATATATTTTAATTGTATGTCCAAAAATAAAAAGAAAATATATTTTGAATATAACACATTAAAAGTGTCAGAATGACCTGTAAAATGGTAGTCTTTAACCTGACATACTTTATCTGTCATGTTTATGCTTTTATACTTAATTATAATGATTATCATTATTTAAATAGTTTATAGGTCAGAATTATAATCTTTTGGCCTAAGGACTGGCTTTGTACTTGAAAATCTTATACTCCAAAACAGTTGAATTAGAACAATATTATAACTATGCAGTTTATTGGCCTGACACATGTCCTTTTTATGGATGAAAATTATTCAGATGCTATCATTAATGTGAAATACCAACAATATTTATATGTAGATTATCTTTAATGCCTTTCTCCCACTCAATAAATATTAAATTTACCTCTAAAATACAAGGATTTTTTTTCACCTTGTATGCAATAAAGTTGGATAAATAAAAAAACTATATAGCTCTTATATCTATAGCTATTTAAATTAGTTTGTGTAATTTTAGCTTAAAATTAGCTATGACAATAATTTTAGAAAAAAGAAGCTGAAATTTAGTAACAGAGAAAAACAACTGTGTATCTATATCATAGTTTAATTTTATGACTATTTACTATTTATTATTAAATTCTTACCTAATATGGAATATTCTATGAATTTTTGTAAAATACAGCTTAAATAAACATGCTCTCTTTGGATTTCTTCATGGAATGGAAAAAAGAAAAGAAAAGAAAATTTTATACCTCAAACTAGCATTTGATATCTTCCAAGGAGTAATTTTGAATAGTTTTTTAGGAAATCTTAGTAATTTTCAAATGTGCACAGATTGCAAGGGATTATAGAAAAAGAACATAGACAAACTACTCTGACCTGTTGGATGAGTACTGGAGCTTTCTGGGGCTCTCTCAATTTGTGCTATAAGCAAACAAAGGGGATGGAGCTATTTCTCATACCAGTCAGTGGTTCTTTTCCATTATTGTCAGTAATATTCTGCTAGTTCTTACCTATTACTGGGAGAAAGTGTGGTCATGCAAAGGAAATAATAACCAAGGGAAAGGAAACACCTCGTAACAAAAGGTATAACTAGCAGAACTCATGGCACAATGAAGACCAACTTGGGAGACATCAAGTTTACACCAACGGCAGTAACCTGTTTCTCAACGATGTGACGAAGTGGAGGGAGCATAGGTTCCAAAGACAGATGGACTTGGATTTAAAATCTAACTGCCGCTTACTGGATTCATGGCTCTATTCTCTTCTTCTTTTCATTATCGAACATATTGCTGTTAAAGTAATCACACTAAACTACAATTCTAGTTATGTTCTGCCCATATTCAGAACTCTCCAGTGGCTCCTGCATTGCCTAGCAGGTTAAGTTTCAAAAGCATAGCAGCCAATATTCTTCATGCTCTGACAGCAGCCATATTTCCACCCTTCACTCTCACTATATACCCTTGTCTCACCCACATGCCCCATCCTAACCTACTTCAAACAAGGACACCAATCATTATTTCAAACTGCTCTACACTTTCCGTTCTTTTTTCCCTTACTCACTCTGTCCTCACTGCCAGTCTCTGTGAATCAAAATTCTATCACAAGGGGAGCAGATGCAACTCAAGTGGTTGAGCACCTGCTTCCCATGTACGAGGTCCTGGGTTAAATCTCCTAAAAAATAAAGAAAAAATAAATTCTATCATTAAAAGTCTTTAACCATTCTATTTTAAATATTTTAAGGTAGAGACTGCCTTATGCACTTCTGCATTCTCCATATCTCCATATTTGTTTCTAGAATTTAGTTGAACGGCCTCTAACCATCTGTAATACTCTTATACCTCACTTACAAATGGCAGCACATTAGAATCATCTAGGTAGATAATAATAATGATAGAAAATATTTACATGATACTATGTGGCAGGCACTTAACAGCCCCTTTCATCCTCTCAAAAAAGTTATAAGTTAAGTATTGTGATTATCTCTCTTACAGATGAGAAAACTAAGATGCAGAGACATGGAATAAGTTACCCAAGATCACTCATCTATTAAGTGGAAGGGAAGACTTGGAACTGGAGTCCAGGCAGTCTGACTATAGAAACTGGGTTCTTTGTCATTACACTTTGCTACTTTTCAAAAGCCTTATAATAATGAGTTAAACTAGGTAAATTAAAATTAAATTAAATTAAAAATAAAATTAAAATGGCTATTTTTATCCAGTTTCAAAAAAATATAACTCTTGGTCATCTATACCTCATTACAGAAAGGGAATATTGCATAATAGGAAAAAATGCAATAAATATGAATAAGGAAACAAGTTTTTATCATAGGATATGGAAAATAATACAAAATTTCATTCCAAATTCTTAGGTACAGTATGGACAAACTTTATCAATATCTGGAGAGATTTTGATTTTTGGTAATTACTATTTTTAGTAATAATTTTAGTAATAATATCATTATTATTAATGTCATTATCATTGCTGTAAAATATTATTTAAATGTTTTAAAGTCACATAGATAGCTTTTTTTTCAATATTTTAAAAAATGTTTTGAATTACAGAATAATTATGTGAACACTTTGTTGCCTATTAAACTAATAAAATACCAAGATATTTCGAAGTTATTCTCTCTCTCTCCTCTATATTTTTAATTCTCTCTCTTTTTTTTTTCTTTCCTTGAGCATATGTATCTAACATAGTTAGATTTTTCCATGAATTATCAGTTTAACTCTAAAAATTTAACACCTGGTTGGTTTTGTATGTATGTGTTTAAATCCTCTTGGACTTAAGTCCAATTAAATTATCCCAGTGATTAAAGTTCAAACAACTATTCACTGTGTAAAAATAAAATTTAATTCTTCTGAGTGTAAAACTGCTAACTAGAAAGCCTAAAAACATAATAAACAATCACTGCCTCTTCTGGACACACCTTGAAATTATAAGAGGTGTAAATAAATTAGAGGTGGTAGGTGTGAGAAGAAATAAATACATTTCTTTCCAAATTGTCTAGATTGGAATTTCTTCTGCAACATAAAACTAAAATTTAAAAACTGAGTATTAAATGAAAAGAAATTTAATGAGGAATGCTTTATCAGAAGAAAAGCAAAACCCAACTAACATGAATAGCACTGAATTCCCATGGCTAGAATTCAATTCTAGTTTAGAGACAGTGGATATTCATCAGAAAAAAACATTTTTTAAAAAAAGACAGATGCAGATGCAGGTTATATCTATAGGAAATTGAAGGAAGAGTTTTAAATCTTCACCAGGATGTTTTGTCTTTCCCTTTCTAAGTTTTCTATCTATACTAATATCCTGATATTGTCACATTATGATCGGAAAGTCTAAAGATATTTTAATATTTTTCTCCCAGATAATGGTTTCCTCTGGTTCAACCTAAGCTCCTTTGTCCTAAAATCCTAAAAAGGTTAGAAGAGTTTGTTTTTTAACTTTTTTTTTTTTACGTTTACTCTAGTGAAATCAGAGTTCTAATCTAAAAAGTCTCACATTATCAGAGAATTTTAGAGCTTTTTGGAAGAGAGTACTTTGCAGAAGCCATCTTGTTTTGACAGAGGGGTGGCAGTCAGAGAAAGCAAATGAAATTATAAAATTTGAAGTTTTACATTGGAGAATATGATTAAACACAGAAGGTTGTCTCTTCTATTACTGAGTGAAGATTAAGGGTCTTTTATGAATGTGATGTGGATATTACTTGTAACATTCTAAAAAACAACATAGACCAATTTCACTGTGAAAGAGTATTAGTACCTGGTTTCAGAAATGCAGTGACTGAAATAATAATTTATAAAGCATAATCAATCCCCCAAAAGACTAATAAGATACAGTAAGTCTACTAAATGGTATGTTCTTATCTATTTCAATATTGTATGGGAAAAATCAGTCTTATGTGTGTACATGTCCATATAAGTTCTAATTAGTATATACAAAACAGTTATTTATTTAGCACCACATATATGCTCAGTATCTCCAGACCCCAAGGGAACACATTAATCTCTAGTAATTCACAATCTGGCTATACCTTACCATCATCAGTGCAACTTCTAAAATGTACCACTACCTAGTCTCATTTCATTTTGGGGGTAGGACTAAGGTGCAGCAATTATTTACAAGATCCTCAGGTGCCACTAATGAACAACCAAGGGTACAACCACTGCTGTGCTTTCAAAAAGGATCCTTATCCTGTTTGTCAGGGAGGAAGTAGGTGAGTAAATGGGGTATGGGTATATTAACCTAAAAGAAATGATTAGAGAATAATTAGTTTGAAAGTTGTTATGACAATAAGTAGAATGGAATTTGCAAGTGGGCAAACACTGAGAAGAGATTTATTTGAAGGTGTTAGGACTTGCAACAAACATGCTTTCATTATTTCAATATATGTGAAGTACCTAGCATGATAAAGTTCTTGATATAGACAAAAATGAACATAACACAATACTTACTCTTCAGAAACTATCGTATAAAGCAGCTTGAAAAGTAAACAGCCAATTAAACACAACTGGGAGTCTAAATCAGATGGGGGATGGGAGGGCTGAGAGAACTTCCACTGAGTCTAGATTAAAGGAGGAAAGAAATAGCTGGAAGAAGAATTTGGGTATAATTTCACGCCATTCCAGGAAATTGAGTGTGTAAGTGTACGGGGACATGAGAGAGCAAGTGGATGTGGTCTGACTGGCAATGGGTTGGTGTGGACAAGGGAAGATTAGGCTAAAAAGGTAAACAAGAGTAGAACATGAGGGTCTATCTTTGCTAAAATGAGACATTTACAGGTTGTTTTAAATTCAAAACTTTTAGAATGTTTGTAAGATGGGAATTACCAGAGCAGGAGTTGTTAACTGGGGCCTGAAGAATGAATTCAGGGAGTACACCAATTTAGATGGGGAAAAAATGACATTGTTATTTGCACTAACCTCTAACTGAAATTCAGCATTTCCATCATATAAATGTGGAAACAAACAACAGTTGTATTAGCAGTATCTGTTACAATGTTACCAAGAGAAATAATAGCTATTTTAACACTACCATAGAGTTGTTGCAAGTATCTCAAAATATCATTAACACTCAATTATTAATTTGAAATTACGGCATTTATTAGACCTGTTGCTAAGTTTTGTTACTTAACGTGTTAATAAAGAATCTATGTTATATCAAAAACTGTTATTTTTAATAGTATGATAGCTGTATTTTAATGTGCTTATATTTTGATAACTGTTTAAAATTGTATTTTGTAATCCTATATATTTATTTTATGCATTTTAGAGTCTATGGAAGGGTCTTAACAAATTTGAAACTTGTAAGTTTGGATTAATTATATTTCTTGAAGAGGTCCTCCAAATTTTACAAGTCTTGGACCCCACAAAATGAGGAACTACCCTTGAGGGTAGGCGAGTTATTAAATTTAATGATTTTTCTAGTTACTTCTTTGACATCCTTGCTAGATGGCATCCTGCAGTTTCAAAGGCCATGTACTACTCTATTATTCCCTAAGGTACAGTTCATCACTCTGCAGGTCTCCTACCCTTACACAGTTTTCCCATGTTATTTCTTCAATAAAAGCCAGTCTTTCTAGCATTAAAGGCCTGGGGGTACCATTAGGCCAAAACAATAAAGTAAGTAGATGATTCAATTTCCTTACTCTGGAAGGGAACAGCATCAGAATGGGAAACTACTATCTCTTGGTCTCAAGTTCTAAATAGGAAACAAGAACTCAGGATAACTGTATAACATTTTGTGTGTGTAAGAGTCACCTAGAAAGCCTGTTATAAATGTAGATTACAAGACCCCACTCTAAGAGATTCTTGTGATCCTGATGCAAGGACAACAATTTAAGAATCACTTTCTCAGTGCAAAGATTCTTAATCTTCTAGGATGCTAGATTCCTTGGGTATCTAGTAATATTCACAACTTCCATCATTTCTCAGGTTTATGGACACACTAGGGCTCCAAGGGGGCTGATCTATGGACCTCATAATTACAGTCCCAGGCTTACGTATTTCTTCACAGAAAACTAGAGTTGCTGCCAAGTGTGTAGATGATCTCACTGAGAAAAAGAAGAGAGTCATCAGTTAGGACTGAGGTGGGAAAGAGACCAACCAAGGAGCAAGAGAGAGATCCATCAAATCGGAACAGAAGGAGGGGGTCACGATTGTCTTAGGGACAGCCCTTCAATTCAAGCAGCAGTGATTTATCACAATCATTGATGGAGTTTAGCAGTGATCAGGTACAAGGATCTATAGGATTAAAAAAATATATGCAAACATCATACACACATATATACATACACACACATTATATATGTATGTGCACATGTGTGCATAATATATATGCTTTTCATATATACATCTATATATAGTGAGGGGGGTCAATTTGCTTGTTTTTTTTTTAAAGAACAATGTTTGTTTTTTAAAAGATTAATTCATTTATTTCTCCCCCTCCCTCATTGTTTTGCACTCACTGCTCTCTGTGTGTTCTTCTGTGTCTGCTTGTCTTCTCTTTAGGTGGCACTGGGAACTGATCCTGGGACCTTCCAGAGTGGTGAGAGGTGCTCAATCTCTTGCACCACCTCAGCTCCCTGGTCTGCTTATCTTTTATTGTCTCTCTTCTGTGTCTCTTTTTGTTACACCATCGTGCTGAATCACTATCCGCGCCGGCCAGCACTCCGTGCAGGCCAGCACTCCGCATGGGCCAGCACTTTGCATGGGCGAGCTCTCCACTCAGGCTAGCTTGCTTTTCACCAGGAGGCCCCGGGAATCGAACCCTGGACCTCCTATATGGTAGACAGGAGCCCGATCGCCTAAGCCACATCTGCTTCCCAATTTGGCTATGTTTGATGTGAAAAGAAAACTAAGGATGGAAGCAGATGTAGCTCAAGTGGTTGAGCACTTGCTTATCATACCCTAGAGACTGAACTCATGACCATCTCATGGTCCTGGGTCCAATCCCCAGTACCTTCTAAAAACAAACAAACAAACAAACAAACAAACAAATCTCTCATTGGGGAGCAGATGTAGCTTAGTCTTTGAGCACCTGCTTCACAGGTATGAGGTCCTGGATTCAATCCCCAGTACCTCCTAAAAGAAAACAAGAATGAAAACTAAAGAGAAAACAAAATAAAAAATGCTAGAAAGAAGGAAAAAGACTTATAGTGAAATATAATATTTGCTTCTATTCTACTCCATCCTGCAACCACTAAGATAATATTAAAAGAATTGAAAAGGAATCTCCAAAAAGGACAAATATAAGTGCCAAAAAAATACCAGCAACAGTTTGGAAGCTCTAAAGCATATGGACAAGTGTTAACTGGCTTTGCAAACTAGAAAGAAATGAAATCTAAATGAAGATGAGGTGAGCCAATAAGCAAGCTGACTCATGAGCTAGAATTTCAGAAATTCTCAGGAATTTGAAGCCTAGGGGCCTTCTGAAAGTGGGTGGGAGAGGTGAGTGTGGGTGAAACCAGAAGAAATGGTTCAAAGTCTCTATGATAAATAGTGAGACCACACAATTCAGAGAGTCTATAAAATGTAGAACAGTGGCCAAAGAGCACCAAAATGAACAACAATGGAGTACTGCAGAGTATAAAAGGAAGCAGAATGAAGCAATAACAAGGATTTAGAGGGAAAGCTCAATACTACCAAAATTAATATACTGAACTGGATAAGAGAAGGTATTACATTTATGAAAAAAAAAACAAAAAAAAAACCCACACACAAGATGCTATGCAAAATTCTGAACATAGAAGACTTTGGATATTTAAAGTAAACGATAGAATTGTTAGACAATGGAGTTCATTTTTAAATAATGTCCCTGATTATAGAACAAAGTCATAGACAAGCAAAAAATCAGAAAGAAAAAATAAGACTATTAGAATATCAGTCCTAAAGTAACGAATTAGAAGATGAATCCTAAAGTCAAATAATAGGAATACCAGAAAGAGCGTCAAGAGAAAAATGGAGTAAAAGGAAAACAATAAAGAAAAATACAAGAATATATTCTAGGAAGGCCATAGAGTCCATAGCAGAAGGACCCACTGTGTTCCAGAAGAGTGGATAAAATAGAGTCGCACTAAGAGAAAGATGAGGGAATTTTAGAACAAAGAGGTTAAGCTAAAAAGGTAAATAAGCATTTACATGAATTTAGGGTGAGGAGAAACAGGTTACATAAACTTGGAAATTAGAATGGCATCAGACCTCTCAGTAGCTATACTAGAAGTCTAAAAACAATGGAGCAAATCTTCAAAATGATGAAGCAAATGATTTCAACCTATAATTTTATATCCATCTATCAATTATGTGTGAAGTTTAAATGATAACATTTTCAAATCTTCAAAACTCAAAATTTAACTTATACTATTCTTCAAGAAACTAGTAGAGGATATGCTTCAGCAAAATATCAACTAAACCCAGGAAGAAGAAAAGAAAGAAGAAAGAAGAAAGAAGAAAACATGGAACCAGGAAAGCTGAGTTTCTGTACAGATGGAAGGCCTCTCCAGGATGCCAAGAGCACCAAGAAGCAAATCTCTAATTAAAAACCACAAAACTTGGAACTGATGAAAAAATGATATTGAGAGTTTATATAAGAATTCTAATAGAGAGTTTGGTAAGAAATGAGCAGAAGTAATATAATTATCTAAGCAAATGGACAAATGGGATCATTTTAATCCCAGAAAAAAATAAGAAAATTATAAAAAGGAAAAAAATATGAAAATATATACTATGTAAGTCAGCAGTGAATATTATCTTCCTAATAATAATAATGCAAATTTTAATTATTACTTAACGAAAAAGTGTGGTATAACTCTATTGGAAAGATGGAGGGCAGATTATTGGCAAGGGTACAGGCAAAGTGTGATGCACAGACATTTTAGGTATGGTACTGCAAGAGAATAAAGCTAACTTCCTCATCTTCCTGAACAGGAAGGCAACAAATATTGCCTAAAATCAACGATATAAAGCAAGAACAGTATATGAATGTTGCTTAGAAACAGGAGGTAAGAGCCAGAAAAAAAAGCAAAAAGAGCTTAAAGTTACTTCTTCCAGGTATTAGGAACTGACAAGGACCAAGAGAGGCTGCTGCTCCTCATAAATTTTTTTTAATTGACTTTAAGAAATATGGACACAGATCATTTTGACAAAAATAAATTATAAAGAAAAAAGATTATGCAATACATACATTAATGCCAAAATTACTTAAGTCTAAATACTGCATGTTTTGTGAAAGATTGATATTGGCCTGAAAATAATTTCAGCTCAATTCAATTCTGCGTATAAGTGTAGACATAGAACTATTTTTCTCCTAACCATAGTTATCATTTTCCCCATGATTTTGGGCACTTGCCTATTTTAATATTATACTTTAATCCCTCAGGTTTAAGGAGAATCCACTTGTGTACTTGATATTACCAAGAGAACTACATGAGTTAGTTATAGCAAGGTCAAGTATCCATATTTTTTCAGACTTGGAATTTGGAGTGATGAAGCCCAGGGGAACTGCTGATAATTCAGCATGCTCCAAACCGGGGTCTCAGGACAGTGGGTGGAGTGACAAGGGCCATCATGCAAGAGGAATGTAAAGTCCATCATTGGTCAATGGTTTGCTAGAAAAGTTCATAAATGATTATTTATAAACTTTTCTCAAAATGAGTTCATTTCTAATGAATATTTTATTTGAATAAAATTATTACTTTGAAAATTTTAAAGTGGTCAACAGAATGAAAGCTATAATAAGTCAAGTAACACCCAGGTAAGAAATGATATTTCCCCCCTTTTCTTTCTCTCTTGAAATAGTTTGATGGTTTCATACCTCTCTGTAGCTGTCACTGATTCGTTCCAAGCTGAGGGAATACACAAGGTCCCTACCTCCCACGAAGAGTCGCTCTTGATATTCATCCAACAGCATTGTATGGAGACCAAGAACCCCAAAAGGGCTATGAAAGATTGATGTTCTGTTTAAATCCAAGAGTTCTGAAATGCAAAATGAAACATATACTAAACAGGAGAGCAAAGGAAAATATCTTGACCAAGTTTCTTCTCCTGGCTCTTTGTCCATCGTTATTGAAACTATGTAGCTAATAATTCATATTTTCATATATTCTAAATAAATTCACGTATTTTATCACAAATATAAAACTTTTGACATGTATTATTCAAAAGAGAATAAATATTAACTCGCACAATTTAAAATCTTTCTGAAGTTTCTGGATTTAAATACTTCAGTTCAACTTAACATGTAAGAAAAATATCCTATGTTTATATATACAAAACAAGATAACATCATTTACAATCTTTAATGTAAATTGTTATGTGAAAAGTTATTTTTCAGCTTCTCTATGAATGATAAAAATTCCAAATCTACACTCAACACTCCAAAAGTGTGCCCATTTAATTGCAGATGAACACCAAGTCATAAAATATCTTTCTACTCGAAATTGGTTTTGAAAATTACATCCAAAATCAAATTTTCCAAGTCTGGAAACTATCAGTGTTGTTAATACAATCGTGTAGCATGTGGTAATATTCAGTACAGTAGCGTTACTGATAAAAAGGGTGATTTGAGCTAGTATTCTTGTATGAGTGCCTTGTTCAGAAACTACAAATATTTTGTGTTAGCTAATACACATTTAATTTTTAAAAGTCAGGATTTGGCAAGCCTCTAATGTGTGTGCTTGTATTTACTTGTTTCTTGCAGGTATTTATTTGCATGTGGCAATATAGTACTTAAGATTGGTAAGATGATATATGAGAGCTTTAGACTATGAGAGAGAATACTACTCCCAGGACTAGACCTTGCATGCTGATGAATTCCTGAAGCTCTTTGAAAATGTTGACAAGTTAGGAGATAACTTTACGGCCAAAAGGTCAATGCTTGAAATATCCGAGAGAGAAGATGGAATCTTGGTGACCAGGACACTAAAAATTCAGGTAGCAATAAGATGGGTAGCAAATCTATAGCATTATATCCATTCTTCTTTTTTTAATATCAAAATATATTTTATTCTGGACCTCTTTCAGATCTCTTTCAAATTGCAGTTGTCAAAGCAATACAATGAAAAGTGATCTGCAACAACAACAAAAAATGAGCCTAAAAAGGATAAAAGGGGCATTGGGGACAAATCATTGGGATGTGGAACCAAAATACATCATAAGTGTAATTAACATGGTCCAGGACAGTATCTCTATCAGTCTTCCTTACACAATAATCATGAAAACTGAACAATAAAAGTTCTTAAACATGTACAAAAAACTGCCATTGGCTGGCGTACACTTTTAAAACACTTTTAAAGTTAACTGGATAACTAAACAAATGATGCAGACATTTTAATCCAGTGCTGTAGGTAGGTTCACAAAATTAGACCAAAATGATTTGTAAAAATCAAAAGAAAACATTAGAGCTAGAAAGTCAAAGTCAAGAAAGAAGAAAATTACATCTGTATTCAGGGGTTATAGAGCTACAAAATACAGTCTATGTTTTGCTTTTAATGAGATTATATCCACTCTTTTTTTTTTAATATATATTTTTTATTTTTTAAAAGATACTTAGATTACTCAAATGTTATACAAAAAATATAGGGATTCCCATATGCTCCACTCCCCACATCTCCCACACCCTCCCACATAAACAACAGCCTTCATTAGTGTGGCACATTCATTACAATTGATAAATGCATCCTGGGGCATTGCCATTGAGCATGTACCATAATTCACATTGTAATTTACACCCTCTCCCACACAGTTCCACAGGCTATGGGAAGATATATAATAGCATATATCTATCACTACAATGCCATTCAGGATGATTCCCAAGTTCTGAAAGAGCCCCCACATTTTACACCCGTCTTTCCCTACCTCTGGCCCCAGAGCTTCCAGTGGCAACTGCCTCCACCACAATGCTGTAATTTCTTCCACTGCTAGAATCACAATGTCTATAGTAGTACCAGTAAGTCCACTCTAGTCCATATTTCGTTCCTCAATCCTGAGGATTCTAGGGTGGTGATGTCCACTCCACCTCTAATTGAGAGGGGGCTTCAATCTCACACAGCCAATGGATGGGACTGTCTTGCTTGCAGTTGTAGGCTCTCTCATTTCCTTATGGTGGTTGTCAATCCTTACCTCCTTATTAGTTGTCCTGGGTTAGTCCAATGAACTGGAGAGTACATTGCAATTCCACTGAAGCTCAGGGCCCAGTTGGCACATGGACAGCCCAAAGATTCTACTCTCTTGGTCATATATCTACCAACTCCAGCACCAAATATAGGTTTAAATAGAAGGGACATGTAAGCCATGTGTAGGGAAGCCATAACTGAGTTCAACTCTGTCACTCTCAGCAGCACAAACTAGGGCCAACTGGCAAGGCACCAAACTCTGGAGCTATCTGGCTTGACCATAGGACTTGGGTGTCACCAGAGCCCCACTATTTGGGGTAGTATCCACTTTGGAAGACTATGAGATCCTGCTGAGATGTGCATAAGCGTTATCCCTGGGATGACCTCCGACTCACTTTGAAGTCTCTTAGCCATATAAACTCATTTGTCTTTACCTTTTCCCCCTCTTATTTAAGGTCTTTTTCCAGTTGCATTGCTGGCTGGTGCTTGGTAGTAATCTCTTGATGCCAGGGAGGCTCATCCCCGGGAGTTACGTCCCACACTGGCAAGGAAGGTAATACATTTATATATTGAATTTGGCTTAGAGAGAGGCCACATTTGAGCAACAAGGAGGCTCTCAGGAGGCAACTCTTAGGAACCCCATAACATGAGGCTAAGTTTCAATTTCAAGAACAAAGGTTCACAAGCATAGTTGTCAATACCACGGGGCCCATCAATGGACCATCCTTGTTTGCCAGTTATTGCCCCTGCACTTGGAGGACAGTTACTGCTCCATGAGAGAACATGACAGAGCTCTCCAAGATGGGAATTCAGTATTCCATTGGTTATTGTGTAAATCTCCATCAACTATGACAATGCCCTATGAACATTTGAACACATTTATATATCTTGTATGTATGCCCAGGTGAACTTCCTCCCATGTATCCCCCATCACTGACATCCCACACCAATGATCCTCCCTTGCCCCAGTTGTAATCCTTCTGTGATCTAAAGTTTCTTCAAAAATGAAGCCAATAAAATAGCCAAATACAATTAATAGGAAAATGAAATAATGATAGACTTAAATATAAGAAATAAAATACATAAAATTAAAGAAAAATAAAAATTAAAAAAATTAAAAATTGGGATATTGAAAAATAATGAAAATATTTAAATTTTTTTTTTGGCATTTTGCCTTTCATCACTGTAATATCTGTACTCCTGTATGTACAGTGACATTTTCTTCTATTTATCCCAGAGTGTTTTATTTATTTATTTTTTTTCATTTTTATTTTCAAAGAAGTTTTAGGTCACAGTAAAGTCACATACAGAATATAGGGGACTCCCATATACCCAACATCCTCCACCTTTTCCCCCTTCTTGTATTAATACCATTTTATATGTGAATGGTACTTTTGTTACAACTGATATACAAATAGTGAAACATAGCTACTAACCATGGTCAATGGTTTACATTTTGGTTTACATTTTAGACCGTACACTTTCATAAATTTTGATGATATTTAACATGGCTTGTGTCCATCATTGCAAGATCATGCAGAACACTTCCATTGCCCACTAAATATCTCCTTATCCTTCTATTCTATTCCTCCCTCCCCCTCCCCTCGGGACCCATGGCAACCACCCGGCTTCACTTCTTGGATGGCAAGATTCATAGTTATTTGCCACAACACTGAGGCCTTGACACACTGGTTTGTCCTCCCCTTTTAGGAACCTCCCATGCTCTTGAGAGACTCCTGCCCCTCTGTTTGAGAAAATATCGGTCCTCCCCAGGGTGGGAGTCCAGCTCTTTCCCACTCATTATGTGGGTCTCCACCCACTGATACAACACATTATGACAAAATGATCACTCACACACTCCCTAGAAGTCTGCCCCAGATGTGCCCTGTCCCAAATGCCCACGCATCAAACACCTTAAACTTGTAATCCTTCCTTGTCATAGAGCCATAAAAGCGTTCCCAATTTTGTACTTTTAGCCACATACCCGCCAATTCCCAGTGATCACCTGGTCCCTCCCCCAACCCTCCCCACAGTTCCATGGACCATCCAATCCACCCTTCCCACCCTGCCCCCCTGTCAAACCCATACCATCCAACCCAATAGTATCACTACCCTCCTGTCATATCCCTTCAATGCCCAACTACACACTTCTACCTTATCATAGATTATGTCCATATGGGCATCAGCTCACAACATTCTCCCTTTCTATTTCCTGTAAACCTATCTTCCACACAATAGCTCTCTGAGTCTGCTTGATTTGCTTAATTCATATCAGTGAGGTCATGTAATATTTGTCCTTCAAAGCCTGGCTTGCATCACTCAACATAAGGTCCTCAAGATTCATCCATGTTATCCCATGTGTTAGTACTATATTTCTTCTTACAGCTGAGTAATATTCCATTGTATGTATGTACCACATTTTGTTTATCCATTCACCTGTTGATGGGCATTTGGATTGATTCCAGCTTTTGGCAATAGTGAATAATGCCGCTATGAACATTGGTGTGCATATATCTTAAACCCTCTTGAAAAGGATAGATGAAGTATCTCTCTTGGAACTTTTGAAAGAGTGTATTCCTTGTCTACATCTCTACTCTTGAAAGTGCTGATGCCCAAAATTTTGTGGAATAGGGCTAACTTTTAATCTCTAGCTGCAAATAAGCAATACTGCTAAAATCAAAGTATCTCTTAAAAAGATAAACATTGAGATATTATTTGACTATTAACAAAAAATAAAGAATCTGGGAACAAGATTTGAGGGAGGCATGGAAGGCATAATGGGTGTTTTCTCTGGAGAGCAAGCAGATACAAATGTAAGAGATTAGAGGTTCCTGAATCCAGGAAGACAAATTTTTCCACATTTTATAATTTTATCAGTGTGGAATCTTAGTGTTTTTCTTACTTATTAGACATTTGCAAGCAGCAAGAGAAGCACGTTTTAATGATTCAATAACGTAACAAAAATATAGATCAAAAATGTCTACTGCCATCACAACTTGTCTTTATATATAAGCAAATACGGTTTTATATCAGGCTGCTAAATTGACTTTTCAAAAAAAAGTGTGCCCCAGTTTTTCTTCTACATTGCTAATTCTTCCCAAATTTTATTCACACTGAAATCATTGTCTGAAAAGAAGCAAATGATCAACACATTAGCTAGAATTAATAGAACTCTCAACTACAGAGTTACCAAACAAACTAAGGTGTACAGCTTGAGAGACAAAGTTTGCTGAAGAATAAGATAAAGTCAGGAAAGGTAAGAGAGATACCCACTTCTACTTGTTTTTATAACATCAATTTCTACTAAGCTTACTATAATTCTAACAATCTCAAGGCAGTAGCTCTTATTCCTTTGTTAATCATAACAGAGATTACTGAATCATCAATCTTATTTATTATGATATATAAGCCTCTGTTCTGACCCATCCTTCCTGTCTCTAAGGCCAAGTCTATCCTATGAGATCACAATGATGTGCCTGTGTTCTTACAGAAATTTAGTCTGGAAAGAGTAAAAGGAAAGATTAAACAATTGCAAAAATTTTAATATGCATTTTAAATGGTCTTTATATAAATCACTTTTTTCCCAAAATAGTAAACAGCTGCAGTGTGACCATTTAAATTATCATTGTCTTTTTTAGTGATGGAAAAACTAAGGTACCCAGAGAATAAATGACCATCATACAGACATATATTATTACAATGAAAAGTGACTCAAATTACCTATAAAAACATGAGAATAAAAGTACCACAGATGTGTATGGCATAACAGGATGTACCGCAGGCTAAGAACCTGGCTTTGACGTTAATTACCTGGGTAACCTTGAACAAACACTTAATCTCTTTAGATTGGCTTCCTCATAGGTTCACTTTACACTCTTTCACCTTTAAAATTATCAATTCTTTGACTAAATTGTGTTTCTAAAATGCACGTGATAAAACACTTAAAAAAATCAAACAAACCCAAAATACAGATGTTTATTATAGAGTCCTTTAAAGTACAATATTGCACCTATATTTTTATAAGCTTAACAAGTAAGGAGAGTGGTCAGTGAACAAGCCGAGATATCTTGTTTAAAATATTCATTTACGGGAGGTGGGCAACATGGGAATCCGAGTGGGTTCCGTATAATATTTTGGGTGATCTGAGCACCTCTTGAAATATATGTATATATATATATATAAAATAACATTTTTGTAAGCAAATACACATGTATGCATATATATTTGTATATCATTTTACAAATGTTTGTATGTATTGTGAGAATTTTGATTTTTACCCATAATAAAAAAAAATAAAAAAATAAAAAAAATAAAAAAATATTCATTTACAACAGTTCATACATTTAAATGATTATAGGCCCAGAGAGTAATTTTTGTTACAAGGAATTTTGTAGATTATTTAGTCTTATTCATTCACATGGCCTAATGGGAAACTAATGCCAACATGTTTGTATACATACAATTGAATATTATACACATGCTTTAGGCAATAAGTGAAGAAATTTCATTTATGAAGAAACTTTCTAGAACAATTGTTAGTTATTTTTTTAATTATAAAGCCCAAATGAATAGACTGTGGTTTACTTTAAACATTTTTGTAATATGAGAGAAATACATCGAACACTCTTTAACTCTCTACCATGACCATTACTATACAACAGAACAATGCCAATGATTAAATTACTAGGAAGTTTAGACTTCTCAGTAGATGATTTCAGAAGCATGGCACCAATGAAAACATATCATTGAAATGGTTTGTATCTTGTCTGCTTCCACAGGGCTAAGTCCTGATTGTGATCCTTAATTTTCCCTAAGACTCAAATTATCCCCCTTAACTGGCTAACCGTGATTCTCTAACATCCCTGGCTTTAAAGTCAAGAAGGGTTAAATTTAACTTATTATGGACAACTATTTGTGCTTTAAAAATACATCTGGAATAATGGACACAGAGACATTCTATAACAGAATTTTTTTTAAAAAGAAGGCTATACATATTTATGCTTTGATATTAACTTTATTGTTCTGCTTTTATTTGATTATTTCTAACTCAAAGTCTTCCCAAAAATGACCTGAGACAGCTTATACAGATATACTGAATTGAATAAAGAAATATAATTTTAGGGAATGTAGGGTGAAGGGTTAAAAAAGAGTAGATGAGAAGGCTACAATAAATTTCATTCACTAAAAGCCATCCTTTGATTTCCTATACATTAATAAAGGTGAATCCCAAAACTGACCTCAAGCATCCCAAAATCCAAAGTAAAAGTTACATTATTTTAAGGAAAAACTATAGTAGTTGCATGGGAGCACTACCTGATATTTCGGATTAGGAGAAATTTCTCCTGAAGTCTTCTTCATGGGAATACTAAAAATACAATGGTGGACAATAAATATCATTAAGAAATAAGGTGTCAGGACAGGGATGTGGCTCAAGCGATTGAGCTCCTGCCTACCACATTGTAGGTCCTGGGTTTGTTTCCCTGTGCCTCCGGGAGAGAACACAAGCAGACACAGAGAACACACAGCGAGCAGACACAGACAGCAGACAGTGAGCACCAACAACAGGGAGGGAGGGCGATAAATAAATCTTTTTACAAAAGAAATAAGGTGTCAAGTTCCATGTCTCTGCTACAAGCCAAATGAACTAATAATATCAAAGTGCAATTTACTGAAAGTGATTTTATGGATGGCCATATTAGTCAGGACTTTAATGATTGCAATGAACAGAGATTAAGTGAAGGTAATGAATAATCCAAAGACAGGAAACAAGGCCTCATGGGAACTGCGAAGCCAGCAGTCACACAATATAATTTATTTCTTAGGAGATACTGCACCCTTTTATTTCTTTCTGAGATCCTGCATCTTTGCTACTTGTTTCTCGTAATAACACTGCTTCACTCTACTGATTCTATAGCATGGGTTCTTAACCTCTTTTGTTCCATGGACCCCTTTGCCAGTCAGGTGAAAACCACGGACCCCTTCTCAGAATGGAGCAGCAGATAGTTTTATGACACCAACTAGTGTTGGGTCTAACAACTACTGTAATTTTCAAGTATGGAAAATTGCATAAGCAATTTTTCGAGATGCAACAACTATAATGTAATATGAAATGAATACTACTGTAATTTATTGTATACATTCATAAGTGAAAGAAATGCTAGATTTCAGTTAGAGGTCAGAGAAAATAAAGATAATAAGTTGATTTTTTTTTTTTTTCAATTCAAGCTCATGGACCCCCTGAAATCTTGGATCCCTGGTTAAAAACCCCTGATCTACAGAGTTTATTCATCAGCTTCCTCATGACCCAATATGCCTGTATTATCTTCCAATTCTGAATGACCTTCAAGCTCCCTTCCTATCACTGTATGACAACAGTTTCTTCATCTCTCAAATCAAATTCTCAAGGAAAAGAATGTAATTGGCTCAGGCATGTTGACAATTCATAGGTTGCTAGCTCCCTCTAGACTGGTTGCTTTGGGATCAAATGCCCATCCACGGTTAAATATGGAGGCCATGTGGTAAATAGTGTGGTCCCTATCATATGTGGGTTAAGAGCGTCACCATGAAGCATGCGTATCAATTCCATAACAAAAACTGTCCAATCTGTCTTTATTCATGAATGAATTTATAATACGCAAGTTTATTACAATCTGTATTTCTAGTAGCATGAATAAGTTGACTTGCTGTTTATAGATGTTCAGAATAATCCTATTAAATGTTGGAGAGTATCTGTCAAAAGTAATAATTTGGGTGTTTTTTGTTTTTTTGTTTTAGTTCATCTTGAGCCATCCTTCCTGATTATTGTTAAAGTCACTCACACTACTGGAGAATAAATAAATGTTACTATTTGCATAGAGAAGAGTACTTCCATTTATATTCTCTTTGGGGGTGGGGAGACATGCATTTTTTTCAGCCAAAAGAAATTTCCAAAAATAGAAGTATATTTTACTTTTTAAAAAAGAGCATTGTAAAAATTAAAGCAATTAGTAAGATAACAGTAAAGTTTGATAAATCATGACACATTAGGGGGAAAAACAGGAGGAACAGTAGGGAAAAAAATTGAAAAGAGTGCTTATTACCAGCATATATAGGAAACAAATTATTCCTCTCCTTATATGTTGGTATATTATAAAGAAAAAATAACTATTACCTCTGTGTGGTAAACAGATGTCACAAAAGGAGATATGCAAAAACTAACTCACGTTCAAGAAATTAACTTCACTAAATATCCAGAGAAATGAATATGGAAATATCATTTTAAATTGTGTTTTTAAAAATTACAATAACCAGTGAAAACAAGGTTCATGACATTGCTTTCAGGACTCTTCTTAAGGCCAATGTGACATTTCTATATTATCCAGATTTTCTACAGGAAATGTATTACTTTATTAAAAACAAAATTGTTACAAATGAAAGGGGGAAGGAATGGGGAAATGCCTCTTTGTTTTATGCAAATGCAATTTCCCATGTTCAGATACTGTTCCTCCCAGCCTGGATTCTCAAGGTGGTCATGACAGTTAACATTTATTGAGCAGTTATTATGCTCACATGCAGTGTTAAGGGCTTTATATGAATTATTTAATCATTATGGCACACTACAGAACCTCCATGAGGTAAGGACTCTTATTATCCCAGTTTTCCATAATCAAAACATTTTCAGAGATTGAGGGCATAACCAAGGTTATCTGGTCAGTGTTGGTGCTTAAATTTGAACAAGAGAAGTTGATTTGAGAGGTCGGTTATTAAAAATGCATGTGAGAGGCTATCACCATAGTGAACTTGCATAGCTTAGTTATCTCCAGTTCCTGTCCTCAGAGTCAAAGACAAAAAGACTAACTTATTAGAAGCTTATTCCTTACTGGCAATGACTCCATAGTCCATTATGGATAAAACTCCCTACAGAAGCAAATAAGAAAAGCTTATTCTATTAAGGGATTACAATGTATCATAAACCAAATGCATTCATGCATTCCATTTAAATAACAAGATAAAATGGAAGGTTTTTGCCAATATTCAATAATTTGGGTCCAGAAATAAACTAACAACAACAACAAAAAGACAGCAACATCAACAGGAAAATTCAGGTTAATATCAATATTCCATTTTAATTGCCTTTAGTCTATATTTTATAAAGTCAAATAATTCTATATTGCTCTGATTTATCATTGTGTAAAATTTAAAATTTCATATCTTAAGAAAATTGGAATAGTTTTATTTAATTTGCCTTAGAGTTTCAAAGTGTATTGAGAGATCTTTTGGTATATACCCTGTTTGAGTTAAACAGGAAGATTTCCTCCCTTCTTAAGAATTTTCCCCCTTTTTAGTTTTAGAGCCAGCACTTTAAAGTCATACTAATGGTCTTAGCTCCAAATCATAGGCCATGGACTCAACATATTTACCAAGCAATGGCTAACTTCTTTATCCATCTGCATTACTTCAAACTGGCTAGATGAAAGAAAGAGAAAACATACAGGAAGAGGGGGACAAAAGAAACTCTAATCTCAGGTAATCTCCAGAACACACAGTGCAAATAATGGACAGTGCTGACTCAGAAGGAGAACACTCATCTTGAGTTCTTCCTAACTCTAAAAATAACATGAATTACTTGGGGAGGGACTGGACAAAGAAAGAAGACTAAACTGATATGCACCAGCTCAGAGTTCATCCGGAAATTTTCTAAAGAGGGAACTAATTATTATTGCTAAGCTGCATGCTAATTATCCGCTGTCAATGAAGATCTACACTGAGGATTTAGTCGTTTCCTCTCTTGGTCTTTCTTTTTAACCTGCAAGGGAAATAGTTTTAAAACTCACTGCCATCATTATACTACACAAACAGTTCTCTTCACTTTGTCAGAATACATTTAAATTCCACACTTCCATGTGTAAAACGAGAAGAAAGTACACTTTTTTCTGCTCTCAAACAAAAGCAAATTTCCAAGGGAGGGCTGTTTGCTCCTTGTTTGCACATTTCTTTTTCCACTACCACCTGCAAAGCAGGGACTTCCTGAGACCCAGGTCTTGGACTAAGCATCTCTTTATTCTCTGAATCAAGTACTTTAGTAAATGTGTGTCCTAAAAGGTAAATGAACAATAAAACATTGCATTGCACACATAGCAAGCACTGTTTATGAAAATTAAATATGGAAATAACCATTAGAAATTTTCTTCAACTTCTTAACAGTTAAAAAGGAACATTTTTCCTAGAAAATGCTTCGATGATGTTGATAAGTTCGACTGGTTATTGTTAATGGCTTGTGCTAAGGCTGAACCGGATTGGTAAAGATATAACCAATTTTTCTTTCTTAAGTGTAAACAGTGAATAGCTCATTAACTGGCTAATTTTTCTTTCTAGCAATGAGTATTGGCTGTCCTTTCATGCAGTCTTCTAACATTCAGATTCTACCTTTCTCACCACTCAAAAGTACACAACAGGCATTGTGGTGCTCCAAGTTTTTCTATCATAAACCACTTTCACTAAAAACAGGAGTTCAAATATACAAGTGAATAGCCTATACATTAAATAGCCTTTTATCTCCTGGATTAAAGAAAACAAAATAATGCAATTCAAAATTTTAGTATTCTTGTGTTTCTACGTTATGTAAACTGGAATTATTCAATATTACACATGATATTCCGGTTTACAGGTCTCTGAATACTTACAGATCTCTGAACTCCTCTGAGACCATCTTTGAACTAGAGGTTAGCATGGAACAAGTTTACACAGAATCACTGTTTATCCATGTACTGCATGTGTGAATATATTTAAATTAACTATGAACAAAATCATAGAATATGATATGCTACTCAAAATACAGTGATTTCAAAATTTATTTTTGATTGCCATCTAAATGTTTAATTATGGTTCTGTATTATTTCATCGGTGGACAAAGGAGCAAGTCCCATGTGAATAGTTTCATAAACTAAATCTGCATTCTGGGGAACCCTGACCTCAGACCACAGTGAATCCCTAGCTCCACATTCCTTTAGGGCCTTGTAATTCAGGACAGGGAGTCTAGATGGTATGTTAAATGTAATGGGAAGGTATTCAAATGTTTCTATAATCAGATTTGTTTTAAAATACCACTTGGTTTTAAATGTACATAATGGACAGAAAGGGGAATGGTTGAAAAGGAGGTTTGAAGACTATTTTTAAAAGCAGGTGAGAATGATTAGTGGCAATGGATTTGAGATGCATTGTGGGGATAGAGACCTGAAGGAGTAAATGGGCTAGGTATAAAATTTTACAAAAATGAAGTAAAAGTATATATATTTTTAATATTTTTTTAAAGATTGGGATAACAGATTGTAACTAAATTTTTTTTCTAAAAATCAATATATACTGAACACCCATTATGTGTTAGACACTGTGTCTGGGGTTTCAGAGGGTTATTAAGGATCAATATATTTTGTAAAAATAATACAAATCAGATTTTAATATTAATCATGTCCATAAATTAATTTTATAGATAAGTTTTTTCAGATTTATAGACTTGATAAAAATAGGACTGCTTCACTTAGTTTTTATAAGGAAATATGTTCAAAATCAGAAAGTATATAAAGATTTAAAATTGCTAACTCCCTCAAATCTGAATCCTCTTTTCCCATGCAGTACTCACTATTCTGCCCTCAAGAGATTAATCCTGTTCTAATTTCTTGGGTATTCCACATGAGTTTCATTATACTTATATAACAAATAAGATATATAAGTATTTATTCTCTTCCCAACATTTTTGTACCTCTAAAACTATGGTCATAAACATTATTATGTACTTTCTCTTCTTCACTTAACAATGTATCTCGGAGGTCTTTCTACACCAAAACCTAGAGAGGGTACTTATTTTTTAATAGTTGCATAATATTTCATTTTATGGGTCACCTATTGATGGGCATTCAAATTGTTCCCATTTTTTTTGCTATTACAAACAGCACTACAATGGATATACTCAATTATATGCCAAGTCTCATATATACAGTGTATCTGTAAGAAATTTTTATAGGTAGAATTACTAGGTCAAGAGATATTTGAATTTGTAATTTTCATAGATATTGACACATTTTCCTTCATAGAGATTGTACCCGTTTGTAATTGCATAGCTGTGCGTAAAAGTGACTGTCCAGAGCCTACACAACTGTCTGTTATTAAAGCTTAGGATTTTTGATGATCTGATTGTTGAAACATAAATTTAGTTTGAATTTTTCTTATTATGGATGAAATTAAGCATCATTTCAGGTATTTGGGGGTCTTTACTTGTTGTGGCCTTTCTCTTTATGTCTATTGCCTATTCTCCCACTGGATTAAGGACTTCAGATATCCCCAACTAAAGAATTTTCAAACTGTTAAATTTTATGTTACGTGAAGTCATCACTGAGAGATAAAGGAGGTTAGACCCTTAACTTAAATGTAGATATTTGTGCTTCAACTATATTAGAAATATATTTGAAATGAGTTGTATTTCTTTGCTTTAACTAAGAGAGTTAATTCTTGAGGGTAATTAATCAGTTTGGCAATTAACAGCTTACAAAAAGATACAACACCACACACACACACACTCTTCAAATCAGAGGTGGACAGGGAACACTTTCAGGTGCCTGGATGTTGAAGTTGGGCATCTACAAACTCCCGTGCACAACAGCTGTTCACCTGTGGAGTAATGTAAAGGAAAGATGAAGCATTGCCCTCAGTGGAGGTGCCACAGTCAGGCCAGTGAAAGCGATTTTACCACTGGAGGCTTTGGTGACAAGCTTTTTTTTTTCTAAGGATACACTGTTTATCCAACCCACCCATCTTTCCTTCTCTCAGGGCCCTGTTTCTCATCTGGTCTCATCAGATACCACTTCTCTTCAGACTTCCTCTGGACTTTTCCTACAACGACTTTGTGACTTTGCTCCTTGTTTTAAAATTTCCCTATTAACTCCATTTTGACTAATTTGGTATTGTTTAAACAATTAATTTCAATCACCTATGATTTCCCAAATGTACTTCCCTTCCCATACATAGGTTAACTCGGTGTTGACTATGAAGAGGTATAATATATTTTCTTAATAATCTATTCCATACTAGAAAATATAGGAAATATTGTGCTTAATAGTTTCTCCAAGGCCACTACTGTAGAGGTCAATTTTTATTTATTTTTAGACTTTTACTAAACAGTAGTCAATAGAAAAAAATGTTTTATCTGTAAGGAAAATTAAATTATAAATGACCTTTAAATCACACTCTTGACTCTGTATTGATTTCTGGGCATTGCTTTGTGAAAATTCTAGGTCTCTGAATAACAAATATATCGAAATAAGGCATTTTAAATTTTCAGGCAAAGAAGAAGTTCTGGAACCAAGAATAGTTAAATTCTGCTATATTAGTTATTTAAGACCTACCAAAGGAGGATAATGGGAGAAAACAAGATTGTAGAAATCCAAAAAAAAAAAAATGCTCTCATTATTACAATTATCAGGATGGTATAGGTTTGATCATTATCTAAACATTTTCCTTTCAAAATATATTCATACAATTTATGAAATTGTGATAACAAAGCTTTTATTTTATGTATTTACTTATTTTTTTAATGTCAGACATGTGTAAATAGGATTCATTTTACAGAAATATTTTTAAAACAAGTTTTTCTGGATTATGTCATTTCACAAAGGATTGGCTCTCATAGAATATTCAAAATACAAAGAATAATAAAATACAAATGCTCTATAAATTTACATCATATTCTTAGAATTAGGTTTAAAATAAATGAACAATATCTGGTTACTTCTTCATTCATTCATATTAACAAATATATTTAGCAATCATTACTTCATTTGACCAATTTGATCCCCCAACAAACACAATGTATTTTGTAAGATGCTTTTTGATATATAAAGTTGACTACAGTGTACATAATTGCAATTACTATAATTAGCTATTAATTAAATCATAAATGCATTGCAGTACCGTCTTAACTCAAAAACATTCTGTTACAAAATCAATGTATTCTGTATAATCTGTATGTTTCATTGAATTTGTCTTACTAAGCAGTAAAATATTCTATTATCTATTTCTTCAATTTGCCTTAGATTATACCACTGTCAGGAGTAACATAACTTGTTAGTACACAGGATAAGTTTTGTTGGGCTTGAAATTCTGCACCTTTCTTTAACAACCACTTTATTTAACTTTGGTCTTTAACAAATTATATTTTCTCTAAAAAATAACCCAGGACATAATAACAAATTAGTTAACTAAAATTAGAATCACCATTTTACTTCATCATATGCTGATTCAAATATTTGATATCTTAAGTTTGTCAAAGTAATATGACTCTCAAATTTTTATATCCTATATCCTATGTTGACCCCCAAATCTATTCTAGTTACTCAGTTTAGCCAACTGCTACTTGCTATCTCCCCTTAGCAATAGCTAGGCAATAGCTTAACTTCTCAAATTTAGCAAATGAGGAATAAACTCCTAATTCCCACCCACAAACCAACTCCTCTCCCAGTCTTCCATACTCAGTAAATCGTCCCAGTGGCTCTTGCCAAAAATTTAAGATTTATCCTGAGTCTTTTTTCCATGAAGGCCACACTATCTATTCTCAATATCTCCACAACAACCATCGAGTCCCAGGGACCATCAGTTCTCATCTGGACCATTCAAAGGGACTCCTATTTTCTCCACTTCTACTCTCCCTGCCTTGTTCCGTCCCAAAATCAGTTTACCCCAAAGCTGCCAGAGGGATCATTTCTTTAATAATAGAAATTGGGTCATGAGGTTCTTTCCCCTGCTTAAAACCTTCCAAGTGTTTCCTGATGCTCTTTTATTAAAATCCTGACTCAAAATCTCTCATGGTCTGTCAGCTGCCTACACCACCCCTGATGTTTCTTCCTAGCTCACACAGCTCCAGGGCAGGGGCTGGAGCAAGTTGTCCTGGCTCTTCTGCTTTTGGTACACCTCCCTCTGATCTCCACACAGCCAGGATTCCAGTTACGATCTTCCTCCATCCATGAGGACTTCTTAGTCTAAGGATTCTGAAGTTCCCACCTAACCACTTTCAGTCCATCACTCTCAATTTCCTACAATGAATGAATGCTACCAGGCATTTTTTCTTCATTTGTTTGTATATTTTCTTACTCCTCTGACAACAAAGTTCCATGAGAGCAGTAACCTCTTTCATCATGGTTACTATGTTACATTCAGAGCTTAGACCAGTGCCAACCATTTATTTACTAGGCACTCAGTAAAGATATGTTGAATGAATAAACTTATTTGAGTCTCAGCTTCCTCATGTGTGAAATGAGGATAATACTAATAATAGAATTGCTGTAAGAATCAAATGATTCATAGCCTAACGGATGAGCAATATATACGGATTTTTATCTATTTTCGTTCATGTTGATAAATGATCAGCTAAGGGCATTAAATGAAAGTTTCCCCTGTAGAAATAATTATCTTGTAAAGTGATCATAGTTGATATCAAAGCTCATTATATAGGGTTAGAGTGAAATAGAAAATTTTGCAAATTTTTTATTACTTCTATCAGTATGAACAGCTATCCTGTATTTTAAGCTAAAACATTGCTTTCTTACCAAGAACAGTTTGGGTTAATTTTCTATTCCTTCCTTCAATCCATTTCCATCCCAGATTGCAAGAGAAAATGTGTCTTTATTTCCTCACAAATTTACTTCATTTCTTTATCATCTATTGATTTTTAAGCTCAACCTGAAACAAATTATACAAAGCTATCTCTACTCCACTCTTGAAATTTAAATTCCCAGTACCAGAATACCAGGCAAAAATTCTTTATACATATTAACTATTAACAGTAAACTTTGGATTTCTATGAGTTTTCCAATATTTAATTTGGTAGCTGTTTTTTGTAAGGACAGGAACAGAGTTGTCAGTTTCTAGAGAGGTGCATGATTTAATGTGGTGTTTTAACATTACAGCTACACAGCCTCTGCCTTCTCCTTCTTGACCTCTAATAAAAATCTTTGGTTCCAACTTTATGAAAACAAAGTCTTCCTTGAACCCATATAATTTAATCCTATAAAACACTATTTATAACAGAAATGATTTCCAGATGTACCAGGAATTTGCAATCTTAGACAATCTACACACCGAATACTCACACCTTTAAAAATCTGTACTTTCCAGACCGACAAACTACAATGAAGTAATGACTACTGTATAATTTGGTTCCTCTCTATATTAATATCACATTTTCCCCATAGTTACAAATCTGATGGAATAATAACTGAATTTAAAATCCAGGCAAAATGAAGGGCAACTTTATAATCTTTTCATAGCCCATTAATTAAATGGAAATTGAACCTACTCACCCACATTATAATGAAAAGAAAATAATACTGTTGATGTGTATCTGGGTATAGAAAATAGGTTGTGTGTTACTGACCATCATTTGATAGGTTTGCAAACGCTAGACAACCACTAAAAGCTCATTTGTTCTTAAATTGCATGCCTCAATTACTGTAGCTGCTGCCATGTGAACCGGATGCCTCTTAATAGGTAATCGGCCCCCTGGGTAGGTGGGTTCTTTTCAGGTTCTCTTCACTATGAGAGACGAGAAGAGAGGAGACAAACCAATGCTATGGTTACAATTCACTGGTGACTTTCTTTCACACACAGTCACCTTAGTGACGAAGCTGCTAACAAATTCTTCTGTTTTCCCTTGCTTGCGATCCTCAATTAGCAATGACTCACTTCCCAGAAAACTCTGTTGCTTATAACCTATCAAAAGGCAATTAATACCTAAAAAGACTGCCTGTGCCTTCCCAGAAAACTGTGAAGAGAAGGGAACTCACATCCACAGAAAGGCTCTTGTTGGTATGTACTTGGTGAAACATGCAACATTCATAATTTTATTTACTGTTCACTTCACTCCAACCATGGATGCAGAGTAGTATCCATCTACAGATCAGGAAACTGAAGCATACAGAGAAATTTTAAAACTTCCTATGGTCACTCATCTAAGTAATGGAGACAGGTTATGAATGTTGGTATTTCTGGATCTAGTACATTATTCTTCTTATCACCAACAACCATAACAGAACAGTGCATATAAATTATATATTTTTCACGGGCTAAGATTAGCCATAGATTTTCAATAAGGTAAATCTCTTAGCATTATGTTACCTAGGAGTTTCTCATATTTCATGCATTTATCAAATAACATTTACTGTTAATAAATGGACATGGACACCTTTGGAGGTAGGCATTTTCTCTGTCTGGAGCTGTCTTTTTCTTGTAATATACTTCATTCAATCTAAAGATTATCTCATTGCAGCCATGTTTATTCTTCATAATTCAATCAAAACAAACAAACAAAAGAACAGGAATCAGAAGCAAACAAAATCAATAAAAAGCTTATACCCACTATCCTTATCCTCAAATAAGCAAGAGAAGATAGTTTCTTTAAAAATAAAAATTAATTTAAAACATAAGTCAAGAGGCCTGGGGCCTGTGTCTTATAACCAACTTTGCCACAGACTATACAACTGTGACAGTTTGAAGCTGTTTATGGATCACATAAAAAATAATGTCTTTGGAGCTGATCCATTTCTGTGCATGTAAACCTATTGTAGGTGGGAACTCTTGATTGAACTACTTCTGTTAAGGACCTTTGATTAGATTGCATGGCCCAGGATATGTCTTAATCTACTTACTGAAGTCCTTTACAAAAGGAGGACTAAAAGAAGAAACACAGGAAAAAAGCAGCAGAGACAGAGAAACCTCAAGAGGCTGACAGAGATGAGACCCGAGGGAGAGGGGAAAGAAGCCATATGCCTGATCGCTCACAGCTCAGCTCAGAGAGAAAGCATTTTTAGATGCTGTTGCCGTGTGTCTGACTGTCCACAGGTGCAACGTGGTGAGCCAGCATCTCTGATGATGTCTTGATTTGGACATTTTCACAGCCTAAGATCTGCAAGATTTCAATCTAATAAATTCTACTGTAAAAGGCAACTCATTTCTCATAATCACTCCCAGCAGCATTTAGCAAACTGAAATAACACCATATAAGAGAACAAAGTTTTTTAAGTATTAACTTCTCCATATGTATGTAGTATTAGAAAAGTGGTCAGGATTATCACTAAGGTTCCTTATGGCTTTATGAACTATATCATACCCTTTTTTCCCCCCAGATAATATTTTTTTAATCAGTTGCAACATCAGAGAGCTAACAAAGCAGGAAAAACTAGAATGGGCCAAGATTCCATGGAAGAGAGAAGTGTATAAGATGAGCTACCTACAGTTGCTATTACTCTGGGAGAATTTGCTGATGTACTTGAGGTATTTTTTCATTACTTAATGTTTACAAATGATGAGAATTGTAAAATTATTGATAGCTATATGGAAAACAAGAATTGATGCTGAAGTTATAATTCTACATTTATTGAGTTCTTGTGAAACTATCAGAAAAAGTATCACTGTGGATACAAAAAATAATAAACTTAGTCATTTTTGTTGTTTGCTGTTGTTGTTTTATAGGAGGTACCAGGGATTGAACCCAGGACCTCAAGCATGGGAAGCAGGTGCTCAACCACCAAGCTACACCCTCAGTAGTCTTTTTTTTTTTTTTTTTAATAACTTTCAAAATAAAATAAAATAACAGAAAAGGGCAGATCAACAAGTTATGGAAGCATTACTCCTAAAAAGTTCTTAGTCTTATGGGTCCATTTTCTTAAAATTTTGATAGCCTTCAAAAGTAAGGAGCAAGCTATAAATGAAATATATTCTAACATCATACCTGTATAACATACTATTAAGAAAATGGGAAAATATGGAGGAGGCCATGATAAAATTCGTAGAACTGCAAGATTTGACAAAACCTTTACAATTATAATGCAATCACCTTAACCAAAATTTTATTATTCAGGAATCAAGTAATTTGGAAAATATAAACCCTCTTCTGCATGCAGAGAACAGATGAGAAAGAAGAAAAAGCATGGAAAATTTGTAAGACATTTTTATAGTATAAATTAAAATGTCTATTGTGTAACACACAGTATAAACTTCAAAGTACAAAATTAGATCTAGACAAGCCATTTTTTGGTAGAGCAAGTTTGAAGAATGAAACATATGTTCTGTCTTGAGATTCAAGATCAGATATTTTATGTTAAAACTGCCAATCCCCTCTTTTGAGAGTCAGCTGAATTTCTGAAAATATCATTCCTGTCAGCTGGAGGCAAGAGTGAAATGCATTAACATACAGGTGCCCTATTACAGCCTCAATTTTATCAGAACGGAGGCTTGGACCCCAGCAACTGGCCATCCATCATCAAGTCAAATATGATCTTACAAATACCTGGATCCCTCTGACAAGGTCACTGCCCTTATCTGGACAAAAAAAATTCCATATGAAATTGGAAACAGGAGGAAAATTTTATTTTCTTGCCATGACCAAGAACAGGGAGCTTCTGCCACTGGAAAGGAGTTAATGCATTAACCTCTCTGGTGGCCACCCTTCAAAGTGAAGTCACAGTTCTTTGGATGCTTGCATTCAGTGACTACTGGGGTTAGCACCAAAAACACAACTCTCTCTCTCTCTCTCTATCTCTGTGTGTGTGTGTGTGTGTGTGTAAGAGAGAGAAAGAGAACAATTGCAGAATTTGAATATATATTGGGGGCAATCAGTGACAAGCATAAGGTACAAAAATGTTCACTTCTATATTTTCTCTCATGTTACAACAGGAAAAAGAAGATGACAAACAAAACTGATGTAAATAATATCAAGAAAGGATCATTTGATTATAGTTTATACTACTAAAAATAATATAAATTAACAGACATGATAATGATGTATTTAAAGCCATCAAGTCCCAACATGCTTTTGTAAAACTTATCAATTCCAGCCCTCAGAAACCCTTTTGCTTTCCAACATAAATATTAAATAAATATTACTAATCTACCTCATAAAATGCTTTCATGTTGATAAAAATATTTATAGTGACAACACTCAAGATCATGAAAATATTAACTAAAGGATTCATTAGTAAAAATATTATTTTGGCAAGGCAAGATTGCTAACATAGGTTATAACATCTATAAAGTCAGCTGCAATATTTATAATTCTATAGTTCCTTCATTCATTTCTTTAATATTCATTGATATAGCATAATAGGTAAGACATCTTATAAGGTCTTTTATGATAATAATTATCTATAGCAAATAAGGTTTTAGAAAGGCAATTAATGAGTAAACTTTCCTTAGTAAGTAAAGATATTTTTAAAATGCCTTAGTGGCAAATTGCCATGGATAAAAAATAATTATTTAATTTTCAATATAATTGACTACCCTATTTATATGACTGAGGAGACAACATATGTGGTACCAAAGGGATATTTTTTATCAGTAATAGTGAGTTCCTTAAACTCGCTATGAACAGAAGCTTAACATTTTCAGGAGTAGCTAAACTAAGAAGCCAGGCTGCCTATGTGGTATAATTTGACAAGGGGTAATGTAGAGGGCCCTGTGAGCCCAATTTAATCCTCTGTCAGTTACTTCTGTCATTAAAGTTTTACAACTTTGATATTTCTGACTTTCAACAGACTCCTATTAAAATTTAGAAACCCCAGGGTGGGATTATACCTTAAACCTTTAACAACGAATAACTCAGCTTTGTATGAGCATTTAAACTGGATCTAAACATAGCATCAGATGAACCTGTGGAGGGGCAATTTTCATGAGGAAAGAAAGGGATAAAATTCAAGTTTAGGTGGAGGGGGATCAATGAGGGGAGGGGGATGTAGAAACAGATACAAACTT
Organism: Tolypeutes matacus; assembly: GCA_026826555.1. Classification (NCBI taxonomy): domain Eukaryota; kingdom Metazoa; phylum Chordata; class Mammalia; order Cingulata; family Chlamyphoridae; genus Tolypeutes; species Tolypeutes matacus. The sequence continues at coordinate 34,708,133 of JAKSZT010053770.1, forward strand.
CAGAGTGTTGCCATAATGGGCCAGGTTCTTGGTCTTGGCACACAATTTTACCATGTTGCCAAAGGTTGTCAGAGCCAACTAAATTGTTCAATTCTGGCTCCGTTTTCTGGAGACAATCAGACAAATTGTGAAAGATGAGGGTGTATCAGTAAGGTGTCACAAAGCTCTAAGAAATATGGTAAAAAATTTATTTTGGCATCCATCGTCCTGGCAGAAAAACATTATTTTGAGGGTAGAGGATATTCTTCATGCAGAATATGATTCCACTTCTGTTTCTTCTACAGTAGTGGTTCTCGAGCTTGACTGCACATTGGAATTCCCTGGATGTTCTAAAAATACTGATGCCTGGGTCCCTGGCCCAGATAGTATGTTTATTTATTTGGTCATTGGGATTTTTAAAAAATCTCTCCAGGTAATTCTAATATGATGCAAAGGTTGAAAACCTCTCCTCCTGTAAATGATCCTGTTAAGACTCAGCTATTAGATAAAATACAAGTATGTATTTACATAATTTTTAGTTTCACAAGCTTGTGGATCAGTTATAAAGAATGGCCAGGATGACAAACGACAACATGTTTCAGCTATTATCTAACCCTATGTCAATATGAGGGAGGAAATAAAAACTAATCAATACATGACATTACAGATAAGACCAAGGTGGAATAAGGAAACAAATCTTGCTTGATATAATATCAAAAAAAAAAAAAAAAAAAAGTTGAGAAGCACATTCCTGAGGACTTGCTAACTATATTCTGAATGCCCATCAAACCTTCTAATAAAAATACAAATAGGTAGATAATTCTTGAGATTGAATCCTGCCCAATTCACCCCATTTCTAACTGAACAAGTACTAAATGTTTATTTTAGAGAAATTAGAGCATAGTAATAGGGCATTTCTTATGTAGCTATTTTATTTAATTTGTACAGGAATAAAAATTCAACTCTGGCAAGTATATCTAATATCCACCAGTTTTGGGTTTATATCTTTTCACAAAAGAACTCTAACTTATTTGTACATTTTAAGTTTTATATATTTCTAGAGGCTTTGCACATATATTGAATTTTAATACATCTCTTTAGCGTAAAAGGCAGAACAATATAGGATTTCATAGGATTATATATAGCCATCCACATAGTATACAGTGTGCTTCCAAACCTTTCTCTTCAAACACTGAACCCAGAAGAAATGTCACAAGAATTCTAATGTTACTAATATATTACTCATCTAGCAGAAAAGAATGCTTGAACTGAAAGATTTTTGATTAATTGTTCCATATTAACTACTACGTTTTTTACACGGGAAAGGCAGAGATAGGAAGTATCAATATTGCTCTGCTTATTGAAACCATAACAGGTCTTTGCAGTATATGCAAAACCGGGCTCTGAAAGGTAGAAAGCAACAGAGGCTCTTCTTAGGTGTTCACCTACATATTCCATATGTGGTTAGTTGACACTTAGTGTAATGTCCCTGCCTGGCCCATAAGACACTCCTCATATGATTAATTATTTTATGGAATGCTCAAGACAATAATTATATTTCAAATATCACATATTTTGCATGTTTACTTTTCTAAGCTTTTTAAATTGAAGTTTATCATTCTTACACAAACACCCATAAACACCCATAGTATAAGTTGTGAACTTACAAAACAAACATGAATATCATCATACAGGGCTCCCATACCATCACCAACACCTTGCTTTGTTGTGAAACGATTTTTTTTTTCAATATTTATTTTATTTATTTATTTCTCCCCACCCCCTCGTTGTTTGCACTTGCTGTATCAGTTCGTCTTCCTTGTTTCTTTAGGAGGCACGGAGAACCGAACCTGGGACCTTCAATGTGGGAGGGAGGTAGGTGCTTAATCGCTTGAGCCACCTCCACTCCCTTGAAATGATTTTTGCAAACTATGAAAGAGCATGTCAAACCATTACTACTAACTATAGCCAATATCTTACATTTGGTGTATTTCCCCCGCCCCAACCCACCTGGTTAATGACACCCTGGATTAGTATTATATACCTGTTGTAGTTCATGAGAGAATGTTCTCATTTGTTCTGTTAACCACAGTTCATCTTCCACCACAGGATATATAAGGGGATATGGGATTTTCCCTTTTGGAGTAATGAAAGTGTTCTAAAATTGACTAAGGTGATGACAGCACAACCCTGTGATGAATATGACAGCCACTGAGTGTACACTTTGAAGGGATTGTACAAAGCATGAGACTATATACAATATACTATATATATAATACAATGAATCCTGTGGTGAAACAGGTTTACTTTTAAAAGATGGTGTTTCGGGAAGCGGCTGTGGCTCAATCAGTAGGGCTCCCGTTTACCATATGGGAGGCCCCGGGTTCGGTTCCACACGGCGTGGTTGGCTGGCCCAGCGAGCACAAGCAGCAAGGGGGGGGGATAAATGAATAAATAAATAAAATCTTTAAAAAAAAAAAAAAAGATGGTGTTTCTTCATTCAGACTTACAACAATTAATAGGAGAATAAACTCATAAATGAATGTCTGATTTGAATTCTACAAGTTTGATTTGCCAAATACCCAAATTTCTTAATGACCTGTATTTGGTCCCTAAGTTTCATAGGTTCTTAAGGCATTGAGGGGGGAGGAAGTGCTAGTCAAAAAGACTTCAGGCAGTGTCCACTTCACCAGGCTGTAAAATGTGGTAAGACATTGTGTCAAGTGTTTGCCCATATTAAAGGTAAAAGCCTTCTTTGGTTTAAATATGTTTAGTTTATAATTAGAAATAAAGCAGACATTTTAGGACACCCAAGAGACAGAGATCTGTCAAAGGTTTCTAATATTCTATATTCTATACCCAAAACAGTACTGAACAACATTGATGGTTACTACCAACGTCTGCAGTCCTCTGCTGAAAAATGAGCATTTTCAAAAGGTCTGAACAGATCTAATCCCTGCTCACCTACAGTTAAAGATTTCTAAGTGGGTGAGTGTTTCGACCAATTAGGTATCTACTCATCAGTTGAAGGTGGTTTCAGGAGGAAGTTCCCCTTCCATTTTCTAATAGTAATGGTAAAATAATAAGAGACAATCGCAAGTTCCATTTGTTACAATAAACTAAAAGTATTTTCTGGGAAAGGAGCACACAGGGAGTAGTTACTCAGCACAATGGATAAATATCACAATTTACTAATTTAATTTGTTCACCTCCCAAAATTTTTTTTAAATTTAAATTGATTGGAAGGTGGATGCTAAGAACTGAACTGTATTAGGCCCATAGGGCAAATTAGTCCAAAAATCTCATAGGAATGACATTTCCATGCTTTTGACTCCCATGTTAACTTATTTGAAATGGTCTTCAGGTAGCTGATTTCTTCCACTGCCTCCCCACCCCTACCCCCACCCCAATCCATCCTTACACCACCCTCTTGAAATCACATGCTTGAAGGAAGCAAGCAGAGACAAAGGAAGAGTCTTTGCAGAGGGATATATAATTAGCAGTTCTCTCAGGAAAAGAGGTTGTATGTGCACTGTTATATTACTTAAGACTGAAACTGATCTGGTCTGAGTCTCTCTCTCTACAGGGATTCACAAACTGGAGAGCTATTGAAATACAAGCTGTGGATTAGGACAACAGAATATTTTAATTGCTTTAATTGGACTATGTGCATAGACATTGGATAAGACAAGGGAAAGGGATGGCCATTACATTCAGATAAGGCATTACACTTTGTTCTGATATGTTAACTTCTAAAGGAAGGAAACAAAAAAATCAGATAATCATATTTTAGAATAACTGTTCTTAAGATTAATTTGGCCTAACTAATAAAGTCTAAAATATAAGGTAAATTTCTTCTACAAATTATTTTGCAATTACAAAACTTAGTCTTATTAAATTGTACTTGAAATTAGTAATTTATTATCTGAGGTTTTAATGTACAAGAGAATGTCCTGAAAAGAAACTGGACCCATATCAAAGGCAATTATAGTTAATGAGGTAAACAAGGTGTTTTAAATATCCCAGCACAAACTATTTCTGTACTTTGAATATGACAATATGACATAAATTGTACCTGTCTTTTAATTTGGGTTTAATATAGCAGTGAAGATAGTATGATGCCTTAATACTATCAATTTAAGTTTTAACTTAATTTCATTCAATGTACAAAGCTTCTCTATCACTAATGAAAAGCATTTTTCTCAATTTCTTACATAAAGAGTAAAGCTAGAATAGACAAAAAACTATGATATGCATATTCTTTGAAATAGGGATAGTAAAGAGTTTATATTTTTGAAATATAAAAAGGATGGCACCACATCAATTATAATATGAAAGTCTCTATCTGTTTTAATGAATTGCCATTCATATTTGATTGTTGTAGTTCATTATTTTTGGAGTTGTTAAGTTCTGTGCTCACTCATTTCCAATTAGTCAGATTTGTCTTCCTTGGTAATGGGTGGCACCACATCACAGCTTTCCAGTTTTCAGAGTCAATTTAAAAAGTGATAGTGAGTCTTGGCTCAAAATCAAGGCTGTGACCTCTGCAGCCATCACATCTACTTTAATCTCCCACAGCTCTGTTCCCTGACAAAGTCCCTGGACAGCATAATTACCCTTTCCTATTATACTTCCAAACGCTCTGTGTAGGATTCCCAGGGGAATCAGCCCAGTATTCTCATACAGGTTTTTAAGTTAGAAGCAAAAAAGTTACATTTTTGTTTTAAGAAAATAGTAATGAATACAAATTGTTGTTCCTATTATGCCTTCAAAGAGTACACAAATGTATATTAAAATCTTACATTTTTTTTCTTTTTTTTTTTTTTTT
>JAKSZT010053770.1:34713339-34753613 GCA_026826555.1 Tolypeutes matacus
CTTCCCCCAATCCAGAGGCGACTGGGATGGTGATGTCCACTCCAACTTTAATTACAACATTATTGTGAAAGTGAACTTGTCACAACATCAAAAGTTTGAGAGATGATATTTAGGTTATCTTTTATCATTAGAGGTGAAATCATAGCTGGATTTTAAAAATTACCCATACACACATGCATTCACATGCAAGAGAAATTATTTTGCTGGTGAATTTAGTATGCAATTTTATGAAAACCGATAGTTAATTGTATTTTTAAAACAGAGAAAATTAGGTTTTCAAATATCATTAACCAATTACATATATTCCAAACAAATGCCCCACTATTTTGTTCAAGCTATCAAAATCTCTTTAACATTTTTGGTATAAATGTACTAAGGGTTCTTATTCCGGATGACTTCAACAAGCTTCCGATATTGCTATATTATTTTTTCCTTAAAATTTTTGGTTTCTTAAGAGTGAAGAAAATTTGTTGTTCAAGTGACTGCTTACAAATTTTTACTCTAACTATAAAGCATAAATTTCATTGGCTGATATAATAGCATGGTTAATGCACAAACTAGGCTTCTTTTCTCTCTTTAATTGATTTTATTTTTATTCTTATTCTAAGGGGAAAAAGATAAATGACAAACTTAAATTTACATGGTCATTATTTACTAGATACCTTGAAACAAACTGAATAACTAAATGAAAATATGCTGCTTGCACATACATCTGTTAAGAATTTGTAAAGAATCAGAAGAGTTAGGAAATGAAATGGGTAAAAATGGAATATTATTTTGGACTAATTTAATATCATATTTACATACAGATTTTCACCAGCTTACAGGCATGCACTTTTTCCTATATGCATATAGACAATAAAGATAAAAATCAAGAAAAACTACATTTCCCACATATTATTCTCCCGTCCCCCTTTGAAACAGTAAACACTGTTAGTAGAAACTTGACTAATTGAAATGTGCTTTGCCCTTGCCAGGGCAAATAAGAGATTAAATTAAATTTAGCGACAGCCTTGATGGAAGGGAGGAGAGAATAACTCAGTCAATCACACAGGGCTACCCCTACCCAGCTCCTCCTCCTCTATTCCTGCCTCATCTCAGCTTCCCTTTTCACTACTCCAGGCAGGGCAGCAGAGGTCTCTCAGAAAATTATGTCACACCTTTGAAACCCTATAAAGGGATTCATTTTAAAAAAGGAGAAATTTCCTAGATTCCAAGCAACCACTGTTTAAAATTGCTTAGGTAGTTGAGCATGAGTTGTTCTCTTATAGTAAGGATGATCTGAAATATTAGCAAAAATTGTCAAGAAAATTAGCAGAAAATGATACTGATTTCCTCATCTCTTGCCTCCCCATCCATTCTCATGTACTAACTGGAGAAAGGGAAAGTCTGAGATATTCCTTATGTGTACCATCCTCCCATCACAAAATATTTCCAGGAGCCCAAGTTCTGCCTGTAACATGATTGCTAATTCATGTGGTTAATCCTTAGAGTTTACTACAAAAACAACTATCAGCAGTCTGTAGGTTGGACTGCTCACCTCAGCAACGGGAAAGTTTATTTAAAAAATTAATGGATTTGATATTTTGTTTCCCAAAGACTGATTCTTTAAATAAAAAAAAAAAAAAATGGATGTCCCTGTTTCTCTTAGATCAATAAATTGATATTTTTATATAACTTGTCATAAATCAACCATAAATTGTTTCTATTGTATTTAATTTAGTTTTATTTGTGAGTTTAATAAGTGTCTACAAAAAATGGAGTAATTTCTGAGTATACTAATACAAAAAAATAATCAAAGATGCTGGCTGCACAGTTTCCCTCTTCTAAGGAGAAACATATTTTCTCCTTTAAAGAAAAAAATATGTTATTTCTAATCAGACACTTAGACAATTGCAGTAATTTTTAAATATTGTTTGAAAAAGATATGAGAAAATGTAGAGATATTTTGGCCTAATTTTTCAACTTATTAATTTTACTTCGGAAAAAAGTCGCAGTAGGGCTAAATAATTTAGAAAAAAATTATGCCCCTTTACAAATAAGGATAATGCGAATTTGAAATATTCCAGAATGTAAGCAATACAAAGCAAGGCATAACAAAAGAGTACTATCTATCACTTGATTTTTACATTGTTGAAGAATAATTTTGCTTAAGTAACTGAAGAAGATGAGTCAATATTATGTAGACTCTTAATAACTACAACTTATATAAAGCTTGGAACAAACAGAATGCATTTTTTATAGCCATTAAAGCCAATGTAGTCTGATATCTTCAGCACATGATTTTAATATTCAGTATTAGTTGACACAAAACAGGGTATTGAAGAAGAAGTAGTATTGCAGCAAGTGAAACTGAGATGATGAGAAACCCAAGCGGCACTTAGAGAGATGGAAGAACAAAGTTTTATTACGTGTGGGCCCAGAGGAGAGTCAAGTCTCCCAAGTCTGAGCCCCAAGCCTCAGCTTTCATGGGCTTATATAGGAACTTGTGTGCCTTTTGTTCATTGGCTAGTGGATTGCTGGGTTGGCTGGTGGATTTCCTGATTCATTAAGCAAGCGGGCAAGTGGGGCTACAAAAGCAGAAGTGAAGTTAGCTTATTATTCTAAAGCAGAAAGTTTCTGTTTAAGGGGGAGGAGTAGGGCTGTGGCAAATTTTCCTTATCAGTAGAGAGGTAATTTTTCATCTGCACCTGCTATATTCTGATTTTAGTTATATCACAGAAGTCAGGCATGCTTGAGAGAGTTTGGTTTTTATCACTACACTCCAGTGAAATTACAATATAAATTTTAGCAGTAAAAGTAAGGATGTGTAATCATAGATAGCAAAGATACATGGCTAGAGTATATGACATATATAGATTATATATCATATAATCTATAGTATATATGAAGAGAATTTCTTACTAACACAGTAATGCATCCATTCTATAGAATGTTTTATTCCTGGAATAAAATTTTAAATACAATAAGCCATTGCGACTATCAAAATGAATGAAACACTACACACCTTAAGTATTCCTGCAGCAGATCAACCTTATTCCTTCCAGGAATAAGGGTCTACAAACACAGGCATTTAAATTGGTAAACACTGCACTGATGGGGAAAGACTTCCGGCAATGGCCTTGATGTTCCAAGTCATGTGTTTTTGCAGCTGCCTTAAGCTAAACAGAGCATGAAAGACTTTGCTCTGTGGCCTTTACACACTCCATTCTCTAAATAACAAGTTAACTTTGCAGAGGCAGAGGAAAACCAAGCAATGAAACACTGTCACTTTCAAGAGTTTGCACTGTAAATGTTGAATCTTTGCAAGCTTAATTTAATTAAAAGTTTAGGTAAAGTACAAGAACTCATATTTTGGTATTTAATTGCAATTAGGAATTAGGAAATGCTGCTTTTGCTACACTCTTTCCATGCTATGACAAGGCTAAAAAAATATTAACTATTTGCAATGCATTCCCTACTAGTTTCTTCATCATCACATCACATCTCCTCTTGTAAGGAAACTGAATATTTTTCTTGCAAGGCTATTTGCCTTACTGTTATTGTGCAGAATGGAGACAGAGTTAGGGAGAGGGGTAGCAGAGGCCCAGCACAGCAAAATTACCATAAATAGAAGAGAGCAAAAAGAAGGTGGAGTATAAGAAAAGAGAATCCAACAGTTCACGTGAGGTATAATTCAGGGATAGGAATGTAGAAATTGAACTAGAATTTGCCAAGGTAAAGGAAGGAGTACATGAAAGCAGCAGCAATGTGTCTTTAGTGCACGAAATGTATAAAGAGGATTTTTACGAAGTGTTACTTCCTATCTGCGTATGGAATGCCATACCGCTTGGCTGCCTCATAAGAAATTATCTATCTTACTCTGCCCTATGTTTTGGGGTTAGAATGGTGGAGGCTTTTTAAGATTTCAGATATTGGTGAGATCAGCCTCATGGCTGCCAAACACATTTGAGTAACTAGTAGATATAATTTTTATATTTAATTATAAGCTGCTTTGCGTGGCATAGAACAGGTGTTTTTAACCAGGGGTGGAGTCCATAGAATGATTTCAGGGGGTCCATGAGCTTGAATTGAAAAATATCAACTTGTTATCTTTATCTCTCTGACCTCTAACTGAAATCTAGCATTTCCTTTACTTATGAATGTATGTAATAAATTACAGTAGTAATCTGTGGTTTCCCCCTGACTGGCAAAGGTGTCCGTGAAATAAAAAAGGTTAAGAACCCCTGGCATAGAGGTTAAGACCACATGCACGTAACTGCTGAGCCAAACTGCCTACAAGTAAATTTCTCAGTCACTCATTTAGTTTAGCTGCGTAACCTTAGCCAAGTTACTTATCTTTCTGTATGTACTTCCATATTTTTTTTCATCTGGAAAGCAGGAGTAAGAAAAATACAATAACTACTAATATTAGGTCATTTAGTGCTTAAAGTAGTATCTAGTGCCTAGAAAATGCTAAAGTATTTATGATTGCAATAAATAATATATTTTAATATAAACCATGGAAGAATTATATCCTCACCTAGATTCTAAAATATTGAAAGCAGGAAACTTTCACAACTGAAAATGCATAATTGATGTTAAGTAAGTATCTTTAATTGTACTAATTAATTTTACCTTTTTGAAAAATATAACAAAACTTTGGTCTATACACTAAAATGTAAATATGTTATTTGGGAGACTTCATTAACTCTTTCAAATTACTAGTGCAGTAGAACTGTGTCTTGTCTCTTTTTTGTTTTAAGGTACAACTTTTCTCACATATACATGGATAAGTGAAGTAGTTGAATGTGTGGCTATACAAAAATGAGGAGAAAACTCTGAAACTCAAATTAGCATTGTGGAGTTAAAATAGAGATCCTGAAATGAGTAAGTAAATGAAAGGCTAAAAGTCAACAATATCTAATCTTTTTGTAGCAATAAAGAGAATAAATATGTAATTAAATAAAGACCTACTCATGTAAGTTCATCTTATCAATACACTCTGCATATTCAATTCAATTAGAAACCCACAATTATCATGTGTCTTGGTAAGAATTTTGCACAGGGAAGCTGAGCAAACGTGGATGCTTGGAGTTAATCAGGATGAACTGCTCATGAAAACAAGGGACTCTTGTGTTTTGTTTTGTTTTGTTTTGTATATATTGAAATTGAAGTTAAAAATAATTTTTAAAAAACTGTGAGCCTCTCTTTTGCCCTTAGCTTTAAATAGAAGGAAACGATCTTAGATGCAATGAAAGAAATTAAACAAAACAGAATAAAATTTGGGAATTTTCAATTGAAGTAATAGCCCAATGTTTCACTTTCTCATTAGTTTTTCAAAAGTAATACTTCCATATATAAAGTAGAGAGAATTATATTAATACAACTTAAACAATGCTTTTTAAATTCCAAATATCATTTTTACATGTGTAATATCACTAAAATAGAAAACCAATGCATATATTTTGCCAATGATGAAAATTCTAAGCCCACACTAATTTTCTAACTGTATATGCTATTTCTCTTATAAGCATACAACTGGTCTCTCATGTATTCATTCATTTAGCAAACTATATGCTGAATGGACTGTGAATTCAAAAATGAGGAAGATACAATTCTAGTCCCTACCTTCAAGTAACACAGTCCAATGAAGGTTAATGATGTGCATGTAAGTTGTTTCACAAATATATACATATAAATAACTTGTGATTAAAAGTTCAACAATAAGTCAGTTGTTTATTTAAAAAGAATATTTTCTCCCATTGAAATATGATAAATGATAGTTAGATTCCCAGTTGAAGGCAGCTCTCTAGAGTCAACGGAACTTAAATCATAGAACATGATCACAGCACATAAGCCAAAGTGCCAGGTCAGACTAAAGATGCTGGCAACATACCCCCTATAGAAATCAAGTGTGATTTCCCAGCTTCTAAACGCACTGGAACATGAGGCAGCAGAAATTTGGGAAGGCACTCAAGTAAATTTTTTGGGTATCTGAGATAAATGAGAATAGAACTTTACAAAAGTACTGAACGAGGACCTTGGCAGAAAAGAATGGTTTTGGGATTCTGAGAGAGAAACAAATTACTGCAATTGATTCTGATAGGGGCTTGGAAATCCCAATGCTACTGTTTCCATCAAAGGCAAATATTAAATGTGTAAAGTTCATGAGGAAGGGGCAAAGAAAACTACAGAAGGAACAGAAATTTGAATGAGTGCACAGTTACGGCCTTGGTTTTCAACATGAGAGGAAGAAAGGATGACAGCTGTGAGTTAGAGGTTGATTTGTAGTTTGTACTTAAGGACCACAGTCTCAATTTGAGAAACATTTATGAGGAACAGGACAAAGAATGAACAAGATGCATTTAGAAAATTTGCTTAAGAACATTAGGAATTCAGCCAAAGTTGAAGACCATGAATTAGAATTAATAATGTGATTTTTTTCCAATTGTGTTCACTTGTCCAGAAATAAGAGATGGCAGATGGGTGCATACTTACAAAACAAAGATGGTGAAAGGAAAAGACACAATGAAATTTATAGTGATGAGACCAGAAGTTGCAACTGGAAACTGAAGAGAGATAAAAGGACTTAAAAACAAGAAAAAGGCTGACAGATTGAGGAAACTGTAGAGAAATAGATGTTAGTTTCATTTTGCCCTCGGTTCAAGTCTAAAGCTCATCTTCTTACTATTTAATCTGATCACAGACAAATAATTCATCCTCAATTTGTCTCAGTTTCCATATTCATAAAATGAAGATACTTGCACTTCCCTGATAGGATTTGTAAAGATTAAATTAAATGATGTCTGTGAAACATGCAAAATTGTCAAATATTACATTAATTAATAAAAAGGGTGGATCAAGGTACAACATGAGATCTCAGGGAACACTAATGGTGATCATCTCCCTGTCCTGCTCCTTTCCTTCCTTTCCTTGGTGATGCCCAGAGACCCACCTATCGGTCCAGACTCTAGCACAGCCCTCCCTCTGGAGCACGTCCCTATTTCTCCTGTCTGTTATTTCACAGATGCTAAATTCAGCCATTATCTTCATTGAGGTTGTCTATTTCCCTGTCCCATAGCATAATGAAACCCCTTATTGCAGTTCTTTATTCTCATAAATTTCTATAATGTCTTGACATTCAGACTTAGTTGCTCAAATATATCTTCCTCACTACACCTAGAGTAAACTTCCTAGAATCTGAGTTGTTTAATATTCCACAAAACCTTTACATTTTCAGCATGGTCTGCTATCATTCTAACATCATTCTCTAATACATTCCCAGAGACTTTTCTAGTATCAGACATGCTAAATGTGCACTAAGTTATTTGACATTCTTAGAAATCAGGACCTATTCCCAAAGCTCTTTGTCTTTCCTGCAATATTTGTCCTCTCATCTCCCTGATGAAGTTTTTCAAAATCCATATCAAACTCTAATACCCACCACCTGCATCCAGACTTATTGACAGCCCTGCTCTGAGCACCATAACTCTGGTGCATATTTCCGATTACAGTACTTATCACACTGGGTTTTAATCATCAGTTTTCATACTGGTAAACCCCCAGAAAACTGAATTCTTTGGAGGCTCTGTCATATAGATTTCTGTATGCAAAGGACCTTGATCAAACAATGATAATTACAGCTATTACACTGAGTGTGCTAGGCACAATTAATCCACACAACAAGGCCATGGACTAGGTATCTTTCTCATCAGTGTCATTTTACGGAATGGTTTAGAATCAAGATAGAAACCATGCTCTCTGATCTGTCCAATCCTCCCACACATTACACTAGCCTCTCAATTCCAAAGCTTGTCATAGTATGTTTTCAATAGATATATGAAAGATGAATAAATGTGTAAACTACATTTTAAGTAGGCTTATAATAAATGGAAGCCCTGATTTTCGTTTGTCATTGGCATGGTACGATGTTACCTTCTAGTCTCTCTGTTCTCTGTAGAACAAGCTCCAGAACCATTCTAAACCAGAGTTCAGAGTTTTAATTCATTTAAATATTTATTGAGTGCCATTTACAACTCCTCTTTCAAGTCATGCTTAAAAAAAAAAAGAGCACATTTGGAAAATTACATTCATAAGGAGATTGGGGAAGCTCAAGAACATGCTTGACTAGATAGCTGCTTCCATCTCAGTTACAAGCTTCTGTCACCAGTGGAAGTATCTTGGAGAGAAATGTTTTGAAAGCAGTATTAATGTTAGTTATCTCCCCTTGTACTTTCTTTCTCATTATCAACTAGCAAAAATGTTTACCCCATTTCTCCAACACCTCCTGCCTTTACCACCACCTTCAGTCAACCATCAGAAATGGGACTAAAGGAGAAATGCAGGGTTGGGTAGAGGAAAGAGGAAGACTGGCGAGGCTCAGTGAGGTCAAGCTCAAGACTGGGTCTGCAGGAGTGATGGGTAAGAGGGTACATAAGGAGCAATGTACCTCTATCATCAATACTGGATTTCTAACCAATATTTTACTTAAGAAGATGCAAATTTCACATTCTCAATTGATAACACTTATAAAGATAGATAGGATAGAAGTTATCATTGAGTCCATTTAAAGACATAGCCACTCAAATATCATTTTAAGCCAAACTTAGTTCTCCCTAGTTGATCACAGAGAACTGGCAAATAAAAATTCCTTGTAGCTGACCAGTTACAGACACCCACCCTAGAGAATAAGCTAAAGTGTTGCCAGGTCTTGCTGGCTGACTCCCAATAGAAACCTGCCTGGCTCTGTTTCAAGCTCCATAGACATGGAGCATTAGTTTGTGGGGTGAAATAGGTGTTAGTTACAGAGCTACCTCCTTCTTCTGCAGTGTGCCTGTAAATAGAATGTTTTCATTGCAGTAAATAGATACTTTGGTTCCTGTTCTGGGAAACACCAGGACCTTATAAGGTTTTTTTTTAGATCCTGTATATAGATGCACAAAATGTCAGTGGAAGTTTTATAGGGCACTCTGTAGCAGTTTTTGCCAATGAACATTTTCAAATTGAGTCCTTCTCGTAGTATCTTGGAAACCAATCTCTGCCAGGATGCATGTTCTGACTTCCAAGAGCCTAGAAAAACCCTTTCACCAAGACACACACAACATTTAGGTTCAACATGGAAAGGTCAGAGAACAAATTAAGCATGTTTCTATCCTAATCTTATGCAATAAATAACAATGGATATAAGAAATTACTGATATGATAGCTAAGAAATTGCATTATTGTTCATTAGCAATGGAAAGTATAGTAGTAGAAAGAAAGTCACTCTTTCTGGAATTTTGTTTTAAGTTTTATTTTTTTCCTGAAGAAAATAAGAGTTATTTAGAGATGAGTACAAACAAGTGGTAGCTTTCCAAAAATTAAGCTATTTGTTATAAAGTATGGTAATATACTTGGGGAGAGCAAAGATATAGACAGATGTGTTCAACGAAAGTATAAAGATGTTTATACAGAAACATAAGAATGTGCTACTCAGAAACATAAATGCATTATGGTTGATTCTTGAGAAATTATAAGTCAGGTTTCAATACTAGCTTAAGCAATAATTTTAGGCAAAGATACTTGGGAGTTCTCCAACCAGATCCTCTCAAATCACTTCTCCCATTTTTTGTTTGTTTGTTTGTTTACTTGCTTGCTTTTGGGCTCATCTAATTTGGTGTGCTTTTATTTCTAACATCCTACAATTGTGGCTCTCTTCGGATCACTGCCCATAGCTAAAATATCAGAGAACCAGAAGTTCATGGGTATTTATTTTTTTGAGGGTACATATTAATCAATACCTGACAGGTACAGAGATATAAAAGCCCTGGTCCCTTGGCCTAGTCAGGACACCTCTATGGCTCAATTTATAACCCAGACTTACCCTGTGGAATTGGGCTGAAGCTACTGTGCGGTACTTTGCCTGAGATCACACCCCTGTTTGACTTCCTTCCCTTCCCTGTCTTGCTTTCCCCCATATCCTTACCAAGACTAGAATAACACAGGCTAACAGGAACACCAGCGTAAATGACAGGGCCAATCCAAGGAAATAGACAGAAGGATATATGGGCGGGGATGGTATTTTTTTTTAATTATTAAATTCTATTATGAATAAGTAAATTCATTTGTTTTTCAACCCCGTCAATCCACGGAAGCTGCATCAGAAAGGTGATAAAACAACACTACCCTGTCTAATTCACTACTAACTCTTCTATCATTATCTGTTTTCTCTCTCAGTGGCACTGATACTGTTAAACATTCTGCCATCTTGAACTCTTTGCCTCCTTGGCTTTGCTGTTATTTCCTTGTATTTTCTTCTCTCTCTCTGGCCAATCACTGTGTTTCCTTTGTAGATTTTCCCTCCTCTGCTTTCCCAGAAATGACCATTCAAACTTTTTCCATACATATATTCCTTTACTGTCCCACATTACATCCATGATTTCAAATGCACATTGCAAAAAAATAGCACTGATATATTTTTCTTTCTTAAGAGTAAATATTCCATTATTAAGGGCAAGACCATGTTTGTCTTTACATTCCCATTGCCTGAGACCTACAAGGAAGCAGTAACTGATTATTGAATGAATAAATGATATATACAAATAAAAATAGTTAATATACTCTTCTTTTGGAAAAAATCGTTTAAAATCTCATTAAAAATTTCCATAAAGGGGAACCATTATATGCCTAATCACACCAGTGATTGATGAACCTGTTTTGTTTTCTATATTAACTAAAATAGTGTTATCTAATACTTCATAAACTAAATAAACCAATAAAATTACCTTAGTACAAATAGAAAACAGCTTAGAGTAAATTATATTTTTTATTTATACTTAACTGATAAATTTGCCTTATAGTACTTGCAGTAATAGTTTTCTTTCCTAACAGAGAAGTCATAGCAATAAGGAAATTTACAAAATCTCCCCATACCTTATTATTCTGTGAGGTATATTACATGAAAGCATATTCTCCAATCTTCATCAGCAGAGTGAAACAAAAGGGCCATGTCAACTTCTAGGAGACCTGGACCTAAAATCTTGAAAGCTATGAAATTTCTGGTATCTCTTTGGGCACTTAGCCAGAGGAAAAATAAATTCTAATTTGTTCCACTAAGTCAGCACTTGGCAGGAATGCAGAGAGCACAATCATGCAGCGGTCCCACCACATTCCTAGAAGCAGGTGGTGTGTTTTGTGAATTTAGCCAGTCATGTACATAGTATAGAACTGCAGGCTCTAGGGCTCTTAAAATACTGTGAATTTTTTAAAGCTTGTCTTTGAACAAAGTTATACAGAATATGAATATATTTTATTTCTTGCTGGTCTTCTTGTAATCCTCAGATTCAATCATTCTTCTTCTCTTCTCTCTTTTATGTTTTTCATTTGTTAGGTTTTCTATGTGCTTAACACAAATTCAATCACCAACTCTCCACCAATTGTTTAAATCTGTCTCACTACTTTCAGATGCATCTGGTAGTCTACCAGTTTCATCTTCCTTAAGAAATATCTTCTGGAGCCTCTGCCCAAGCAGCATCGTGGGCTGGCCACTCTCTTGTTGCACAGCTCTCGTCCTGTGACCTCCCATTATTCTCATTCTGGGGATACTTTTACTCCTTCCTGATCTCAATCCTTTCTTGTTGGATCTCTTCTTGGTCTGCTCTTTTGCTTTGGTGGAGTATGTCTTCTAACAGTGATTATATAATTATAAAATTGATTATTAAAGCAATTAATTTTAAACCCTAATAGGTATGTAACCTGTTTACTTCCCCTGCAACCTTTAGAGCCTTCTATTTTCCCAAGTGTTCTAAAATGTTATGTTGATCTGCTTTCATATGATTTGTTTCCATCCATTGCATTGGGCCCTTTAAATCTGGCATTAAATTTCAGTTATAGGAAATTTTCTCCAATAACTCTAATGATAACTTTTATACCAAGATCTCTATGTTCTCTTTCAGCAATGATGCTTTTTTGAACATCCAGACTGGTCCCAAATTCTTAAATTCTCTCCCCTAAATTTTTTATCTTTTTCTATTATTTTGCTCTAGTTTTGGGACATTTTCCCAATTTTAACTCCCAAAACTTTTCAGATTTTGATTCCTTCTCTCGTATTTTTAAAATCTCAGAGATGTTTTATTTTCTATTCCTTTTTAAAAATTAGCAACCTCATCTCATTTGTGCAATGTCTTTTCTAATCTTTATGAAGATTTTCCTTTCTCCTTTCATAGTTTGTTTCCTCCAAGTTCCTTTATTTATGATTTTTTGGCCTCTATTTTTTTAACTAGAAGTTTTCCTAAGCTGTCCAGTGATATCTGGTTATATGCTTAATTTAAGAAAGGGCTTAAGAATGGAATCTCTGAGAATACAGTAGGGTCTGTCAACCGTGAGTTTTGCTGCAGAGAGGTTGATAAGTTATTTCTTTGGGGAAGCCTAACACCAGTACATTTCTTTACACTGATGAAATTTTCCTAAGAAAAACATCGCAATGATCCCTAAAGGGCTGCCTGCATTCTGAAGCCTTAGGAGAATACGACTATGTGGTTCTTAATTAGTGGAGGCCTAGAGCTGGCATGTACCTGAGCATAAGAGCCGAGTGTTTGCATCTCTTCCCAAGTCTCCATTTAGGGACATCGCTTTGGTGGCTTGAATTGGCCATGGTGGTGGTACTGACACCATATAAATCAGAAAATGCTAAAATCAGGGCTCTTTCCCTACAGAGAGCTGGTTGTTAAACATATACTAGCACACTACTGGTCTCAAAATTTAATATTTATTCTTTCACTTGATTCCCCTGTGTTTAGTCCCGTACTCTAGATTAGTGGTGGTCTGTTTTACCTACTACAAAGAAACACTTTCCATCTTCTACAGAGGTTGGGAAGAGGAAATAGCAGGATAATGGTTGATAAGGTAGGAGATCTGTGGATTTAACTGCCTCTTACACAGACTTCCAACCCAAGTTTTGTATCCAACCTTCAGCCTTACTTCTAATGATACTTGATTCTTCCAGTTCCTGAAACTTTACGGGATTCTACTGGCATTGGATTTGGCTCTCTTGATTCTGCTAAGTCACTTACAGTTATCCATGTGCTATCCAGGTCCAACAATTAAGTTGCTATTGGTTCTGTCCCCTTCTCTTTGTCTAATAGTTTGGTGTCTTTTAAAAATTATTTTAACACATTTTGTCAGTCATCCTTACCTGAAAGCCATCTTGATCCAACTGTTTCTTCGTTGTTTTTTTTTTTTTTTTTAACTATTCAGAGTTAAAGCACGGCAGGTCCTGGGTTGTGCTCGTGTCATGGCTGCCAGTGAAACAGCTCTGGAATCCCCGTGTTCTGACTGACCTACTACCAAGGCTTGTGCTTTGCTCTTTACTTGGGGTGGAGTGGGCAAAGAGGGAGAAGGAAAGACTGAGCAAACAGCACTAATATAGCCCTGTCATCATTAAGCCCTGAACCCATTGGGGATGTGATATTTAGGTTCCTGCTTCTGCCTATACCTTGTCAATTACCTCACCTATTCAAAATTAAATTTGCAACTGCATTGTAGTGCAAAGGCCTCAGAAATATATAGTTAAATAAATTTATACTTAAACACCGAAAGCTACAGGTGGTACAGAGGCACAGATATAATAGTAGCTTTTCGGTTTAAAGTTTCATCCTTGAAATTTAGAAAGTTGGATCTTATATTAAAACAGGTCAAAAATTTCAATGATTTCTTGAGCCAGGATAACTTTTTCATTATGAACCTTTCTCAGAATCAGTTATAGTCTCAACATTTACAAAGCACTTTTAATGAGTTGTTTTATTTTTTTTAACCTTTGGTTTAAAAAAAAGTTTAGACAAACTTTATCAATGGTGGCGATTATTATAAAAAACATGCATGTATATTATGATTTTATCTGGAACCTAAGCTTCCTGCCTGAAGGAATGGAGTAACTAGAGATGTGAAGTATTTTTTAAAGTAGGAAAAAGAATAAATTGAGTTGAAGTAGAAGACTATTAAAGAAATAATGACTCATAACCTCTGCCTACACATATGATAAAAATGGTCTCTCAGTTATATTTAATTAACTTTAACTTATATAATACATGCTTACATATATTGTCCATCATTTCTTAACCATAATATCCTCTTTGGTGAGACAAAAGTTAATTGTCATCTAAGTTTGCATAATGAAGATATGGGAATGGATAAAATTAAAATATCTAATATATATTATTCATTGGAAAAACTATTCTTCAGCAAAGGAACTGTTAAGCATATTTAAGTTGGGAAACTCAAAGACATTAGAAATAAAGAATAAAAAGCTAAACATCAGAATCACAATTATAACATCAATTATTTTTATCCTTTTCTTTGAAGTTGAGTGAGAGCTTTGATGGAATTGATGACCTAGTTGCTTTAATACTAGGTGGAATGTACCCCAGACTGGGCTATGAAAATTGCTAAAACAGTAAGCTTCTAGCTGCAAGTATTACTGATACAGCATTCTTCTTAAAGGGTACCATTATGACGTTGACTGCTCAGATTAATCTAGTCTTCCTCTTCATTGATATTCTCAACTTCAAAGAAGCCAACAACCTTATATTTCAGTGTGTGTTATATGTCAAGGCTTTATTACAAACAATAATGTATTATCAACGGATGAAGACTGGCATAGATAAATAATTTTTATTAAACTTCCTATATAATAACTTCAGTTTACTACTCATTATAATATTAAATATCCATTCAATTATCTATATGGGCAAAAAAAGAAAGGATAAGTAAAATCCAAGACTCCAATATAAAAGCTACAACTCTCTAAACTTTTCATTATTTCCACCCTTTCAGTTACTAAATCACTTACAAAATATGACCTGTAAAGTAAAATATAATTAACATGATGAAACTCTCAAGCTTTAAAAAAAAATCTCTAAAACAAATACATTTTCAGAGAGAATATTATAAGAATAAAAATGTTATAATAAAAGTTAAATGAAAATGCAGTTATTTATTAGTTTTCTTTATCATAGAGTCTTTTAAATTTTTATGGACCATACTTAAAAGGGTTCAAATGTGTGAAAAATATGCTCAAGTAGAAAAGTAAATACTTTTTAGATAATAAGAATGCTATGTCTTTACAAAATTCTTTCAGACAAGAACTGAGATTAGAAGAGTATTCAAGTTCCCTATTCTACCATTATTTAGGATTATCTTTCTGATAGAGTATTTGAAATCATTCACATAGTGGTCATTGGAATGTGACATAAGTGTTTTAAATAGTAACTAAAGAATTTTATAAGTTTCAGAATGAACAGCTCTTAAAATGACTAGAAGATTACATACTGTACTTGATGAAAGGCAAGAAAGGCCATTTCTCTTCTACCACAGACTTCCTGAAATTTGGCATGTTCCTTAAGGATATCATAATGGCTTAAAATTTTGTGCTCCAGCAATTGTGCTAGTACATTTTCTTCTGCTTGTCAGTGAACCTGATTTCCTGCTAAGAGTGTCTCATTAACAAAGACATTAACCAACATTTAGAACCTGAGTTTGCATAAATGTACTTGTGTATTATAGGTATTTAGTGCAAAATTGATATGTCTCTGTCAAAGACTAGAAAATGTATTTTATAAAGTAATAAGAGTAATTGTTATAGTTTGCTAACGCTGCCAAAAGCAACATACCAGAAATGGTTTGGCTTTTACAATGGGGATTTATAAACTTACAAGCTTACAGTTCTGAGGCCGAGAAAATGTCCAAATGAAGGCATCAAGGCAATACTTTCTTCCTGAACTCTTCTGGGAGTTCCTGGCGATCCTGGACTCCTCTGTCACATGGTGACATCTGCTGGTCTTTCACTTCTCTTCTGGATTTTCTTGCTTTCAGCATCTTGCTTCCCTGGCTTTCTCCCTTTCTCCCTTTCTCTCTCAAACTCTCTCCCTTTCTCCTTTTCTCTCTTTTTCCCTCTCTCCCTCTCTCCACCCCCTCTCTCTTATATTCATCCTGTTTATAAAATACTCTAGTAAAAGGATTAAGATTCACCCTGGGCCACACCTTAACTGAAGTAACCTAATGAAAAGGCCCTACTTACAATGGGTCCACACCCATTGCATAAAGGACAAAAGGAATGGAAATCCATAAAGGGAATGGATTCACTTGAAGAACCTTCTTTTCTGGGGTCCATACAGCTTCAAACTATTACATTAATGGTAAAGAGATTCAATTTCTCATGACAGAACTAGATCTTCCCTTCAAAAAATTTCACAAACATTTTATGAACCTGGGTAGCTAGGCATACAAAGCATTTTAATCCTAGAATAGGCTGTGTTTTGGTGGGTGGCTGTATTGTAGTTCAGATGATTAGAACATTTACTGATGGACATTAGAGAGCAGATCCAGATGGATCTGTGGTTACCTAAAAGGTAACTATTCTAGGTCCTGGGAATAATTCAGTGATCAAAAGAGATGACATCTTTCTTCTAATGGAGCTAATGGCACAGACTAGAGTTCATGCTAACTGGCTGCTTTCTACATAACATGCCACTATTTTAAGTGCATTAAGGTACTATTAGCTTGCTTATTTTTTACAACAGTTCTGTGGGATAGGTAATATTAAATTTTTCCATTTTACAAAACAGGAAACTGAGGAACAGAGAGGTTGACTTGTGAAAAGTCCTTTAAATAGTAAGTAGCAGAGGGTAAATATAAACCAGATATTCTGGCTCAAAATCTGTAATCTTAAACACAGTACAATACTGAAATATTGCCTCTCAAATGTCAGAAAAAGAAAGTTTCTTAATATTATCTTTCCAGATATAGAACATGATCATCAACTTCTTGCTCATAAAAAAAATAATAGTATTTATTTCTTCAAAAGTTATTTGTGACCATTTAGGGTAGACAAATACTAATTTCAGTGCTCTATGAAAATACCTCTCCTGCCTGGAGTTTCCTTTACAAATTTCAGGACCATGCCTTAACAAAGTGGACCTCTAGGTTCATTCCTTCCCTCTTTGATTCCATTCTGATGTGCAATGTAGATGCCCTTTTAAGAATAAAGGAATTTATCCCCACAGCTGCTCAGAGCACTGCCAAAAGACTATCAAGCCTTCCAAGGAATGTCTCAGATAAAAAGGGCCACTTTGCCCAAGATCAAACTCCTTTTAGGGTGGCCAATAACCAATGTCCAATCCATGTGGGGGCATAAAAGGCCCAACGTGGAGCAACTTGAAGGATCGTCCTAGTTTCAGAGCTCCCCCTAACAAGTGGCTGTGGCCACAGTTGAAAGAGCATGCCAATGCAACTCTTTCTCAATGGTGTCCACCTGAAGAGCAGGTGCCCATGTGAAAATCACTCTCTCTCAGAATTTACCTTTCCAGAAACCCAACCTACAATGCTCTCCAATATTAGTTTCAAAGTGCCAAAATTTCCATTTGGCAAGAAACACCTACAGGTGACATAAAATATGCATGATTATGAACCAATATCAGGGAGAAACACAATAGAAATAGGGTTTATTTATGGCCTTGACAAGCATAAATGGGATACAACCTCATCAGGAGATAAAAAGAAGTCAGAGATAATTTTGCACTCATTCTTTTCCTCTGCAAAGTGTTCTCCTATATCTCATTGTAGTACTGCATTCACAATCTTTTTAATTCCTAGTAAAATAGATCCTAATTGTTTAAATTAGTTTTTATGGCACTGACTTCCCATGTCTCTAATTCATTTTGATGACTCTAAAATTATTCTGTGGTATACTTTTAAGCATAGGAGTTGCCCCCATCTTTTTTTTAAATTGTTAATTCTCTGCAAGAGATGAGCAAGAGAAAGATGCCCATTAAGCATATCTATTTTTATTATTGTAAGTGAAAATGCATGTATTGATTTATAAAATACTTTAAATATTTCTTTTGAATAAATGCTTTTAATTTTTACTATGTCCTGTATTTTGGAAAAAACTAAATTTTATGGCATTTGTTATGGTTGCAGCTTCCGTAGAAAATATTATTACTTAAATATGAAATTTAATTAGCATAATTGAAACCATATTTCTTAGTTTTTCAAAGAAATCAATAAAATTTCATTTTTGTTAACTTACTTTTTTTTTCTCTCCCCACACACATCTCCTCCCTAAGACCTCTTCAAGGGCAGGGCAGGCAGTTTGGATTGCTCCCCACAGGGGGTTTTCCCACCTTTGTGGGAGTAGGGGCTGACGGCATAGGGCAGGCCCAGGGCAGTGGAGGGAGCAGCATAGACCCTGAAAGATATCCCTTCCCCGGGCCACTGGCCCCTCCTTCACCTGGCTTGGCCTGGGGTGGGGCCCCAACACCCCCAAGGCTACAGACTCCATGTCCTCTCAGTTTGAATTTTCAAAAGAGCACTAAATTGACAACGATCATGATATAAATCTGGAAGAAATTGGCAGTGTTTATACATTAAAATAAAAGAATATATTCATTGGGAGAGAGACAGTGTATGACAATGAGCACTGAGATGTTCTTTATGAACTTTGGTTTCTAGTCCTAGACCTGACACTTTATCTTCATAGCATTTAGACACACCATTGAACTTTTGGGCCTCAACCTCTCCTTCTGTAACATCAGCCATCTGCTTTATCTAACTTACAAGGATTTAAACAATATGTAAAATCCATTACAAACTAGAAAATGCTATATAAATGCAATGTGCCATTATTAATGTCTATTGGAAAGGAGAAGGATAAGTCTCACAAACGGCTGCATCACACAAAACTTAACCATAAGTTGCCTAAGTGAATTTTTAAAAATGCATCTAAAATTATTTGGCACCACGGAGATGAAATGTTAGGGAGCTTGGGGGTATGTTTACTGATGCTCAGATCTGCCTCCTTTAAATCCTTCTGTGCCTTAGTTTCATTGCCTCAATATTTTTGTTGATATTGCATCAAATAGGGAAATACACATTCTTTAGGTCAGTACATGTTGCCAATTCACTGACACAATACATTCAACTGTACATTAACTGCTCTCATTCTTATTTCTTTCCCTGAGTCTCTAAAGTTGATAGTGCAGCTTTCAATAGGGCACTGGTCAAATTAATCATGGAACAATCATACAATGAAACAGCTATAAAGATATTAAAAAGCAAGAGGAAGTTCTATCGGTACTGCCATGGAACAATTTCTAAGACATAGTCTTTTAAAAATGTCAAAGTTTTAGACAATCAGGATAGAGTCTATACACACATGAAACACACTGACACACACATATACCTATATATATAAACATACAATTCCCCTGAAATTACCATGGACATTTTTAAGAAAGGGCTGTGGTATTTGCAATTATGTGCAAGTTTTTCTTGGCATGCCCTACCAATAAAACATATTTATAATATAAAGTCGGTTGCTCTAAAATATGCCTCATTTTGTAAAAACTCCTATAATTAAGCACCTACATTTAAAATGTGTTTGTTCAGGTATAAATATTTTCTTCTACTTGTAAGAAAATCAAACAAAGAACAAACAATTTAGGAAACTTTCCCATCCTTGGCTTGTTTTTTTAAAACAATTATTCATTTTTATGTGTGTTTTTATTGGAATATTCTTAATATAGACAATGTTATAATATAGTGTTTATCGTTCATTTTTGCATGATATTTAATTATTAAACTTATTTAAAATTTATTTTCCAATTCAGAACAGATACCAAGTATGAAAATAAAGAATTTTAAGATATTAAAATATTTTACTTAAAATATTTTACATCTTTTTTTCATTATAATAATTTTGGGGAAAAA
The DNA here is from genome assembly GCA_026826555.1 of Tolypeutes matacus. Classification (NCBI taxonomy): domain Eukaryota; kingdom Metazoa; phylum Chordata; class Mammalia; order Cingulata; family Chlamyphoridae; genus Tolypeutes; species Tolypeutes matacus. Next base: position 34,733,062 of record JAKSZT010053770.1, read on the forward strand.
AGTGTGTATTTTTTCTTTGATTAACTTGAACCATCTTGAGGTATAAGATTGACACCTAAGAAAATAATTTCAATATAAATATTTGCATTCCACAGTTCCATATGAGGATTCTCAAGAGATGGGACATTTGGCTTTTGGCTCTCAAACCAGCCCATGATAAATGGGACTTTTAAAAATTGGCATGCATTGCTGACTGTTATTTCTTCTGGATAAAAGCATGTACAAACTAAGGAAATCTGAAGGGGATATTTCAACCCAAAAACTTAAGACACCATTTATGAAGACAAATCAGGAATCTTTTTAAAATTTACGGTCTTTGCATTTCATCACATCTTTATTTTTCTTATATCATTTTATTATATATTTTCTTGGAATTTGAGAAGCTAGAATTGAACTAGAAAACTCTTCTTACTTCTGAAGAATAGGATTTAATTAACATGGACAGATACAAGTCTTTAAGAAGCCTGTATTCAACTATACTTCCTCCTCAGAAATGAATATTCTCAGAGTAATTTAATGTCTCTCTCCTTTACTGGAACATAAACTTCTTAAGATTAGAGAGGTCCAAATATTTCTTGTTCTACTATTAGAGAGAAGCACTTAGTAGAGTGACTAGCACATAATAGGAATTCAACAAATGTTTGTTAAAAGATAGGTGGATGAATGAATGAATAGATGGGTCGTGGATGGATGGATTGCATTATAATTTATAATAAGATGTAACCTTTCCTTTATGAAGAAGAAGATAAAGGTATTGGTATTGAGAAAACAGACTCTAACCAGAAATCTTGAAACCTGGGATGTAGTTTCTTAACTACACTTATTCTCTGACTTACTCTATCCATACTTCAGATAAATAAAATTATAAAATAAAAAGGCAATAGATGGTTTCAGATGATTTTGAAGTCTTTTCCAGTTTCAAATATACATTAGGTAAAATTATTTCCATTTAAAAAAAAAAAAAAAAACTTAAACAATAAAAGTGAGACTACAGTTTTGCTTTGTCCATTTGTGGTGTTTGTTAATGAAGTAACTGGCGATCTTTAATGTAAGGGACTCTCACCAGAGCTTCTGTTCTATGTCCTTAATGGAGTTGAGCCCTAGATCATGACTACACTGGATTAATTTTTACATTTTTACATTTTTACATTTTTTCATCCAGCTCCTACAAATCTCTAGGATTCCTCCATCCCTCAAACAGAAGCCTCTTAACTATTCCAAATAAGCCATTCTGTAACTGCTTCCTTCTGTATCTTTTAATCCTCCTCTTCCTCTACCACCTTTCAAAATGATACTGTAACTGAGGGTTAAGAATTAACAAATGATTATGATTACTGAATTGTCATATAGATGCTTGTTTTTTTCTTCTTTTTCCAGTATATTATAGAATAGCCAAAAGCTGATACTTGAAATTACTGAAACTGGCTAGACTGGTCTCACCTTTGTTTATGGTTTTTTTCAAAACTAGGTTCACCCTTGGTGTATACTTACTAATGTGATGGTAACCATTCCACCCTCCCCTATTTGAATCCATAAAAAGCCCTAAACTTCTCAAAATCGGGGAAGGCAGATTTGAGACAACACATCTCCTGTCTTCCACCAGCCTTAGTAAACCTGCTTTCTCTCATGACCATCTCCACGTGGACTCCAATTCATCTGCTCTGGACAAGGACCCAGAGGGATCCCCGCGTGGTCTTCTCTTAACACAACCTGAAAGTCTTAGGGCATCATGTAGATTCCCAGGATTTACAAACCAGTTTTTCAACTCAACTTATATTTGAGTCGCAAGTGGAAAGAGAACAAGCAGGTCATGAAGTAGGAAAAGAGAAAAAAAAATCATAATTAAACGCCACGAATATCCTTCACCTGATGAATGATAAGAAGCTAAGTAGTGTCAGGTTCCAGCTATGCCTCAGTCAGGGTTATTCCACTCTCCACATACAGGGAATTGACCCCATCTGTAGCTTCTTTTTGTCACTCTGCTTAATTAAGATCTAAATATTTAAAGGAAGAAGGAGGAGGAGATGGTGATAGAAGAGGGAGAAGTTGAGGAGGAGGAAAAGGACAGAGTTGATGGCACCAAGGTCATTCGCCCAGGCACTAGTGATGGGGAAGTCTCTTTCCTGACTGCTGTTCCTGCTGTGCCTCAGGCGATTGCTTAGAGGGGGCTCACCCTCCTTGCTAATGTCCAGGATTGCACTTCTGGGAGGGTTTCTTGCCTCTGGGTTCTCCTCTACCATACTGGCATTCTTATAATGAGTTTGCAGCTCTTTGGGGGTCTCTGAGAGAGAGGCAATTTCACTTAGTCATATTCTTCAAGCAGGGCTGGGCCTGCTTTTTGTTCTGTCCTCTTTCCCAGGAAGTATCCTTAACTGGGAAGCTACAGGGGTTAGGATCCGGCAAAGGAAAAAATTTCAATAATGTAGAAATCTTTCCCTACCGGGCTTATTAACTCATTACGTCCTAGGGACATGGCTGGTAAAAGTCAGCTCTATGACCCATACAGGACTAAGGGACACTGTCTTTCACCATTCCTATACTAATTTCCCAATCATCAGTGTCCAGGCCCATGAGAGGCAGGATGACTCAATGACATCCTGACATTTAATCAGACGGATCTGTGGTCAAATCGTGGTTCTATCTTTTGCAACATGCATCATCTTGAATAATAATTACGATTACAATGGCTAACTTATTGCATCTCTGCATGACACATTTCTCAGGACTTATTATGTATTATTAACTTTTTACTCATTATACCAACCTATGAGATCTGTACTCAGTACCCTTTTTTACAGATGAAGAAACACAGGCCTAGAGAAGCAATGTAACTTGACCAAGATCACACAGCTGAGAAGTAGCAGAGAGGGAATTAGAACCCAGTAAGTCAGGCTTCAGTGTCCTTCTGATATTTTGCCAATATTTAATCTCTAATAACTTTAACATCTCTGAACCTTAGTTTTCTCATTTGTGAAGGTTTTCCCATTTAGTTTTCTCATCGGTGAGATATTAAACCTTAGCTGTCAAGATTGCTATGAGGATTAGAGATGACGCGTTCATAACCTACCGAGAATAAATATTTATTTTTTATTTTTTATTTTTTTAAAGATTTTATTTATTTATTCATTTATCCCCCCCTTGCTGCTCGTGCTCGCTGGGTCAGCCAGCCACGCCGTGCAGGCGGGCCTGTCTTCACCAGGAGGCCCCGGGGACCGAACCCGGGGCCTCCCATATGGTAAACGGGAGCCCTACTGATTGAGCCACAGCCGCTTCCCCGAGAATAAATATTTATGATGCTGCTGATATTCACAAACACTTGAGCAGTTTTATAATGAAATGAGGTGATAGAAACACATTTTTACACGTGTACTTTAGCTATAAATGCTATTAGCAATTCAAGTTTTGTTCTATATAATGTATTCTATAGTAAGATGATGTAGTTTCCATTTTAACTCAATACCAATTCCTTGTAATATAGGGCGGTGTGAAAGTTTGAATTTTGTGAATCCCAGAAAAAGATTATGTTCTTGAAATAATCTATTCCTGTGGGTGTGGGGCCCTTTGATTGCATTAAATTCAGTTAAGGAGCCTTTGATGAGATTACTTGATAAGAATGATTTAGGGCTTTTGATTGGGCTATGTCTTGAGGTGTGACTCAGGCTAGGTCTTAGCCCTCTTGCTTGGCTTTATATGAATCAAGACATAGAGAAAGAGACACACAGAGAAAGGAAGCCACCATTTTGATCCTGCCATGCGAGAGAGAGGACTATAGGAAAACAGAGAAGCCCCGAGAAGCTGAGAGGAGAGAGGTCTGGAATCCGCAGAGCACAGAGGCATGGAAAGAGGCCCCTGAGGGGTTGGGCCCATGGAGCAGCTCAAGGCTGAGTAGATGAGCCCACCATATCTGATAGTCCACAGCTGAACTCCAGAAGACAGTGGGCCTTGAGGGGAAGGCAGGGACCTTGGCATAAATCACCCGCCATCTTGCTTCACCATGTAGAAGGACACCAGGATTATCAATAGCTGACTTTGGTGTGAAAGCATTTCTGATCATGCCTTGATTTGGACATTTTCACAGCCTGAGAACTGTAAGCTTTTACTCTAATAAACTTCCCATTATAAAAGCCAATACATTTCTGATACTTTGCATTGGCAACTCTTGGGCAAATTAAGACATGCAGCTTTCAAACTATCTAGACCATGACCCATAGGTAAGAAATCTATTTCACTTAGCAACCTGAACACACACATTTGTTTAATATATATCTTTAAACAAGGTTCCATAAAACAATCTTTACTCGTAATATATGTAATATATACTGATATTTTTAATTTATTATATCTCATATTTTAAAAAACACTGTCTATGGCCTATTAAATCAATTTCACACCCCATTAAACACTCACAACTCAGTTTGCAAATCACTGATCTAGAATATGGGTCGGCAAACTTTAGGCCCATGGGCCAAATCAGGTGTGGAATCTGTTTTTGCATATAAAGTTGAATTGGTGATCAACCACACCCATATGTCAATTTATAATCTGCAATAATGGCAGAGTTGAGTAGTTAAGATAGCGACTATATGGCCCACATAGTCTAAACTATTTATTAACCCGACCATACAGAAAGTTTGCCACCCCTAGTTTAGTGGAAATATTTGGCCTTGGGAGAGATGGAATTGGAGTAAGAAGCAATGAGCTGGAAGAGGAACAGGATCTTGAATGACCCTGTATTCCAAGCTAGGGATTGGATTTTATTCCGGGGGCAATAATGAGTTATTCCCATGTAGGAGTGAAGCTGTGTTCTGATCAACAGTCTCTATGAGGGCTCTGAAACCCTGAAAATACAGTTTGTTAGGTGGGGATGAAATTATTCTTGTTCCTTATGCCTTATCAGTCTCTAATGGTCGATGTGCCCTGTGAATCAACTAAAAATGAAATTAGCCTTCACCTAGCTTTGACTATGAACTCCTAAAATTTATAACCACCTTCATATTTTTACATAAGAACCCTTGCCTGAATCTATCAAAGGGTTTCATAATCTTTGGTCTATGATCACTTGGTTCACTGGCTCCACCTTTGGGTGGCTTTTCCCTTTCCCTGAGGATGGGTGGTGGTGGGGATCCACCAAACTTAACTTTCTGAACTTGCTGTGGTTTTGACATAAGTAAAAAGCCCATTAAATTAAAGATGGCCAAAGAGACCAGCAACAAAACCACATTTTTTTAAATCAGTAATGCTTCATTCATTCATTAATTTTGCACTATTCATCTATCAAATATGGTTTGCATATATAATCACAACAGTCACAGAGTTCTTAATGGCAATTTGCATTCTAGTCACTCTTGCTCCAAGGACAGCATTAAAGAACCTGTCTTTGACCTTGAGAATCATTACTAAAACCATTATTCTGATATTTTCATGTTAAAATATTAAGTCTCAATTTTACACTTTTTCATATTCTAAAGTGAATGACAAGAAAAATATGAGGCAAAGGCTGCAATTAATTATTGTAATATTTCATTTACCAAATGGGTTTTATTAACAGAAGTTTGAAAAAAATATAAAGATTTTCACAACATGCAGTAAAGTAATAAATATATTTAGCTTAGAAATCAAAATCCTATAAACAGTATATGAAAAAAGTCTTCAAAGACAAAAAGTACAAAACTAAATTATGATTAACTCTGAATTGAACATAAAGGTGTTTTCCAAAGAGAAGCTTTGCATGTCAAGAGTGAGATGCAAAGAATGCAGAAAGATTAATAAAACCATGCAGGGTCTCATTAATCAAACATCCCAGGTGGCACAAATGATTTGATTTGAATTTTCCTCTATATACACCAATGATGGAATCTCTGCTTTTTGTGTGTGTGAGAAGCAGCCAAAATGTCAGCTTGATAAATGGGGTAATTCTTTCAAAAGTGCCTACTCTTTTGTTTCTTTTATATGTTGATGAATGTACATAGTAAAACTAAGATTAATTATTTGCTAAAATCTAAATAAAGCTTTGATCACTTTGACCACCAAGATTTGCTTTAAAAAAAAAAATGAACTGACTGAATAGCAGTGTTAAACTGAATCTCAGTTTAAAGGGTTGAACATGAAATAACCAAAATGTTGAATGATTTCAGTTACCCAGCAGACCATTTTCGAGCAATTAAAAGTAATATCTTTTGCTAATATCATGTTAGGGCTTTGAATAATAGATAATTCATGAAAATAGTGTAATTGCCTATATAATTCAGGTTTGATATGAAAGTGCTTGAGTAACAATTAGGTTAATGCTCCATTTATATGGCACCTCTTCTCCTGAATCACTTGAAAAATATGAGAAAGCTCTATACCAAAGCAAAACAAGTAAATTAACAATCAAAAAATCCTTGCCTATAAACACGGCCCAGTTAGAATTTAATAGCTTAGTATAATGAGATAATTAAGAATAGCTATACCCACCACAGATTTCACAAATAAAAATCAAAAGAATCATTGTCCAATTAATATGAATGTCTAAAACAAAACAAAATGAAAAACAGAAGCACAAAAAAATATTAAGAACATATTCTTAATATTGTCAATATTCCCAGTGACAGTGATTTCCTTGAATTGAGGAACAATTTTTATGACTAATTTTGTTTGGGGGTCTCTCTTCACAATTACTGAAGGATTCCTTTCCTCCTCCCTTATGTTACAGACTTTATTTCTTGGATCCCATGATTTTTCTCTTTGCTAGTTTACTCTTTTCTTGGTAGAAAACATCCTCAGTAGCCTCCTGAGAAAGGGTACATGGGAAGTGAAATTTGTGAGAACTTTAAATTCTATACTATCATTTGATAATTTGGCTACTTATAGAATTCTGGGTTGTATATGATAACTGCCTCAGAATTTGAAAGAAATTGGCTTATTGTTTTCTAGCTTATAGCAAAGACAGAATTGCTCCAATGAAGTTCAATGCGATTCCAGCACTTGGTCCTTTGTATAAAACTGTTTTTAGATCTTCTCTTGGTCCCAAGTGTTATGAAATTTAATGATAACATGTTTAGTGTGAGCCTTTTTTCATCCTTTATATCATACTTTCAATTCTAGAAAATATTCTTTAATCATTTTGATTATTTCTTCCTCTGTTTTCTCTGTCTCCATCACTGTCACGTTGTTCTTTTGTCAAGATTTCCTTAACACTATGACCAACTCTGCTACTGAATTTTTTCAAATGTCATATTATCAAAGGGCTCTTTTTTTCCTTTTTTGTCCTAAATAGCATCCTTTTCTTTTTTAATTAGCTATTGGAATTTTTTATTTATCTACAAAATGGTAAATAATATGCTCTCTTATCTCTGAGGTTATCAATGAAGTTTTTTTCCTTATTTTTTGCTGTTGTTTTATTGTCTCTGCATAGCCCCTGTTTTCTCCAACTTCTTTTTCCTTTATATCTAATTTAGATTCTGTATGAAAGTCTTTACTGAAATATCTGGTAAGACTCTCAACTGTCTGCTCAAATATAAGACTGGAACCCTAAAAAGTTGATTTGAGACTCTCAGCAGGTAGGTGGGGTTTATCAACTACAGATACACAAGATGGTTTTGTTTGGAAATCCTCTAAGGGTGTTTAGGAGCTTTCCCTTGAACTGGTCCCAATCATCACAAAACACTCTTTTAATCTTTTTATGGAAGTTATAGCCTACCACCAGTCTCTGGAAGCCCAGAGGAAAGAGAGTTTGAAGTTCAACATGCTCTAGTGAAATTTCTCTTAAATCTCCAGGTGTTTAGAAGAGTTATCCTTCTCTCAAATGTGCCTGACAACCCCAGTCAGGAAGTCTATACTTCATTCACTGTAGGTAATAAACCTTAACTCTTCTGATGCTGTAGAAAGAGGAAAGCACCTGTTGTAGAGAAGGGGAGACTGATGTACAAATTACTTCTTAATCAGAATTTCAATCAATCTTCTTACTTAGAGCCCTGTTTTATTCCAATTTCAGAGATTCTAGTACTGACCGTTCAGGAACATTTGGGGTAGGTCCTGACAGAAATCAAATTGCTTCTCAGTCTTCTTTATTCCTGTTTATAATCCAGCTTTCTTGGTTTGCTAAATAGTGGTCACTTACTTCTTTGGTTTTCATTCTTCCACATGCCATTGCTGCTATGTCAGGATGACTGACTTTGCCAGGTCCTTTCCCATTGTTTTTTCCTAATGGGTTTTGAGAAAAATGTAAAGGCTAATATGTGTGTTCAACTATACTTAACGAGAATCCTCTTTCCATGTTTTAAACTAATTTTATTCTTGAAAAATGTTGGAGAACAAATGCAACTAGTTATTATGGTAACATAGGTATTATAGATATATTATAGATATTATTTTAGATCAGAAAGAGCCCACAAGGCATAATCTTTATCTAAACATTAATGTAGTAAATTATATAAATTTGGAATGCTATATCAATGGGAAAGTTAATACAATTGCTGCTCTTGGATTTGGGAAAAAAATGTTCTACTGTAATGGCATAAAAGGAATGATATTTGGTGCGTCATAATTTTTGCCTATGTATATGCTCCCCTTTTGTGTGAACACCCCAACTAGCCCTGCTTATGCCACAACCAGCAACGCATACACTTCCATATAGTTTGGATGATAAAGGCCCCAGCTTCTCCAAATGGTCCCTGATGTTTTTTCTCCAAAAGACCGTGCTGCTGCTTCTCCCAATGGCCCCTTGCCCTTTTATGCCACGTAATTTACTAGCAAGGCCTATATCTCCATAAAGCTTAGACAGTAAGCTGCCTGCAGCTTCTCCAAATGGCCCTTGCTGCTCCTGCTTTTTGCCCCATGTAGTTTGAAATTTCCAATCCCCAGAATCTGTAGGAAAGCTCTATCCCTTCCCTCTTCCCCCTCTCCTCCATGGACCCTCACAGGAGCCTAGATTAGATAAGCCCTGGGCCCCTCCACTGGCCTCATTCTCCCATCTCCCCCTCCAGGCTCCTTGATCTACTAAAGCTGTTCTTTCATGCATTCCTGGCTGACTGGCTATCTGTGTTTGTGTCTCATCACCCAAAGAATTTTCACCTAGCATCCAAAACAATTGGTGCAGCCAGCAGGGTGATTTGATGCTGACCGATAACAACCAGGTGGAAATGCCTTTATGTAGCTTTTGGCTTACTAACCTGCTATCCTAACTAGCTAGCACCATTTGGCAAGGCTCCATTGCTTGCTGGTGTTGGCTGGTGCTTCTTTGCACTGCCGACTTTGCATCTGTTGGGTGTTATACAGGTTACCCACACCAAATTGGCAATCCACTAAAGGTCCAGGGAACTGCAGAGAAGCAAGGGCTGACTCCCTGAAGACCACTTCATCTGGTCACATGCCTTAAGAGGGCAAGAGGGGGACAATTGTTCCTATTGCTCCCCCACAAAAGGAGTACAAATCTGGGTAAGACTGTTCCACTAAGAAGCTGACATAAAATACAGGAGAGGCCGTTCCCAGGTTTATGTGTCTTAGGCCACCCAGGAGGTAAAGACTCGCAGGCCTGTCCTTGTCTGTATCTGGGAAATCACCCAGAGGCCCTAGGACGGTACTGTTTGAGATGGAAGCCCCTGTTGATCTTTCTATAGGAGCTGTTTCTGCCAGACCTGGTCCAAGGGTATCATGCCATCTCTGGGTTTAGGGATTATTTCCCCAGCCAGAACACATAGAGAAAAGTAATACTCCTAACTGGGATAGCATGGAACCCCATTGGCCAAAGGGACGCAAGGATCTGGGACACTTACGTTGCTGCTGTCTTTGCTGCTGTCCCTATTCGTCCCCTGACTCCATGGGTTATACAGGGTCCAATCCTTGCTGTGGACCTTAACCCCTCTGAGATGACTGGAGATAGAGGTGGCAGATATGAGATAGGGTGGCAGAGAAGCTCCCACCCCCATCTTTCCTGCAAAGACCTACAAAGTCAAATGAACCCTGGAGGGGGAGGATACTGAGAACCAAACCAGAAATTTTACCAGACTAGAAATTCAAGCCTTTCATAAAGATTTTGTTCAGCAGCAGGGAGACACAATGGCTGGCTCGTTGTTAAGGTTATTCAAGGAGTCTGAATTGTTAGTAAATCTTTCCCCCACCCCTACCCCTACCAGTAGATGAGACAATTAACAGGAATTGCCAAGGAATCCAAATTACTCAATTAACTCTGGGACCCACCAGAACTTTGCTAAATTTATCCACAACCATCAGGGTCCCTCTAGATCAGGGGTTCTTAACAAGGGGTCAATGGGAATTTAAATTAAAAAAAAAAAAACATTATTCTTGTGGGGACTTGGTGCACCTGTGATATATTTATTAAATAATACACAGTATAGTGTGGACTACGAAGGGGTCTGTGGTTTTCCTGACTGGCAAAGGGGTCCATGGAACAAAAAAGATTAAGAAACTCTACTCTATATTTAAAAGGGAGAGGGGCCCATCCCTGTACCAGGGGTAAAAAGATGATGATACAGGAAAAGTAAGGGACCTCTTGCATAAAATAAGAATGGTACAGTGTATATAGCATTTTGATGCTCACCACAATAAAGATTTTGTTCAAAGGGACAAGGGAAAGGGAGATTTGTTGCTGAGAGTCTTTAATATGGGGTCTTAGTTGCTACTCTCCTACCCAGAAAGAGAGAGAGAAAAAAAAAAAAAAAGAATCATTTGGCTGGTGTCACTGAAGACTCTGAACCTCTCTCTTACTGACTTAAAAAAAAAAAAACACAAAAGACTCTAGCCAGCCCCTCCCCACAAAGCAGATACCCATAGGCAAACAATTAATGAGGCCCAACTGTTACTTTAAAAGATTGAGATGATGCAATGAGCATAACATTTCTTTGAGCACTCAGACAAACCCACAGTTTGTCTCTGGCCCTGAAGAGGCCCCCTTTGAAACCAAAATCTTCTTATAGTAGTCCCAAATTTTCTTACAGCCAACCCCCTCCATCCAAATTACCAGGCAGCCTTGCTCAGCCTTATCAGCAGGGCCCATATTATCTGGAGGCTGTGGAACTGGCGGCAGTATTGGCAGGACATGAAGGGGAACTCACATCAGAGTCACAGATTCTGGTTTATCAGGCTTAGGTGGCCACCCTACAGGGGACCACCACCTCCTCCTCCTACATATCAAAGGCTCAGTTCCCTTGCTATCCTGGGAGTTGTGACTCCTGGAACAATTCTTGTTAAACAGCTATACCAAGCGACAGCATTTTTGCTCTTACTTCCCACACTTTGACGGTATTGATGCTTTGTTCCCTGGAATAAGGTCAGATCTTTGGCTCCCTTGGAGGACCATGACAAATGGGACCCTGTGGAATGGCTTGCACCCATCAAGGTGGTAAATACACTTCAGTTATCACCTAAAACAAAGTATTTGTAAAGATTCCAGCCTGTTATTAGGGAGTTAGTGGATAAAGGAGTGCTCATTCCTACAATTTCTCTCTTTAACAGCCCTGTTTGGACAGTTCTTAGAGCCTCCACCAATGAAAGGTTATTAACCATCAGTTATACCTACTTTAATGCACAAGTCCTACCCCTAACATAACCTAACTAAAAAAAGACATACACAGGAGCATGGGCAATTGCTTTGCTGTGACTGACTTGGCCAACATATTTTACTCAGTGCTAATGCCTAAAGAAAAAAAAGAAAAAGAAAGAAAATTCCTAACCACTACCACCAAGACCTTAACAAATGGTCTTTAATAAACTGTTTAATACTGGCACTATACAGCTGACATCCAATTAGGGGTGACTCTAAAGAATCACCTGGATATCATTTGGTCCTTTAAAGATAGACCGATTTCCACCACCATCAAACCCAAGTCCACTTCTGACACTAAGATATACATAGCAACTATGAGATTTATTCATGCTCTGGAGCTAACACATCCCACATCTCTCACTGTCATTACAGCCCATATTCAAAATCACATGTACTTCTGCTGCTTTCCATTGGGGAGAGCGCCAACAATGTGTCTTAGAATTGGACACATGCCATTTCCCATGCCATGCCCTTTGTCCCATTGGGAACAGAGTTTAGATTAGAGGCCTTGGCCTTGGCTACGCTAAATATGCCTCTTAGAGTCCTTGGACTAAGCATGGCAAATACCAACTGCTTATTGGACTCTTAAAAATGGAGGTGTTTACAAGGTGACAACCGGTTAGCCTGCACACACAGATTCTCATAATGCTGTTAGTGAAAGAGAATTCCCAGCAGGAGCTCAGTAGGGCCACTAAAGCTTTCCTGGTAAAATGGAAATAGTACCTAGAGGAAAGGGTACAAACAGGGCCTTTTTAAATTACAGGAGGCTGCCCCTTCCCTCATGTTCAGCCCCTTGTTGAACATAGTAATGGCACCCCCATTCCCCCCTCCTCTGGAAAAGTAGGGGGTCCCCTGGGATCAACTGTCTAACATGGAAAGAGAATCAATATATATATCTCACCTATGGCAACACCATCGTTATACACAATGGAACTCTCTAGGAAGGCCATGGCATATTAACTGGCCTCAAACACCCAATTATCCAAGATGGCTATCTGGGGTCTGCACAGCTGGCAGAGCTGAAAGCAGGAGAGTTAGTCCTTCAGGGTGCTGTGAGCTGCCAGTTGCCCAATATCAAATCTTCACTATTTCTTGGGTGGTGGCCAAAGGACTGGCAGGGAAGTCAGGCCAATCATAACCAAATAATTGTCTCAAAACAATTTTTTATAAAAAGAGCTCTTGTGGGGAGCCTCACATTTGGAAACAACTGGCAGTCTCAACCATTTTCACACACACACAACTTACCACACTGGTGCTACTAGTCAATGACACAGCCAATAAACTACCTAAAACCTATTCTTACACCTCATAGAATGCCCACTAAGGCTCCCCAAGCTTCCCTACCAACTGGTGGTCTGGGCCTATAGCATTCAAGCCTCAGAGGCTCCTCACCGTTGGTAAAGTGGGCACATAAAAGGAAATGCCTTTAAGCATACCAACGGCCAAAATAGTTACTTTAGGCTGTGACTTGTGCTTCAAAACCAAACACTGGCATCCCATGGACAGGGTCATGTTCCACATTAAACTCTTGTCCCACTGCCATGTTAATTACATGGGACCACTGCCCATAACTGCCAGAGCCACCAAAAAGTAGAGATTATAGCTTCCAAACCAAGAGTGGAATGGTCTGAATCACCTCCAGAGGGAAGAAAAGCTACATCTTGTGGATGCCAGTCACATCAAAAAATGCCCTCCTTTTATCCTGCTTTGAGTGCCCATCACCCCCACAAGGCTAAACACCAAGGCTAAAAAAGAGCAAAGAGCAAGACCTGAGAAAGCGTTATGCAATCTCTCAGCAAGGGAGAAACAACACCAAGTCTGGCTGTCGTGATATAAGTGGTAGCCATTCCTCACCAACAGATGCAATATCAGTGCTCATCCTCATTCTGGGTTTTAGTAATTTTACTAGCTGCATAGGTCATAGGCTTACTTACCAACCTGAAAGCCTCACCAATCAGGCCCAGGAATGTTCAAACAATATCAACTAATCCTAATATTGTGCCCAGGGATCAGAGAGAAAAGATTGCTGCTGACCCTCTTAAACAACCTGTGCCCAGCATGCCACCAAGCATGGCTGTTGACTCAAAGGCCATCCAACCAATATTAAATGGGTACACTGGCACCAATGCATAAATGATTCTCAACACCGGCATACCCTAAATAAAATTCTCATACAGCACCAACAACCTCACGAGTTTAATCAAATAAAACCTGCAAGGATAATTGTCCTCTACCCAAGCTTGCTAGACATGTTAGACTACAAAGAGAGCCTACAAAAAATTAATATCCAACTGGCCTACAAGTGTAGACAAAAGAGATTCTTCCTGTGGAGGGAAATGCAAGGGGCTACATGGGAACACAAAGCCAAAGTGGTTGCTGGGTGCATCCTAGATGAACCCCTTAAAAGCATAGAGCTCTGTGACGACAACCACTTATAAAACCTACAGGAGTATCATGACTAGAGCTGCCCAATGGTATTTAAAAGCCCATGACAAAATTCCCCATCCTTTTAAACTGGAGAGGAATACTCACCTCCGGTTTGGCCCCCATTGATCACCTCCCGTGATGCCCCTCAGACGGCATCACCTTAGCCCATGACCTTGTCACTGGAAAGGACTTCACCTTTGGTCAAACCCACCATAGGAGTTGGAGTACAGGATTTACAGTACTGCAGAGATTGCCATACAATAGCTCAAAGCCTGTAAAACTATAAGCCAAGCCCACCACATTGGTAACCTTGCCCTGAGATTAGCAAACCTCTACTAGCTAGTTAATCAATGTCTCTGTAACCATTCAGATGATGAGCTCATGACTGCCCCGAGAGCCACTCTATGATCGCCTCTTCCTTTGTGTACTAACGTGGAAAAATTATTGCCACAAAGTCCCAACTAAGGAGTCCCGCACATACAGCATCACAAGTCCCCCCTAATTCCATACTGACATCTCCACCTTCCCTATCTTTCTCCCCAAGACACTTGACGTCTTGGGAATATTTACCCACTGACAATTTTTTCATTCAACTAAAATAGTAGCCTACAAGCTACAACAATGAAACTTCTGGGTAAATCACCATTCACAGGCCAATTCCCCAAAGTTTTTACTGTTTTATACTCTGCCAAAGTGGCTCTAGATGATCCATTGTCCTGGGCAAAGGTCAAGCACCCTCGGGTACCTCTAAAGCTAAGGATGACCCCTGGGTGGCTACTATCTGCACTTCCATAAATCTGCCCAATAAAAAGTTGTGGGTTACACAGACCCAGACTGTGAGGACTACATATAATTAATACACCACTTCTTTATCTGCCCCGACCCCCAGGCCCCTTGGCCAAATGTCACCAACTGGCCACACAACCAAAATTATCTTTACATATCCCTTCAAGAGAACTATATAGGCATGCCTCATATTATAGTGCTTTGTTTTATTCCACATTGCAGATATCTCATTTTTTACATATTGAAAGTTTGTGGCAAACCTGCACCGAACAAGTCAGTTGGCACCAATTTTCCAACAGCATGTGGTCACTTTGTGTTTCTGTGTCATATTTTGTTAATTCTTGAGATATTTCAATTTTTTTATTATTATTATATTTGTTATGGTGGTCTGTAATCAATGATTATTGTTGTTATTATTGTAATTGTTTTGGGGTCCCACAAGCCATGCCCATATAAGACAGCAAACTTAATGGATACATGTTGTGTGTGTTCTGACTGCCCCAACAGCCAGCCATTTCCCCATCTCTCTTGCTCTCCCTGGGTCTCCCTATTCCCTGAGACACAACAATATTGAAATTAGGACAATGAATAACCTGGCCTCTAAGTATTCAAATGAAATGAAGTAGCACGGCTCTCACTTTAAATCAAAAGCTAGAAATGATTACACTTAGTGAGGAAGGCATGTGAAAATCCAAGACAGGCCAGAATCTAGACTTCTTGCACCACTTAGCCAAGTTGTGACTGCAAAGGAAAAGTTCTTGAAAGAAATTAAAAGTTCTGCTCCACTGAACACACGAATAATAATAAGGACAAACAGCCTTTCTGCTGATATGGAGAAAGTTTTAGTGGTCTGCATAGAAAATCAAACCATCCACCACATTCCCTTAAGTCAAAGCCTAATCTAGAGCAAGGCCTTAACTCTTTTCAATTCTATGAAGGCTGAGAGAGGTAAGCAAGCTTCAGAAGAAATACTCGAAGCTAGCAGAGGTTGGTCCAAGAGGTTTAAGGAAAGAAGACATCTCTGAAACATAAAAGTACAAGGTGAAGCAGCAAGTTTTCCAGATCTAGCTAAGATAATTAATGAAGGGGACTGTGCTAAACAGCAGACTTTCAGTGTAGATTTCCTTATATTGGAAGAAGATGCCATAGCTAAAGAGGAGAAGTCAATACTTGGCTTCAAAGCTTCAAAGGAAGCCCCTTGTTAGGGGTTAATGCAGCTGGTCACTTGAAATTGAAGTCAATGCTCATTTACCATTCCAGAACTCCCAGGGCCCTTAAGAATGATGCTAAATCTACTCTGACTGTGCTCTAGAAATGTAACAACAAGACCTAGATGAAAGCACATCTGGTTACTTCATGGTTTACTGAATATTTTAAGCACACTGTTGAGATCTACTGCTCAGAAAAAAAGATTCCCATCAAAATATTACTGCTCATTGACAATGAAACTTGTCACCTTAGAGCTCTGATGGAAGGTGCAATGAGATTCGTGTTGTTTTCATGTCTGCTAACACCACATACATTCTGCAGCCCATGAATAAAGGAGTCATTTCAACTTTCAAGTCTCATTATTAAGAAATACATTTCATAAGGCAATAGCTGCCATATTTAGTGGATCCGGGAAAAGTCAATTGAAAATCTTCTGGAAAGGATACACCATTCTAGATGCCATTAAGAACATTTGTGATTCATGGGGGGAGGTAAAAATATCAACATTAACAGGAGTTTGGAAGAAGTTGATTCCAATCCTCATGGGTGACTTTTAAGGGTTCAGGACTTCAGTGCAGGAAGTGATAGCAAGAGAACTAGAATTAAATATGGAGCTTGAAGATCTGACTGAACTGCTACAATCTCATGATAAAATTTTAACAGATGAAGAGCTGCTTCTTAAGGATGAGCAAAGAAAGTGGTTCCTTGAAATGGAAACTACTCTTGGTGAAGAGGCTGTGAACATTGTTGAAATGACAACAAAGGATTTAGAATATTCCATAAATTTAGTTGATAAATCTGTGGCAGGTTTTGAGAGGATTGACTCCAATTTTGAAAGAAGCTCTACTGTGGGTAAAGTCCTATGAAACAGTAGTACGTGCTACAGAGAAATCTTTCATGAATGGAAGAGTCAATCTATGCGGCAAACTTCATTGTTTTCTTATTTTAAGAAATTGCCACAGCCACTCCAACCTTCAGCAGCCACCATCTTGATCAGTGAGCAGTCATCAACTTTGACACACGATCCTCCACCAGCAAAAAGATTATGGCTTGCTGAAGATGCAGATGATGGTTAGCACTTTTTAGCAAAAAAAGGTATGCACATTGGTTTTGTAGACATAATGTTATTGCACACTTGTACTACAGTACAGTATATTGTCACTGTAACTTTTATATGCACTGGGAGACCAAATAATTCATTTGACACACTTTATTACCATATTTGCTTTATTGCTGTGGTCTGGAACCAAACCCGCAATATCTCTGAGGTATGCCTATACTCTGAGAGATACATTGTTTGACCTCTACTGTAGCCCTGACCTAAATGGTCAACATTTCCTATTCTTTTCACTCCCCCTGCTGGATGGGGACAGGCCCACTGTTTGTAGACCATGGCAATATGAATGACAATGCATCGCACTGTTAGAGAAAGCCTCCGGGCCCAGACAAGCCATCCTCACTGAGGTTGCCAGAAATACTAGGGGAGCCACATCCTTACAACAACAAAAGAGATATTTTCCATGCTAATCAACAGTTGTCAGCCACAATAGTCCAGAAGGTACAAGTGATACCCCAGACCCTGGGCCTCATGCAAAAACAGCATAGTTCCCTAGCTCAAATGGTCTTTGACAATAGCCCAGCACTTGAGTATCTGTTGGCCAAAGAGGGGGCAGTCTATGCTATGACTAGCATGGCCTGTGGCATGTACATCAGCAATTAAGGATAAGTCCCATACAATTTATGAAAGATGAAACTAGAGATACAAATTATTAATAATATCTCTCACACTTTTGTGAAAATGTATAATTCCTCCCAAACCCTCACTACCTTCAGGCTCACATGGGACCATTCCTCAAAGCTAAGTTGCACTATCTGGAGAGACTGGCTCTAACTAGTTCTAATTATTATTATGGTGACTTTATTTGAACTAATCATTCAAACTATAATAAACAGCTTAAATATGTCCCTAAATATCTCAACTACTCAGGTCATGGCCATCTTAAAAAATAATGCTGAAACACCACAAGGTGGATTGTATCAGCATAAAAGAAATAGGATTTGGTGTCTCATCATTTTTATGTAGATATAAGCTCCCCTTTTGAGTGAACATCCCAGCTAACTCTGTCCTGGCTGTAACTACTACTAACACCGCATGCGCCTCCATATAGATTGGATGATAAGAGCCACCCTTAGCTTCTCTGAACGCTCCCTGCCACCTTTTCTCCAAATGGTCCTTGTTGCTTCTTCTCCCAATGGCCCCTTGCCCTTTCACACCACAGGAATTACTAGCAAGGCCTGTATCTCCATATAGCTCAGATGATAGGAAGAAGCCCTCAGCTTCTCCAAATGGCCCTTGTCATTCCTGTTTTTTGTGTCGTATCATTTGAAGCTCCAATTCCCAGTAACTGTGGGAGAGCCCTACTCCCCTCTGGGTCACAATAAAGGCAAAAGCCCAGGACCCACATGTGTTAGATAAGCCCTGGGCTCCTCTGTTGCCCTCATTCTTTCATCTCCTCCTCCAGGTTTTCTGATCTAATAAAGCTGTCCTTTCACACATTCTCAGCTCCCTGGCTATCCATGTTTGTGCCTCATCACCCAAGGAATTTTCACCAAACATCCAAAGCATATACTAAGATATATTCCATATGTTATACTACTAGTGTATTTTCTATAAGAAGATACATGGTCAAAATACATTTTAATATTTCTTCCTTCGTCCTGGCCATACTTTCTATACTTAGTATTTATATATCCATTCTAAATATATCATTCTAAAAATTTATAATTAGTAAAATGAGGACTGTAATGTCCTATCAGATATTTTGTCTGCAATTATAATATGCTTTACTTAAAAGTACCATTTCTGGGAAGCGGCTGTGGCTCAATCAGTGGGGCTCCCGTTTACCATGTGGGAGGACCCGGGTTCGGTTCCCGGGGCCTCCTGGTGAAGGCAGGCCCGCCCGCATGGCGTGGTTGGCTGACCCGGCGAGCGCAAGCAGCAAGGGGGGGATAAATGAATAAATAAATAAAATCTTAAAAAAAAAAAAAAAAAAAAAGTACTATTTCTTAAAAGTTTATCCACAAACTAATAAGAGCAAAAATGCAGATTTTAAAAGTAAAAATGTCAATTCCTACACTTGATCTTAGCCAAAAGGCCGAGAAGCAATAAAATGTCAATTCCTTAGCCCAACTCAAGAACTACTTTCTGAGTTTGGATCTCTGAAGGTGGGGTCAGATGACATGCATTTTTAAATTCAGCTTTTCAGATAAATCTGAGGCACAAAAAACTTTGACAATCACTCTGACAAGAAAGTGTTAATGAGGTTACGAAATTAATTTTATCTGTCAGTTTTAATGACTTTCATACAGCCCAAGTGAAATACAACTAGGGTGCTGGTTTGAATATAGCTATTTTCTATCAGAAAACTTTTTACAAAGTTGTATCCAGATGTCTCAGAAGTCAATTTCATTTTATGTCATGAGATGAGAGCATAAAGGTGGTAAATAAGTTGCCCAGATCCTCAGTAAAGGGGCAACTGACAATTTTCAGATGCAAGGTGCTTAGGAAAAGGCTCAAATGATGAGGGCAATGAATTTAGCGGGGGTTCTGAAAATAGCTCCAACTCACTAATTTAAGGAGGAAGAGTGCTTGTGTCTAAGAATATTAACTTGCACATTCCACAGGACAGGGCAGGACACACTTCTCATCTCTTCACAAATTCTTTGAATTAATAAGAAAGTTGTAACTGAAGTGTCTATGTACCATGAAGGCAGAGATCATTTCTATTTCTATGAATCACAGTGCCTGCACACAGTAAGGAATTAATAAATAGTTGCTGCATGAATGGATGAATAATATTTGACTATGAGAGGTTATAATACTAAGAAAGTGAAGCTGTTGCTTGGTGTAGATGCTACACGAAAAAACCAGAGTCAGTGCTCTGAACCTGTCTCCATGAATCCCTCTCCTCTGCCCAAAAGTGAGGCAAAAATAGAGTTTACTGTTAGCTCATCTGAGAACCAATCTCAGAGTTAATGTAGGATCAGCAAAGTAGTAATGGGAGATTATTAAGGCGGGGGGCGATGACTTTGACTTAACTCTGCCTTTTTTAAGCAGATAAGGGAACTCTGGGCAACCTTTGCAGTGCTGACCATAAATGCAGGAAAACTTAGAGCAGTCATAAAGCCCACCCTTCAGAGAAAGTGGAAGAGACTATTCAGCTCTGGTGTAAGCACTAAGCATGAGCCTTCCAGAGACAGTAAATAAGGTGGATTTCCATACTTCAGAAGGAATATAATCTCTCCTCATTTTTCCCTGGAGCACTCTTGGTATGGGACTACATGGGAAAACACACTCCAGGAGAGGCCCTTGAAAAGACCAGATTGAAAGAAATAGAATCTGTGGAGAAAAGGTTTGAAGAGTCTGGCAGAGCCCAGCTTACTGTTAGTCAGAGACATCCCTACGGGACTTAGCTTTTAAGAACCCAGTGGGTTCCGTGTAATATTTTGGGTAATCTAAGCACCTCTTAAAATATATGTATATATATATATATATATATATATATATATATATATATATATATAT
>JAKSZT010053770.1:34753713-35255028 GCA_026826555.1 Tolypeutes matacus
ATAATAAAAAAAAAAAAAAAAAAAAAAAAAAGAACTCATGATATACTTTGACTCAGTGACAGCCAAGTGAGGCCAAACTCTTAATGACCAGAATCAGGTCAACCAACAGAGAACCTTGAGGATACACAGAGTTAGTATTCATTGAAATTGAAATGTTTAATTACTGTTTTATATTTACAAAGTGTTAAAAATTTAAAGTATTTTAATACACAAAAAAATTCTGTTTTATTTTATATGCACTTTTGTTTGATAGAACCTTGCATATTTGAATAGTTGAATAAGTAAAATAAATTTCACAGAAAAATTGACATTTCTGAAAGCATAATTTGAAATCATGTGTGATAATTCAACCTAGAAAGCAGATTGTGTTCTTACCTTTTTTATCACAGTCACTTGGTCTTGTAGTGAGCTTAAATGCCTATTTCTCTCACTATACTGTAAACTCCTCAAGGGCAAAGTTTAGTTACAATTTATGTACCTGCATGTGTATTTCTGCTTCTAATTGAGTATAACTGATGCACAGTAGATATTCAGAGATTATTTAAAAGTTCTTAAAATATAAATTCATATTATAATCAAAGTCTTAGCAGAGATTTTTAACCAAAAGCTTTTTTGTGGCTTCAAAGTCCAAAAGGAGTGATACTTCATATATGTACAGACTATAAAAAAGTTTTGTGCCTTTGGGAAAGTTACTTCCTATATTAAAATGGGCCTCAGTTTCCTCCCATAAGAATTATGCCTAACAGGGATTTGTATGAGATACTGTATAAAATCCTTGTACATAGTCTATGTGCAGTAAATGGTAGTTATTATTTATCAATAGTGTTGCATTGATAAAATATATGTATGGACTGACTTTTACTATTGGAAAAAACTGAGACAAATAGATGTAATGTGATTTAAACAAGTCTGAAAAGAAATTTAAAAAAAACCATAAGCCTCAGCCATGGATGAGGCAGTTAATTTCCACGGGTACTTTTTGAAATACTGAATGTGTTAACACCAAAGACAACAAAATCATAAAACAGAGTGGATTTGTCTTTGTTTCTTAGGCAAGGCAAAAAGCCAAATCTGTTAGGGGTTGTAAGAACTGAAATACCTCTTCTGTGATTCCAGAGGGCCTGCATGTGTCCAGGTTCATATAAACTGAAGTTCATGTTTTGGATTACTCAATATGGTAAAGTTCCAACCCATTTCATCTCCTAACAAGCTCCTCTGTAATGGGAAATTTGTGACTTAATAACGCCTTTAGAAATTTAAGGTGATATATATATGTAAAAATGTTTGCAAGGAAACAACAAGCTAAGACATTTCTGTTGTATCTGTAACAGTAGAGTGAATCTCCCCTAACAGAAAAAAGATGACATGGATGCAAAGAGGTGGAGAAACTGAAAATATTGCTCTTTTCCTAAGCAGATGAATAACTTTATGTCCCTGGACTTGTGCGGCATGCCTATAAAATGATGCACGAAACAATGTTGACGTCAGAATTGAGAACACACTGCCATTATGTGAAGGTACACAAAAAAAGAGGGAACACAAGTTGAAACTTTAGTATCAGGGTGACATTTGTACCGCTGTAGCTTCAAACTTCTTGATCAGTTTATCTTAACCTTTAAACTTTAGTTAGGCCAAATAATTATTTATTCATTATGTTTTCAATTTAAACATTCCCTCTTAATAATCTTTTTTAAATTGTTGCTTTCTCATTCTTTTTTCATAGTGTATGTTCCTACAGAATGAGGCATTAACAAAATACTTTAATAGTAACAATTAAATGATTTCCTAAGACATTATAGGCACTTGCATAATTGCCTAGTAAAAATACTAACACTTTACTGGCCCTTAATGGCAGGCTGGTTAAAATATGTTTGAGTGGAGTCCATAAATCCTTTATATATTGTTTCCTTCCTTACTTCACCATTTATTTAAACTCTAACTACAGAGCTTGGACAAAGCCAGTGTATATCATATTAAACAATAAGATAATTTAGAAGTAGTGAAAGTTCTTCATTTGAGCAACTACACATACAAATAATAATTAGCTCTAAACCCTGAGTTGATAACTATTTACCAGCATGATTTGCAGGAGACCACAGGGCCCCACCTAGGGAAGTATGAGACATCCAGTTAAAATGATAAATGCCAGGTACTTACTGCTTATTTGTGCCACACTTTGTCCTAAGTGTTTTACATGCATTATTTTATTTAATCATCAGAACAACTCAATACAGAAGGCAGTAATTATTTTCTTCATTTTATAAACGGGAAAACTGAGAATTCCCTTCTAAGTAGTTTCCCCCAAGGACATGTGCCTTAACAGTACAAGTACAGCTGGGATTCTAGGACAAATATCTCTGATTTTGAAGGTGGCTTTCTTGAGCATTAAGCCAGTAAGGTTCTCACCCTGTAATTTCATATTATTTATATCTCACCTGAGTAATACTCTTTATCTCACTGCTTTATAGAAGTGCATTAGTTATATTTTCTTAATACCATGATTTAACAGTTTCCTTCACTTGGACAAAAGATGCTTACTGACAAAAGAGAATGTTGCATTTTTTTTCTAATTCACAGGAAAAATTAAGTTACTAGATTAAAAGCAGTCTCACATGTTAAGCATTTGGTGCCAACTAAATGCTACCAGTTGACAAATATAAACTAGCAACATAAATACATTAATAGGAATCTGAGGATCTGCTGACCATGCTAATTCCAACAATTTAATTATTACTTGCTGCTTCTGACATGAATATTTGATGATATGTTTTTATTCTGCATTGTATACCCCCATTTAGTGCTAGGAATATTCAGAAATGCAAGACCTAACCAAATAAGCTCTAAAATATCATAGCTCATTTGGAACTATGTTCATTTACTAAAATGTCAAGTGTTCTTCCTTTGTCTGTAAAATCTCTTAAGTAGGGAAGCGGATGTGGCTCAGGAAACTAAGCTCCTGGCCTACCACATGGGAGGTCCGGGTTTGATTCCTGGAGCCTCCTAAAGAAGACAGCAAGCTGGCATGACGGGCTGGTACAGCGAGCTGGATGTAACAAGATGATGCAGTGAGATGACACAGCCAAGAGACACAGTGAGGAAACACAATGAGAGATGCAACAAAGCAGGGAACAGAGGTGGCTCAGGCGATTAGGTGCCTACCTCCCACATGGGAGATCCTGGGTTCAGTTCCTGGTGCCTCCTAAAAAGAGAACACCAGCACACAACAAACAGACACAGCAAATGCAAAAAACAAACAAGGAGGAGGTGAGGATAAATAAAAAAAAATAAAAAATAAATTCTATGAAGTCATGATAAACTCTTAGGGTCAGAGCTGCACCTAGCTCCCAATCCTGTCCATTTTGGGTCAGTCCTCCAAGCTGCAGTGATAGTCATTAAGCTCTTCATAATGACAAAAGTCTTCCCCAATTGCCAAAGCCTACTGATTTTTCTCCAAAGTTTTTGAGTCAATTAAACTTGTAGTTTATATCCAGCCTTCTTTGGCATAACTCTTTGTACTATTTGGGGTCAATGCAGTTAAAGAGAAATGGAGGGAGGCAGACGTGGCTCAGGCAGATGGGCTCCCGCCTACCAAATGGGAGGTCCCGGGTTCGGCTCCCAGTGCCTCCTAAAGAAGACAAGCAAGACAGTGAACTGTTGCGATGGGCTGGCGTGGCAAGCTGACGCAACAAGATGATGCAGTGAGATGACGCAACCAAGAGACACAGCGAGGAAACACGATGAGAGACACAACAAACAGGAAGCGGGGGTGGCTAAAGCTATTAGGCAACTCCTTCCCACATGGGAGGTCCAAGGTTCAGTTCCCCATGCCTCCTAAAAAAGAAGACTAGCTGTCTTCTGTACGAACAATGAGAGGTGGAAAAATAAATGAATAAATCTTTTAAAAAGAGAGAAATGGAAAAAAAATGACCTAAAGAGAGACCACGGTGGAGAAAACAAATAGATGGGCCAGCAAGAGTCAAACTGAGGCAAGTGCTGTGCGGTGCAACCTTCCAGCTGTTATCAGCAAATGACAGGTATCACTTCCCTTTACTACAGACAGGCCAGGAAAAAAACATATGCTAGCACCACCACTGTCCTGTAATATAAGGTATATTTAAATATATATACACATATATGTATATATGTTTATGTATAGATTTATATGTACAGCTTAAATATTTTTAAGATGACGAGTGCTATAATGTATCAGCATTGGATGAGGCAGAGCTTCATGCTTATATTTTATAAAGTTTTACCTCTTATTTGAAAAATGTTCCTTGTTTAGCTGATAGAAATAAGTATATCCATAACTTACGAAGTTCCGCAAAAGCATCCAGGTTTATGAGTCTCTGTAGCCTGAGCAATTACAGCCTTATTGGATAATTTGATAATTTAGCTAGTTGAATGCTAGTGCTTGATGGCATATATTAAAGAGGTGTTACAACTAGTGCATAAGTGAGTGTGATGGGAAGGGAGGGGAATGACTACATCCCTCTCCCTTCCCAACACACTTGCACAGGATCTAGGGGTAGGCAGGCTCTAGGGCTTGTGGGGGCTTAGGAGTAGGGGGAAGAAAAGCCTGCCAAAGGGACAGGCTCCAATCTCTTGATGCAGAGGTGGGAGAACTGGCAAGTACGGGGGAGACTAAAGACCAACATTTCCTTTGTTATAATTTTACTTAATACAAGTCTTATACTCATTTCTTTTTTCTCCGTTAACTCATCTAGATTTCACTTCATGATTAAGATTAGATTTATAGCAAATTGAATTATGAATTACCTACTCTAAACTCACTTTTTATCAGTGTCTCTCAAACTTTTTGATGTTGCCCACTAAAGTCAGGCAAAAGATTTTATTTTCATTATTGCGCCAAATTTCACAATCAAATGAAAAAAATTAATAAATGAGAAAGAGTAAAGTGCATATTACAGTTATGCATGTATGTATATATATAGCTGTTTAGCATTAAACATATGGCTGATTTGTGTTCAAAATGCAAAGTGAAATTCTTAAAGTAAATGTTACCAAATTCTAGGTCAAAATTCTATTGATGGATACATTCATCTTAAATTTGTTTAAACAAAAAGCACATGACAAAATAAATTGAAAATAAAATAGAGCAAGCAAAATTTCTGGTTGAAAGAAACAACAATGGCAGCAAATGAAAACCACAACCAGCTTGAAAAACTGATAAAGTGCCCTTCTTAAAATTTCAGCCACCTGCCTATGTGCATATACCCTAAGACTTCTGAAAACTACCAAATGTTAACTGGAGCCAGATTTTAGTAGAATAATTATTAGAGTCACAAATATATTCTAATGAATATTAAAATTTTATTTACAGAAAACACTTTTTTGTAATCTTTATTAAGTCATAGTTTAGGTTATTATTAACTACCTTTAGGCAGAATTAAAAATTACAGTCTGGGGAAATGAACGTTATTCATTCATAAACACCACATAAAGTCTACCATTCTGCGTCATCAGAATGACTCACCAGCAAAATCACTGCTCTATAACCTTTCCTTAAGTTTTTTCCAGTTTGCAAAGTTGCTACTAAAATTTTAGCAGGAAGTTCAGACTTTACACAAAAACATGACATCAACTCCAATTTTTTGGATGAGACTGATTTCTCTTCACAATGGAATCACTCATTTTGCCCACATTCACATTCTAAATAAGGAAGGTAACCCATAGTAGTTTGCCTTGGCTGGTCTGCTGTGGTCAGACACACTTTGCTTTAAATGCCCCCAAAATGAAGAATGTATGGTACTATTATATTCTTATATATGTTTAACTTTAGAAAATTGGCTCCTTGCCAAAACCTCCTGGTTGCTGCTGGAGGTAGTGGTTAGGTTTGTCTAATGCAAACACAGCCCAAGGCAAATTTTCTTCCACCCACAGAGTTTCAGAGGGAAATACCCTGCTTTTCAGCTGCCAAAAGAGGCATTCTGCCAGATTCTAGTAGGCTTACTGAGGCAGACATATGAAAAAGTTCACCACAGTGATAGCAGAGCAATCATCAATCTTTCATCAGAAATAAAAGCACAAGAATGAGGAATTGGTAGCATTTTTCAGTATGGATCAGGCTGCCAGATCAAGAAGAGTGAACTTTGCTACCCTCAATATTCTCTTCCGTACCTGGCTCCAGTTGAGTCCAAGGTGGACTCCCAAACCAGAGCTGTAGCCTTTTATTTCCTGTCTTTGTTGCAGGATTAATCTTTTCTCCTCTTAAGCCACTGTGTCTATTTTCAGGATTTTCCTTTCTCCATTTTCTTGCCCTACACTAAGAGCCAAACAGAGAACTGGGATGAACTTTAACACTGTCCACACCCCCACACCTTGCTGTCATTCAACAAGAAATTGAAAAGCCTTGATGACTTGACGTTTGCTCCACCTTAGAGCCCTTCTTCCAGATTTTCATTGCTGACTAGAAACAAGTGAAAATACAAAGGTCTGTGATTTGCTGCCTTCCCCTGGATTAGTCTTTTTCTATAGGTGTTAATATGGTTCTCTAGTTGGGTACCATGGGTATTTTCTATTATTAGAAAAATAATATCTCATTTTTCTAAATCAAATTATATATGACTCTGGGACTCCACTAAACAGGAAGCAAGATTTTCAATTTACTTCATTATTGAGGACCCTTCCTTCTCTACAGAATCTTGAAAAGATCCTGAGCATCCTTCATATCCAGACAGAATATTTGGTGGGTAGATCCTCTGATCTTTGGTCCACACTGATCACCTCTAAATGACTGTGATCCCAGGCTGCCTAGCCCCTTGATGGGTGACAATACTGAGATTCTTGCTGCGACTGAGTGCCTAGTGCCTGCCCATCCTCTCTAAATACATCATACAGGATTCTTTCCTAAGGTCAGGTTACCTCCCTGGGACAAGCAAAATGAGAATAAGGACTCCCCAGGATGTCCCACAGTCCCTGGCCACTTCTGAACTCAGGACTCTTCTCACAGTCAAGTTTGACTCCAACCTCTTCCCCTCTGTTTTAGTATCATAGGGGTACTGCTGCTGTAACGAATTATCACAAACTAGGTAGCTTAAAACAATGGAAATTTATTCTTATAGTTCTGGAGGCCAGAAGTCCAAAAGGTGTCAGCAAGCCCACATTCTCTCCTAAGACTCTAGGGGAGAATCCTTCTTTGCCCCTTCCAGCTTCTGGTGGCTCCAAGTGTTCCTTGGCCTTCTCCCCTGTATCTCTCTATGTGTTCTCTTACTCAAGACAAAACAACCCGAAAGTGTGGCTACCTTCTGGAAATTTGAAAGTAAGAAAACTGAAAGTACAAAACAGAATCTCTCCCCCCCCGCCTCTCTAATTTATCTTCCTCTACATAATGAAGATTGAATTTTCAATTCACATGGAAATATTTTTGTCAATATCCTATACCAACTTATACATACTTTATTTTACAACGTACATTAACACAGGTTACCTCATTTAATCCCTCAAAAACTGGTACTGCTTTCATTATCCCTAAAGTACTACTACTACATACTCTTAAGAATACCGCTTAGTGTCTGCCAGATGGACCTGAGTTAGAATCCTGGTTCCATCACTTTTAGCCATACTGCTTTGAACAAAACCATTCAAACACTTTGAATCAAAACCATTATATGTGCAATTGGAAAACATGATAAAGATATTCTTGGGTTATTGCGGGGATTATGCTGATGTGTAAAGGACAATGTAAAGTGGTAGTGATTTCACAGATTGAAAACAAGTTTATTGCCTTTCTTTCTGAAATTACCAGCCTTACCCTTTCTTCCACCTAAAGTATTCATGAATTTTTATATTTCTGAAAGGACATCATTTGTCATTTCTGATTTAATGCTCAAGTCTTCAAAGACAACTTGACTTCTTATAATTCACATTTCTGTTAAGGAGTTTTATATTCCAATAATCAAATCCAATGATATTTTTTAAAAATTTTTAATATTTGTCACTGCTTACTTTCCTTGGTACTCAATTTAACACAGCTATTTTAATGATTTATCCTTTATTTTTATTTTTTCTATTTATGTTTATTTTTATGCCATCTCTATTGCTAAAAATGAGTTGACATTCTGCTCTAATTAAACATTTCAGAAATCCCCAATGAATCATTCTTGTCTCTGCATGTACATCAAAGGTCTAATTCACATTTTCTTAATTCTATATCACAGGACATTTCCACCCATATCACCATTAAAGATAAAAACCGATTTTTTAAAAACAAGTTTAGCACCTCTTTTTCCATCTTCTCCTAGGCTCTGGACAAATGCCTTCCAAATTCTAAGTTTCCCCATTGGTGTCAGCAACACATGTTTTCTCATTTTCCCAGAATATGATCATGGTGAAGTCAAATTGAATAGTTTCCGTTTTTGTTCTCTTTTCTCCCCTTTTGTTCATTGTTTTAGCACTTTCATCTTAGCAATGAATGGTAAGTAATCATATTTAGGGGTTTTCATTTTCAAAACCAAGGAGCTTTTCTAGTTTAAAAACAAACAAGCTGGATCTTCCACATTGCTAACATTGGCATTCAGAACACCCACCCCCAATTCTGCAATAAGGTTACTCTAGCCCATTACTTTTGCAAAGTAAAAACCAGTTTTGTTTACACTGCTTGGGATTACACAAATCAATCCATAAAACAATGTTTTTTTTTAAAAAATCTAGAACCAAGAAAATCAACTGTCTTCATTCATCTAATCCCCTCTTAATATTAAACACATATGGTACTGAATATGTAGACAACCTATCACTTGGAGAAGTGGCAACACCTATATTTACAACTGCATAAGACAGATATTTCGTGTTGATCAAAAATTCCTACTTTGAAAACCTGATCAAATTGTTATTGTCTTAAAGTGATATTCAATTCAATTCCCGTAGGCTAACTTCTGATCTCCTATGCATGTGTGTGGTACCCAATGATACAGTGGAATGACTGCACATATAGGAAGGCATGAATGGATGTGACTTCATTTCAGCATTCTACATTTAACCTTTCCAAACAAGGGAAATACCATTGTTGCTCTTCCTTCTTCACCTTTTGTTGATTATTTTTTTTAAATTGTGATGTATCTTTGTCAAAAGGTAAACATAGGGATACTTTGTAAGTGTAAACAAGAAGTTACTATCTGCCATTTCATTCATTTTTCAGGGATGCATGTCCGTTTAAGGAATTTTTTTCATTATTTATATTACAGAACAACTACCAATTTCAGTATCTCATGCTCTACTAATACACTGTGACAGATGAGAGGTAAAACATTTTAAATAGCAGAAATGAAATATCTTAAATAGGATGTCTTTTCCTTAATATTCTTGTTTCATCTACCTGTAAGGAATTCATGTCTATATCAAATAGCTCTGATGAGTTGACTACTAGAAACTCCAACCATTTCCTGGGTTCATTAATCCTTGTCAGTTCAAAAGATAAATGTAATATAAAGTCCTGCAAATCAACAAGAAAAATCAAAACATCTCAACAGAAAAATAGGCATAAGATATTATTAGACATTTCTCACAAAAGAAGAAATATTAATATAAGATACATATGAAGTTTTCAACCTCATTAGTATTTTTAAAATAGCTAATTAAGACCACAATGTGATATCAATTTAACACATATTGGCAAAAATAAAAACATCAGATAACACAGTGATGGTGAAGACGTTAATCATGGGGAACATCCACACATTCACTGTTGGTAGAACTGTAAATAGGTATAACCTTTGGAAATGTTTGGCATTATCTAAACAACCCAGCAATCTACGTCTAAGTATTTACTCAGAAAAAACTCTCATATATTTCTACCAGGAAATATACAAAAATGTTCAGAAGACCATATTCATATTATCAGAAAATACTGAAAAGGGCCAAATGTCTATTCAAAGAATGGCTAAACAAATTTAGTGTATACTCACCATGAAGTAATGTGCAGCAGTGAAATAAATGAAATATGGTCACTCTCAATAATGTGAATGAATACTAAAAAAGGCACAGCAGAAGAATGCATAGATTACGCTATTGCTTTTATAAAGTGCAAAACCAAGCAAACTGAACAATTGTTTAAGGATCATTTTTCAAAAGGATAGTAATAATAAACATAAAATTCAAGATAGTAATTAACCCTTGGAAGGAATTAAGAGGATGAGATATAGAAACAGCACATAGGTAGATGCCACAGAATAAAGAATGTTCTAATTCTTAAACTGGTTCACAATTACTAATTTTTTGTCTTATGAGATAACTTATCCATAAGAAAACATTTAAATATACGAGTACCACCAGTTTCTTTTTCCTTGGACTTCTTATAAACAAGAAGACAGTAATCTTCGAGCAGGATTTGTCAAGCCTGGCACTATTGACATTTTGGCCCAAAAAATTCTTCGTTGTGGAGGCTGATCTGTGCATTGTAGGATATTTAGCAGCATCCCTGAACCCTACCCACTAGATGGCAGTAGCAAGCACCCAGTTGTGACAACCAAAAATGTCTCGACATTGCCAAAAGTGCATTGATGGCAAAATCTCCTTCAGTTGAAAAACACTGTCTTATAGGGATAATTTATCTGTAATTCTCATACTGGATTCCTTTGCAGCCAAATGTTGAACACTGAAAACCCAGGTGCTGTCACTATTACACACACACAGACACACACAAACACATTAGATTTTCTATGAGGCATGCTATTTTTAAATTGTCACAGTGTCTTTTTATTACATATGAAAAACATAGGTACTTTAACATCTTATCAGAGTTCTCATCCTGAAAAAAATACATACTCTTTCATTTCTTTATGAGCTTGCCCAAATTATTTTACCTGCCAAGAATGACTACTCTTCTACCTCTGCCCAAGTAACCATCATGACCTAAAATTAGTCCATTCTCCCCTTCATTGCTTACACAGAACTTCCCTACAGTTCTCCAGTAGAGCACTCATCCACATTTTATTACAACTACATTTATGCATCTCCAGCTTCCTTCAGGTAGTTTCCTTAATGTGGACACCATGTTTTATTCATCTTCATATTGCCAAAGCTTAGTTTAATAAATGGCCTCAGTAATTAAATAATGCATGTCTACACATACATATACACATATATATATGAATAAATGAATTAATTAACTTTTGGGGTTTGCTTACCCCAAAACTGATGACTTAATCAGTTTGATCATTAACTCAATACTAAAAATATAGATCAAAACGTTTTGGCATAATTTTTGGTCAAAACTCAAACATTTTATTTAAATTTGCTCTTTATATGTTTATAAGTCTATAGTTGTATAGAGCAAATTATCAACTCTAACCCATAAATTAAATAGAAAATATCTGGTAGCTCATCCTTGAAGAATTACATAATTTCTTTTTCAGGTCAAGATTTATAACTTTTTGTTATGAAAAATTTTAAATATACATAAGAATGAAGGGACTAGTACTATGAATCCCCTTACCGCTATTATTCAAATCTAAACACTACGAAGATTTTGCCTTAACTGCAACTCTAAACTACTTGAATATGTCAAATATTTATTCTCATAATCACATTTTAAAAGAATATTAAAAAATAAATAAAATGAATCTTTTTATACAAGAAGAATTTACCCAGAATCATAAATGCTGTATATAAAAAGCAATTATCCACATATTATGACTAAAATAATAATGACTGTCAACTTTCTACTTAAAAATAGTTGAGAAAACCCATTATTTATTTTAATGAAAACCATAATTTATTTTGAGCTTTCAATAGTAATCTTAAATCAAGGTTGTCAAATTAACAAGATATATAAAGGTAATCCATAAAGAAAAGCTGAAATCAAATTGCTCAACATGAGGCAGCACCGATGCTTTTTCAGGCCTTGGATACAGATATGTGCATCCATACCCTTAGGTATCTGGACCTGGACATTCCCACATGCAGCCCATTGCTGCTACCTCTTCAAAAGGCAGCTTCTGGAGTGCTATTGGTGGAAGCAGAGGGGATTGCTGACAGCGCCTGGGTCCTCCTCAGGCTGGAGATTCCTATCATGCCCTGGGTCCTGGGTGCTCAGAGCGCTCACCCAGGCAGTGCCCAACAATGGAGTGTCATCAAGTAGAAGTGGTGCATTCAGGATCACCCTCGACCAGGCCCCCAGGGAGTGACACACTTTTGTGAGCAGGTGGTGATAGCCCCCTCTACAATGATCCTGCTGGAAGAGCAGATGAGGGCCTTTCCCTCCTTTCATTGACATCCTGGGGACCATTACTCAAGGATGTCCCATCAGCTGCTCAGCGCTGGCTCACTGATAGATCGACCAAGCTGAAGCCACTGGGCATCCACTGAACAGCAGCTGGTGTTTCCCTTGCTTCAGGCAGAATATATACTACTTCTAGAACCCGAAGGAGTGCCCAATGGCGATGGCTACCCTGGTTGGGTCACTAGTCCCTTTGGGAATGGTCATGGGGCACCTCTATCATGAAGGAGTGGAAGTGGCTGCAAGATAAGGCTAAGGCACTCAGATCAACGGGAAAGGGGTGAGTGATAGGTCCAGGCAAGGGAGCAGACAGATTGAGTGGCCTGAGAGGGAAAAAAATAGTTACCACAAATAGGCCGAGAAAAGTGTCTCCCACAGGAAGTGGCTGCACGACCACCCTGTCAGGACTAGTTACTGCTCCCTTCTCCTTTTTCTACAAATTTGACCCAGAAGCAACCTGAAAGGAAAGCATCTTGACCAGCTGACTCAGGCCATTGCAGCAGAAGGCTGGATATGCCATCCGATCCCTTACTCTCTCTCTCCTTTTTGCTGAGTCCAGATTGACACTCAAGAATTGAACTTTCTCCGCCTCATGTTTGAACTAACACCAGGAAGTTCTTCATTTATTTCCTGTTACAAAGATAATGCCATAGTCTTTGGCCATGGACTCTTCTTCTCCACATCCCTGGACAACCTGTCAGGATGCATCAACTCTGAATGTAATGAAAATGGTAAATGGCTCAGTCATCTCTCTGCTAGCATCCCCAAGGTATGCCCCCCCCCCGCCCCAGGGCTTTCTGCATAGATCATTGGACTGCGACAGGACAATGCACCCTCAGGGTTTCTGAGTCTGCCCTTGAATATTTGTATCCAGTCTACGACATAGTGTATTATGATTGCATTGCTTTAGATGTCCTCATAGCCCAGCAAGGAGGCATATGTGCTATTGCTAAAACTTTCTCCTATACAAAGGTTAATACCTCAGGGGAGGTGGAACAGGAGGTGAGTAAAATCCAACGGTAAGCCCACTACATTGGGTGTAAACAGATTCATTGTGGGACCTCTTCCACTGTTTCCCAGGGGGGAAATGGATGCAACCATAGCTTCAGACAGGGCTGATCATCCTACTTGGAGTAAAGGCATACATAGGTGAAGCCTTCCTAAGGTGCTATAGCAATTGGTGTTCCCAAACTTTTACTGTCAATATTGATAGCAGCTGGCCGGTAGGCCTGATGCATGCCTGCCTTCATGTCAAACGTGGAAGGTGGACTTATGTTGTAGAAGCTAATGGGGATGAATAGGCTTGGCTAAGGATGGGCTGCTGGGGAAGTCACAGTTACATGCTCAGTGACCATCTCCCAGCCCTCGCCCACCCCCCACCCCCCCTTTTCTATTGTGCACTGATATTTCCATCTGTTTCTATTTTCACAACCCAAAGGAGATGTTAGGTCTAAGGAAAAGTCTCCACCAGAACTTAATCCCAGAAGCTGGGAACAAGCAGCCGCAGGTGCTTATCAGGGCAAGAAATCACGGTGGCAGGGCCTCCTCCCCGTGGATGTATAAATACCACACCATCAAGTATCTCAAGTATCACAGATTTGTTTCTTTCCTCTGACGGGAAGGGGGGCGTCCGGAGTTGCTATCCACCAACACTGGCCCAAGTTGTGTGGCCTCAGGAGACTGGCTACAATGGGATCTCTTCCCTGCTCTTCTGGGCCCTGTGTGCTGTCAGTAATAAAGCAGTCTTTGCAGAAAGTTTCTGTTGTGCCTAAGCCTGTGTTCCCATGATATACTACATAGCAACTCACTCCACAGTTGCTTTTTCCTTTTTCCTTTCTCCCATTTAAATCGTTTTAAAATAACAAAGTACATGAGCGGAGTCACAGAATTTTTCCCAATATCAAGATATGTGTCTTATTACCTAAAATTGCCTATATCTTCAATTATTCCCGTTCTTTTTGTTATTCACCTATTCCTTTCTCCTACTAGATGCACACATGCTTCCCATGTGTAAAATAAGACCTAAGAAACTAAGACACAGAACAATAATGATCTGCCCGTGACTCACTGCAAATCAGTGAAAGAATCAACTCATAATTTTTTGAGAAACAAAGGCCTCTAAAGATAGCCACATTTAATCTTTTTTTTTACACATGAGAAGATTGGACCTCCTATTTGTGTCTTCCTTACACCTTCTCATTTTTCCCTGAATATACTAACTTCTTCAACCATGCCTTACTATTATCAAATCCCATTTGTTTTATCCTTGTTTCAAATTCTTGTTTGGTAGCATGGGTCTGTTCATTATAGACTAGTTGTCCATGAGCAAACTGAAACCATGAGAACGGAGGCATTCCCAAAGAGCTGCTATCCTGAGAAGGTCCACACCATTCATCTGGCATTTTCTCTGACTTCTTGCTTTTTGAACTGTAAATTTAGAATTTCTGTTGTTTTTTTTATTTTTTTCCTTGTGATTACCCTCAATTCAACTTCTGATAAATGAGAAAATAGGCTCCAATTGCACTTTGCTCTCTTCTCTTTCCAACATTACTGAATATGTTGATATAGATAATGTGACCATGTAAAAAAATAATAATAATAAATTAACTACACAGAAAATAAAAGTAAAAAAAAAATAAAAGTTATGCCTTCCCCTCCTCTCCCTGCATATTCTCTTCTCTTCCTGCGGTAACTATAGATAGTAATTTGGTATATATCTGTAAAGAAATGGGCTCTCTAGAAAGCTGAGTACTTCAAAGGAATATTCTCATTCAGTCCACATTACTCACCTTAAGGGGCTGTTACTAGTATTAGTCATTCACTCAATAGCTATTTACTAAGCTCCTTATTAAATGCCAGGCATAGTTTAAGGGTCATGAAATACAATGATGAACAAAACAGACAAAGATTCCTGTTCCAAAGGATTTTACATTTTATCCCCACGTTATGCAAAAACTGTGTTGAGAAAAAGACTTAGACATTGAAGTACAGGGAATAAAATGTAAATTTTAATGACTCATATTTTGTTTAATGAAGTCTATGCAAATGAGGCATTTGTAGGTACAATTAGCAGACATATTATAAAGGCAGAGAATACCAACTGGGGATTTCAAGAAGGGTTATTATGTGATATAAATTTGTAATTTGATTTATGAATTAAATTACAAACTTTAAACATTAACTAGTAAATATTAGAAATATAATATATTAAAGATCAACAAAGTCATGCCATTGCATTTTATTTGAAAGTGAATTTGCTTTTTATTAGTAAATATTTAGCAGGTATATTTATAATATTTCTTTAATTAGATGCATTTAAAGAGTTAAAATGTACCCTATCTAAGTTTTCATTGTGCATGTTAAAGATAAATACTTTATATTAACCTATAAATAAGATGTAAGATTAAACAATCACTATTATAGGTTATAATGTACATATTGATAGTATATATTATATACTAATATATTATAATAATAAATTAATAAATCACATTAAACAGGCATTTATTATATTTAATATTCTTATTATAGGCAAAAAATTTTAAATTATCTCTATTTAATTTATATTATAAGCATTTCAATACTCATTATTTTCAAACTTAATATATTAAACAGTATTAATTCTTATGAGCACCAATTATCACTTAATTCTCAAGGGATAGAATCATAGTTATTTTAAACAAACATTAGCTAATATTTTACAATTTATTCAAGGACACCAGTTCTTATAAATTAGAACAATGAGTTTAAAACCTCACTTATGTCAGTAAGGATGCTAACAGATGCACAAAGAAAATAAATATATTTTTCCTTACTCAGATGTATGTTACTCATCTGAAGAATAAAACTGCTATGACCGGAGGCTACAGCTAGCCAGATAAATGTATAGTCCTGTATTCTCCATTTTCCCCAACTAAGAATTGTTCTGAGAAGAGACGTGGGGCAAATTTGAGTTTTATTCCCAGAAAGAGGGCATAGCACTTTATTCAAGATGTTTATAATATGCTTTCAAAATAATTAGCTTCTTATCTGCACTTATACCCAAGAAAGATGTAAAACCCAGTAACACAGCTCTTCTATTTGAACATGGGTTAGTGGTATAAGCATTGTTTTGTGTACCCAAGTTATAGGAGAAAATTTAAGTCCTTGTCTAATTAGGATCTCTATGTAACTTATCCAAAATATATTCCTCACAACAGCTTCCATAATATTTGTAATTTAACAATCTGTAAAAAGTAGGCATAATGCAGTGAATAATTTCAATAAATAGTGAAAGAAAACCTTGATCAAACCAGAGAGCTTTTAAAAAAGGCAAGTATTTGAAGAAATCACCAAAGGTCCCCCATTCTGCCATGAGTAATAATTCAGATAATTATGTTTGTGAAAAAACACCAACCTTGATTTTTCAAAATGACTTATTTTTCATACTATTTTAATTTATAGGGACTGGTACCAAGATTTTACTGAATAATTTTGTGGTTTTCTGTGCTACTGGTGTTTGGTTTCAAAGTACAAATATGGGGTTGTTTAAAGAGTATTTCTTTAGCAACTTCCCTTTAGAATCTATAATGTGGTTTGCGGGGGGGGGGAGGTTTGCAGAAATATACTTTTATCCACTTTTTTTAAAGTTCAGTTGTCAAATTAGGAAACAGGAAAAAAGTAATAGAGCCAATAATACTAACAAAGATGTATTCCAGATGGGTTTCCTAAATGATGGCTCTATTTTAGAACAGAACCAAACATTCTAATACATTTTAATAAAAATATGGTTGAGAATGAATGCTACAAAGACATGCCATGATAAAATGAGACAATAACGCTTCTATTTTAACTGCTTACAAATGGAAGATAAAAACTTGCATCTTTAGTGTCATGTTACCCAAAAAAATCAAATCTCAACAAATAAAAAGTACTTTCACTAAAATAAAAAAAGATGTACAACATAAATCAATATAAGCTTCTAAATTTGGCTCCTTTTTTGCTTTCCTTGAATAATTAACTCCAGTTAACTCACCAGCTTAAAGTGATGTTCATTCTACCTTATTTCAGTTTACAGGTATAAAATAACCAGTTACATGGTTAGTTAATGAGTGAAGCCCATTTGGGGGCTGCAATCATAATTAAAACACCATTAATTATTGCTCCTTTTTGACTGGACAGATTTTCCATTTTGGTGAAGCAAAAATATAACTGGACTTGGAACAAGAGGATGAGTCCAAATCCTCACCTGGACCACTGTTAGCTGTGGACCGATGGGATGATTATGAGTTTGAGCTTTAGTTTCCTCTTCTGCAAAATACCCCTAAATGTATGTGACAGGATTGGAAGATGACATATACAAAAAGCTCCAGCATTGTGCCAATGTAAAAGGCACTCACTAATGGTATATCAGTCTTAAGTGTATAGTTATATGAATATTTGTTTTAATATTCCAAGAATTATTAAGTATCAGGAAAATTGTGAAAGATTTTTAATTGGGGAAATCAATACATGTGGTGTTCTGGCTGGCTCACATCAGTAGGTTATGTCTGTCTTTCATTGTCTTTAAGCTATTTTAGTACTATAAACACTGTAGAAAACTGATAGTACAAGTGATCCTTGTCCATAGAAATGAAAAGTAATCATTGTGATGGTAGCAGTTGATTACTGCCCTGTGGCTAAATGTTTTGCATCTATCTGTAAATTTATTTCAAAATTCCTTATTGTCTATACATGTGTGACTCTTACTAGTAATTTGAGAATGTTCTTTTGACCCCATTATCTTACTAGTTCTCTCACTAACTTATAAGCTTAATAAATCTTTCACACATGTTCACTTAATATTTATATGAGAGTCAGAATTTCACATCTTTAAAAATTACCTTTTAAAACTCCTGTCCATTTTTAAAGAATTGTATGCTCTATGTACCAATGGAATTTATGCATTAGTTAAGAATTTTTCAGAGGACTGCACTGAGCACATTTCTTTGTTCCTATTATACCTTTTTATCTCTCACACTAAATAATATATTTTGAAGTGGATATATGGATACATGGATTTCAGTAAACTAATAGTGTCACTGGATTTCCAAAGCATAGTTAAAAAAAAAATAAAACAGAGGAAAGACGAATGACAAACCATAATTTTTTTACCAAAGTTTACAAATTTCAAAATTCTAAAGGAGTTCAAGACTAGCATGGGCATTTTAGTGCATTGCTACTATTAATGATGCAAGGAAAGCATGGATGTTCTCATAGATTAGCAAAACTATGTTATTAAGAAATCTGCATTTGCCAAATTGTGTTCAAGATTGTCAATGTGGAAAATAAAGAAAAACTGAGTTACCCACACATTTTCAACATGACAGATGTCAGAACTCATCTTGATCTCCAGAATAATAATCCATTTTAACTAAGCTTTTATCTTTCACAAAATAATCTAGGAGTTTATTCAAAGGAAAAATTATTCATTCCTTTATTCTTAAAGGGGAATAAAATATTTCCCATGGGGTTTTCCTACGATTCCTTTAGAATTTTGACTGCCTCCTTCCCTGTTCAACTTCTAAAATAACTTCATGTTAGAATTTTCAGGTTTTTGCAAACACTTCAATTTTCTCTTTCCTGTTTTTCAATTTTGCCGGCCTCTCAAGTGCCGATCATATTCTTTCCTCTGGCAGGCAACTTCAGTTTTAACACCCTGTCCCTCAAGGTATCAGTTGATGTTTTGAATTAAGCCGTTTTTTTCTTAAATCCGCCCTTTGCAAGAGAACCCTATTATAGAATCGCACAACATCTCACAGTAACTAGCTGATAGTATATTCAATTCACATTGTGTCTATCTTACCTGTAGCTGTACAGTAAATTGGTTTTAAAAATTAATCTATTCAATTGGGGTACATATGCCAACAATATGCTAACAAAAATGAAATGTTCAGATACAGTACTGCTCGTGTACATAGTGCCACTGATTTTACATTTAATAAGAGTAGATCTTGAAATTTATACATTTTAGCTGAGATAAGAGGAAAGCATACTAATTAAAACCTAAGGACTGAGTTTTAAAACAGTTTGTCCTAGAACTCCTTTTCAAAGCAAAGCATAACCAGAATCTCTCCCTCTATTGAGCTGGAACTCTGGTGGGGAGAGGTCATGTGCTCAAGGGCTTCTATCAGACTCCTATGCACACAATATGAAAAAAATACAATGCCAAGGGATAATGCAGCAGGATTCATCGATCTGACATTCAGCAATTTTTAGTTGGATTAAATATGCAAGTTAGAAATAAAAGCCTAGAAAAAGAAATATTTGAAAGGCACACTTTTAAAAGTATTCTGAAAGCAGAGTTTTCTTAACCTTAAAGTTGACAACTTTATCTTGAAAGCACACCAACAATTTTTCATAATTTTGTGGTTGAGAATTTCAAACTGAAAATTGAAAAGGGTCTGATTTTCCCTAGCATTGATGGTAAACTGCCCTTTTATAAGGTGATTGAGAGTGGGAGTGTAAGCATACCTTCCCATCAAGCGCTGCCTTCTGCCAGGAAGCACTTAGAATCCTAGGTACAGGGGCATGGACGTGGCTCAAATGGTTGGGCGTCCGCCTCCCATATGGAGGGACCAGGGTTCGATCCCCGGGACCTCCCGGTAAGAAAAAAAAAAAAAAAAAGAATCCTAGGTACACTTCCAGGGCTGTATGTAAGGACAGCGCAGAGTATAACTTTCTACAATCTCCTTTCCAGTTAAATGTATAAAATAACCACAACAACAGCAGGAGCACTACCATAAAAAGGCATATTTTGCACAAACTATTCTTTAAGATTGATAAACACTGACAGTTAAAGCAGAATATATTTATCCCAGGTGATCTTAGAGAATCCAGTTTGTCTAGTATTATCAAATCCCAAATTTGACTTCAGCTGAAAACACTGCCTTCTAAGACTTTTAGAAGTTGTTGTTATTTGCAACTCTTCCCAAGGAAATCATCTCTGGTTTAGGTCCTAAACTGTGCTTTTTGGTAACAAGAAGCAGAGACAAGTCCAATCTAGCTCCAAAAGGGGCAGAGGGTGGGGAGAGAAATCATTGTACAGATATTGAAACATCTAAGGAAAGGAACCAAAATAAAGCCAACTTCAGTAAAAGTCATCTGAAAAAAGGATGGTGTTATACTTTCTCAGTTCTATTCTCCTACCTACTGACTTCCTGTTTTCTTATTCCACTTTCTCACGATTTTGGCTTAATCCTTTCACTTCACAGTTTCAGTGTCCACTGTGGATGGGCACCCTCCTTTATTCGTGTTTCTCACTTCAGATACCTGAGAGTCATCATCTGTTTGGTCACTGGCCAGTCTGTCTGTTGTGCAAATTGTGCAATCAGGGACAGTGTTACAGATACAATGATCAACAGGACAGGCTAAGTCCCTGCTCTCCTGGAGTTCACAGTAACTATCAGCTAGTTACTGTGAGATGTTGTGCAACTCTATAACAGGGTTCTCTTGCAAAGGGTGGATTTAAGAAAAAAGCGGCTTAATTCAAAACATCAATTGATCCCTTGAGGGACAGGGTGTTAAAACTGAAGTTGCCTGCCAGAGGAAAGAATATGATCGGAGCTTAAGAAGCTGGCAAAATTGAAAAACAGGAAAGAGAAAATTGAAGTGTTTGCAAAAACCTGATAATCACTTATAAAAGCATATGGTCACTGAAAGGCAGGATTGTGGGCTGTAGACAAAATATACAATGAAATACATCTCCAATACCTGTAGCTTTTGCCCTTGCTCTGCCTCGACCAATACCGTTGCTGTCGCGGCTCTTGTTGTTATGGATAACCTTTTATTCCAGGAAGGCTACTCCACGTAACCAGCCCTACTCTATGCTAGTGATGCTCATAGTGTCCTCCTAGGACCAACAGTGTATCTCCTGGGGACTTGTTAGAAATGCAAAATTTGGAGTTCACCTCCAGACCTACTGGATAAGAACTTGAGGGTGGAGCAATCTCTATTTTAACAAGCCCTCCAATGATTCTGATACACAGGAAAGCTTATAATTGGGGTGGGGGCGGGGAGAGAGTGGTTATTGAGCAAGGAAATTTTTTTTTTTTTTTTTTTTTTAAACTTCAAGTGCTACAGAAAAAATTCACAGAATTCCATACTTGGAATGCCATGTACAAGTCTATCTGAGTCATTGTTTTTCACACTGCACTTTAGATAGTATATATTTTTTTAAATTTTCTATCAATATATCATCCTCATTTTTACTGAGAATTTTTGTTATATGATTTTGCTCTCCATCCACTACGTTTCTTAAATAATGATTAATTTAATAATCCTCTCCCCTATAATTAACTGCTAGCTCCAAGATGGGAGAGACTTGTGTCTTTTTTAACTGCTATAACTTTAACACTTGACTCAGTATCTGACTCATATTCATTGCTCAATGTATTTGAATGGATGATGTAATAGAAAGCTAACAATTACATGGCAAGAAAGAATAAAATTATTAAATATTGTTGGGCTTAGAAATTATTATGAACCCAAAATATTTTTCCAGGACTAGACAGCAAATGAATGAAGATTTAAGGTATTATATGATTCTTTATTGATTTGTATATAGGTATCATTAATGGATATTTGATACCCAAACTTTAATATCCTTTTTGTAGAAGAGATTTTGACAGCTTTCCTGCTCCAGCTTCCTTATCTAAAGGCTACAGAATATTTAAAATGTCCAGAACATGCAGCTGTGTTTCTCTCAATTTCCAAGGATGGAAATTTTATGACATCCTTTGGAATTCTTCTTGCAGTTTATCACACTGACAGTAAAGAAATTACTCCTTTTGCCCACACAAGATTGTTTCTTCAAATTGATCTTTCTTTTAAAATGTATTTTTCACAGAATATTAAATCTTGCCAGCATTCAATTACTTCTTTAACACATCTTAACACTGTATATGTTTTATACTTACTCTTCCAATATTTTTACTCTTTTATCCTAAAAACACCTGATTCTTTTAATCCTGTTTCATATGCTATATTTGCATACTCAATGATTGTTCTTTAGATTTTCCTATGTTTTTTCACTTTCTATTTCATATGCATATTGCTGTTTCAGA
Organism: Tolypeutes matacus; assembly: GCA_026826555.1. Lineage (NCBI taxonomy): Eukaryota > Metazoa > Chordata > Mammalia > Cingulata > Chlamyphoridae > Tolypeutes > Tolypeutes matacus. The sequence continues at coordinate 34,776,034 of JAKSZT010053770.1, forward strand.
GAATCTCACACATATTTAATTCTTAGCCCCATCATCTTACACAAGTATACAGTCTGACCTAATGCACAAGTATGACCTTATGCATACCTAATGCAAAATATCAGCACTTTTCCCTACAAGAACAGTGAAATACTGGATTATTTTTAGTCTTATGGTTCAACACAACCCTATGCCCTTATGCCTTGACAAACATCTCCCAGTCTACATCAGCAGTGCTGGTTATTTGTCCCAGTGTACTTACCCGTTCAAAATTTTAGCATGTTTTGAAAAACTTTTTTCTCATCACTCAATCAACATAATTTTATATGTTATTTTGTTTTTTTCACATATTAACAGCTAGATATATATAATTTCACCTAAAATATTTTTTTCACAATCTTAATCCTCCACCCAAGATATAAACTATTATATAAAGAAAATGTTTGCTACAGTAACTTTGGACTCAGATTGGACTAATTCTTAATGTGTTCTAATTTTGGCTCCAACATTTTATAGTTATTTTATATTGGGTAAGTTAACTTCTCACTCCCATTTGTAAAGGAATACTTGGCAATAATGTGAAAACTATGGATGATACACCTTGAGTACATAAAAGGTACCAAATAAATGTTAGGTACTTTATTGTTGGGATTGTTTAAAAACTTGGAAACAGTCTCTACAGAATGCTTGCGTTGAGAAAGTGCCTTTTTTATTCAGTCTTCAAGCATTTTTTTAAAGCTATCTTAATATTAATCAAATTCATACTTATATAGACTATTATATTTAATAAAATTAAAATACATACCATATGTATAAATTTGTCACAGGGAAAATTTATGTTGTCTGGCAAAATTTGACATTCTGGGAATGGAGAGAAAAAAATTCTAGTTTTTCTCTATCATTATTCCGAAATTGTTCAGTTATAAAAACAACAGGAGAATAAAGGCATCTTGACTGAAGTATAAATAATGAACATTGTTTATAATTTTCTTTGCTCTTTGCAATTAAATATCATCTTTACAATAAGGAAGTTTCAAATTATTGCATATCTCTTGTGTTGGCTTCTTTACCTTACCTCGGCAAGGTAGGTAGTTAAACGTAAATAAAGAAATGTGTACATATAGATTGGCCTTTTTATTTTTATGGGTGATAATTAAAATACCTGCTTTACTGAATATTAGATATTCTCACTTTTCTTGGGCTCTTATTTTAATAATTTTAATTCTTTTAATTTTAAATATTTTAACCCTGGTCATGGCTGATATTTAAGAAGTCAATATAAAGTTAAATAAATTATTATTTCCTTTAGCATCTGATAGGGAAAAAATGATTTAAAAAATGTAGTTCTAATCACTTTTATTATGGGCTACTGTGAGCCAGTGAAAAAGAATGGTAAGGTTTTGAGAAAGCTTTTAGAAATAGTACTAAAATTATGAATATTAGAGCTGCAAACCCTCCTTCCTCTGATCAGTGCTCAGAGTTTTCACAGGTAAATATTAAGATTGTAGCTGGGTCTTCAAAAATTAACCTTGACTTCTCCCAGTTCTTCACGAAGTAATAATGTAAACCAAATCCTCAAGGATTTGCTTTGAAAAAAAAAAACCTTGGTATAGAATTTTCATCACCAAGCATGGTTCTGCCTGAAGGACATCCCCAGTTTGTTCCCAGCACTTTTAGACTTTAAGAACAAAACTACAGAAAGGGAAATGATGCTCTTTTTCCAATCAAATGCATTTTTTTTACTAGAAGTAGGGGAATAAACTTGAATTTAATTTTCCCACCTTAGGAAGAGAAGGAAGAGTAAAAGAAATGGAAAAACATAGGAGATATCTCTATCATGAAACAGAGTTTCAAAAAACAAAAACATATGCAAGAAAGGGAGCCCCTGTTCTGAGGAAAAGAAAGGAAGAGGAAAAAGCAGGGGTTAAAAGAGAGGGAGAGAGGGAGGTAGACCGCTTGCAAAATGGACACAGTTATTTCGTTCCCTATATCCTGACCTTTGGGTATTCTCCTACTATATGAACTTTGGGTTTAGCAATGTGATTTCCTTTAGCCAATGAGACAAGAGCGAACAATACTCGCGAGGAATCTTGAAAAGTATTTGTGCAGTAGGATTTGTAACCCTTAGAACACTACATGAACAAGTCTGTGCTAATCTACCAGAGAATGAGAGGCCAATGGAGGTGAGAAGAGGCGCCTCAGTCTTCTAAGCAACCATCTGCCATCAGATGGATATGTGAGTCAGGCCATTCTAGACCCTCCAGCAGCCATTCAACCTGCCCACTGATCACAGACGCATGACAGAGCTTAGCAGAAATGACACAAATTGTCACAAAGCAGAAATACTGCCTGGCTAATCCACAGAACCATGAGCTAGAGAAACTAAGGTGTTTTGAGTCAATAACTTTGGGGATGGTCTGACACACAGCAAAATTTCACTGATAGAAGGAGCAAAGAGAAATGGAGGGATGGTAGATTGTGATGTCAAATAAAACAAGGCAAATTTCTTACCCACTTTGTGAGTCATTTAATTGTTACCTTCAGAATAAGTTACTACCTTTTTCACTTCCCTTTGAAATGTGCTTTAGTTTAATAATTCCAATTCATCATAGGATAGGTCTGTTTTTACCCTGAAAAATATCCTTGATGAAAAAGCTAGAAATAACAGCCTTCCCATCCACACCCCCTGCTTGGAGCAGAGTGGAGGGAGGACTGAGGGAGTCATCCTAAATGTAAGAGAATTAGTCTTCGGATTGAAGCAGATCACAGTATCATCACCTGTGCAAAAAATTGACTCAAACTGTTATCACATGGGCCACAATATCTTAGCATAATGTCTTTTAGAAGCAAATAAATTTAAAGCAATAATTTTATTATATAAATATTATTTATGAATTACTTACATATGATATTGGAAGTATTAATTGGTTCCAAAATAAATTTGACAAATATTAATCAAAAGTCATATTCAATGTGTCTAACATTTTACACATGATATTTATGTTTTCTACCCTTTTGGAGTTTTAAGATATAAAACTCTAAGGCCAAATTTGTTGGTTTCTTCACTTTTGTGTCGGTGCTCTTAGTTATCTGAAACAGCTGCAACAGAATCTGGTCTCACTGGTAACTAGAATTTGGACCACTTTGTTTCTGAAAGCTAAAGATACACACCATCTCTTTCCTTAATTTTCCTACCCTTTAAATCACTGAAAAAAGGGAGATAATTTAGTAGCTTTTCTTGCTTGGGGAGGAGAGGATAGGGTGAGAAATAATAATTTATAACTCCTTAATGGAAGGACAGGAATACATGCTATGACCATTAAGAGTATGAATTCATCAAACCAATAAACAACTAGTCTAGTTGAGCTATTTATAGCTCTGTGAAAAAAAGTTGTTTGCATGTAGCTAAGTATTTGTTTTGTTAAATATTTATTAAATTGTATACTTTCAAGTCATCAAACAATATACTAGTAACATTGGTTTAACAAAGCAAAGAGAGCCTCCACTGAATGTCATATTACTATCAAAAACTATGTTTTAGGATATATATTGTGATATAAATCTATTAGAAAGATAGGTAAAAAAGTACATTTAATTATAATAGTTATTACACAAATGATATGAACTAATGGTTTGTTTCTCATAGACAGCATCTTATTAAAATAATTTTAAATTTTCATTTCCATATGCTAGACACTTTGTTCATTTATTTAATATGCCTGAGTACTCTTTAGAAACTTATCTATTAAGTTATGCCATTTAGGATTTGTCGACCTTTTGTTTGAAAATTTTGAACATAAGCAAATGTCAAGCAAATGGTATGCTATCTACGAGCATATAATAGTAAGCTACCTGTTATGTAGCAACAAGCCCAACTAAAAATTGGAGTTCTGTTCCTAAAAAGCAAGAGGAAAATGCCACAGGATAAGTAAATGTGAATTGGCTGAGACTTACCAAGAAGTTTCTAATTAGTGGTCTTTTTCTGTAAGTTGGTTTACTGTGAAAACATGTTTTTCCAATATCCCAGATGGATGTGAAAAATTTGTTCAGCTGAAAAAACATGACTGATCTATCTTTAATAGTTGTTATCATTAGCCAAAATTCCAACTAATTTCCTTGTTAGTTTTAAAGTTTGCATCATATCATATCAAGATCTATGAATGTGAAATTTACCACTTTCTTAATTATGCAATATTAGTTTTACATTCACCTCACTTACATAATCTACCTAATCACTATTCAATCCACTAAAGAGTTAAATCTTAATTTAGAGATAATTACATTAGAATTTATATTTGAACATATGTATCATCACATTACAATAGATATATTGATAATAGATATATAGATGATAGATTGATAGATGGTGATGATCGACTGATCAATTGATCTATTCATCATATAAATAGGTAGATGAATAAATGGCACTACCCTGTTTTTATTCTCTAACGTGAGGGCTGGGACAAATTTTATGTAAAACCAAAGATGACTGAAGAGGATAAAGATAAGTGAGTAGACACTGCAAGAATACACATCCCCTTTTGTCCAATGGGGGCCAATACTTTGAAGAAAGTTCAAAAAATAAATGTTGAATAGTGGATTATTTTGTCCTTCCTATAACCTTTATTGTTTAACTTAGCTTAGAATTTGAACAAAAAATACGATGGCAGTAACTTTCAAAACTCAAGACGTTGCATTAACATTAGTAGAGAATAATGCAATGTGCAAACACATATTCCAGTAGTCATATGTCACATATGTCTTACAAATAGCCATTTGGTCAATTCCTCATTTATTTTACTGGCAGCAGAAATCACTGCAATTTGATATTAAGTTATGTAAAGCTTTACCTAAATGAGTAACGTCTAATAACCCTCTAGTATTCACAAACTATCAAATTGAAAGAGAGAATTAAGAGAATGTTGGCAGGCTGTCTATTCGTTTTAACTGTGAAGTGTAAGATATATGTTAGAGGTTTTAAAACAAGACAAGAGGAAAATCTGTTGTAGAAGGGAGAATGTACGGTGATCTTTTTTTGGTTATAAAAGAGTCATAAGGAATATATCTCAATTCACAGGTTTAAAAATAATGTAATATTTTATGTTTTTCTTTTATATTTATCCTAAATACAATTTTCTAGAATTTATATTTTAATAAACCACCAGGTAATAGCTAAAATATCTTCACATAAAATTTTATCTCAAATTTGATGCTATCTATCCTCTGTTATTTTTAAATAAAGAAACCTAAAATACATTGATTCAAGGAACCATGTGTAATCTAAATAGCTGTCAGAATTTGAAAAATATCTATTATCTCATAATATTGGCACAAGTAAGAAAAAGGATATTACCTCATAAATTCTTTCCTAGGATTTTGTGAAAGAAAATTGATTGCATCCAGTTATGACAATGACAGCTTCCTCATAAGAAAATACTGCAATGAAATAATTAAAATATTTCACATACTCTGAAGGAGTTTTCTTATGCTTTTGATATTTAATTTGATTTAATGGCTATAGTGTTTTTACATTACTATGCCAATTGTCTTTTTTTACTATTGTAGTTATAAAAGATAGAAACACAGTTTGGTTTATCAAAAGGTACATACAGAAAAATGCTTTAAACATTCATAAAAATTAATAAAACAAATTAAAGTAAGCTTAGTTATTTCACTGAAGGTATAATATTTGTTTTCTTCTACAACTATTCCAAAACAATTGCTCGTTCTTAGTAGAATCAGTTTTAACAAAGAAGAGTAAATCTAGAAATGAAGGACTCATTATAATAAAAAGAAGTTGACTTCAGAATAGAAATACATTATGCCTAAATCTGATTAAATGTAGACATAACAAAAGACAGCGTATTCAAATAGTAGACCTTTAGACTTACGCAACTTTGTAAGTCTTTGAATAATAAAACTCACAAAGTTGTCAGTTAATACCATTATGTGAATTCATCAGAAATATATGGGAATTCAACTAATAACTATTCTTATTATAGTATTTAATATGCAGAGTTAAGTTGGGCCATGTTATATTAAGACAAATTCTAAAACTATAATTTATAGTATTATAAAATTTAAATATTTGCAGATATATGTTGAATTGGGTAGAAATTTTGTTAGATGTTAATTTTCATAGTTGAATGACATGTTATCTAATTCTACTTAAAACTATTAAGACAGAATTTTTTTAAAAAAACTGCAAGATATTGGCTGTTTATAATGTGTAAACTATGTATTGTGTAATGTATTACATAAAATGTAATCTACTTGTATATTTTGTTTGCTTAGTATAATAAACTCAGTTTGGATTAGCAGAGCAAATTCGGGTATTTTTTTTTTAAATACAACCCAATTTTTTAACTCATAAATACTGAAATTTAAAAAGAAATCTTAGAAAAAAGCCATTTTAAAGAATCATAGTTTATTATTTGAAATATAGTCAAATAAATAGTATTTAGGGTTGTATTACTGTTCAGTATACTTTGACATAGATGAAATCAAACCTGAGTACACCTGGCCAACAGACATTGGCAGACATTTCTGCATATCACTTGTAGTAACACAACCCTGGGTATATGGTAAAAATATTTTAAATAAGTAAACAGAGTTAATAGAAATGTTGGGACGATACAAAGTATTTTGTACTATATCCCAGTTAATTGATATAATGCAGATTTGAATTAAAACTCTAGGAACACATCTAAAGTTCCATAATTTTTCCTTTTCTTTCTTCACTCACATTTACCACAGCAAATTTAAGACCGGTTAACAAGAAGAAGAAGCTTACACTAGTACATAAATCTGGCTTGCTAAACCTGGTTTTGGAAAACTGACAATAAATGAACTCACTGAGAGAGTGAGAGTTATTCCAGGAACGTGATAAAGGTTCTTGCATTTTCCCAGCTCAGTCAACCAAGCAAACACTGCTCTACGCAACCAATCAATTAAGTTGAGTCAATTTCCGTGAACACACACAACAAAACCTTGCCTTTGGTAACAGGATGAACTTGATAACACCTAAAGTTCCTTTATCCAAGATTTTTTCGTATGACTTGACAGGTATAATAGCAAAGAGGAAGAATATTCTAGTCTTTTTTTATCCTTATAAAAATGTTTGGGGAGTGGATGTGGCTCAAGCAGTTGAGTGCCTGCTTCCCACATGGGAGGTCCCGGGTTTGGTCCTGGTGCCTCCTAAAAACAAAAACACAAACAATAAGCAAACAAACAAAAAACCAACTCAGGGGGGCCGATGTGGCTCAGTGCACGCCAGCTTCCCACATGCATGGTCTGGGGTTCAATCCCCGGCCCCGGTACCAAAAAAAAAAAAAAAAAAAATGTTTGGATTGTTTTTAACATTGATTGGTCTCAAAATGATCCTCTTTGCTGTATTCACTTCTACTGCCAACTATGTAACATGCTTTAACAGAACTTACCCTCAACACCACCTTCATCTTAGCTAAAATGCTAGAATCAAGTAGAATCATTCTAGATACCTTCTTTTCAAACAACTCCCTCATTTCCATTTTCACATAAAATCTTATAGGTTCTCTCAGTTTAATATCTATCATGATCATCTCTTTTTCTTTACCCTCACTGCCCCTTCCTCCATTTAGGCTCAAGATCATTTCGTAGCTATGTTTTATTACTTGGATGATTTTCCACATAATCACTTGTATGGAATGCACTTCCCAACTCTCCTACATATAGAGAATTCTAACTCATTCATGACACTCAGTTCAAGTCATCTCTGAAAAGCTTTCCTTAACTTTTAAATTTAAAAAATTCCATTTCAATTGTTTCTAAATCCCTTCCATTACAGAATTTATGGCACTGAATTACAATTGACAATTTACATGATGCTCTCCTTCTTGCCTTTAGGGAAGGGTCTATATAACTTAAAATTTTGAACTCTTATTTCAAGCAAATATGAGGCACAAAATGCTATAGGATCTGTTCAATTAATAGAGTTACCAAAAATTTAAAAAATACTTATACCTATTAGTATGTCGAATTGCACATACAAAAGATAATATCAGATCTTTATTATCTCAAGATTTATTAAAATCCCTGATGATGAATTTGAATTTTAAGAACAAATTAATTTTAAGCAAGTTTCATAAATTAAACCTATATTTGTCTACTCTTAAATTGACTTATTATTATAGCCTTTTAAAAGTTCCATTGAGGGGGGAACGGATGTGGCTTAAGCAGTTGGGCGCCAGCCTCCCACATGGGAGGTCCCGAATTTGGTTCACGGTGTCTACTAAAGAAAAAACAAAGCAGGCAACAGGCAGACAAGAAGCAAAAACAATGAGCAAAAAATTAGCAAAACAGACAAGGGAGCCATCTCAGGGGTGAGGGTAGTGCATAAATAAAGGAAAAAAAAAGTATCACTGAAATACTAAAATCATATTATATAGTACCTGAAACTAAGACTTACAACCTCACAAAATTCAGCATCTTTTCTAGGGACTAATATCATAGTTATGGTCCTTAATTCAAATTTTTTTTTTTTTTTTTTTTTTTTTTTTTAGGCAAGTTTATTAAGAAACAAGAAAAGAAAAACAGTATACAATCCAAGATGTGGATTGCGGGTGTAGTACAGGATGAGTTGCGCTCAAATGTCTTTTTAAAAAGCTCAACTTAATATAGGTTTTCTGATAAGTTCCCACAGTTGTGTATTTTTTCACCACAAAGATTCCAAACTGTGTTTTTTTAAAATGTTCAACACAAAGTCTATTGTAGCAGCTTGCTGAATTGCCCACAGTAATATCCATAGGCATTATTTTTCTTGTAACTTAAACTTTCATGTTGCAAGACAAGGTAAGTGGTTTCTATCTGCTGGTCAATTTTCCTCCTTGAAAGACCTGTCATAATATTTAATACTATTACTAGGTTTTTAGCTATGAATAGTGTTTTATTTTAGTTTTTAGTTTAGGTTTGTTTGACTACCCTATAAAGCATTTTCAAACTATTTTTAATGTTTTCAATTTGCTAAAATTGAATCTTCACCATAAAGAGGTAATTTTGAAAACATCAATAGATTAAATAAAAAACAAATATGGTATAAAATAACATTATATAACTTCATATCACTGTAAGCCATATTTATCATTTGGAATCTGATGAAAGCTATTAGCTGGACTTGTTACTGAAGTCAGAGTATCTGGACAATGAACTAAAACTCCATGTGGAACAGTCTGTTAGAGTGTTTAGTAGAAACAAATCAGGAATGTTTTCATTTCATTCACAAGTAAAAGTTTGCAATGCCAATCAAGCATAGTGGTTAGGGGACTTTACTTTGCAAAAGGAAATCCTGTCTCCATTTTCACAAGTGGAAAGTAAATGACATTATTCCTTTTCATGTGCTGTGAACAGATATAGAATTACAGATCCTAAGAATATTGAAGTGTTTAAGACAGATTTAATGAGGGTCATAAATTTATGCTAACCCTTAATTTCCAAGTCTTGTAAAGAATACTGGTGTCTATTGCAGTCACAAATGCACGTGCTTTTCTCAAATATAAAAGGAAGAAAGAATATGACTACAGTTTGAAAAATAAAATCATTATTAGAAGTCTGTACTCAAAATGAACAATGGAATTTGACACTTGCTGCATTAAAATTTTTCTGAGATGCAAATTACAAATGTATTTTTGTTCACATCCAAATACATGAGAATCTAGACAGTAAGATAATATACCTCCCTTTCTACTGGTTAGATGAAGTTATGATGATAAAAAGTCATTCTGTTTTCTAAACTGTCACAAGTCTATCATGTGTTCGGGAAGGTGAAATCCCTGGGAAATATGGCTGGTGAAAACAAAACAGCACAGCTGCTCAGACCAGGAAAATAATGACCAATATTTATATATGGTAAGTTAATTTCTACTTGAATAGGCAGGTGCTGTATACATAGAATTGGCCTCTAATACTTAGAATGTTAATCTCTTTGTTGAGAAAAAATTATTTTGAAAATAAGTTTCTCTTCTACATAACAATGAAAGAGATATTTCTACCTTGCATTACATATGCACATATACAAAGGTTAAAACAGAACTAATAAAAATAAGATATTTCATTTACTATTTGTGTGTATATATATGTAAATAGGCACATGTATATAAACAAGTTTGTACAACCAAAATTAGGATCATGCTTTATTTATCTGGGCTATCTTCTGGATTAACCAGCTATATCAATGTTATGATAACAATACATTTCTGAAATGAATAGAAAAAAATTCTGCTTATATTAGAAATATTGACTAATAGGTGCTTTCAAATTCATTTATTAGTGAATCAATTAATCAATCATACTTTTGTGCAATATTTATGTAGGCCTTATTTGTAAGACTACATGGTATTTAATAGATGTATTTTTAAAATCATATCTTAAGTTCTAGATATAAGTGGATATAGACAAATGGTTTCTCTTTGAATGAGGATATGCAATGTCAAAATTAAATCCAAAGCATGAAAGAACAAAAGGACCTGGAGGCCTCCTTTTGTTTTTTAAGTGCCCACCATCTATGCACTTCTTTCTTTTTGTGTCTCCCCATATTGTTTTGGTTTGTCACTCCTGAGAGAAGGTGACTCGATCCCAACCTTGACACCTAAATTTCTATGGTCTCAGCCAATCGTGACAACCCTATTCCCTTGTCAGTGACTAGCTTAAGGTAAGTATAGGCATGTGACACAATTCTGGCCAATAAGATATTAAGAAAATTCTGCTGGGGCTCTTGTGAAAAGTTTCCTTATTCTTAGATGGGGTCACACAAGAAGAGATAAATTCTTCTTCTGTAGTTTTCTTTATGCCTGAATGGTTGGGTATGATGGTCCACCTATAACTAGGTGGAATGTAGCTTGAGATGCACACTCAAGATCCTCTTGGGAAATTGGAAATAACTTTGAGTTATCAATGGCATTGTTGAGCCTACAGAACTAGGATTAGACTCCCAGACTCTGGAGACTCCAATCTCTGGATTTTGTGCTAAGTCAGATAATAAATTATCTTGTTGTTTTAACTGTTATGGTGGTGTTTTCTTATTATTTGAAAAATATTTTTTTATTATTTTTAAAATGTATCCTGACTTCTACTCCAGGTAAGAAAGGGATTCAAAACATATGACCAAAGGAATTACAAGCAACCATATTATCTATGAGGTAAAAAATGTTTTTCATATGTTTGTTCTCACAGCTATTAAAACTGACATTTTACAAATGAGAGGACTGATTATCTTGGAAGGAAGTTACCTACCCAAGTGTGGCAGTTTGATATTATTTATGAATTCCAAAAAGAGATATTGATTATGTTTATACACTGTTCTGTTCCTCTGGGTATGATATCCCTTTGACTGTATTAAATTCAGAGGTTTCACTTTTACTTTATTAAATAAAGATTAGGGCTTTTATTCTACAACATCATTAGGGTATTCAGGGTTGAGTACCCACCCCCTTGGTGGGCTATATAAATGGATGCTCAGTCAAGAACACTGAAGTAGGTACATGGAGAAGAACACAAAGGAAGAGAGACAGCTCACTAGATATGGCAGAGGGCCTGGGAAGAGAAATGAGTTTAATAGTCTACAGCTGACCCTGTAAAGAGACCAGAGCAGCTGAGCCTGGAAAGAAGTCCCAGGAAAAGAGACAAGCCCTATACCATTCTACAGCTGAGATCAGAAGAAGCTGGACCCATGGAGCCTTAAGAGGAAAGAGGAATGCTGAACCTTCACAGATATTGGCAGCCATCTTGCTTCTGACACGGCAACAGAATCTGGTGAGAAAATACCTCTTCCGGTACCTTGAGTTAGGCTCTTTAGGGCCTTGTGACTGTAAGTTTCTTCCCCAAATAAATACCCTTTATAAAAGCCAACAGATTTCTGGTACTTTGCATCAGTACCACTTTTGGCTAACTAATACACCAAGTAACATAGCTAATAGGTACAAAGAAGGACTAGACTCCTAGACTCAAAAGGCATGCACTCTTTCTACTGCCATACTTTCCTACAATGACATGGTGTGATTCATTCAAATTTCTGAAATAATTAAATATTGAACACTAATTTCAAGAAAGATGCTACTGAGAGGGAAAAAAATGTATACAATAAAAATGATATTTAAATTCAGTGTAAGTGGCAAGGAACTGTGTATAAAAAAGAGTAGTAAGGAAGTGGATATGGCTCAAGCATTTGGGCACCCCCTACCACATGGGAGGTCACCTGTTTGGTTCCCCGTGCCTCCTAAAGAAGACAAGCAAGACAGCGAGCTGACACAATGGCTGATGCAACAAGATGACTCAACAAGATGACAAAGTGAGATGATGCAACAAAGAGACACAGTGATGAAACACAATGAGAAACATTACAAGCAGGGAGCAGAGGTGGCTCAAGTGATTGGGTGCCTCACTCTCACGTGAGAGGTCCCACGTTCCGCTCCCGGGGCCACCTAAAAAGGAGACGAACAGAGAGCAGACAATGAACACAAACAACAAGGGGTGTGAGGAGTAAGAAATAAATAAAATAAATCTTTAAAAAAAAAAAAAAAAGAGTAGTAGCAGTCTTGAAGAGAAGTTTGATGCTCAAGAATTTTAGAAAGGGGTATACGATGCTGACTGAGAACATAGTTGGCTATGGAGTTTTAAGTACCAGGAAGGTGAGCCATATCATCTTTGCCTTTTCAAACATGAAAAGAAAAAAATTATTAGGCCCCACAAATCAAGCCACTAACACAAACATGGGAAGACATCTTTCTCTTTCAACCCAATTTCAAAGAGATAAGAAGATCTGATTGTCAGTCTATGCAATGTGCCTCAGCCCTAACTATTAGAGAAAGGAAAGAAGTTTCTCCCAACTCTCATGTCCCCGGAGGGTACTTTGTCCACCAATGGAAGCATTCACCTAGATGGGAAAGAGACACTAGATGCTAGACAGCAGGAAAGGATAAATTCCTATTTATGATATACATATAGAATTTACTGATACAGAAAAATATCTGTACACATTCATAATTTTATAGGCAACATTGTTTTGGGCTTAACACAACTGGTTATGTCTGCCCCAATACTTCTACTTAAGAGATTTAAATAAAATAAAAATAATTTTAAATATTTTAATTTAAAAACACATATAACAGTTGATTAACTAGTGCTTTCTTGTTATAAATGTTATTTATACTAATCCTTAAAAGACTCCAACAGCTCAGAAATATAATACAAAGCAAACTGCTCTACTCTTTCCCACTTCTCTCCTGTCAATGTCACTCTCAGGGAAAACCTCAGTTAGTTTCTGTCCTGTTGAATATATATATATATATAAAAGCTTTATTTTTAAAGTACAGTATACATTTCATTCATATCAAAAACAAGCTATCATTAAATGAAGTTTGAATATTAACAGATAATTTTTAAATATGCAAAACTCCTTCACTGCACTCTTGCAAACCTCCAATCCACTCCTCATGAGCTATAAAAGTGATTAAGACCTGCAGTGTTTTCCCATTACACCCAGGAAATAGCCTCATTCCTTTCTTTGTTGTGCAGGAGCATGCATGCATAGTCTGGCCCCTGCCTGTCTCACAGTGTGTGACTCTCCAATAATTGTTTTCAGTTCTTTGAAGATGCTAAGCTCTCTTTGGCCTTAGAAGTTTTGCTTATGCTGTTCCTTCAGTCTTCAATGCCCTTCCCTCTGCTCTTCTCATGGGTCTTTCCCTACACGTACACCTCAGTAGCAGTACCCCATTCCAAAGAGGGCTTCCCTGACCATCCCACCAAACTAAGAGGCCCGCTAGTGTTCCCTAACAAAGCATCCATTGTTTTCACAGAACAGTCTAAAACAAGCAACCATATTATATATTTGCTCTCCTATTTATTTTTCCTATCTCTCCCACTATAATATACATTCTATGAGGATGGGACAAGCATTAGCTTTTTTTCCCCATTAGATCCTGAGTATGTAACAATTTTCTGGTATTCCAAAAATGTCTGACCAAACACCCATTAAAACATATATGTGGGGGGGGTGGCTCAAATGACTGGGCGTCCGTCTGGCTTATGGAGGGACCTGGGTTCAATCCCCAGTACCTCCCGGTAAAATAAAAAATATATATATAGAAGGTGCATGGGCTGCCAGGCTCTGTGTGCCGGTGAGCCACCAGGCCCCAGGAGCCATGCAGCAAGATGATGATGTAACAGGAGAGAGATGCAGGGGAGAGACAAGACGAGATGCTCCAAAAGCTCTGAAAACCAGGAACCAAGGTGACGCAGGTGGCAGAACACCTCTCTCCTATATCGGAGGTCTCCAGGATCAAATTCTGGTGAAGACTGGAGGAGGAGGATGAGAAGAGATGGCAGGAAACAGACACAGAGAATTGCTCAGTGAATAGACACAAAAAACAGCAAACGGGGAAGGGGGGTTTAAAATAGATGAAGTAAATAAATAAATCTTTAAAAAAAAAACAACATATGTGCTATAGGTTTGCATATAAGTATATGCAAATAATAGGCATATAATTCATATATAATATGACTTAATGCAATGGGATAGAATGTCACATCAGGCATTATAATTAGCCTCATTGTATTGGGGTGTTAACAAAACACAGACTGATAAATGGCTGGGTAAGTCATCTCCCTCTGAATTCCCGTAACAATGTATGTGTATTCCTCTTCGTTGTGTGTACTTTCCATTTTGTGTCTCAGCTCTTTTAGTTCATATATTATCTATTTTTTTTTTATCAGAAAGTCCAAGAGAACTTTAACAACTTTGGTTTCTTTTGTTTTATTTGAGTAACTAATTGAGCCCTTCATAGTAAGCCCTTAGAGGGAGAATAGAAGCCAAGTAAGAACTCCACCGCTGATTAAACCGAGTGAAATCTAGGATGTTACTTAATCTCTGTGGGTCTCAGGTCCTAATTTGTATAGGAACCATGACACCTTCTTCACAGAATTTTGTTGAAATCAAGGAGAGACGGAAGCGGCTGTGGCTCAATCAGTAGGGCTCCCGTTTACCATATGGGAGGCCCTGGGTTCGGTTCCCGGGGCCTCCTGGTGAAGGCAAGCCCGCCCGCACGGCGTGGTTAGCTGACCCAGCGAGCACAAGCAGCAAGGGGGGGATAAATGAATAAATAAATAAAATCTTTAAAAAAAAAAAAAAAAAAAGGAATGAGATGATCCAATGCCCTGGACCTAACAAATGATCAGTAAATAGTGACTGGAGTGGGTTGAATGGTGGCACCAAAAAGATATGTCCACATCCCAAAGTCTGTAAATGTGATTTTATTTGGAAAAGAATCCTTTGCATCTGTAATTAAATTAAGGATCTTAAGATGAAATCATCCTAGATTATCTGGATAGGCCCTAAACCTAATGACAATGTCCTTATAAGAGACAGAGAGAACAGAAGGCAGTATGAAGACAGAGGCTGATATTGAAACTATGCAGCCACAAATCAAGGAACACCTGCAGCCACCAGAGATAGAAGGGACAAGGAAGGATTTTCTTCAAGAGCCTCTGGGGGGAGCATGGCCTTGCTGACACTTGATTTCAGACTTCTGGACTCCAGAACTGTGAGAGAATAAATTTCCCTTATCTTAAGCCACATAGTTCATGATCATCTGTTACAGCAATCACAGAAAACTACTACAGCAACCACAATATTATAAATGGAACTGCTTTACCTCTCAGTATATAAAGAAATATTTGTCTCCTTTTCTAGGAATTATCAAGCAGAAATTAAATATGTCCCTTAAGGATATGATTATATTCATAAATGCATAGACATTGCAGAATAATTAGATAGTGTCAGTCTTTTCTGAAACAAAGTTTGTATATTCCATTACACTTCAGATTATGTGAGCTCGCTTTATATACATTACCAAAAAATACACACAAATATATCACTGTATATGTATATGCCAATAGAGAGATAAATATCCTCATGTTGCTAAGAGGCAATTTGGACATATACACCCAAGTCATCATCTCCATCTTTATAATCTGCCAAAAAAAAAAAAAACAGATTAAAATTTGTGAATCTATTATTAGTGGATCTTTTGAGGCACCTGGGGTTGGGTGCATCCTTGCCAATTAAACATTGCCTCTACAGCCAAGTGTACCTTTTTCTAAGGAGATCATCCATAGCTTTCATCAGATCTTAAAGAGTTTAGGGCCACCTAAAAAGAAATATCCTCAAGTTTGCAGAATCACCAAAGTTCTTTCTAGTTGTTATATTAATATAATATTTCAGGTTTATATAACTTTAAAGTAGCCAAAGAAAACTGGCATGCTATTTTAATCGGGAAAATCCTTTCTTTGAAGACCAAGAACCAGCAAAAGAAAAGACTATAATAGAGGTTGTTGAGTAAACTTATCTTCCTCCAAACATTATAATAAAAATCTACAAGTTTCTGTTTCCTTATATGCAGTCTGTCATTACCCACTATCCTCCAGCAAAGGAAATAATCTTTATAGTCAACAATATAAATACAGGCTCCAGGTTTCCTTGAACTCTAAAATTGCTATATTTAAGTTTAAGAGTCATAGAATGCATGAAGATAGAGAAAAGAAAGTAAATGAGAAATAGGTATGTGGTGGCTTGTAGCTGTATGTACCCCAGAAACGCTCAGAGGAGAAAACATTGTTCCATAGATGACTCTCAGATATTGAATTCTAATGGAGTATGCCCTGCAGGGTTTTGGAATTGTTTGGGATCTCTGACTCCTGTTTTCCTTCCAATTTCTCCCTTTGAGAATAGCAATGTTTGTCCTATGGAAGCAGATGACTTGCTCTCTAAGTTTCATAGGTCCACAGCCAGAGGAGAATTGTGCCCCAGACAGACCACACCTATAGTCAATTTTGATGAGACTTTGAGCTTAATATTCTTACTAAAATGACTTAAGGCTTTGGGATATTGTGATGGAATTAATGTATTCTGCATATGAAAAGAACATGTCTTCTGGGTGTCCACAGGGTGGAGTGTGATAGTTTGAAGCTGTGTGTACCTCCAGAAAATCTTGTTCTTAAAGCTAATCCTGTGGATGTGAACCCATTGTAAGCAGGGCCTTTTGATTAAATTACTTCAGTTAAGGCATGGCTCAGGGTGGGTCTTAATCCTCTTACTGTACTCCTTTATAATTGGGATGAATATGGAGAGAGACAGAGAGAGAGAGAGAGAGAGAGAGAGAGAGAGAAGAGAGAAAGAGGGAGAGGAAGCCACAGAAGCAAGAAGCTGAAATAACAACACCCAGAAGAGAAGGGAGAGACCAGAAGACAATACCATATTCCTTGCCATGTGACAGAGGAGTCCAGAATCACCAGTAGCCAGTCTTCAGGAAGAAAGCATCCTCTAGGTGGTGCCGATTTGGACATTTTCACTGCCTCAAAACTAAGTCTGTAAGCTAGTAAGTTCCCATTGTTAAAAGCCTACCCATTTTATAGTATCTGTTTTTGGCGGCCTAGCAAAACTAAACCAGCTTAATTTCCTTATTTCTTTCAGCATAGGAGACTTCAAGGACATCCTTAGAAGAACAGTCAAATTTCTGTATTTTCTACATTGAAGGCTCTAAAATGAAGATTAAAATGGATATATATCCAAGAAGAAATGGATACTGTGAAGCTTTTAAAAGTCAGTGTTTCTCTTTTATTCCTTTTTAAAGTTTACCAAACAGAAACATAAGAACTTTCTGCAGAGTATCATCACATGAAACAAATGCCAATAGCACAAAGATATAATAAATATCATATCAATTATGCTTGTAAATAAATTAAATATATGTTCCCCAAATCTTTCAAGTCAACAGAATTTTAATTTAGTTGAGGCTTTTAAGAAATATATTATGGGAAGCGGCTGTGGCTCAATCAGTAGGGCTCCCGTTTACCATATGGGAGGCCCCGGGTTCGGTTCCTGGGGCCTCCTGGTGAAGGCAAGCCCGCCCGCGCGGCGTGGTTAGCTGACCCAGCGAGCACAAGCAGCAAGGGGGGGATAAATGAATAAATAAATAAAATCTTAAAAAAAAAAAAAAAAGAAATATATTATGGATTATCAGGTAGTGCCTTTGCAAGTTAAAGCAAACTTAGTTTCCCATTTATTTACCAGGCATAGGCATATATATGAAAAATATGAGGGTATAAATGAATTATTAGATTTGATCAAGGTGCTCTTATTTTTATACGGCAGGGAAAATAAGTACCTATTATTTGAAAGTCAGAAATAGTTATGTGGGTGAAATTTTTCCATTTAAAGGTCATCTAACAGACCTTAAAAGTTGTGCTAAATAGACTGAAAATTGAAGAATGATTGCTTTCCCCTGAAAATGAATTTTGTTGTAGTTTTTAAAAATAGATTGGATTAACTGCTGAGGGAGGTACTGTGAATAATGGTTAAAAATGCAAGTGCCTGCTCCAAACTTCCTAGTTTCAAATGCTTTCTCCATCACTCAGGAGTTGGCTGACCTTGAAAAGTTGCTCTTGATTTTCTTTTCTCAAAAATGATGGTAATGATAGCAAATAACCATAGGAGACAATATATTAACTTACTTTGAACTTGGTAAATCAATGGAATATATTAAGTGTCTAATATGTGTTACCTATAACTTTATAAAAAGTATTTTTCATAACTTTTTTATTAATGCATATTTTTTTGAGTCTAAGGCTTAAAGGTTATTCTGTTATACATCTAGCTTGGCATTGAGGCTTGTAGGAAATGTATTAATATATTATGAATCACATTAATTACTCATTCTTGTATTTATTTTCAGAGATTTTTGGGGATTCAAAAATATAAAAGATATAGTACTAATTCCATTTTACATATAACATTTCTTACAGGGGTCGGTCAGAAATTCAACTATATGCCTCAGTGATAAGTTCTGTTATCTATTGCTTTAAAATGTTAGTAGTTAATGGGGTCTTTAGGAAACAATTAACTTTACTAATTAATCATAACTGTTCCATGTCAGTACCTCTCTGACATAGTTTCCATTTCTCTTTAGTTACATCCATCCCATACTATGCTAAAAGATTCCATTCCTACAACTCAGTTTTCATCATGTGACTTCTTTCTTTCATGTCAGAGTATATTAAGAAATCTCCTTAGCTTGGCATTTAAGACTGCCTGAACTAACATATAATATACATGTCTATCTCTTTCCAATACTTTCTATCTCTATCCTTACTTTTTTATTCAAGTTGTTTTATTAATTTTATACATGTAGCAATACCTTTCATGCAGCATGTTATTTTTTTTTAATTAAATATCCTTTCTCAAGTTATTTATTCTTTCATCACTTTAATCAAACTGATTAAATCATTGAGAAAATCTTAAGAGATTTACAAATCTTTACTAAAGTCATTTTTGAATACCAAAGCATTATACCAAATATAATACATTCAGTTTATAATGTAAAGCAAAAAATTCCTTCTTGTCCTCGTACTCTCATTTATGCAGAAGTGGCCCACAAAATCTCCCTTTTCTTCAAATTTCTAAAAACTTTCTTCCCTTTCCTTCCTTTATGGATTTATTACTTTTCTTTTCCAGAAATAGAGCTGCCCTTTCCAATTCAATCTAGCACTCCTGGCATCTACTTTCTTTCTACCCATTACCCTGATTAAGTTTAGCAAAGGACCAGGAGCCAAGCTGGCAGACAGAATTCTCTTTAGCAGGCAAGGAAGGAAAGATGCTTGTGGATATGCATATGTTAATTCTTTTTTTAGGTTGCATAGCTCCAAAATGTGTCTTTGATATTAATCATAGTGAATTAGGAAGAATTCTTTATAATTTTCAGTAGACATTTGTGAGATAAATAATTTTAACTAGAGTTTAAGCTATTTAATTCACTCCTTTGTAAAAGGAAAACAGATCACTTAGATTTTTTCACATATATATTTTGTACCACTAAAGTGCCAATTATCCAAGAAATGTATCTCTGTGCATAAGTTGGACAGTTGCTACTATAGTGACCTAGGGATTCAGAATTCACTTTCATTTTAAGATCAATCATAAGCTGTGTTCCATATCTACTGAGTATTTACTTGTTTTTTTTTTCCTAATTCAGATATATTGCTTTATCACAACTACATTTTCAGTTCAGACATCTATCTTTTTCTATCATCCTTGATTTAGAAAAATTCATTCTGACCTCACTGACATAAATGGGAGCCTGCCAAATATACTCAGATACCACAGTGCAACTTGCTAAATGTTAGACATGAACTAAGTTTCTTATATTCTCTGGATATGATTTCCTTATATGTAATATGGACATGATAATACAGGTCAATCTCTCAAATCTGAACCTTTAGAAGTTCACATGCCTTAGACTAAAAAATATAGTTTATTGTTTTACAAGTAAAACAACTTGCTTTCTTCAACTTATTTAAATGATTTTTTATTTACTATATTTTATTCATATTATGAAAACCTAAACAGTCTTTAAAAGAATGAAGTAGATCTATACTTGCTGATGTGGGGAAAATATGACATATATTGCTGATTGAAAGACATGTTACCAAAAATTATATTATTATATGGTATGATTGCATTCATGTAAAAACATCTAAAAATATACATATATATATAAACAAATCCATATTTGCTCATATAAATACATATACATACACACATAATTATAAATAGCATATTTGTAATTATGTGAGATTGTTTAGAAGGAATGTTTAAAAAAATATTTAAAGGCAATGATTATATGAAAGGAGTGGAGATGAATTTGGGGGCAAAAATAAGTATTTTGTGATTGTTTTAACCCAAACAAATTCAAGAATTATTTATGCAATTAAAACAGTTAAATGTTGCTCTTAATCAACTAAAATTCTATATGTTTATAACCTTTTACAACTGTTATCACTAGACTGATTTGATTTTCATACATAAGTTAACTGTATTTGAGAGCTGTAAAAATTGGCAATATTTACACTAATACTATTATTTACTTCTCTCAGTTTTTACACTGGGTATATATGCTTCTAATATACTTAAACTAAAAGTGTTAGAGAGGATGTGGAGAAATAGGAACACTCAATTCAATGCTGGTGAGAATGTAAAGTGGTGCAGCCACTGTGGAAGACAGTTTGTCAGTTCATCTGGAAGCTAAGTAAAGAAGTACTATATGATCCAGCAATCCCACTTCTATGTATATATTCAGAAGAACTGAAAGCAGGGACTCAAACAGATACTTGCACAATGATGTCCATAGTGGCATTATTCACAACTGCCAAAAGATGGAAGCAACCAAAATGCCCCTCAACTAATGAATGGATAAACAAAATGTGGTATATACATATGATGAATTATTATTTAGCTGTAAAAAGGAATGAAGTCCTGATGCATGTGATAACATTGATGAACTCTGAGGACATTATGTTGAGCTAAATGAACTAGACACAAAAGGAAAAATATTGTATGATTTCACTGTTATGAACCAATTATAATAAGCAAACTCATAGAGCTATAATCTAGAATATAGGTTAACAGGGGATAGAGTAGGGTTAGAGAATGGGGCTTAACTTGTACGGAATTTCTATTTAGGCTGATAGGTTTGGTAACGGGTGGTGGTGATAGAGCACATTATTGTGAGTGTAATCACCTATACTGTACTATATAGGTGAATGTGGTTAAAAAAGGAATCTTTAGGATGAATATCTTACTAGAATAAAAATTAAAAGATCAAACAGGAATTTATAACACAGTGAACTCTACTGTAGAAAATGGTCTATAGCTAACAGTACAAATATAAGAATATTCTTTCATGAATTATAACAAATGTACAATACTAATAAAAGGTGATAATACTAGGGTGGTATATGGGAAAAATACAACTAATGTAAATAAGGGACAAAAGATAGGACTATTTTAATCATCTTTCATCAATTGTAACAAAGGTAACTACTGTTAAAAAAAATAGTAAATTATTTTTTAAAGTGCTATAATTAATGGTAACAAATGTTCCACACCAAGACAAGGTGTCAGTGGTAAGGTGGTATATGGAAATTCTGTATTTTATGCATGATTGGTTTGTAAATTCACAACTTCTCTAATCAGAAGAATTGTGAAAACCTCTGTGGTTGAAGGCCCAGGTTGGTTGACATTGAGATAAATGCCATTTACAAAGCAGTTAGAGGAGAGGGGATGTAGCTCAATGGTTGAGTGCCTGCCTCCCACGTATGGGGGTCCCAGGTTCAATCCCTGGTAGCAGATAAAAGAATGAAAACTAAAACAATAAAAGCAGTTATATGTTTCTCTGGATAGTAAGAGCACATGATCTTTGAGTGCTTAGACAAGAGGAAAAATAGATACCCTGCTAATGTGAACAGTCTCTAGTGAGCAATCAGTATATTAAATCAATAGTTACCTATTAGTACTCCAAAATAGTAAAGCAGATAACACAAGTCAAAATTATTATAGATGAATTTGCTAATAGCTTTAAAAGTTTAAAAGTGTTAGACCTTTTCCCCTCCATCCTAATCCTTTTCAAATGATTCAATTTTTGTTTGTGAATGTTCTAAATTGTAGTACATATTTGCCTTAGATCACATTACCATGAAAAATAAACAAAGATCATAATAATAAACAACAAAACATGAAATTTTAGCAACAGCACAACTTGTATAATCTCTAGAAATCTCTTCTCCAAATCTCTAGTTATTTCTTGAAGTTCCTAAGGAATCTTTCAACTAAAGCAGCCTTCTCTTCAAATGCTCTCAAGAGAAGCTGAAAGACTCTGTGGTGACATCCTACGAAACTTCCAAATAGTGTGCCTTCCTTACTTCTTTCACCTTCTGCTGCTCGTAAAACTGAAGTGCATGAGTTGGAAACAGGAATAGAAATTCTCTTCACTCCCTTGTCAAATTCCATTATTAGGTCAGAACCAAATGCAACCTCAGCTCTCAGAGTACATCATTGGTTTAGCCAATTATAATTTTTTAAATTAATTATAATTTGACCGGTCTTCTCAAGAAGCTGCTCAAAGCTCATGAAAACTGAAATCTAACCTGACCTTCTCACCAGACATCTAGACCAACGCTGTATGACAGAAAAGTAATATGAGCTACAAATGCAAGCCAAATATATAACTTTACATCTTTTAACAGGTTCATTTAAAAATATAATCAGGTAAAAATAGTTTTAATAGTATATTTTTGTTACCCTAATATATACAAATATTATTATTTTAATATGTAACCAATATAAAAATTTAATGAGATATTTTGTATTTTTTAAAACCCAGTATGTATTTTAAACTTAGAACACACCTCAATTTGGACTCTACATTTCAAGTTCCCAATAGCCATACATGGCTACCTTATTGGATGACACAGATCTGGACAGTTCAGAAATAACTGGTTTTAAAGTGGCTCAGAAGTTTAATCATGTCTAAAAGCCCTATTTCAGATTAATGCTGTTCTTAAATATCAAACTTCAGTATACCATGACCAATGATGGATCTCCCACACTTTAAGAAATGGCCTCCTCAGTTTCAAACATAATAGCCTGATAATAGATATTATATATCTTATTTTGCTTTCTTAAACTCACAGAAGGAATATTTATTTTTAATGCAATCACTTTTTTTTTGTAATTTACTGCAGAGTTAGGGAAAACTATTTGTATTTGTTTTTAAATTATAAAATTAGTAACATTCTTGGGGAGCGGATGTGGCTCAAGTGGTTGAGTGCCTGCTTCCCACATGGGAGGTTATGGGTTCGGTTCCCAGTGCATCTTAAAAAAAAAAAAAAAAAAAAACACTTCACTGTAAATAGTCAAACACTATAGAAGCATATAAATTAAAAAGTTAAAATGCCTTCCCCTCCTTCTCCCTATTCTGTTCTCTAGAGATACTCATGCTCATGGTTTACTATATATCCTTCTAGATCTTTTTCTATATCAAAGAGATGTTCAAAAGGAGATATTAAATACCCAGATTCATTTATGTGGGTTTTGTTCCCCTACATGAGGTTGAATAGATTAATTAACAAGGCCTAGCACATACACATTTAGTGACTATTACAAACATTCAGTTACCTACCCAAAGCATTGCACACTTTTCCTTTCTTGCTGGCAGAACCCCTATTTTGCCTGAGTGTTCACCTTCACCAGTGCCATGTATGCAGAGAAGCGGTAAGAAGTAGAATATTGATTAGTGTAAGTCGGTAGTTTTAGTTTTCCAGGCTATCACAAATACCACAAACTGGTTTTGGCTTAAACAACAAGAATTCATTGGCTCACAGTTTCAGAGGCCAGAAGACTTGCTTTCTCCCAAGGTTGGCAGCATTCTTAGTAGCTGGAAATCCTTGGTTTCTTTGGCTTTCCTGTCACATGGCAATGTCCTGTCCTTTCTCTGCCAAGTTCAGTTCACTTCTGACTCCTGGGTCCTCCCTGTCATTTTCTCACTTTATGTCTGAATTTCTTTTGCTTATGAATAGATCCAGTAATCTGGATTAAGACCTAACCTCATTCAGTTGGATCATACCATAAGTAAAATGACATCTTCAAGAGATCCTATTTACAATGGGTTCACAGCCACAGGAATGCAGCTCAAAACCAAGAACATGTCTAAATTAGGGCACATAATTCAATCCATCACATCAACTAAGTAATTCCCTTTATCTAGCCAATGACTGAATTTGTATGTGATATAATTCTGTCCAATGAACACAAGTGACAAGGAAGGGGATTTTCTTGCTCATAAAAATAGCAGCATGGAAATGAGCAGTCATCTTTTTCTCCTGGACCTTGCCCTATACTTGTGGTGCCTACAATGACAGCAGCCATATTGGGGCTCTGAAAGGAATAAACATAAGGATACATACAGTTTAACATATTGAGAATCAAAGGGCAAAAGGATGGACAGGACCCAGATCCTAGCTATCAACACAGGGCTAGTGTATTAATCAGCCCCCTGTTCTCACTTGACCTCTGGCCTGCCTTATACATAAGGCAATAATCTTCTATTGCTAACCCACTGTTAGTTGTGTTTTCTGTTGCTGGAAACCTAAGGTATCTTAACTGACAATCTTCAAGGGAAATATGTTTTATAGATTTTAGTCATAATGAAATAGAAGCTGTTTTCATTTTTAAAATGAGAACCTAAGCCACCAGTTCTTGATAAAGTTATTAATTTCTAAACAAATCAGTTTAGAAATGAAAATCACCAAACGTCATCCACACATTATAACTTTATCTTAGTTATTTGCAAAGAAGGAGTATTTCTCCAAAGAATAGCTAAATAAATGTTTACTTTTTTACTGCCAGTAGAAATAATATTGACACAATCTAGATAAGCAAAATGTAAACACATCATGACAATTGTTTGTTTTTAATTTTTTTCATGTGCAAATAGATACTGGATTATAGGCATTATAGGATCTAATGGGACCTGCTCCAGTAGCAAGTTATAATTGTTTATTTTTACAGTGTGGTAACTTTCTTCTTGTTAAATTACTACAGCCTACATATTGCTTAACAAGTTTGTCCATGGAATACACCAAGTTTGGAGAAATAGGAAAACATTAAATATATGTATATATATATAAATCTATCTATCTATCTATATATATATCTCATATGATGTAATATTAATAAAAATAGTTTTTATGCATCATTTGGTAAAGCTGAATTGAAATGTTTTTACAAAATTGCTATTTTTTACATGTAGAAATTTTAAAAAATAGTTTGAATAAATTTAATGTGATGGGATCAAACTAATAAGGGAACTATACAAAACTGCCATAATTGCAGGCAAAACATGGTTCAAACAAAAATAAACATTTTTAAAATTTTTTCAGAAAATACAACTGGTATTGTTTTTTTAAATTTCAATTATTTCAAAATCATTTTTCCATAATGATCAAATAAGTATAAAATGTTTATGTCACTGACCTTAAGAAACCAGAACTAGAGCTTTAATTTATCAGACAACTGTATTTTAGCAAAAGGGAGAAGGATGGGGTGAGCATTTTATTAGGTTTTGTTGGCACACATCAATTTATCCTATATAACTCTAACATTTTGATTATAATATTAAACATGTCTTGCATATACAGTCATACATTGCTTTATAAGTGTAATGGGAACAGAAACATTCATGAGTATTTATATAAAACCATAGTAAGGTATTAATATGTTAAACATATTTTAACATAATAAGGAACATAATAAAAAATCTTTGCCATAAACTTTGGAAAACTATATTATGGGAATGTTTTATTATAAAAATATCATTTGCATGTAAAAGGATGAAATTGGAAATTCTAAGTTATTCTGCAACTCTAAAATGAGGATTTTTATTCAATATCAAACTTATGCTATGTGTGGATAGAAGCTAGATAAAATAAACATATACTTGGGGTTAGGCTAATGCATATGTTGAGGGTAATAATTTGCCAGTTATATTTACAAAGCATTAATTATTTCCAGTTTTTAAAGTACAGTTAAGTCTACCCTGCATTTTTAGCATTTTCTCTATTTCATATAATATTAAAATAGCATATCCATATTCATATTCTTCTACCCCTCCTCCCCTGTGCTACACACACACACATCAGTGACAATTATCCAGATTAAGCCAAAGGGCTTAGAACCTGTCTTACATCATAGTGATATTTAGGATGTAGAATTATCAAGGCTTAATGATTAAATGTAGAGAGACATAATTAATAGGGGAGATGATACATACAATTTGGTGAACTGGAGGATATATTAAGTAGCAAGCAGTTGATAGATAGGTCTGGGATTTCAGGAACCATCTTTGCTGAAAGTACCAAATTTGGGAGTAATTACCATAAAGGTGCTAGCTAAAATAAAGGGAGTGGATGAAACAGCTGAAAGAAAACCTGGTCAGGGAGAAATTGGAAATAGGAAAGAAAGATGTCTTGGAGGATCAGAGAAACAACTGTTTCAAAAAAGAGGATGTGAATAAAGTCAATTCAGTTGAGATGTGAAAATTTTCATTGAAGTAGACTGTTCAAGTAATTTGCAGTCAAATTATGAAGTGCCTTGTACATTAAACATTTGTTGCTAGGTAGTGGTGAGCCATCAAATATTTTGAAGCAGGGAGTAACAAGATCATAAAACCAAATCTATGTGTTAGTAATTATCTCTGAAAGCAGAGAATGGGGGTGGGGGGTGGGAATGGAAGTCATTGGGAAGAGGAGAGAATTTTGCAGCCAGGAAATAAATTCCTCTGTAACAAGATGGTGACTGGGGGACTAAAAGGAAAAAGTACAGATTTAAAAAACACTTAGACATAAAATCAATACACTTAGTAAATGCACATAGATTCTAAAAAACAGCAAGGAAGAATTAGAGATGACCCTGGGATTTATAGACTGATCACCACAAGGATGGTGGTACTGTCAACTGAAAGTAGCGATCCAGAGAGAGGAAGAGGTTTGGGTCGTATTATAATGAATTCTGATTGAACAGACTGACTTTAGGTAGCCAAAGTACCTCGACATGGAGAAAGACAGTAGACAGTAAGATAGTTGGGTCTTTCAGATTTCCAGATGTGTATAAAACTGGTCCTCAGTGCAAAAGCAAGCTATCCATGTATTTTTAATATTAAGAAATCTATAAAAATGTTTAGATAGTATGCAGTACATAAATGGAAGTTTGCATCCATTGATGACATTTGTATTGCTACCTTGTAGATAGTTTTTAAGACTGCATTTGAATGCTAAGAAGGCATAAACATGAAAAATATTTTATTTCACAATTGTTAAAAATTATGTTTGGTTTGGAAGTACAAAAATCAGCTGTCAATAGGGAAATACATGGCTGAGGTTGTTCCATATGGTGAGTTGTACCAATATAGTGAATTTTGCCACCTAATTACAATTAAAGGTTCTCTTTAGAGAACATGGATACTTTTACCTTCTCTGTCAAAAGACACTCTTTTATTTTGCTTTTCATGTAGCATTTTGTGTGTAAGAAGGTCAGGAGCTTATGTAAGAACTAGCTAAATGTCTTCAGCCGGCAGGGAAGCTTATGTAATACTTTGCTCCTTAATCAGGGCACCTGGATTTTCAAATGAAATTACCAGTTTTTCCAAGTGCAGGTGATCAAATTAAGGATGGGAAATGTGCCAAATGTATGTAAACAAAGGAACTATTCCCAAGGATGCTGATTGAAGCAGTGGAAAGGATCAGAATAATTGGTGATGGAATTTAAAGAATAAGTTAACCTACTGGGTCTCACCTGATTGCTGAAATAATTATAGCACTGTGCTATATAAAGGATGAATGCAAATGTTCCTAATTTTTCTAAACGGGTATAAATTTCAAGTATTAAAATTCAAGAATATCAAGCCTTTTGTTTCCATAATAGAATATTTATTTATTAGTACAAATTATTTGCATGATTTTTATTTTGAAAAATATGTTAGAGAAGACAGTATTTGTTGTTTCCAAATATCCATTTTCCCTTCCTAAGAATCTAATTTTTGTTCATTTATTTAAAATCACCTCCTCACAGCCCAGCATCCCTCTCCTAGCTCCAAATTCCCCTTATCAGTGACTGATTTTAGATACCATTTAAGATGACTGATCTAAATGATTCCCTTTGCCCCAGTAATTGGTTCAGTAATGAGCATGCAACACAATTTACTGCAGTTAGACCTGGGAGCAGGAGAGAAAGCGCTGAGATTTCCTGGGAACTTCTGGGAAAGACGACTCATTGCTTTTTAGAGGCAGCCACTGGAGGTGGACCTCTTTCTCTGGATACTAGTGGTCTAGTGGTCAAGAACTTCTGTAGCTATCTCATTACCATGACAAGGATAAAGTAGCTTTGTGAAGAAAGGCTAAACTAAGGAGAATCTAAATGAAAAGTAACCAGTGTCTTGACCGAACAATACAATACTTTGAAGACTTCATTAGTTAGATAAGCAATTGGTTAAGACGATTTAAGTTGGTTTTTCTATTACTTACAACCAAAAGCATCCGAATTTATAGTAATGTCCTTAAACAGGAGAATTATACAAGCAGGTTTTCACAATTCCATTATATAAAAAATGATTTCTGTTTTCCTTAAAAATCATATTTTTCTTTTTCTTTTATTTTAGGATGATTTTAGATTTTCAGAAGAGTTGCAAAAACGACACAGAGTTCCCACATACACTTCTCCTAGTTTCTCTAATTGTAAAATCTTTTTTAAAAATTCATAATAAGCTTTATTTTTAGAGAAGTTTTAGATTACAGAAAAGTTACATCAAAAGTGGGGGGGGAACAGGTGTAGCTCATTGGTTGAGCACCTGTTTTGCATGAATGAGGTCCTGGGTTCAATCCCCGGTACCTCCTAAAAAAAAAAATCATTGGGCTATACCCTTAAGATTAACACATATGATACATTTCACCATTTGTATGCTATAACTCAATTTAGAAAGGGTTTTAAAAATTATAGGTGGTTCCCATATAACCACACACACGGTTTCCCCTATCATTAACATCTTATTCTTACATTAATGAGGTACATTTGTTACGACTGATGAACCAAATTAAAGCACTGCTACTAATCCAGGTCTATAGTTTATGCTTTATACTTTATGCTGTACAATTTCATATGCTTTCACAAACGTATAATGTCATGTATCCGTCATCGTAGTATCATATAGAACAATTCCAATGCCCTAAAAATGCCCTGTGTTTCACCTATTCTTCCTTTCCCCTCTGCTCTGAACCTCTGGCAACTACTATCTTTATATCGTTACAAGTTCTTCCATTATCACACGATAATAGCTACAATAACAATAAATCTACATTTTGTACATGATTACCCTATCCCCTTACGTTTGTTCATTCCTCAATCTTGAGGAATTTGGGATGATGTGCACTTTGACTGCTTCAGATTAAGAGGTGGCTTAGATATTATGGGGTAGGTGGAAGGAACTGCTTTGCTGCAGTTGTAGATACTCCTTGTTTTGGGGGATTGGTTTTGTCCACCATCATTTTGTTAATTGTCCCGGGCAACTCTGAGGAACTAGAGAGTAGGTGTTAGCTGCAACTCTGCTGGGATTCAGGGCTCAACTGGCATATGAACAGTCAAAAGATTTAAGTCTCTGAGACATATATTTAATGGGTAAAATGATAATTATAGGTTCATATAAAAGGGATAGAAGAATCATGAGTAGGGAAATTATAAATGAGGTTAACTCTGTTATATCAGGGAAATAGATATAGTCCCAAATAGGGCCTGCTGAAGGGGTATTGATTTCATGAGGTTGTGTGCCTTGCCTAGAGTGTCCAGACTTCCCTAGAGACCTCGGGAGCATTTTTGTTTGAGGCTTTGTTTACTATGACATTTAGTGAAATCTGCCTGAGATCTTCACAAGCAAACCTCCAGAATGACCTCCCAACTCACTTTGAAATCTCTTAGCTATAAAAACTCTTCTATTTAATGCTTCCCCCTTTTGATCAAGGTCTATTTCCAAATGCATCTCTGGTTGGTGCTTGGTAATAATCCCTCGATGCCAGGGAGGCTCATCCCCGGGAGTCATCCTAATGTTTGTTTGATACAATTATCAAAACTAAGAAACTAACATTGGTGCAATGCTATTAATTAATCTACAGACTTTATTCAGATTTCATCAATTTCCCCACTAATGTCCTTTTTCTTGTATTATCAGCTTTCACTCAATTGTGGCTTCCCAGAGCTCCCCTACTCTAGCCATTAGCAAGTTTTCTACTTCTCTTGCAGTAGCAGTTCGGCATTGTTTATGAATTCTAAAAGTAGATATTGGCTTATGTAAACTGGCCTGTTCCTCTGGGTAAGTTCCCCTTTGATTGTATTAAATTCAGAGGTTTCGCTTTTACTTGATTAAATTAAAACTAGGGCTTTAATTTGGCCACATCAGTAGGACGTTGAGTCCCTGCCCCCTTGGTGGGTAGATACTTACACAGGAAATACACAGAGAAGAAGAACACAGAGGAAGAGAGACAGCTCATTAGACATAGCAGAGGCCCCAAGAAGAGAGATGAGAATGATAGTGGACAACTGACCTTGTAAAGAGAACTGAGCAGCTGAGCCCAGAAATAAATGAGCCCCACGGAGAGAGACAAGCCTTATGCCAGCCTACAGCTGAGATTGGAAGAAGCTGGGACCACGGAGTCTTAAAAGGAAAAAGGAAGGTTGAACCCTTGCAGACATCGCCCTCCATCTTGCTCCAACACGTGGCCAATGACTTTAGATGAGAAAGTACCTCTTATGGTACCTTGAGTTGGACTCTTTAGGACCTTGTGACTGTAAACTTCTATCCCAAATAAATACCCTTTATAAAAACCAACAGAGTTCTGGTACTTTGCATTAGCACCCCTTTGACGAACTAATACACTTGCCAATCTCCAAAAAGCCATTGCAGTTGCATTTTTTTTTTTTTTTTTTTTTCATTTATAGTCACCTTTATCCAGGCACAGCACAGATTAAGCATATATGAGATAATACAGCACAACAACACAACAGGTTATTGTTGTGGTAAACTAATGTGAATTCATGAAAAATCTACTCTGTGGGTAGTATAGATCAAGTTATATCCTAACAACAAACTCTCCTCACAACTTCCACAGTCCCTACAGAACTAATATTCCATACTTTGGTATAAAGAAAGAACTTAATTACCCTAGTAGCAAAAACTCATACGTACAGGTTCAAAAGAATATATACTAGAGACAGGGAGTTTGAAATAAATTAGATTAAAAAGATAATCAGTTGCTTTTGATGGTGCATTTCTGTAAATTAAGAGGAATATTTGGAAGGCATGGCAACTAACTGCACTGTTATTATAATGCCACACACTAATCTTATCAATTACAGTTTCCAAAAGGCTCTCACATATACTGCATACTTTTCAAAAATATGGAGATTTATGGTAGTTGGCTCCATGGA
The DNA here is from genome assembly GCA_026826555.1 of Tolypeutes matacus. Lineage (NCBI taxonomy): Eukaryota > Metazoa > Chordata > Mammalia > Cingulata > Chlamyphoridae > Tolypeutes > Tolypeutes matacus. Next base: position 34,807,898 of record JAKSZT010053770.1, read on the forward strand.
AGCTGAGAACACTGGAGCAGAGGTAGGCTGGAAGCACCTGCAGTGGCAGGCAGTAGGATGGATCATCCAGATGGGCACCAAGACTGTGCCAAACCTTAACTGCAGTCAGATACTGAGGCAAGCATCTTTCTGCATAATTCAAATTTCCACTATATCAAAATGTAATTGTTTTAGAGATCTTTTTAAAAACTCTAAGAATGACACCATAATAAATGATGACATTTTATTCTTATTGGTCAACTTTAGTAAATGAGTTAGTGAGGGATAGTGTTGAAATAATTAAATAACATAAAAAATTGAATACTAGTGGCTTTTAGAAAGTGATGTAGGATTTTATTCCTCTATTCTTTGCTTACCCATATAGATAACTGAGTCAGTGTTTATATGTGAAAAATCAGTGGTGAGTCGATGCCATTATTCAGGCTGGAGTTCGCCCTTTGGAAATATGCTGTGTTAATAATTCTTGCAGTTTAGTGCTCTGAGCATTTGCAGAGCTTAATCTGGGAGAAATCCAGCCTAGTCTTAAAGGGACCAAGTACTCAGGGCCATCAAGGCTCCTAAGGTTTAATTACAACATAATTTACCCTCCAAAAACACGGTCATGAAACCTCTCTGTGTTTCTACAGCATTTTGTGTATATCTTTATCTCCACGTCTCCAATTATATGCTACTTATTTAACTAGCAAATTTTGTTCTCTAAAACAAAATTTATATTTTGTATAACTTTATATCTCTAGGACTTAGAGTATATGGCATTCAGTTAAGATCAGTTAAGCAAATGAAACAATAAACAACAGAAAATTTTCTTTATGAATACAAATACTGGAAACTTTTTTTGTAGGTACAACAAGTTAAATTTGACTAAATATTTGGATTACTCTTTTATCCTAGTTTAGAAATTGAATGTCAAATATGAAAATTCTAAGTACTCCAATTTTTAAGAAGTGAAAAATGAACTTAGATAAAGCACTAATGTTTTTGAAAGCCTTAGTGAAGTTTTAAGGACAAATTTTAATTAAATACAGAATGATGTCATTGTAAGTCACTAGGGCTTAATATTTTCCGCTTCTAGCCCTTTCTAAAATAGTACATCTAAAGGAAACATTAAGTTAGACATAACACAATGTCCCTTTTATTAAAAATCTATGGAATGACTTTTTTCCCTTCTAAAGGATCAAGTATTTTGTGGTTAAGCAAAAGTACAAAACTTCATATGTGAATGTGAGACACAGGAGAGAGGCAATTTAGCTATTTTAATCTAATGGATGCAAAAAAATTTCATTTTTTCCTGTGGGCTTAAATTAACATAACTCACTTTTCTTCCAAAGTTGATTTATAGTCATTACTTTCAGAGTTGGTCCTTAATGACAGTGAAATTAAGTTGATTTTTGTTAACATAAATATGAATAGAACTACCTAAGATTTATATAACGGCATTGGGTATATTTTTGGCCCATTGGGTACACACTACCTAATAGTTTTCATATAGACAAATGGGCACATTCAGAAAACCATTCAAGGCTATTAAAAATCATTAGAACTACAGAATGAAATAAACAGAATAAACAAACCCTTATTCAAAATGTATGCCTATAGTGTTGGAATCCTGTTTTACAGCCAGTATTGTATGAGCTCCTGCTAATGTGTAGGTGGATCTGTGTGGGTGTGTGAAAAGATTGTTAGATAGAGATATATAGATAGATAGAACCTAGATAAAGATATAGATGATACAGACATAGAGATACATTCCTGTTTCAAAATATATGATAGTACAATTTTTTTAAAACCTTTTTTTTAAATTTTACAGATAGAACCCATGTGTATTTAAAAAACAGCATGCTTATTTGCAAATGGACAGTTTTCCATACAATAAATACATTTAAAATATAAGAGATTTGTGGAAAACTTAATTATGAGAGACTAGTCACTTTTCCTTTAATCAAACGTTACATAAATATACTACTGATTAATTTGAAAGCTTCCAAAATATGGCTCCCAACCTACTTTCCCTCTCTTATCCTTCTATCAAATATTCCCTGAGAATGGGTAACAGACTATTTTCTATGCCTGTTCCATGAATTACTACTTGCTCTGGGCCTTTGTCATAAAAAACCTTCAAAATATAATGCCCTCCCTTTGTTCCCATCTTGGTCAAAATCAGATCTTTGCCTCAAAATCCATCTCATATAATGGATGGATGGCATTAGAAATTAAGGATTCTGGAATTATCAAGCCCAAGAAATATTACTTATCGGAACCATGGTCGAAACCAAGTAATAATTAAGATGAAACAAAGAAAAATTTTTTTTGCCAAAACAGAGCCTTCATTTAGAGAAATAAGGATACCTAGAAATGGGGTAGAAAGTGGGGTTGTAAAAAAAAAAAAGATCAAAAGACAAATTCCAAAGGCAATACTAGGTTGGAATGAACAAGAGAGCTGTGATAGACTAAGGTCCCCAAAACGCCCATGGTCTAATCCTTGAAACTGTGAATATGTTACCTTACATGGCAAAATGGACTGTGCAGATATGCATAAAGATTTTGAAAAAGGGAGATGGCCCTGGATTATCTGGGTGGGCCCAATATAATCACAAGGGTCCTTATTAGAAGGAGGTAGGAGGCCAGAGTGTGAGGAAAAAACTGTGACAATAGAAGCGAGGATGGAATGATGCAAAGAAAGGGCCGGACTCTGGAAACCAGAAGAGGCAAGGAAAATGGTTTCTCTCTTAGAGCCTTCTGAAGGAATGCAGCCCTGCCCACTCATTTTAGGCTTCTGACCTCCAGAACTTAAGATAAATTTGTGTTGTTTTATGCCATTAAGTCTGTAGTAATCTGTTACAAGAGCATTAGGAAACTAGCCTAAGAGTTGACAATTCAATCAAATCGACTTGAGTTTTAGACTTAGACAAAATCTGTGTTTGAAATCCCATTTGGCTGCTTATTTGCTGTATGAATTTGGGCAAATTAGTCTTCTCATCTGTTAAGTCCCATTTTTTTTTCATCTGCTATAGATCTTTTTATTCTCCTAAAATATCGAATAAAAACATAGCCACTTAGTCTCTGGAGCTCTCTATTGTAATGCAGCAGTACTTAAAATAAGTACTGACACAAACACCTGCATACTTTTCTTTGGCTTTGTCTACTCCTCTTTCAAGTGTGATGAGTGTTTTTTAAAGGCTATATGGATGAAATTAGGGTGCTAGGAGACGGAGTATGGAGTTAAATTTGAGTTGAGCTTATTTTGCCAAATCATCCTCTGTCAGAAACTTCTTCTGAGTAATGAGACTCATATTCTTAACTGAGTAGTTCTGGTAATGAGCCTCCTTGTAACTGAATTTCTGGAAAGCTAAAACATTTCTAACTGATAAGGAACTCCTCTTTGTTTAATCATTATAATAAAGTACATTTGCAAAGCAAATAGTTTAAAGGAGAAGGACAGAGAAATTTCAGCCCCATGCTTCCTTAAAGTGAAGCAAGCTAGTTAATTAAGTAATAAGCATATATAGAGAAAGGAACTCCTCTCTTCAGGTATTTGGTTACATTTGAGTTAATATTTCCATATTCTGAATCAAGCTGTCTACAATTAATGAAAAGTTACCTGGCTATTAGGCTTCTTAGATTTAATTCAAGTAGAAATGCAATTATGAGGATCACTTTAAAATCTAAGTGATTTTCTCTTACTATTTAGATATGCATATAAACCTTTTATCATATGAACCTTTAAACGTGTAAGGAGACAAAATTTTAAAGTTAAAAACAACTGAAGGGGCGGATGTGGCTTAAGTGGTTATACACCCGCCTCCTACATGGGAAGTCCCAGGTTCAGTTCCCGGTGCCTCCTGAAAAAAACAAAAACAAACAACAAGCAAAACAAATGGAAAAAAAAAACACCAACTCAAGGAAGCCTATGTGGCCTAGTGGTTGAGTGCCAGCTTCCCACATACAAGGTCCCGGGTTTAATCCCCGGCCCCTGGTACCTCAAAAAAAAAAAAAAAAAAACAGAAAGAAATAATAAAATTTTTGACATCCCAAATATTCTACCTAACAGTTTGAAACACAAAATCACAATTACCCTTTGGTGAAGAGCAGTTGTTAAATTATGTTTCTGACATTCAGTGGCCTATAGGCCACTGTACTTGAGAAAACTGAAAATCATGTAGACTGCTGCTTAGTATGCATTTCAAGCTACAAAACCTTTGAAATCTTGATTTACAGAAGGAAGAGGACAAAGTGTTTAATGGTTCTTCCTGTCAGGGAGGGCTACAAAAAGGCATTGAATAGATGATTTGTTAGCCATAATATTTTAGCAAAACATCCATTTCCTAGGCAATCCTGTGAGATTAAAGAAAATCAGCCTCGAAATTATTGTTTTAAGTAAACATATGTATTTTTCTATTTGCATGTTATGTGTGACCAATACTAGATTACAGAACAGGATCTGCTAAAGAAAGCTTCCAAGAAACATTTTTGATGAAAGCTAAAAATAGTATAATTTCATGGTCTTAGTGGTGTAGTTAGGCTATCTGAAGTGTAAAGCAGGACGTGATAAATACTCCCATTCCTTAAATGTTAAGTCCACACAAATGATGCTATATCAAACTGTACAAACACTTTCTGGGTGGTGCAACTGGAAATAGTTCAGAAAGACTAAACTTCTAAATGAACACTCAGAAGCATTATTCCAACCATTGAAATGATGCTGACAAATTCCCACTGAGCTAATTTGTCTTTCCATTCTGAACCCCCAGTGTGAAATGACCTAAGGCAGAACTCACATAACTAAAAAAAAACCTACAGATTCAATCAGTCAGCTACTTTGTCCATATGACAACAAATAAGCTTCACTTATTTGTTTTCCACTTAATTGACTTTCTCTCTTTCTTGAACACAGGAAAATCACCAGATGTTCTGGCATTATGTTAGCATAAATCTCAAAAAATAAATTATAAATGTTATAAATATCTTCTCTACTCACTGAGCACATTCTTTGCCCTTGTAATTTCATTACTGCATTATCATGAAGAGGCCTTACTTTACATATTTTAATCTTAAGGGAGGGGTGGGGCTATATTACGTTGTTAGACAACTGCAGTGTTTGACTCTCATTTTTATCTATGTAGAGAAAACTTCATAAATTTAATATTTTATAAAAATAGAAACTGATTTGTGGATCTACTGTTCATTCATTTACTCATTCCACAGAAAGAGCTATTAAATAATTTTTTAAAATACAGTATATAATGGGCATGAATGATGCAGAGCTCTTCTCCAGGAGCTTTCTTGAAGATGTAAATTTGGAGCTAAAAGCTCAAAGATGAAAAGGCTGGTAAGCTGCAGGAGATGATAGGCAGATGGATATAGGCCATCTCAAGAAGAACCTTGGAAACCATATCCAGGATTTTTATCCTAAGAGTAATTAGAAAACATGGAGGAGTTTTAATTAGAGGTGCAGTATATGAAAAAGGGAAAAAATATATATCCATAATCCTACTATGGACTTTACAAAATTACTTTCATTTTGTATACATTTTAAAAATTTTTGTGCAGAGAATGCACAGTTTTTACAATGGTAATCATAGTAGGCATTTTACATTTTGTTCTTTTTCATTAAAAAATTTCATTTAGTCCCTGTTCCTACTACTTAATATTCTATCAAGATGATGAGTGACAATTGGCATAACCAGGCTCTTAATTGTGAATGTAGAAAATCTGAGGTCCATGGCTATTCGTGTGCTGTCTTATGGGAATTCAAGAATTGCTTGAGTTTGGATGCAAAATTTTGCACATACTTTCAAAATTTTGAATTTTTCTGGAGAATATACAGTATTCATATTTTCAATGGCATGGAATTCAAAATTATTATAAGCAAATTTAAGGCTGGTAAATTATTATAAGCAAATGTTTAAGGCTGGTAAAATCCCATGTCAGTCCTCAGTGTTTGAGCATTCTAAATGAGAGAAAAGTGGACTGTGGTAAAACTTACAGCATAAAATTTCACTGATTTTAGGGCTTCAGAAAAGTCCTGTGTGCTAAGAAGTAAAAGTAAAGTCATCCATAAATTTGTGAGAATTCAATACGTATTGAGAAAGATCATTTAAACATTATGCTATAATTTATTGCTACACAAATATTTTACTTCTCCATAAAAACATTTTTGAATAGTATTTTTAACCACTGCTGAATATTTCAATATATAGCACAATCATTCAGTTCAAAATATGTCCTCATTAATAATATTAAAAAAAAACATTAAGTTGAAGCCATGTATTTCAGTCTCTTATTTCACAAATGAGACTTAAAGCAGTAGTGTTCAAATAGAAAAATTCTACTTAACAGCAACAAAGGTTTAAGTTTACTGGAAAAACTATGATGTCATGGCTCAGGGCAACTGTACACTTTAAACACATGTATACAATTTTTCTCAAATTTGTCTGTAGAGTTCATATTTTCGGAAATAAGTTGTACATCACCTAATGTGAAGTTTTTTTAGATATTTAATACATTTACTTAATTTTAATTTAACTATTTTGTTAAAATAGACTATTCCGAACACGTAAATCTTTTTCCCTTTGGGAAATTATCAGTTTTGCCCATTATGTTGCCAACAAAATTAGGCTTATCTTCTAATCTTTGACTTTTAAATATCTATATAATTTATATTTTGGTCATCAGTGATAAATTTAACAATGAAATGACAGGTTTTATTTACTCAATCAACTTTTTTTTATATGAATTAAGGCTTAGTTTATTTTAAATTCATCAAAACAATTGTACACAAAATCTATATGTTTACTACTTTACTATCTGAAATAAAACAAATATCCTAAGTTGAATAGACAACAAATTTTCTTCAAAATGATAGTGAAGGGAGCGGATGTATCTCAGTGGTTTCAGTGCTTGCTTCCCATGTATGAGATCCAGGGTTCAATCCCTAGTACCGCCTAAAAAAAAAAAGATTGTGAAATAATATGCTATATGTTTTCTTTATCTTCTTTTTTTTCTTTTTAAAAACAGTTTATAGAAGTATATCAGTCATACATGAGTATAAATAAACAGTAAGTGTATAATAAAAGTTGTGAACTTACAAAAAAAAACATGCATAACATCAGACAGGGCTCCCATACATCAGCCCACCACAAACACCTTGCATTGTTGTAAAACATTTGTAACAAACTATGAAAGAGCTTCATCAAATTATTACTACTATTGTCCATATCTTACACTGGGTGTATTTTTCTCCCAACCCACCCTATTATTTTTGTTGTTGTTGTTAATAAACCATATAATTTATCTAAAGTGCACAATCAGTAGCATTTGGTAAAATCACTGAGTTGTGGATTCATCACTTCAATCAATATTAGAGCATTTTCATTACTCAGGAAAATCTAATATATTTTAAATATTACCATAATAGAATTAAATTTTGCATAGTGAATGATTATGGACAATATGTGAAAAGAAAGCCAAAGAGAGTTTTTTAATCCTCTATTCAGATAGAAAATATAAAATGTGCTATGATGGACTATAAAATAAAATCAAGACACTTTTGGAAAATACTAAATCTTGATTTTAAAGTTAAACTGCAATGAAATTAAAAAATAAATAATTTACGTATTAAATACCTGAGGCAAAAATCACGTACAAATATTTTAATAGAGAATATAAGACTGCAATAGAAATTGGAAGAAACTGGAATTTAGCATGAAGGTCATAGGATGAAAGATGTAGAGAGCAGTACATCAGAAATTCTACGATAGACGATCTATATTTGAACTATAAAAGACTCTACTACTTGGCTCCCACATAGCTTACTGAATTTTCTCTCTCTATCCTTTACCATTTGGCCTACCCTCCAGACAGACAGAACAGTTCATTGTTACTGAAATATCCCCAGAATTTTCTGGCATACTTGCTCTCACATAGTTATTTGTGCTAAGAATGTTTTCTATGTAGAACTCCATTTGTCAACTATCAGCCCCATCCCAAATGGGGCCTTTCCTGACTCTACCAATCTCTCCCTCCTTTCTAGTTTTCTAATCTTCCCCCTTTGTGGGCATAACTTATAAAATAACAAATATAATTCACTTGGTAAAAATACCTGGGAATATGTTTCTACAGAGTTATTAATTCTACAACTACTATTATTCTTTTCTATTTTATCTTCTATACTACTTAGAATATAGAGTCAGAAAATATTTATTGAATTTAATTGTCATCAAAAGAGTTAATAAAACTACAGATATATCCTGAATTTCTTTCTTTTAATCTTAAGAATATTACAAGTGATGTGACTGTGTCCAAACAGATTCACATCATTAACCTCAAGCAGACACTAAATGCTTCCCTGCAATCCTATTAACTTTCCCTAGCCCATTGCAGACAATTATTCCAAACTTTCCTTAAACTTCCAAAACCTCCTCCCTTTTCCCCTGCTCTCCCACAGTGGATGACCTTGTTTTATACTTATTTGAGAAACTAGAAGTAATCAGAGGAGAAATCTCACATTCTCTTACCACCAACAACTCTACCCCACCACCTGTGTCAATTCCCCTAGACCCTGATGTCCCTTTGTGCTTCTATCTGAGACTCTCCTCTGCTTCATTGAATCTGATCCTCTCTTAATTATCCATGGAAATCAGTCCTTCTCTTGTTTCAGCAATTTTCTCCTCTCTTCCAGATCATTCCATTTACCAATCATTCTGTATATCATCCCTCTTTAACTACTTGACTCCAGGTCCCCGTCCAGCTACCACACAAATTCACTGAATATACAAACTTGCTCCTCCAGGAGCCTTCCCCATCTAAGGAAATGGCAACTCCATTCTTCTAGATGTTCAGGCCAAAACCCTTGGAATTGTCTTTGTCTATCTTTTTCTCTCACATTCCATGAGAGTCTATCAGCAAATTCTGTCACCTCTACCTTTAATATCCATAATACCTTTTCTTCCCACCTCCATTGATACCACCCTCAACCAAACTACAATCATCTCTTGACTATAGTATTATAAAAGCATTCAAATTGGTTTTTCTGTTTTTTTAAGCCTTGCCCAATCTACATCTTCTCAGTCAGCAGTCAGTGATCCTTTCAAAATGGAAGTCAAACCAAGTCATTCCTTAACTCAAAATCATCCAGTGGCTTCCTAGTCACATTGTGTAACTCCACTCTTCAACAGGGCAGGTAAGGCATAAGTGAATGGATCCCTCCCTACCTTTCTAATTTCATCTCTAATCACCAATAGTGGATTCCGATCATTGTACTTGTGTCTGGTTTAAATACTACTTCCCTAATTTTAACTCTGGATTTTCAGGAACAGAATGCTCCAGCATCACTATGGGTGATTATACATATCAATCAATATGTATTTCTGGGATAGCTGTTTCTCAGCCTGAGGAACATATCGTTTGGAAATGATGCTTTGGAGTTGATGTACTTATTCGCCAATAAGGTATCTTCATCTTTAAAACAAAATATTTTTACAAGCTAATATTTCAAACAGAAAAATATAATGAAAACTAATCTCTATACCATTGGGAAATTGAATGATATATTTGGAAATAACCTTTCAAAAACAATACCCATAATTCAGCCTGTTTCATTCAAAAAGGACAGACAGACAAAAATACAGTTTTTGTCACTTGCTAGCTATATAACTTTAGTGGGCAAGCCATTTAAATACTTGAGCCTCTTTTAACTTATTTGTGAAACAGCAGTAATATAAAGGTTATTTGGAAGATCACAGATGTTACACCTAATGCATTGGGCACAGAGTATATATTTAATAAATAAAAGTAATTTTATTTATATTGGAAAAAGCCTCCTAACATCATAACTACACTAAAACCTGAAAGGTATGGACATTCTGTTGTCCTTTCATCATGTGCCAAGGTATCTTTTCAACCCATCCTACTTTATCCAATTCTCCCATCAGTAAAAAACATATAAAATAAAATCTAAAGATATAAAGAAAACATGAGAAGAAATTAACAGTTGTGAATCAGACTGCATGACTACTTCAAATAGACCAAACAATTGCATGCTAATTTTAATGAAGTACTGGAAACAACTATACAATGTGAAATGACTACTGTTTCCAGAAAGTATTTCCTTTACTCATTTCATCTAAAATTGAGCTAACAAGGAATCTTATTTACCACCTACATAGAGAATCAGGCTTACTCTATTAGAGTATAAGAATGAGAATCAGACCTAAAAATAATCCATATTAATATGATTAACAAAGCTTCTGAATTATTATCAGTACTTTTCTGCATTTGATATGAGTTTGTATTTATAATCCATATTTCTATTTTCTTTATCATTTTTCCTCATTCTTAACATCAAGATAGTAAAACCAATGTAAAAATTTAAGGATAAACTCAAGAACTGAACTCTGGAAGATGGTGTAAACCAATTTAAAAAGACAGCTCTTTTTTTGGTATATGGAAAAAAATACACCTAATGTAAACTATGGACTATAGTTAATTGTATCTTAATAATCTTTCTTCAAGTGTAAAAAGAATAACTGCTATTTAAAAAAAGTACAATTACAAAAATGTGCTATTATCATTTGTAACAAATATTTCATACCAATATAAGGTGTTGGTGTTAGGGTGTTGTATGGGAATCCGGTATTTTATGCATGATTAGTCTGTAAACCCACAACTTTTCTAATAAAATTTTTAAAAATAAAAAAGTTTAAAAAGTTAAAAAATATCAGCCAGATCTTATTCCCAATTCAGCAATGTGGACAGCTAGCCAGAAGCAGTTTTCCTGTTAAAATACAACAGATGCTGTGTTTCTTCCTTGTAAGGAAAGAATTTCACCACATTTAGTACAGGGAAATTTGGCATTGCACAATCAGTTATGTAGAATGACACCTGAACATAATTTATTTGCATGCAAAAAAAAAAATAGTTTGCTTAGTCATGTTTAGTAGTAAAAAATGTTTTCTTCATAAATAAAACGTGTTGCCAATTGTCAGGAGAGGGAAGATTATGCTAAAATAAAAACAATTCCCAAAACTCAGTGGTTTAAAACAACAGACATTTATCTCTAGTGAAATTTATGTATCCAAAGCAGAACTTCAAATGGGTCTCTTCTCAGCAAATAAGTCTGAGACCCAAGATGACAGAGGCTCCATGTTGCAAGAACATTTGTGACTGTTTAAGGCAAAGAAAAGAAATATAACAAATCACACTCGGGTCTCAAAGCTCAAAATGACTGCAAAGAAGTGGCATTTATGAATTCTGACTTCATTTAATTGGCGAAAGTTAAGTCACAAAGTCATGCTAACTCCTCTGGGAGGTAGGAATGTGCATTCCCATCATGTGTCCCAATGAAGAATTAAAATATTAAGAAATAGCTTGAATGACTATTACACCAATGATTTAAAAGTTTAATAATCTCCTAACCAATGTTCTTAAAGGATTGTGTTTGATTGAATCAATATATATTTATTCACTATCCACTAAGATTAGAATAAAAAGCTATATGAGGAAGATAAAAATGAAATAGCTCCTGTTCTAACATATTTAAACAAGACCACTACTACCATCATTTTCATCAAAGCTAAAACTGTCAGCTAATGTTAACTACTATCTCTGTGCCTGGCACTGTTCTAAGGGTTTCCATGGCACCTGGATATCTTACATTTCTACATGCAACCCGAAATTATCATCATTAATTTGAGATCAAATTGTTCTTAATTTGAAATCTGATTCCTCCAAACAGCACTAAAATGTGAATATACCATTTGTACAATTTACACTATGTACAGCATTCAACTCATATGAGGTTGTTTTTGAAGCCACTTGACCAGCAGACAGTGTGGCACTGAGGGATCTGGTGATAAAATAAAATAATAATAATTTTTAAAATTTAGGGAAAATGTAAGAGCTTAGATTATGGCCCAGAGAAAACACAAGCTCAGATGGATTTGACTTTAATGTGAGCCGCATGGGTGAGTTGGGGGCCCTTTGAGGACGGCAAGAGAAGGATATCCATATTTTTAAGGAAAGGAGGTTTATAGGTTAAAATTGCACAAAAGTTTTAAGGGTGAAAAAGAACATTAGGAAAAACAACACTACTGTCACTTTGTATATACTCTGTCACATTGTTCCACAGAGGGGAAAAGTTTGTACATATCCACCCACATTTTCCTACCTAAATGCAGATTATAGGAACTATAAAGTAAGCCTTCTATTGTAATAATATCCTCACAATGCTAGGAAGAATAGAAGAAGCATGACGGATTTAGCTTAGATATAATAAAGAATTTGTTGTCAGTAAGCTTTTTTAAACACTAAGCTTTGTTAAATATGAAGAGCTATTGTGGAATGTCTTTCTTCAGAAGGCTTTATTTACTAAATGGAATTTTTTCATCAGGAAAGGTTTCAAACAATCCTGCCTAAAGTTGGTGAGATGGAATAGCTTGATTAAGAAAACAATCTAAAATCTTCAGTAAATGCCCACGTTGTTGTGGGTTAAATGTATGCCCTTGAAGAGATTAGGCCATGAACTAGATAACCTGCTGGGGTCCCTTCCAAATGTATGTTTTGATGATTACAATAATAACATTCAGTTGGGGATAAATAGCTCCTGTTAACTATGTGTGTGATTATTTTCTTAACATTACTGCAAATAGATTACCTATATGGCAAAATATTTCAAACTATGGTTGCAATGGTGATGGACAAATATAGAAAGATTGGGACTATTACAAACATGGTCAAAGGCTAATTGCCAATCATGTATGGCCTCATTATATAAGGAAAAAAAAACCTTCTTTTGCAGTTCCTACTCTTTGCATTCTAGATCAAATAGAAATATCACATCTCATATTAGAGATAACCAGCTCTGAAATGGAACATCTTACCAAAATAGGAAGAAGAATTATAATATTTAATGTTTATCATTTAAAAAGTCACAGTTTGTCATACTTCAGTACTTTTTAGCAAGATTCTAATAAGTGAAAATAGCTAACTGCTCCCAGTCTACTTATTCAACATTATTCTCTGCTCATTTTTCAGAAATTCAGTTTTCTCCTAAAAATCCATTCCAACTTCCACATTAGCCTAAGCCTGCAATACCCTCTTCCTTGATCTCTCTCTACTCAAATACTATCCATTGTTCAAGGCCCAGACGAGATCCTACCTCATCAAGAAACATTTTTCAAATATTCCCAATCATACTCTTTACTTTCTGCAATTCAATAATTAATTTGGTTAAAATTCTAAAACATGTTAAACTTCAATGTCTTTAGTAGAAAGCAAAGTGCAAAATACACTTTTGCATATTTTAAAATATTTACAATAAATAGGCACACAAATTTCTTTTATTCACTGAGTTATTTTTGTATTTTAATGTTTCATTTCTCTACATAATCTTCACTTTGTAACAGTATTTAAATATAATCCTCCATTGTAAATGGCTTATTTCCATTTCAAATATGATGGCGAATAGTTGCCCTAAGGTTATATATAAAAGAGATGAAACTAACCCCACCTAATGTTTTCCCATAACTGTGCCACAGAGTATAAAGAGCTTCCAATTCTTTTACTGGAATTTGTAATTTGGATACATTGGTAACTAAGGGATTTTATGAAAGAGGAAATTGTAAATCACTGCTTGATGGGCTTCTTAAAAAGGTCATTTCATGTACTAGATCTTACCAAAGATGCTGATCTAGAATTCATATAAAGTAGAGTAGACATTATTCTTTAACAACAACAATATAATCATATCAACCTAAGAATAACTGAATGTATGAAAAATGTATTTGAGAATAATTTTGTTACTATCTGTGAATAGAATATTAATGACTCTCTTAGTCTAGAAAAACATTCTTTGGTCCCATTGAAATATAACTTTCCCACATGTGTCTTATATAGAATGGCCATCCACAAATGGCTAGTGACCAAAGCACGACTCATTCATTCATATATTTATTGAGTTCTTACTCTTTGCCAGATATTGTGACTAGTGTTTGGGTTATAGTGATGAACAAAACATGAAAGATTTTATCATAGTGAATTTAATAGATAAACAATTACAATAGAGTATAAAAATGGTTACAGCTCATGCATAGTGTTACTTAGTTTAAGAGAAGCCTGGTCAAGGGATGTCAAGTCAGACCTAGTCATAAAGAATAAACATGTATTTATTAATCACTATTAATAGTGAGCAGAATGAACAGCAAATGAGGAAAGAAATGGAAAAAGGATTCTAGGAAGCAGAAGCAGCATACATGGATCTGGAAGCAAGAAAAGCTTGTCATGTTTCCAGAATGTCATGCAATTCAGTTTCACTGGAGATTGGAATTCAAAAAAAGATACATGATGAGAGAGAGAGAGAAAAGTAAACACAGTTCAGATCATGAAAAGCCTGGTGTATCATGCCAAGAAGTGTGCGTTTTATCCAGAGGACCATGTGCATCATTCCAATAAAGAGTTATTTTGGGGAGGGAAATGAGTAGAATTTGCATTTTTTAATGATCACTCTGCTTATAGTATGATGAGTAGACTGTACTGGCAGTAAAGATATCAGTCAGAAGATATTACAACAAAGCATTTGAACAAAAATAAATAAATAAATAACAGTATTTGGGCCAGAAAGATATAAATGAATTTAAGAAGCATTAAGGAGGTAGAGTTCCTTGGATTTGATCACTATCTAACTAAATGCAGTTAGCTGGGTTGTTGGTGCTTGGAGGCTGGTAAGAGAGAAAGCAAGATCAAGGGTCAATATGAGAGGGCCAGGTGAGTTAATGGGTGCACCATTCTCTGAGATAGGAAACATAGGAAGAGCAGTACCATCAGTGGGGAAGATAGTGAATTACGTTTTGGATATATTGAGTTTGAGGAGCCTATGGGAAGGATAGTTAGTAAACAATTGTAAAGAACTACATATACAAACCATGAGGTAGCTGTTTCCTAGATTTTTCCATTTGCATTCCCTTCCCTTTCTCCCTTCTCTGACTGATGTCTAGAGGTTGGGAATGTGCATACATACCTCTCCACCACCCTCGGGAAATTTGCTTTACTCGTCACCTACCTTTTATGGTCAAGGTGGGGTGATATGTGATGGAGATGGCACCAGCATGGTAGTGGTGAGAAATCAGAGTAAGAAAGATAATAGGGAACTGGCAGAATGAACACTTGTTGAGTAACTACTATGAATCAAGATTTTAACTATGAAAGAGGTACTATCCATTTCAATTGCAGTTGAGAAAATTGATATTGATGGAGGCTACATAATTAACCCAAATTTACAGTCAGAAAGTAGGAGATGAGGTTCAAACAGGTTTCTTGGATGAAGATGAGATCTTCATCTTTTCTCTGACATTACAGCTCCTGGTTACCACCTTGCTTGCTGACGTTATTTCCTATTTCTAGACGTACTGCTTCATTGTGGTATTAAGTTTGTAGAAATTCAGGTTTAATAGCAATAGCCATTACGTTCTCAGACATCCATTTTGTCATTTGAATGGCCTTGCCACTGGCACAGGAATAAACAAAATTGGTTGGCTCAAGTTTATTCCCTCTTAGACAGTGATTGATTAAATACTGGTAAAATTTTACACTGTGATTTTGTTTTCTCTATTCTTTGATAAGTGACTAGCATCCTTTTTTGTTAAAATACAATAGTGTTATGGGCATTCTAATCATAAATATCAACATGAAAGACAGTTTAACTTGGTATTAAGGAGAAAGTGAACATAATCCATAGTTGGTACTCAGAGATAAATACAATGGGATATATTTTCAGAATTTTTTCATGCACACATGTGAACACATATTTTATAAACATGAGATTATGCTATACATGGTTATCAAACACCCTTTTTGCCGCTGTAAATGATGATGTAGACACTTACACACACATATATACATATATATGTGTATATAGACATACACTTGTATTATCTAGTGGTTCAAAGAGTACATCTACTTTACATATTGATAAATGTTATAAAATTGCCTTTTAAAAAGCCATAACTCTCTCTGTTGGACTCATTATTTTCTTTCAATATAGTAATACCTGATATCACAAGATTTGCAGGTTTGGGAGTTATTTAATCTATTTTGGATAATTTTGTTTATTTTTGTCCTGATCCATTATGTGTTAAATTCATGATGTAACTCTCAGTAGGTAATTATATTAGTCAGCCAAAGGGATGCTGAGGCAAAATACTAGAAATCTGTTGGCTTTTATTAAAGAGTATTTATTGTGGTAGAAGCTTACAGTTACCAGGCCATAAAGCATAAGTTATTTCCCTCATCAAAGTCTACTGCCACATGTTGGGAAAAGATGGTTGCCAAAGTCCGCCAAGAGTTCAGGCTTCTTGGGTTCCTCTCTTCCCAAGGCTCCGTTTCTCTCCAGGCTAAGCTACTGTGCTCTTTCCACAAGACCAGCTGTAGACTTTCAGGTAAACGGCTCTGTCTCTCTCCCTGGGGCTTCTGCCATGTCTAAGGAGCCGTCTCTATTCCTGTGTTCTTCTCCTCTGTGCTCATTTCCCGGGCTCCAGCTCAAAACTCCAGCATCAAAAACTCCAACTCTCTTGCCATGTTTTTTTATCTGTGAGTCCCCACCCACCAAGGGGCATGGACTCAATGCCCCACTGACACGGCCCAATCAAAGTCTTAATCATAATTTAATCAATTAAAAGTGATACCTCTGACACACCAGTTTACAAACATAATCCATAACTATTTTTGGAATTCATAAACAATGCCAAACTGCTACAGTAATTTAATTTTATTTCATATTCTAGTGATCATTTTCCTAAAATGTAGATTCATCATACAGAGTTGACAAATTTGCCTAAATAAATAAATAGTAAAATTCCAATTAAACAAGAATAGCTTTTAGTTTAAGTGCGTCACATGCGGTATTTGTGACATACCTAAATTAAAATATTATTTGTTGCTTCTCTGGAGTTTGCTTAACTGAGCATCCTATCTTTTATGTGGCAACCCTAAATTTGAGTCATTGGCTTATGAAGATCTATTATTAATCCCTGTTTCTGTCATCTCAAATAGACCAAGACATGTATTTGCTTTTTTTTTTTTCATGTATTTTGTTTTCCTTTTTGCCTTTGCCTTGAACAAAAATGAGAAATAAATAAATTATTGGTGGAGTCCACTGGAAACACTATATTGAGAAGGATTCTGAGGTCATGACTGGTATAGTTAGGTAGGAAAGAATACCTGACCCATTAATAATGTCTGCTATGTATATACTAAGGAGAAATAATCACACTTGCCATGAATTTGCCACATCTGAAAAAAATCCTTTCTTTTCTGATCAAATATTATTTGAAAAGGTGAAATAAAACAAAGTATACAAAATAGAAAGAAGTACAACCACTTGGAAGAGGAAATAAAATTAATTATGAATAATACAATAATATACCTAAAATCAATTAATTAGTTTTTAAAAACAAGTATGTTATTTTATCCAAACCCCTGGAAATGGTGCCACTGTAGTCAGTAGATACAAATAAAGGATTAAGCACCTGCTAAACAGTTAAAGAAATCCTGAGAGAGAAGGGGGAGGTTCGCATCTTTTATGCCCTACATTGATCAGAATGCACAGAATGAAGTAATAGAAATGAGGGATTTTTCTATAGTCTGTAAGATTGTTTACAGAACTCCAAACCAAAAATAATCCAAATGATGTATATAAACATTAGTTTGTGAGATAATTTTTTAACTGACTTTGATGTTATTCATGAGTTACGTTTACTAACAAAAGACAAATCAGAATTTACATAATACTTAATTTTGACAATGATGATGTCAATCAATCTTGTTTAAGGAAAGAAGGCATTTTAAGTGCCCTTATGTCAAGGTGCTGTTTGTGTAAGAATATGGTGGTTAAAAGTGGAAAAATAGTATTTTTCTCAGTGTATACTATGAGGCTCCCCAAATACCTTCTTGCCTGGTAAGACAATTTTATTTTTAGGAATTGATAACTAATAGATAATCTGACTAGTGATAAAGAGATATGTATCCTAATGATCACAAAATATTGTTTATATTAAGAAAATATAACTAGAAACAACTTAAATGTCCTGCAATAGAAAATTGAGTACATGAATTATTATACAGTCAAATAATGGAATGCTATATGATGATTTAAAAAGGATAAAATCTATCTCTAATCCTCAGTATTGAAAGTGCTTTGTAGTATAGATAAAAACAGATTAATAAGCAGCACAATATGGATGCACTTTTATAAAACTTACATGTGTTCAAATACAGCTACATATATGAAAGGATGTTTTTACACCAACATATTAACTATTAATGGTATTGGTAAGTATACATTGCAATATCAGGTAGTTTTTGTATGTGCTCCTTTATACTTTGCTTTTCTTTATTACTAGTAAAAGGAATAAAATATTTTCATTTTATAAAACTCTACTTGAAAAAATGCTACTTCATGTTTAACATGAAATTAAGTTTTGAAATTATATTTGCTTCATATTTTTAGACTATAGCTATTTTATATTACCAGAGATGGAGTCACTGATTTAAAAAGAATTGTTTCATTTCTTAATCTAAAGGAAAATAAACAGTAACAGTCTCTATAATATAAAATAGGGGAGGGAGGTTTTCATTTCTCCATTTCTTCATATTGATGAGATTGTTATATTAAGTCAATAAAATATAAAGCAAAAGGTTGCCACTATCTCATCAATCAATGCACATAAATTAGAGAAAAAATATCATAATCAGATATGCTTGAAAGTACCTGAAGATAACTTACTGATAAATTGCAAAAAATATCCTCAAGATACCTTACAAAGTAAATGTGATATATAGTATAGCAGTGAATCTATCATGCATTATCTTCTAAGATAATATAGATGTCATTGTTTGTAAAATAGGTAAACATTTTCAGTTAGTTATTGCTGTAATAATTGTATATAGAGATACATATGGTAATTAGTGATACTCCTTAAATGATGGTAAATGTTTTATTATTCTTGGAAATTTTCTTTCTCTGTATTCAAAATTTCAAAAGAGTGCAAACAACTTATAGAACAGTAAAATAAGAAAAACACATTTGATGAAGTTAATTTCATTAATAAAAAGAGAAGCAAGGCTACAAATAAGTTTGGTTAAAATACAAGGTTTTATTTTTTTAATTCAGAGTAAATGATGCATTACTTTTTAGCAGATAAAGTCATCTGCAGAAATATTTTTCTACAGCCTACTCTTTTACTTGCAAGGAGTTAATGGAAAAAAAAAATCCTGAAAAAATATGCCTCTCTTTTGAAACACAGGACCTTCCACAAGCACACAGAGAGACTGGCAAATCTACAAAATGACAGCAAATTAAAGTTACAAAATTAAGCAATCACAGCTATGATGGTATTTTAATTCTGCCATTCTGTTGTGGTGGCCATTCCAGATTCTTTTAAAAAAAAAAAAAAAAAAAAAAAAAAACTGTTAAGACATTTAAGAAGTCTCCTGTTTATTTTAGCTGTAAGGAAAGACAGTGTTTTATTTCCTCACATTAAAGAATTTCAAATAAACCTCCATATACTATAATTATACAATTTGTTCTATAATATTTATAAAGTAAACCAATAATAATGTGTATTGGTCTATAGGGTCCCAGAAAGTCAAATACATATATTTTACATATTATAATTTTTTAAAAAATTAAGTGTGTGCTACACTTCCTTCAAATACTGACATTAGAAAAAGCCCAGAGAATGTGTACTTTAAATTTAAAAACTACTTTAAAATAATTTCTACAACAAATTCAAGTTTTGTAATTTCTAACGAGTTTCCGGACGACAATAGATACACAGAAACTTAAGCAAATTAACTAGTCTTTGAATCCAGGGATGTCTCACTTGAAGATCTTATCCTTTCTAGGGCACTACATGCTGTTACCAAGCTTTCAATCCACATCCTAAATTGGAGAGAGTAGGAGAGGGTTTTCCTTAACTTCTACAAATAAACCACACAAGTGAAATAAAGGAAAAGAGCTGGCTTAACAGAGCTTTGTAAAAAAAACTCCAAGAGGGGCTGACAGCAATCTCAACACGAACCAATAGGATGGCATATTTGCCAAATAAGCAGCTGTCAACTCAGGTGGCTTTAAAAAAAGTCTCCAGTTCACAGCACCACTTGAACAAGGCAGGCATCTCTTGAGTGTTAGCTGCAGTGTGCCATCTTCAGAGGGGGCATTTGAAAAACAGGAGCATGATCAGAACGATGGCAAGCATAGTCAGGATAGCCATGGCATGAGGAACATTCACCAACCTACAAAAGGACTTTAACCATTAGAAGGTCTGTCATGATTTATGCCCTGTGGCACCAGAGGAAAAAACTAAGACTAAAAAGAACTGAGATACAGAAGTCAGATTTGGGATTGGGTAGGCAATTACTTTGTTCTCCTCGGCGAGTTCAAAATGGAATGGACTGCATTCTCAAGTAGTCAAGTTCCTTTGCTCCAGAATACAAAAATTCAAAATAATGACCACCTGTCTAAAAGCTATAGGCATGATTACTCCATGGACTGGATAGGAATCACCAAAAAATCCTACCTTTAATGAAATTCTCTGATTTGGGTAAAATTCCACAAGTTCCATAAATTACAGTCCTTTTCTAACTAGTCATTCCCTTTGGATGGAATAAGATGCATAAAATGCTAAGTGCATAATATTGGTTTTAATCACATAAGTACAATTACTGGTCTTTCCACATTCCATCAAAATTAATGCTTGCCCCCTCTCTGCTTTCCTTCTTTCCTTCTTTCCTTCCCTCCTCCTTCCCTTCCTCCCTCTCTCACTCTTTCTCTTTCTCTCATGTGGTCTCATTCTCTCTTCTGCTCTCTGATTTTCTTTCTATCAAATACTTACTTAGTATTTGCAATGTTCCAGGCACTATTCTAAATTCTAAATGTCCTTTCAATTAGTCCTCATCACAATTTATGAGATAGGTGCTATTTATCATCCACCTCTCTGGATGAAGATATTGAGTCAGAGCAAGGTTAAGTAACTCGTCCAATAAATTTGTTTCTGCCACATTTGTTTTCTAAATAGTGTTGAAAAGTAGAAAAATAGCAATGTGCAAAATGAACTAATTTGTTTGTTTTGAGAATCCAGGTATGAGAGAGTGACAGCCAGATGAGGAAAATATTTTTGCAAAACATCATTTACCTATTTTTTTAAAGTTCAGCATGAAAGAAGGATAATAAATTTAAATGAAATCATAAAGTTAGGAATGGACCCACCCAAAATTATTTAGATGCCAAAGTAAGGCAATCCCAGCTGTTACTCTTTACTCTGGCTGCTATCCACACTCCCCACACTGCTCTTGCAGTATGGGGGAGTGTGGGCAACCGGATGCAGTAGCAGCTGGGCCTATTTGTTAAGGGAGGGGAAATGGTTAGCGAAGAAGACAAGGAAATTTCAGTGGCTGGCATTATCAATGGAAATTTGGAACCTGTTGGGGCAGCATAAAAAAAGAAATGCAACAGAAAAAATTACAACATTACACAAATGGCCACAAGTAGAGCACTCCCTGCACTAGTGCCTGTACTATCATGAATTTTATTCAACCAACAGCAAAACAAACCAATGGCAATTGTGTATTAATTTTTTCACATTACCAGTATTCTATAAATTCAAAAAAAGAGACAATACCAAGGTGTATTCAAACTATCCAAGGGGTATAAATAAGCAGACTAAAAGGACAAATGGCATTTCTAATCTAAAACAAGAGAGTGCTGTTACTTTATGTTTACTAACATAGAATTTTAGATGTCTAATAGACATAAATATGTACTAAAAAACATAACTTCATATAATAAAATCTTAGTGTGGAATTTATTTTACATCTCCTTAGACCAGGGGCTCTTAAAAATGGGTCTGTGAGCTTGAACTGAAATTCAAAAAAACATTATTCTTGTGGGGACATGTTAGTACAGATGTGATATATTTATTGATAATACACAGTATAGAGTGGACTTAGTACACGGTCCATGGTTTTCATCTGACTGGCAAAGGGGTCTGTCAAACAAAAAAGGTTAAGAACCCCTGCCTTAGACCAATACTGTAAAAGGTAGCTAATGTGTTTCTGAATGATTGCTGCTTTACTAGCATGTAGACCTTTTCATTGGTATCAACTCCCTAATTTTTATTTTTAGTTTTTATTCCTGTCCAATTTTATTGATTTTAAGTCTTAGAGACTTCTTTTTTTCCCAGCTCTGAAAAATTATTCTACAATCCTAAAATATATCAGACTTCAGTTTGGGCATAGAGATTTTGGAGCAAGTAAAAAACATTTGGCAAAAAAATCTGTTGAAAGCAGTGCCCAGTACATAACTTTTGTCTTGTTTCTGAGAAATATAATGACAAAGATGCAATTATGTTCTTTTAATTGTAAGCACAATTGATTTAGCTATAATATTTTCTTCCGATTATGGTTATCTAAATATTGTTACAAAGGAATTTTATTTGGGGAATTAAAAGGAAAGTCAAGTCATTTTAATGTGTTGTAGAAGTTTAAACATATTCACTTCTTATAACTATAACAATATAGTAATAAAATTGACATTTGTTGGTGACTTCTGAAATCCATTCTAGTATTACATAGTTCTATCTTCTTCCTTTCTCCTCATTCTGGACAAAATACAAAGAAAATGCCCTGTTTTCCCATATTAATGGAAAGATGCAATGATATGGATAATTGAGTACCCTAACAACTGAAAGAATAACATTTGACTTTGAAAAAAGTTTTCTTCTTTTTAATTTACATTTTAAACATGGTGGTGGGCTATTCTAAGAAGACACCATATGGTTAACTCAAGTTTATACAGACCAAACACTGCCAGCAAGCTCAACATTCTAGTACCCATTCTCAGCAATTATAAGTATTTGTCAGTTACCATTCATCTGGCCAGAAATATGTGTAGCATTTATGCATTGTGATAATGTCAAACTTGAAATTTATTTCTCCTTTCCTTTTCTCTTTCGTTCTTCCTTTTTTTTTTGCTTGTGATCAGAAAAAGAAAAATTAGCTATGCTGGCTTCATCAATAATAATAGAGCTGTTTTCAAAAGGAATCATTTTTACATTGCACTACTCTTCCCAAAAATTTTCCCTAAAAAATATTATTTTTGCCTTGCTCGGAAAGACTGAAATGATCCTGTTTTCTATATATTTATTTTAACACTTTGTCAAAAAATTCCTAAAAAAGAAATAATCAGGTGCTTCCTATTTCCACATTTGTTTACTTCTTTAAGCAGGAAAGGAGAGTGATATATGTATCCTTTCTTCAAAACTAACTTTATTTTTGGCATTTTTGTCTATGTTTTTTAAATTTCCAGTTTCATATTTGGTGCAGTATATTTGATTAATTATAGTGCCAAAAAAGGAAAAAACTCTCAAGGATACAGCATATTTCAAAATATACTGTCAACTGACTGATAAATTAAGTTATAAATAGCAATAATATTTTATATGGCTTATAAATATAATAAAGTCTAAATAAAATAAAATTGTCATCGCTTCTTTCTCAATTACCTTCAGTTGAGAAATAAATAAAAAATAGCATGAACTGTCTTCTATAAGTATGCTTTTGTTTAATTACATAATTCAATTTGCATTTAATAACAAGTTAATTTCAAAATTATTGTTGGTAGCAGAGCATAAACAAACTATAAACTATTGTTTTTTCCTCTCACTACTTTAATTATCATCCACCTCTCTGGATGAAGATATTGAGTCAGAGCAAGGTTAAGATTTTTTATTTAAAAATAAAACTCATTTTATTTTTAAATGATAAATCCAAAGCACAAAGACAACATGGTCAAATTATTCATAAAACAACCTTCACAGAGAGACAAACTGATAAACACAAAAAGTCCTACAGAAAATTTTTGTAAAGTCTCCTGCTTTTGGTTATGTAGGGCATTCCTCAAAAACAAACGTTTTGGTTATTACTCTTTCACAATCCAGCCTTTCTTTGTTTTCTGCTTTGTCAAAATTTCTTCACAGTTCATCCCTCTAGAAATGAAGGAGATACTACATTGGACTTTGGGAGATCATGACTGGAGAACATGGGAAGAAAAGATGAGTGAAATGTAACAACAATCACATGACTGGCCCAGGTGAATTCCAGCCACCCTCTGCCAAAGCCTGTTTTAGTTTCCTAGCTGCTAAAATAAATACCATATAATGGGTTGGCTTAACAAGAGGAATTTATTGGCTCACAGTTTCAGAGCTAGAAGTCTTGCCTCCTCCCTGGGTGATATCTTCTGCCTGGCCGGCAATCTCTGGCATTCCTTGCCTTTTCTGTTACATGGCATGCACAAGGTCTCCTTTCCTTTTTCTTCCAGATTCCATTGACAACCTGCTTCTGGCCACTCACCATGGTTGCTTCTTCTATGCCCAATTTTCTTTGCTTATAAGGACCTCAGCCATACTGGATTAAGGCCCACCCTCATTCAGTTTGGGCATGCCTTAACTAATAACATCTTCAACAGTCCTATTTGTGAAGGACACAATTCAATCCCCAACAGCCTCAAAATGTACCTTTCAACAATATATAGAAGTTTTCTGAAAATTTTTAAAGAAGTTCTGGCTTTCTCTTCAGAGTTTTTCCAATAGAAGTCATGAGGCCAAACTAGGGTCTAATATTTTTGAGAACAGGCAGAAAAGTATTTTCATCCTTTTTACTGCCTTCTAAACAGTCTCCCCTGCATCATTTTATTTTCTACAATTTTATTAAGAACATATTTGTATATGGCATACAACAAACAAATTAAGATCAGTAGTACTAATGTGAATAGAAATAACAATTAAATTCTATATATTAAGTATAGAATACACTTAATTATAATTATTTTATATTATAATGTATAATTATAATTATATTGTACTAATATATTTATTAGTACCTAGTTTGTTAGATTCTAAGTATTCAAACAATAAAACTCAGTATACTTGCCTTCAAACCTTTCAAAATGTACTTGTGAATTTGCAGTAATCATATAAATAAAAATGAGAAATCTTTAAAGTCATATAGAAATAGAGACAACTTAATTTAGTATGAACAAGGAGCATTTGTAATACTAGTATGTGCTATAGAGCTATGAACACAGTGGAATTAAGTTAATTAGAGAGTCAAATTTCTGGGAGAGTACAGTGCATTGTATGCAGTAGGATGACTGTGGGAGGATGGCATGAATGGTGGCAAGGCAGGGTAAGACATATAAAGACAGTATGTTCACAACTTCTTGGTCAGGCTCCTTATGGTCATATTCAAGATCTCAGGTTCTCTTTCAGTTCCAATTCCATACTTCCATAGCATTTTAGTGTGTACGTTGTGTGTATATATACATAAAAAATATAACATTTAGTATATAACTTTAAATATATATATAATATCCTGGCTTTATTATGACTTGTGTCCTCTTATAATTAGACCTGAAGCTTCCTGGAGGCAGGATTTGGATGGAGGCTATGTATATTTTTTTAAATGAAATTATTTTAGAATATTTTTAGATTTAAAGAAAAGTTGTTCAAATGGTTAGCTTCTCTTTCTACTCTAGGGTTTTATTTTGTTTTGTTTTGAGTTCAGTTTCCTCTTTGACACTTGGCTCCACTTATTCTATATCCTTGAAGTTGTCTATGTTACTCCAAAAAATATTAAGGCCATAGAAAAGGAAAGAAAGGAAAAGAGAAAAAGAATTTTAAAAATCCCACACAAGATGGAAAATGTACCCTAAAAGAACCAGAAAGAAAAGAAAAAAGTAAGTAATGAGTGAAAAATCATAAAAAATAAAAAGGATTAGGGATAAAAATTGTGGAGTAAAAAAAAAAGAAAGAAACAAATAAAAGATAGAATAAAATAAAAGACCAGAAAGATGAGATGAGAAGAGAAGAAAATGAGTACCTAACAAGAGGTGGAATGAAATAAATGCAATAGAAGATGGAAAATTAAAGAAAGAAAAGAAATAAACTAAGGAGAAAAGAGAAAGAAGAGAGAAAGAGAAAAAAAAGCAACAGCTACAAAAAAGAAAAAAAAAAAAGGCTTCCCTCTCAGGCCACTTGAAATCTCTGCAGCTACCAGGGATCACCAAGCCTGCTCTCCCCAGGTAAGGTACCCAGGTGTAGAGAAAGGAATAAGGAATTAAATATATAAATAAACAAACCTTAAAAAACAAAATCTCAGTCTAAATTCCCTGTCCTGAGGCTGTTTGTCCTTCAACTCCCCCTGCAGTATCTAGGGTGTCTCCCCCTACCCCCTTTATCACTAGGGCCAGTAAGGCTTTGTGTTTTGGGGGGTTGTTTTTTGTGTTTTTTTTGTTTGTTTGTTTGTTTTTCTTTTTTGGAGGTACAGGGTATTGAATCCAGGACCTAACATATATTAGCAAGAGTAACCACTGAGTTCCAACAGCTCTACCAGTTAAGTTAGACTTCTGAAGGCTAACTTCCTCTGCCTCTGCCCACCCTTTTTTTTACCTCAGGTCAGTTAGGGTTTCTAATGTTTTAGAACTCTCTCAGGCTGTAAGGACCTGTCAGTTTGCAGCTCACTGACACACCAAGATAAACAGATGCCTAGACACCAACAAAAAATTACAAGCCATACTAAGAAACAGGAAGATATGGCCCAGTCTAATGAATAAACTAAAAACAGGAGGAGATGCAGAATATGGAACAACTAATCAAAGATGTTCAAATAAATATCATGAATCAACTTAAGAAAGTGAAGGAAGAGATAAAGGATATTAAGAAGACACTGGGGGAACATACAGAAGAAAAGTGCTGAGAGGGAAATTTATAACCATAAATGCTTATATTAAACAAGAATAAAGAGACCTAACTGCACACCTGGAGGAATCAGAAAAGGACCAACAAACTAATCCCAAAGCAAGCAGAAAGAGGAAATAACAAAAATTAGAGTAGAACTAAATGAAATTGAGAATATAAAAAACACTAGAAAAAATTAACAAAGCTAAAAGCTGGCTCTTTGAGAAGATTAATAAAATTGATAGAGACTAACAAAGAAAAAAGAGAGAACTTGCAAATACATAAAATGAAAAATGAGAAAGGGGATATCACCACTGATCCCATAGAAATAAAGAGCATAGTAAGAGGATACTTTGAAAAACTGTTTGTCAACAAGATGGATAAATTAGATGAAATGGATAAATTTCTAGAAACACACAAGCAGCCTCCACTGACAAAAGAAATAGAAAAACTCAACAGACCAATCACAAGTAAGAAGATTGAATTAGTATGAAGCAGATGTAGATCAAGCAATTGAGATATTGCCTCCCACATGAGAGGTTGGTGGATTCGGTTCCCAGTACCTCCTGAAAAAAACAAAAACAAACAACAAGCAAAACAAACATAAAAACCAACTCAGGAAAGCCAATGTGGCTCAGTGGTTGAATGCTGGCTTCCCACATAGGATGTCCCGGATTCAATCTCTGGTCCCCAGTACCTCAAAAAAAAAAAAAAAGGATTGAATTAGTTATCAAAAACCTCCCAACTAAGAAAAGCCCAGGGCCAGATGGCTTCACAGGTGGATTCTACCAATCATTCCACAAAGAATTAACACCAATCCTGCTTAAATTCTTCCAAAAAATAGAAGTGGAAGGAACATTGCCTAACTCTTTTCGTGATGCCAGCATCATCCTAATACCAAAGACACAGCAAGAAAAGAAAACTAAAGACCAATCTCTCTCCTGAATATGGATGCTAAAACTCTCAACAAAATACTTGCTAATTGTATCCGACTACACATCAAAGGAATTATACACCATGATCAAGTGGATTTCATCTCTGGAATGCAAGGATGGTTCAACATAAGAAAATCAATCAATGTAATACACCACATTAACACATTGACAGAAAAAATTCATATGATCATCTCTATTCATGAAGAAAAAACATTTGACAAAATTCGGCATCCTTTCTTGATAAGAACACTTCAAAAGATAGGAATCGAAGGAGATTTCCTCAACATGATAAAGGGTTACTATGAAAAACGCATAGCTAACATCATATTCAATGCTAAAGGTTTTTCCTCTAAGATCTGGAACAAGACAAGGATGCCCACTGTCACTGTTTTTATTTTACATGGTGTTAGAAGTACTTGCTCAAGCACTTGGGCAAGAAAAAGAAATAAAAGGTATCCAAATTGGAAAGAAACAAGTAAAAATCTCACTATTTGCAGATGACAGGATCCTATATGTACCAAACCCTGAAATATCTAAAACAAGGCTTCTAGATCTGATAAACCAGTTCAATAAAGTGGCAGGATGTAAGATCAACACACAAAAATCAGTAGCATTTTTGTACACTAATAATGAGCAAACTGAGGAGGAAATCAAGAAAAAAAATTCCATTTACACTAGCATATAAAAGTATGAAATACCCAGGAATAAACTTAACTAAAGATGAAAAGGACTTGTACACAGAAAACTACATAACTTTATTAAAGGCAGTCAAGGAAGACCAAAAAAAATGGAAGAATATTCCATGTTCATGGACTGGAATACTAAACATCATTAAGATGACTGCCCTACCCAAACTAATTTACAGCTTTAACGCAATCCCAATAAAATTTACAAAAGCATTTTTTATTGAATTGGAAAAGCTAATTATGAAATTTATTTTTAAGGGCAAGCAGTCCCGAAGAGCCAAAAACATATTGAAAAAGAAAAGCAAAACTGGAGGACGCATGCTACCTGACTTTAAAGCTTACTAAAACGATACAGTAGTTAAAACTGCATGGTATTGGCACAATGACAGACATTCTGACCAATAGAACCAAATTGAGAGTTCTGCTATACATCTCCCATATATGGTCAATTAGACAAAGTCACCAAGCCCACTTAACTGACACAGAATGGCCTCTTCAACAAATGATGCTTGGAGAACTGGATATCCCTATCCAAAAGAATGAGAGAGGATCACCATCTCACGCCCTATACAAAAATTAACTCAAGTTGGGTCAAAGATCTAAATATAAAAACCAAGATCATAAAGCTCCTAGAAGATAATATAGAGTCATCTATGAGATCTTGTAGTAGGAAATGGTTTCATAAATTTTACACCCAAAGCATGAGCCATGAAAGAAAAAATAGATAAATGGGATCTCCTCAAAATTAAAAACTTTTGCACTTCAAAGGAGTTTTTTAAGAAAGAGAAATGGCAGCCTACTCAATGGGAGAAAATATTTGGTAGCTATTTATCCAATAAAGATCTAATATCCAGCATATATAAATAAATCCTGCATCTCAAAAATAAAAAGACAAACAACCCATTTAAAAAATGGGCAAGAGATTTGAATAGACACTTTTCCAAATAAGAAATACAAATGGCTAAAAAGCACATGAAAAGATGCTCAACATCACTAGCTATTGGGGAAATACAAAGCAAAACTACAATGAGATATCATCTTACACCTATTAGACTAGTGGCTATTAAAAAGTGTTAGAAAGGATGTGGAGGAAAGGGAACACTTATCCACTTCTGGTGGGAATGTAGAAGGGTACAGCCATTGTTGAGAACAGTTTGGCAGTTCCTCAGGAAGCTAACTATAGAACTGCCATATGATCCATTAACCCCACTACTGGGTATATACTTTGAAAGCAAGGAAACAAACACATGCAAACCAATGTTCATAGCAGCATTATTTACTACTGCCAAAAGTTGGAAGCAACCCAAGTGTCCACGAACAGATGATGGTATATACATGCAATGGAATATTACTCAGCTGTAAGAAGGAATGCAGTATTAATACAAAGGGACAACATGGATGAATCTGGAAGAACTTATGTTGAGTGAAGTAAGCTAGTCACTGAAGGACAAATATTACATGACCTCACTGATATGACTTAAGCAAACTGAGCTGACTCACAGAGCTAGAGCCTGGAAGATAGGTTATCAGGAGACAGAAAGGGAGTAGAATGTAGTGAGCTGATGCTCAACATGGGCAAAAAACCATGAAATGGTGGAAGGGGGTGTTTGGGCAGTGGATGGGGTGGTGATGATGCAAGAATGTAAGGGGGATCGACGGTGCTGGAATGTGAGGAGGAGTAGGGTGGTGGGGTTGTGTTGCACTATCCATGGAACTGGAGGGAGGGCTGGAGGAAGGAAGAGGTGAACTCTGGGGATTTGTAAGTCTATGGTTAAAATTGCAACTGTTGGAATGCTCTTTTGGCAAATATGGCAGGGGAGGGTTACTGGTGTAGGGTGTAGGATATGTGGGATAGGGTGCACCTGGGGCATGCTTCTGTGGAATATGAAAATGATCATCTTGTCATAGCATGTTATCTCAGTGGGTGGAGACCCACACAATAAACAAGAAAACATTAAACTCCCAATCTGGGGAGTCCTGCTATGTTCTCAATTAGAGGGGCATGAATCTCTCCAGAACATAGGCAGTGACTAATAAAAGAAAACAGACCAATATGTCAATCCCTCAATATTCATGCATGTAACTATGAACCTTATTCTTCAAAACTTGAAACTTAGTGGTTACCATAGGTTCCAAGGGGAGGGGGAGGGAAGAGTAGTATAGATGGAATATAAGACATTTTTAGGGCATTAAAATTGTTCTGCATGATCTTCCAATGACGGATATAGGCCATTATAAATTTTGTCAAAACCTATAAAAGTGTACGGTGCAAAATGTAATCCATAATGTAAACCATTGACCATGGTTAGCAGCAATGCTTCAATATTTGTTCATCAATTTTAACAAATGTCCATACTCATGTAAGATGTTATCAATATGGGAAAATGTGAGAAGGGAAGGGGGTGGGATATAGTAGAATACCCTATATTTTCTATGTGATTTTTCTGTAAACTAGAGCTTCTTTGAAAATAAAGTGAAAGAAATAAGACACCGGGGGGACATACAGAAGAAATTGTCACAGTACATAAAAGATAACAGATAATGATGAAAGACTAAAAATAAAAAAATAAAAAGTTGTGAAATACTACAGAATTTTCATATATGCACACTTATTTTCCTCTGTTATTAATATCTTACATTAGTATGCACATTTGTCACAGTTAACAAACCCAGTATTGATATGCTTTTATTATTTTATTCAGATTTCCTCATAAATTTTCCTGAAGGTCCTTTTTCTGTTTCAGAATCCCATCCGGGATACTACATGACATTTTGGAACTGTAATTTTTATTCTTCAACCCCTTGAATGAAGAAAAATACCTAAAGCATTAAAAGAGCTCAACAAATACTCATGGAATAAGTGAATGATTGAATTAACAAATATTTCCTTAAAAGTTATAGAAGCTCTTAAGTTCCTAAAGGGAAAAGATCAGGAGGTATGACAGAGGGACAAGTGTTGAGCAACATCCTAATTTCATCAATTTAGAAAAACTTTCCATTGAGAGATGGAGGAGTTCTAGAATTATATATCTTGCTTGTCCAAAATAGACAAATATTAGATATTTTCTATCTGAACTCAATAATACCTCAATGGGTTACAATTTACACCATGCAATAACCATTGAAACAGGTTTAACTTATATGTGAAATTATTATCAATAGCTACATACATAAATAATATAAAAAAGTAATGAGGGGTACAGAATGGTATGATAGATATCTGTGAATCTAAGTATAATTATCAAGACCAAGGCTGTCATTTGGACATTAAGTAAATGACACCCCTAACCAGGTTACAGACCTAAAGGAGAAAAATAATCAAAAAGGTAACATGAGACTCCCGGGGATGAGCCTCCCTGGCAACGAGGGATTAATACCAAGTGCCCACTAGCAATACAACTGGAAAAAGACCTTGAATTAAAGGGGGAAAAGGTAAAGACAAATGAGTTCAAGTGGCTAAGAGACTTCAAAGAGAGTCGGGAGGTCATCCCAGAGGTGACTCTTACGCACACTTCAGTAGGAGCTCATAGAACATCTAAGTGCCTATCACCCCACATAGAGGGGCTCCTGAGAGCTCTGGAGACACCCAGGTCCTATATAAGTGGGGTTAGACCCAGAGACTGATGCCTTATCAGTGGGCTCTATTTTGGAATCTGTGCTCCTGAGAGTGACAGAATTGGACTCAAATAAGTCCTCCCTGCACATGGTTCATCAGTCCCTTCTATTCAAACCTATATGTGATGCTGAAGTTTTTAGGTATACTTCCAGAGACTGGAGCCTCTGGCCTACCTATGTGCCAGGTGTGCATGGAATCTCGGTGGAGCTGCAACTCCTACCCTACAGCTCAATGGACTCATCCAAGTCACCTGGCAAGGAGACAACGATGGGCAATGGCCATCCCAGGGAATGGAGAGGGCCTGCATCTGCAGGCAGGATCATCCCACCCACCATATCCATGGAATATAAGCCCTCTCTCACTTGAAGGTGGAGTGGACATCACCATCCCAGTCCCCTCAGGACTGGGGAAAGAACTATGGACTAGAATGGACTTGATGGTATTCTGTTGTTCACATATGGTGATTCTAGCAATGGAAGAAATTATAACAATGAGGTGAAGCCAGTGGCCACTAGACACTTTTGGGGCAGGGAGGGGATGAGCAGTTGAAATACAAGGGCTTCTTTGGGATTTGGAGGTTGTCCTGAGTACCTTTGTGGCAAAACGGATGTAGGCCATTTTAAAATAACACATACCATTAAGAACTGTGTGGGAGAGAGTGTTGTCTACGGGGTGAACTATGGTCTATGGCTAGTGGCAAGGCCCCAGGATGAGTAAGTCCATTGAGTGTGGTGGGCCACACTTGTGGGAGATGTTTGTGTGGGATGTGGTGGGAGGTGTGGGAGGTGGGCAACATGGGAATCCCATTGGGTTCTGTGTAATATTTTGGGTACCTAAGCACCTCTTAAAATATATTTATATATATACATAAATAACATTTTTGTAAGCAAATGCACATATATGCATATACATTTATATATCATTTTGCAAATGTTGGTATGTATTGTGAAAATTTTGATTTTTACCCACAATAAAAAAAAAAGAAAAAAGAACAGAGATTGATGTAATGTTAAAATTACTTAAAATGAAAGACTTAAAATTGCCAAAAAAAAGTAACATGAAAGCAAGGCTCCTTTGTAACATCCTCCCAATCATTTAGCCTTCAGAATCACCTGTTTATTAAAATGCAGATTCCTGGGCCTTACCTCCAGAATGACAGATCCAATAGGTCTGAGTCAGTAATTCCCAGGCAACACTGATGCTGTCATACTTTTTGTTGCATTGTTTAACCTGTTTTCTATCTCCTCTCTGCCCCAAGCTTGGAAAAGAAGCTGAGAAAATCATAAGCAACTACATTCTCTCTGCACTCAAATTCAACCAAGCCTCCTCTCAGGTGAATATTTAGCAGTAGCCCTGCCTCTTATCAAAATGAAGTAAGCTTTTCTAATTTTGTCAGCTCTGCCATAAGACTGACATCAACTACAAGAAATTATAATTCCACTGATATTTGATACTCAGCCCATAACCACAGGCTTTAGGAATCATCTGAATAAGTCATTTTATTCTGTCTTCCACAGTCTTGAAAAAATAAACTCCTTGCCCTCAAGAAACTTAAAATTGTTTTTCAATGACAATTACATAATTTAGAGAACAATTTAAGATATCATATTATCAGACATCATCATGGTACATTTAAGTTTTACCTCCACAACATTCACATGAGATAAAAAGACAGTTTCATTAGTCCCTTTCACTAACTAAGAAAGTAAAGTTCAATGACTTAGCAAGATCAACACAGTACCAGGTAAAATATACTGAAGATTCAAACCCAGGTTTTTAACATTGTGAACTTATATTCTTTCCACTCTTTCCTAATAAAATTTTCAAAACTGTTTTGGAGAAATTAAACACCCTGAGATGTCTGGTAAGTAGAAAGGAGTCCTACATTTCTAGAATTGCAAAGGATCTGAGAAATCACTTGGCGCATAATAAATTTTTTACTCAGGATTGGACAAAAAGCAATCACGTGGAGTAAATATCTATATCAATGCTGTCAGCACATTTCCTATTTGGCTTTAGTTTCATGGTGTATCTTTAGCTCCAAATTTAAAGACCTCCTCAGTATCCATTATTTCCTGGGAGGGAAGTGGTCAGGAGAAAGAGTCAGTGTCCCCAACTGACTTCTATTTTCTCTCTCTTTTATTGTCATTTTCTTTGCTGCTGGCCTTTTCTGATTCTGCAGCTGGTCTGGTTACCTAAAATCACCACTGCGACCTGTCTCTCAGGGTGCTGCTCCCCTGCTCTATGCCACACATAAACCACACATTTCATGCTGGTTCCACTAAATTAAAACTCAAAACACACAGAACACAGCCAAAAATGCAAAGAAATAGAGATGTTTACAAAAATAATATTACAATTTAAATTAAATTTACAGATCAGATTAACTGGCAGGCACTATTCTTCCCTGTCCACTATCTTAATTACAACTATATATAATACCCACCATCCCATGATGCCTGGGAGCCTCAATTTTCTACCAGAAAAATAGGCTATAGCAAGAAAACAACTTGTCCATGTGGCTAGTAAGCTATTGATTTAATATTGTGTTATAATTTCCTAGATCATGAATTTCAACAAATTTTAAAAGCCTATGGGATGAAATTGTATCTTTTTTTAAATCAAAGGTCATGTTTTCTATTCATTGAATTAGACAACAAAGATAAAACAAATATTGATGTTATAATGAAGACCCATAAATACATATCATTCACTGAAAGTATGCTTTCATTCCACTTTTAGCTTAAGGAAGATAGGACTAAAAGCTATTGATCTGGAAAAGAAGCAGGAAAGGAAAAAAGGAGAGAAGGAGGGCATTGCCAAAAACACAGAGGGGTAGTCAAAGAATGAAGGCATTGTGGTGATAATCCAGGAAAGACAAATACATCCAGAAGCAGATTTAAAAAACAAAACAAAACACTGATTGTAGATGAGAGAATATGGCTGATGCACCACAGTAAGATGTCTGAAGGCACCGACTGCTTCACTACAAGGCAGCACTTTAGGGAAAGATGGCAGATAGTCAGCGAATGCCCCAGCCCTTCTCCTTAATGTATGTTTTACTAAAGGAGCCATAAATAGTTGCTCAGGATTCCTTAGCTTCAGTTTCCTTGGTACTCCTCACCCCACCCCCATTAGACTCCCCTTTGAAAAATGCTGCTCTAAATTGTTTTGTTTTATTCTTATATCCATTCAATAGACATTAATTGAACACCTATTAAGTATCAGGAACTGTGCTTGGTACCAGATCTCTTACCTGTTTGAAGGCACAGTAGGAAACTCTCTCACTTTCAAAGCAAACACCACATGCTGGGCTGATAGCTCTACATGGGACACTGATTAACACTTTAGGCAGTGTGGTCTGGGCTTAGTAAGGACAGTTCTATTGTGCTTTCCCAAACTGGGTCTGCAATTACCTTTGTTTGTAACTTTTTTTTATTTTGTGGATTTGGTCTGTTGTCTTCAAGGTGCAATAAAGTTCCAACTTTCTTTAAATTATCAAGAAAATAATTCTACTGTAACTTAAAAACATGAGACACCAGTTTCCCTAGTTCCTTTTCAGTCTACTCCAAAAAAGAGTTGACTCATGAAAGAAAGTCTTTGCTCTCAAGTAGAAATCTGTGATGATGAAGGATCTTCCCATATTTTAAGTTGTAAGCTAATAATTAGCCCGTGGTTGCTTTTAGACTACAAAAGGGAACCAGAGTAGGCTAATTCTCTCTGAACTTTTGATTCATTGAATAATTTATGAAAAGCTTCCCAAGGCTAAAGTATCCTGCTACATTAAGTGCATTATCTCATGTATTCCTTTCGGGGTTCTGGAAATGTTCTGCAAGTTATATATTACTCCATTTGAGTATATTCAGATTCAGAAAAGATAAAGTGGTTGCTCAAGTCATAGACCTAGAAGCAAAACTCAAATTAGGTATGCTACATCCAAAGTCTAGGGTTTTCAGGCTACTGATATTAAAATGTGGGTGTGTTTTTAATCCTGGACTTAACTACTTTTCCAATTTATATTATGCCAAAACTGGGAGCTAAATCCTTGATCAGAGGGCAGGGAGAGCTGAGGGCTTGGTTACCAGAGATAGAAATGGAAATATATTTCTAAGCCCCAGAAATCAGGCAAATCAATGGATTTCTCATTTCCTTTTCCATGCCAATTGTGGAGGCAAATTCTGAAGTGGTGGGACTATATGGTAGGAATATGGCAGCCTGAAAAATTCTTCTGTAGCCAATTGTCTTGGCTACCAAAGGGGCCAAATAAAAGCATGTTAGCATGTCCACAGAGGAAGCTTTTCTGTAACCATCACATTTTTTTGAGAGAAAATGTTCTTTCAGTATCAGAGACTATAACACTTGGTTTACACTTTTCATTCCTAGTCCAAAAATTCTAGCCTGTAAAATATTCAGTTTTGTCGTTATTTTCTTTATCATGAGTACAAAGAATAATGCTTGCTTACGTCCAAGGAATAATTAACTAGATTGAGAGTTTCTCTTATGCTTTAAATGTTATTTAAAACTGTACTGTGAAAAAAATCCATTATTAAAATAACCATCATCCTTGGCATAATCTATATAATATTCCGAAGTGTCAAATGTTGTGCTAAAAAATACGAACAACACTGTGAACCTCTCTGATGAAACCAAGAAAATAATCTAAATGTTCACTCTTTACCTTTTGGAAAATATTTTAAATGGTTTAATTTCAGCTTTGTTCTGTTCTGTTGTTTTACAGTGTCTGAGACTGAACTCATTTTAAATGACTGCAGTGACTATGTATGAAGGGGCATGCATGCATGCAAAGTGCCTTTCTAGATTCCTGCAGAGTAAATTCCTCTACTAAACTACAGAAGAGCTCTACACAAAAAGGTAAAGGAGCAAATTTTTGCAATACACTCTCCCACCAGGAAGCCCCAACTATGATTCCCATAGATATCTTTGAAGAAATAAAAAGGCAAAACTGACTCAGCAGATTGTTAAAAATAATTTTCACCAGGAACGACCAATTTAATGGTTTATACTTTATTATGTGGTCATAGAACTCATACTAGACAGAGACAGATGAGGGTTCTCTATGACATGCTCTCAGGCTAAATGACAAATCTGAGATGGACAGCCAAAAAATAAGACGGCAGCACACATTTTTTGAAAGAATATTCCATTATAACAACACGGCTATTTCACAGATTTATTCATCAAGAATGAGTATTTATTATATATTTTGAATACAATACTGTCCTCATAAAGTTTTTAAAAATGATTATGCCCACATAAATTCCTTTTCTTTCCATAATTGTACCAGTTCATTTACAAATTCCATTTACTGCTTTTCCTAACCCTGACTGCCTTTCACCATATTTCTATACTAAAGGATAACAGTTTTCCCAGCTTACTATTCAACATCCAGATAAATACTGAATAATTCAGAGAACCATTCAGGGATTCTTGTGTATCCAGATGCATTGCTGTGATGCACAGACAATATTTGTCTATAGCAAATATAAAAATACAAAGAATAGCAATTATCAAAAGTCCTTATAGAGAGCACCTCTACATAAATCATATTTTGCTAAAACCAAGCTCAAAAAAATACATTTCCTTTCATTTTACCCAGTATTGCTTTTTTAAAATGTGAACTATTTGTTTCTTAATAAATCCACCATTTAATTTTCATTGACTCTCCCTAATGGAGGTCTGCGCATTTAGAGTAGTGTTTACTCCTGGGTCCTATTTAACTACTTTCTTTATGAATCATGCCTTATGATGAGTTTTTATTTATTAACCACATAAGGATGTATGACTAAAGTCACTGTTGATACTACCTAATTACTGGCTGAGGAACCAAGGCCATGACCTGGGTCAGGAAAAACTGGCTCAGTCACTACCTCTTATTATTTGCTCTGCATATAAAATAAATACTGCCCCTCCAGGATGATCATTCAAAACCTTTTTTTAGCATTGGGCTCTTCTAGAATTCTATCTCAATATTTTCCACTTAATTTTGAAAAATTCTAAAATGTGTAATATAAAATGAAAACATATAATAAATGGATATATGCACATTTTATGGCAAAAAAATATTGGCCATGAATCTTGGAAAATGCACAGATAATGTAATCATCCTCTAGTTACTATTTGTAACTAGAGGTCAAAGATATGGAAGACAAGATTTGGAGTAAATACAATCTATCAAGGTAAACTACACATGTCTTTGGTAAGGCCAACTTCTGTCTTCTATGTTAGCATTATTCTACCATTTAGTGAAATCGGAAATCTTTCCATTCCCAAGGGTTTCTCTCCTTAGGACATTCTTCCTTCTAACCTTCTTAATTTATATCAGTCTTTAGAAAACATTAATAATATAATAATTTTTATGTTATTAAGTGCTTTCACAGGTATTGTTATTCCACTGGATCCTTGGGGGAAAAAATACTCCAGTGAGATACACAGGGAAAACACCAATATTATTCCTATTTTCAAAGTGAGGAAACTGACGCTTAGACAATTACCATTACCATAAGTGGGAGGACCAGGGCTGAAGCAGATACCTCTGACTCCAAATCCTAAACTCTCTGAATTATACAAATTTGCATTTAGTTGACTAAAATACCCAAATACAGAGAGGCCAATTAACACTCTCTATTACACACTTGATATGTATGGAAATATATTCAATGCTCAAATCTACATTTATAATGTCAACATATTTTATGAATGATTTTCTGCTGTTATCCATGGCTTTATTTAGCTATCTCTTCCTCACACTTCCATAAGAGACTATTCTTTGCTTACACAGTATTCGCCTTGGCATCTGTAATTGCATCCTTCCTTATTGGGACTAGAACACCTTCCCCATCTGCTAACCTCCCTTGATTGAATTCCCCAGGCTTTCCAAATACATTGGGATTTCTTCTTTGAGGCAGGGCTTTCCTCTTTTGTTTTTCCTCTTTGAACTCCATTATCAAAATGGTTATTTTTGCCTTTCCAGTAACCTCATTAATGCAGGATGGTGAAAGATAAGGAGAGAACAGATATTAACAGAGCAAAGTGGCTAAATCCACCAGGGCTATTCTCCCTTCATTCTCTTTCTTTGATTTCTGTCATAGGTTCATAGTTTTGTTTTGTTTTTTTTAAGGAAACCCTTAGGAGAGAAAATCATCATTTTGCACTAAACACACCAATATTTCCCTGTTTAGATGGGATAGGTTTGGGATAAGTAATCCATAACCAACATATATTTTTAAAATATATGTCTGATATGGGTCTATCTCAGTTAAAATTTTGACTGAAAATTCTTGTAGAGCAAGACAGCATCTTGCCATTTTTACCTTTTTATTTAAATTAACCCAATTTATTTTGTACCTATAAAACATATGAAAAGATATGTATATTGTCCCCAAAAGAGTAAATACCAAGTCATTTTATCCACTTGGTTTGTCCTAAACTAGTATGCCTACTTAATATCTGGGGTGGGGTATTCAGTAAGAAATAGGAAGAATTCAATATTTTCCTATTCACTGTGTGGAGAAGACAGTGGGAATTAGCTAGAAGATGCTCCATATTTGATACTACTTTTCTACCTTGTCTCCTTTCTCTTTGCCTTTTCTGCCCTATAACCCTAATGGTCTCCTCTCAAGCTCTGTTTAGGAACATGACATGTCCAGAAATAAAGAAGGATGGAGGAAAGAGGGAAAGGGCAATTTCCTGAACATGTTTTATATAATTTTACTCAGGCTTTGTATATGACACTGAAACATTCTCCTCTTTCTCGGGAAAAGACCTGTGGTCTCAAATGCCACCTTGAATGTGGAGTTTACCAGAAAAGTGAGCGCCTTTCTCCAGTATGGCAGAGACCACTGCTTTGAAAAGAATTCCCCATAAGCCACCAATAGGGAGCCTACTGGATTTCTTTGCTGGGTGTCAAGTAGAACTGCAAAGGTGCAACATTATAAGGTTTACACAGTGCCTC
This sequence comes from Tolypeutes matacus, assembly GCA_026826555.1. NCBI lineage: Eukaryota > Metazoa > Chordata > Mammalia > Cingulata > Chlamyphoridae > Tolypeutes > Tolypeutes matacus. Next base: position 34,847,887 of record JAKSZT010053770.1, read on the forward strand.
TTATTTGAAAGACTATGCACTTATTTATAACATTAATTATCTAAATTAATAGATATCATATTAATAAATTAATAGACCAATATCATTTAAGATAGCAAAATATTACAGTCTGAAGTATCCTACCCCTAATTTTTAGTTACCTATAGAATGTCCACTGAAGTCCAGAGAAGTAAATGGACTGTTCATATTGGGCTCATGGGACAGGATGTTCCTGCTATGATACTATGTATGCTTTTTCCTGTTACTGAAGCAAGCACCTGCGGTCCAATAAGCATTTGCTTCTTCAGATTGCATCTCCAGTGTAACCTCTTAGTCAATTTTGCTAACTAAATTGCACAAGACATATGAACATTCTACTTTCCGGGAACTCTAAATTGTCATTGTATAAAAGCAAAATTCAGTGCATTTTCAGCTGGTACCATTAAATCAAAAGGGTAAGAAAAGCTGAAGGAAAACCTTGTGGAAGTTTTCAGTCCAGGGCACACAGAGATATTAGTAGCTTTATTTCCACACCATGTAACACATCTCATAAAATCAGTTATAATTATTTCTTTGATTAAGAGAAACACAGTGAAGATGGGGCTGACAATAATATTATGCATAATATTTAGCTGTATCAGAGACTTTTGATATGCTTTTACCAAATTATAAACTCTCTAATGAATTATTAAAACATGATACCTTGAAAAACAATGATATTGAACTATCAAAAAACAAGTACCCCAATAATGATGTATAACAGATTAGTACCAGATACAGCATTATGTTCGCTTGCCAAAACTAGCAGCTTATCCACTTGTCTTCACAAGAAAATCAATTCATTTACTGTACTTATTCTGGTACCTTCATTTGTCCATATTCCATCACATCAGGTTTTTTTTACATCTTGATGTATTTAATCATTAACATTGCAGAAATAAGCATTTTGATACATCCCACAGTACACCTTCTCAAATCAAAAGATTTGCGCTAATGCTGGATATGATCTTTAAAATATGTTACAAATTTAATATCAATGCATTTTTATTAAGTTCATATTAGTTACTAAAGAGAATTATAGAAAAACTTCTATTTACTGTAAGAAGATACCCATAGCTTTTAGCTACTTTAAAAATGAGACGTTCTATAGTCAAAGACCACTTATTGTCTAATAAAAGGACAAAAAGACCAATCCTGTCATATAAAAATGAGGTATTTCTTTTTGTTTCTACTTCTGATAAATATTCCAGCTATATTTTTTTAAAAATCACACTTTTTGTACTCTGTACAGTGGGGGACAATTTAAAAGCTTACACAATTTAAAAATGGTTCTTATGTAATCATTATTGTATCTATTATCTGTCTCAATAGTTGGCATTAATAAATACTTCCTGATAATTTATTCCAATTTTCATTTAACTCAGCAGAGTTACTTTCTCAGAGTGTAGGTTCTGTTTGTTTGTTTGTTTGCTTGCTTGTTTGTTTAGAGGAGGAATCACCAAACCTATTCCATGACTCACTTTTAATTGGTCCTGATGCAAAATCTCTCTTTTGATGATTTATTTATTAGTATGCTGCTGCTTTATAAGACAGAGTTGCAGAAAAAAAAATATTTAAGTACTCTTTAATAGACAGATCTTCATTAGAGCAATACAAATTTACATTTAAAAGAACAGATGCTAGTGAACACTAATACTTTAGTAAAAATAAATCAGTTTACAAGGATTGTCATAAGCTCTACATTTATTTTTTGTCATGCACAAAAAAAAATTCTAATTATCAATTCAACTAGAAGGCTAATTTATATTTGTTGTTAGTCATTGCAATTGCATGGTTATCAGGGGTAAGGAATCATTTTGTTATCAGGGGTAAGGAATTTGTTATCAGGGATAAGGAATCATTTTGTTTCTCAAAAATGTTCTTCTCCTCTCCAAGCCCATTATGGGAAGAAAAATGCCAAATTTGCACCTCAATTTCTAAAGCCCTTCCCCAACATTCCCTATCACCCATAATGCATAAAAAGGTATTTAAATACCAACTGCTCACTTGGTGGATTCAGTCTTTCAAGGCTTTTTCCAACCTGCTTCCTACTTACTCTCTTCTGCTTGTTCCTCTAGTGATGTTTGTTCCTCTATTGAGTGAACTTATTAATAAAACCTAATATTTACAAGAAAGAATAATATCTCTAAGTTGACATATGATTTTGCACTATTTTCAGATGTGGTAAGTGTGACATATTAATTAGGGGTATTTGAAATCTTGGGTCAGTTTTGCAATACATTTTTTAAGGATCTTTGGAGATCACAGACCTATGCTAAATGACTTTAATTTTTTTTTTTAATTTTTAACGAAAGAATATAAAAAGATGACCTACCTTTATGTGACAGGCGTAACCGGGGGTGGGTGGTCTCAGCTGTGTGACCTCCTATCCAAAGTTCCAGTAAGTAACCGCACAGGAGCAAGGTGATAAAGTGCCCAGCAGATGCCATGCCGCCGGTTCTCAGGGTGCAAGCCCTCCGATCCCCACTTTAAGGCGGGTTTGAGTTTTACTTAGGACTTCCTTCCAGGGCAGCGTGCGAGAGGCTTTGTCAGAAACCGAGTGTGTTGTCATTAGAAAGCACGGTCCCACAGTGCCATTTGTCAGGCTCTATTTGTATATGTAAAGTCTCTCTTTCCTCAGGACAGTTGTTTATAAGCCGGGAGCAAGAGGACATTCCAAGGAGTGAGTCTTCAGAGCCATGTCCTGTCTAGACCTTTCTTCAATAAATAAGCCGGTAGATCCAGGCAGAAGCTGTATTTTTGTGTCACTTCTGCAAGCGGTTCATTCAGGGAAAAAGAAAAAAAAAAACACTCGAGCACACTCACTGCCTTCTCCCGTGGAGCTCTTCTCTTCTGGCTCGTGGAAGCCTCTCAAAAGTCAGCCTCTTGCATCGACTTGCCAAACAGCTAGTTTTAATTCACCTTTCACCTTGCTAATTAAAAACAAGAAGTGCCATTCCCTCTAGGAGTTGCAGGATCCACCCAGCAGGGATGCCGTTCTGTCAGCGCCCTGTGTTTATAGGGAAAGTTCAGCCTGGGTTGAGCTGCGTACTTGCTGTTTCTAGGAAGTATTTCTAGTCCACGTGCCTCCTTCTGATCCTCCCAGTCCTAACTGGCCCAAACGAAACTCAGCAGCAGGAGAGAAGTCCGCGATTCAATCGGGGATGGGGGTGGCCGTGGGGGTAGGGGTGGGGGTGGGGGTGGGGGAACGGGAAAAGAGAAGATCAAGAGGGGAAATGATACAGGCTGATTGTTTAAGAACCTGTAACAGACAAGGATGGGGCGTCAGGAGGGCTTTTAAAAGCACACTCTCCAAGATTAATCCTTTGTTTGAATAAATATGAATTCATTTTCAAATAATCTAATTGTCAACATTATAACCAATTTAATTTGTTCAGTGTCTCCATAGAAGTTTTTTTTTTTTCCCCTCATGTTTAAGGATGTTTGTATTGATTCCATCTTAGAAATGTTATTTCCAAGTCTTACAAGAAAAATGTGTTTCAAGAACTTGAAAAAAAAATGTCTGTGATTGTTTCATAGATGAGTTAAGACTAACAAGTTATTTTGCTTGGGCAAATTCTTCAAATCAATTAAAAACAAATTTTGTTTTCTAAAGCAAATAAGAAACTGACCTCGAAGTTTAAGAATAATTAAATTTTTGGAGCAGTTTTCTCCTTGGTAAGGTAACTTGGTATCAGAAAAATTGAGATTCTTGGTTTTTAATACCTGGCAAAGCAGGTGTTAGAAAAGTCAGCATGTGAAATACCTTAGGATTCAACTGCCATGCATTTTCAGTTTATTTTCCAAGACCGTATGTTTGTGTAAATAAGCTTAACACAATAGGTGAACTTTACAATCTACCTTCAATCAATCTCAAAAACTAAACCAAACACTCTGTAGCTGTTGGCATGGAAATGAATGGCATTATTTTAAGATAGCCATAAACTTGAATAGACATTTGATAATGTAATAGCTGAGAGTGAAATGGTAAACAAAGATCTCAAGTAGGATAAAATCGTTTTCTTATTCTTCATTTTAAATGGTAATGACTAAGGACAGTTTTTGAGACTTATCTTTTAAAAACCATGTAACTATAGTGAAAAGATAACATATGCTGTCCCAATATCATGCATTATATATAAGCAAATATACAGGCAAGCATTCTCTACCCATTTTCCTAGCATATGTTCTTGCACAAGCAGAGTGTATGTAGTAAAATGTAAATGTCACTGGATATTATAAATAATTAGATTTTCAAGGTCTACAAAAGATAACAAATTCTAAACATTATTTAACAGTAAAGCAACATGAAGTATTTAGAGACTTTTAACCTGGGGTGGTCCCCTTAGGCGTTTGCATATTTTAAAAGCCAGTCTGATGAGCTACAGACCTAGAAGTTGTTCTAAATGTGATATTCCGTAACTTTGGAACCCTCTTGTACTTTCTTCCAGGATTAAAGTAACTAAAAAGTAAATAGCAGCTTTTATATGTGTTATCCAATGGTAGGAGTCTGGGAAAAGTAAATGTGGTGCCTGTAACTTTTATTACAAATATATGGCTACTATCACACATCTGAAATTTTACCGAATTTGTCCGGTGCCTGTCCTAACTCTATTATTTAATTGAAACAATGTAAGACATTACAACCATTTTATTATGTCACACACACACACACACACACACACACAAAACCACATCATTAAATGTGAGTAAATGTTTGTTGCTTTTTTTATTTTTTCAAACAAGCACTCCCTCCTGCCCCCCTCCCAGTCCAGCGATAAGTGTCATGAATGCCAGATGCATACCAAGATTCTTCTTTGGTTTTACATGTCATCCTTCAGATTACTGTAGAGTAATTTCAAAAGTCCATGGCAGAATAATGGGTTCCTTAAAATGTGCTTTTGTTTATCCTTCAGCCACTAATGTCATTGGCTTATTTCTTTTAAATCCTCTATCTCTTTTTACCTTTCTAGTGTATAGTAAATATATAGATGAAGACAAAACATAACCGTACAGACTTCATGTACTATTTATATTTTTAATACATATAAAAACAAATAAAAATTGTAAAAGTTTATCTGTGATCACTTAAAGTATTCTTGCAAACTATGGGACATATTACTCACCAATACCCTCAAGAACAGCCAATCCTTCTTTCCTTCTTGGGTATATTGGATACTATACTTCCCAGTTATGCAAAGCCATTTGACTGGTTCTAGACAAAGAAATGTGAGCAGAAGTGATGTGTGTCCCTTCTGGACTGACAGGCCCCTTAGGGACAATGAAATGCCCCTAAGCATTTCTTCTGTCTCTTTCAAGACCTGTTGGCCCCAGAGGAAGAAATGGTGGAATCATGAAATTGAAGCATCTTGGATTATTGAACCACTGCAAAGGGCAAAGTTACCCAGACCCACAGCAGACTTCATATGTGCAGAAACTAAACACGTTTGTTTGATTTTTGTTGTTGTTATTGTTACAACAGCATAGCATAGCCTCTCCTGACAAACTTTACCTACTAGAGCTTGGAAAACTGTGCTGTTGGACAAGCATCAAGAAGTCACTGATCCTGTCTTTCTTCCTGTCACTAAAACTTACATCAGCAGGAGTTAACTAATGCAGCCAGGCTGAGATCTGAATTCTTGGAGGCTAAGTAAGGGGTAAAGTGATTGCTCATGTCACTTCTAAAATGAAGAGGTATTTGCTCTTAGCTTTCCTAATTGAATATTTACCCAAAAATTATGTCATAAACAGTATTACACCTCAGGGAGATTATGCTTTAAACTATTAATAAACCAAAGCAATGATGAACCCTTTTTGTACTCAAGATAAAACTTCCCTGTGGTAGCCATGGCATTTCAGCTTTGCTAATCTCTCTTCTACCTCTGCAGGCACTGCTATCCCAATGATCTCTAGTCTGGAGCATCTCAAGTGTCCCACCAATATGGCCTGCTATTGCTGCTGCAGCTCCTGCCACTACTGCTGCTGCTAGGTTTTATAAACCAAGCCTGCTGACACTTTGATTGTTAAGTCTTTTCTGATGCTTTACCTCACAGAATTTATGAGATATATGTCTGTGTTGACTACTTCCAACATTCAGTGATTGAGGAAAAATGAATGACTAAATTATGTTCCTGAGTGTAGTCCTGGAAAATGGTATCCCAATAGTACCCTCTCGAATCCAATCCAGTCGCCTATATGAAAGAGGTTTGGCTGATGGTTGATGCCATTCTCATGTCATCACTTACACAGCTAAGAATTTCATTTTGACCACCTCTTTGAAAAAAACAGAAAGTCTTATAAAATTTGAGCAAATTTGATATTTTATAAATTTTCAGATAATTTCCTTCTGACTTATCCTCATCTTAGTTTTATCTTCATTTCCTTTAGGACCTTGCCAATAAAGAAGAACAAAAGAAGCATTTTGAGGCAGGCACTGGCTTTAATTGAATATAACCATAGAATAGTGATGTTTCTCAGGCCCTCTATGACAAAATGAGATTATTGTTAAGTGTGTCATTACTTCTGAAAATCTTTTCAATTTGTAGGTCCATTAGAGGTTCCTCATGTGCTCTTCCTTGTTGGTTATATAGAATTCCTAAAACAGGCAGAACTCCAATCAGTTGAGTTTTTAAAAGTAACAGGAACGTCTTCCTTACTAGATTGTGATTTATTTGTTTCTATGACTGTTGTAACACATATATGTGAGTTATTTTTGGGTACTGATGGTGAAGTGTTTATGATCCTAATCCATGACATAAAATCATCAATACCTAACACTGCTTCACATCCATTCCATTTTAATGAAATAAAAATAATGGTTACTATTAATTTGTTGTTTTCTACATAGTAAGCACTTTGCAAAGCACATTCAAATATAACCTAATTTAACCCAGATAACAACCCCATGCAATAGGTACTATTTTTATTGCCACCTAACAGATAAGGAAAATTGCACCACATATATTAAGCAACTTGCCTCAGGTTGAAATACTGGTAAGCAGCACAACCACCATTTTAAACCCAGACTCTGTGTTCTCAATCACTACACTTGTCTTCTCAGAGAATAGTATTAAGATAAGAATTCATAAAGGTTGTTCCAAATTACTACACTAGCAGGAATTTATCTCTAATAAATTTTAATAATCAAGTATATATAGTTTTAAAATGAATACCTTACAAGGCAGTTAGTGGGTGTTTCAGTCAACTATCAGGCTCTGTGACTGAACTTACCAAATAAAGCCTCATATCAGAGATTGTCGGAGAGCTGAGCACATTCTGTGTTCATACCATTTCAGGTTATGGAGTGCCCAGCTCCACATTTTAATGATTGGGTTGGTTGATTTAATACTGACCCTTGCAGGCTAAGTTTGACTAAAATTTTCTTAGCTTGGTAACCAGGCATAACACTGGGGCTAAATCAGTAGGCAAAATTATTAAAGAATGAATTCATAAGGAAACCAAGGAAACAAATATTTGAAATCAATCATCTGGTAATGATTATTCTTATTTCTGGGAATATCATATATATATGCATATGTATGTTTGTTGTATTTATATATTATATATATTATTTTTTGTATAGTTATTTATTCAAGTTAAGGTTACAAGAGGAGAAAACATTTCCAGGGAAGGATTTAAGGATAAGGAATCACTTATAAATACTTACTGATGTTTATATTATTTTGTCTAAAAGATTTCAACATTTTCAAACAACTTTACCACTAATGTACCTTAGCTAAAGACAACATTTTGTACTCTGTTCACTAAAGAAATGGACTCAGTATGAGACCAATAATAAGTGCTATAAACTGCAATAAAGAAGTTATCTATTCACTGGCTCCTTTAATCTCATTAAAGAATTTGAGACCACCCATATTTTTTGTCATCCTGGAAAAAAGTGGTCCAATTTTTTCAAGGTCAGTTTCTGGACTTACAAAGAAAGGGAAGGAAGGCAAGAAGTCAGGAAGAGAGAAAAGAAGAAGAAGGAAGGAAGGAAGGAAAAGAAATGAATAAGAGAAGGAGAAAAGGAGGGAAGGAAGAAGAAAGTGATAATTCAATAAAACAATTTTTAAACTTTTTCTCTCCTTTATTTTAAGTCTGAGTCCTCTTTTATTTTCCCTATAATATCTTTCCTTTCCATCATTTTTAACATACCACTGCTGAAATCACACCAAAATCAATTGGCATGGTGTAATATATGCAACAAATATTTATTGAGCATGTGTTATTTGCAAGACACTTTACACAGGCTTGAAATATTTAGAGACCAAGAAATAGTTTCTTTTTGTTAATGTTTGAGTAGTTTCTTTAGTTATTCACTTTGTTTAGAGAGAGCATGAATAATGAATGAATAAGCATAAAGTGAAGAAAACAATTGTGTTCCCTAATGAAAGAAAAGAAAGGATTTAAATAAAGCTAATGCAATTGTCTATTAGTCAGTTGGCAAGAAACTAAGCAAAAAGGCCAAATATTTTGTAATGTTTTAGAGTATCTTCAATTGTCATGTAGTTGGCAGTTGAATATAAAACTTTATACATCACATAAAGCTGCCCTAAACTCAATAAATATACCTGTTTCACATTAGAAAAAATCAAAACAAACACTTAAGTTGTGAAGAATCTGACAGGAAAGCAGTATTCAAAATAAATCACATTTTGGCTTTGAAAATGAAATTTGGAGTTCAAAGGAATCAAAATGACTAAAGAAAAAACCTGGCAGGCATCCTATGAAGCTTCTTTCTCCCCAGGGACTTCCTTTCCTTAACACCATTCCAAATAACCAAGGAAGAGAGGAAACAATGCATGGAAAAAAGAATATTATGTCTAATGTCTTGGTGTGACCCCAAAGTTGAAACAAGAACTCTAAACTCATCAGTTAGTGTCATCTTTTATTTAGCTTTCCTATAATTTCCACAAATCATTTGGCAAAAGTATTACACATGAGCCAGATTTTATATAAGGCAAGATTTCAGGTATAGTGTCTCTTTATTTGGAGCTGTTGTTTTATAAGTATGATTCTTTTTGATGGGCACTATGAGGGGTGGTTATTGTGCATTACCAGGTAGTTCTGGTTTGTAATGTCCCAGTACATAACACTAGCACCATGTGGAGGCCAGCACTGGTACTACATATTTTCAATTGTCAACAAAATCATGCTACAAACTTAATTTGTGCTCACAGTTTGTTTCCTATTACGAAGTAAAGAATATGCTTCAGCTAGTGATAATGTCACATTTTATGTTCTAAGCATCGTCACTTTTCATGTCTCATATAATTAGATATTGCTAGTAAGGGACAAAGGACTTAATTGTTCCTTGCAGAAAAAGACTTCTTAAGAACATCAAGACTTCAGGAAATAATTTTCACAAAAGGCCCAGAATTTTGAAGAGATGACCTTAAATGAGTCAGAAATAAGGTAAAAAATGGGAAAATATGTTTTTTTCAAAAAGTATTGATTAAAATCTGTCAAATTCAGTTGAAAATTTTATTATAGAACTGAATGTAATCAGCAGTGATTTCATGACTGTTGTGTCACATACCTAAAGCACACTAATACTACCATTACTATTACTATGGGACAATGGGCATAACTACTATGTGTACTTTTTATGTATAATCACATTTTAAATAGGCAATAATGCAATACTATGAATGGAAAATATCAACTGCTCTAAACCCCAAACCCACTCTACTTCCTTGCCAACAAATAAAAACAAAATAAAACAGTGTATTTCCCCAGAAATCTAAACAGAAAGATTAATTTCAACCTTTAATTTCTCTTAGTATTACATAGGGCTAAGAAATTAATATATTTCCAAGGAAAAGTTAGTGTATTTTGTAGAGATTTTCCAATTATTAATTGCAGGAGAATTTCAATAAATCACTTAATATTCTGGAGGTGTGCTGCTTATCACTGTAAGGAATGGTATAGAAGTGGAATTTCAATTAAAAACTATACACTTTGAAAGAAATTCCAATAGCTAAGCAAGAAAAGCTAATTAGTGCATCATAATCCTACATAAGCTTGATAAGCTTTATCCAGGACTAAAATAAAAGAAACAATGTTTGTGGCAAATAAAGGTGAAAGCCAATTTAAAAGATTTCCCAAGTGATATGAAGTTTAGAATAAAATGTCTACCAATTATTTTCAATGACACAAGCTTTAAAGCATGAATTAAAAACCACATTTATTTCTCTCTAATTACTTGATTTTTAGAAGTATGTTAATATGATCATTACTGACATAAGGTCTTTCCAACTTGTTTTTCATCTTTCCTTGATAGGTGGCTTCTATCTCATGGTCCACCCAGATGTCACATCCTCTTTCCAGCCAGCACTGTTTAAGAATTAATTTAGAAAGGAATGCTCTCTTCTTCTATGGATATTTTCTAGCAGTCTTCATGTTCCTGACTTCTGAATTTTCTAGTGCCACAGGATTCAGACCTGGGATCTCCTCTGCTCTCTATTTATATTCCCCTCCTATAGTGGTTTTGCAACATGTTGATTAGGTTAAACCGAATTACCTTTCCCAGAATTCCCTTCCCATATGCCTCAGGTTGGATTGAGCTATGGGTGAGATTCTCAGGAGATCTGGAGGGCAAAAGGGAAACAGTAGCTATTTTGTAGCTCACATGTTGTCCTTTATCTGCTGGTTTACATCACTGGCTTGAAGCAGCAACAGAGCCTACAACTGCTCCACCTTCCCTGGAATCTCCATCAGCGTTTCTGTTTCCTGGGTCAGGTGTGTATGCTTAACTCTGTGTCTAAGATTTCTTGCTTCTGCAGGATATCCACGCCACCAAGTTCAGAGGCAACAAGAAATGAAGTAACAAGGTTTTAGCCCCTCTGCGTGGGGTATCAGTTTATGCTTGTGGATTACAGTTTGTTCATTCTCTCCTCCATTTACATCCATTGTCTCTTCTAACTGCCTGCCCCAGGCACTTCAGATTCTAGCATCAAAGGCAAGGAAGGACAACAGCCTGACTGGAAATGCTTAGCCATCTCCCACAATAAACAAGGTTAAATTGCTGTAACAAATCCATACATATTTCCTAGTAGTTCTGCTTCTTCAATTGAACCCTGACTGATATACCCATAGTAATCTCATTCAGGACCATGGCTTTTCATAACAGCTATGTGCTTGGGAACCCAAATTTAAGTCAATAAACTCAACCCTCCGCCCCTTCCACTAAATTGCAGATTTGTATATCCGATTGCTTTCTAGACATCTCTGCTTGGATGTTTAATAAGCATCTTTATGTTAATATGGTCACAGCAGAACAGTTGGCTTCTTATCTGCCCTTTACCCCTCCATCTGTAAACCTACTCCCCATCTCAGTAAACAGAAAGGCCTAGGTCTCTTCCCACCAATGCTTCTCTGCCCCACATCAATAGGGTAAAAGTCATACCTTTCTAGTGGTCTCTGAGGCCTTTCTTGATCTGGGCTTCTGCTGTGTGTTTCACCTCATCTTTCATCTTCATAGTTCTCAATCTGGCTAAGCACACTCCCAGGTTCAGGGCTTTTTACTTACTGCTTCTTCTGCCAAAAAGCTCTTCCATCTTACATCATAATGACTCAATTTTTGTTAGAAACTGTTATGGATTGAATCATGTCCCCCACAAACACATGTTCAAGTCCTAACCCCAGTCCTGTGGATGAAAACTCATTTGGGGGTCTTCAAAGATCTTAATAGGATCTTACTCCAGTCTGACTGGAGTCCTTATAAGCAGAGGAAGTTTGGACACAGTAGCAGGAGTAGGAGGTGACAGAAAGGATAGATGGCCATGTGATGGAGGTAGAATTGGGATAATGCCAGCAAGCCACTACCAGAATGCTATAGACTTCAGAGAAAGCATGATCCTGCTGACACCTTGACTTTGGACTTCTAGTCCCTCAAAATGTGAGAAGATAAATTCATTTGTTTAAGCCAACCAGCCTATGGTATTTGTTACAGAAGTCATGGAAAACTAAGACAGAAGACAAAAATTTGAGAAGACATAATTATTAAGAAAATAAATTTAAATATAAGTATTTATAATTTATAATGCTGAACACTAATTTCTTTTATTTCAAATATCTACAAATCTCTGTAGTGATGCTTCTAGACTGAAGAATTTTTTAGACTAATATTTAGAATGAAAAGACGTTTTTGATTCTGCTTTAATAATATGTAGCTGTGGCAGTTTGATGTAATTATGAATTCCAAAAATATAACTGGATCATGCTTGTAAACTGATCTGTTAATCTGGGCATGAGTAGGTTAGGATTAGGGCATTGAGCCCCACCCCTTGGTGGGTGGGGAATTGAATACAAAAGGCAAGGCAAAGGACAGTTGAAGCAGTCTTTTTGAGAAGCAGTTTTGATGTTGGAAAGAAGGCCCCAGGAGGAGAGAAGCAAGCCATTCGCCTGATCATCTACAGCTGACCTTGTGGAGGAAACAGGAGCTAAGCCGGGAGAAAAACGCAGCCCCGGGAAGAGAGGAACCCAGAAGCCTGAACCCTGGCAAACGCCAGCAGCTGTCTTGCTCCAACACGTGGCAATGAACATTGGTGAGAGAAGAAACTTAACGCTTTATGGCCTGGTATCTGTGAACTTCTACCCCAAACAAATACCCTTTATAAAGACCAACCCAGTTTTGGTATTTCACATTAGCACCCCTTTGGCTGACTAATACAGTAGCTAAGTACCCAATAAAAATATTTAACTTTTCTATGCATTATTTTCTAGCATCTATAAAATGGAGATGTAATAATAAGTAGGCTTAAGTGGGATAAGTGTTTTGAAACTGATATTATATTTTATGCATTATATTACAAACATTTTCTGTATTATTTTTATATTAGTATTAACATATTAAAATCTTAAGTTCACCCATTTCAACTTTTTGGTATTAAAAATATGCATAAAATTCTACCTCTGTGTTAGGTTTTTATTATTTCTATATTTAAACAATAGGTTAAAATTTTTTTTCTCAAAAAATTGTTTTTCTCTTAAGAGCTACCTCTTATCAACTACTTCTGAACATAACATTACAAAGAGCACAATTGATTTTTCAGGATTTAATTAGCTTGGCTTTCATGTCATTCCTAATGTTCCATATTTTCAGAGACATTGCTGTTAAGATATGGAATGTCTCCTGTGTACTGTTGAAGAAATGTAGATACCAGGCAACTCAATACCTCTCAGTTCCCACTTATGAAATGAATGATCTTTGCAGAAATACAATCTACCGACTCAGAACAAAAGAAAATTAATATCTGACAGTCAATATGAGAACACTTTTAGTGTATTCCCAACAAGGTCAGAATTTAAAGGAGTATAAAATGCTTCTGAAAACCATGCTGAATTAAATCTGCAGATAATAATATTTTATAAAATCCATATCTTCAAGATATTCAATTTATTCTAAGGTTTTCTTTCTTTATAAAATAGATTCATTGAGGTTTCTAAAAAATATTCTTAACTTACATATTGGGCTAATAATTTTTCTGGCCAAATTTATACTCCTTGATTAGGTGACATTACCATTAAAAGGCTGGGTATTTACTCATCTCACTACGTACTGAGCATTAGTTCAAGAATGACTGAACAAATGAATAAAAGAAAATATGTCAAGTTAAAATTAGTTTAACTTCTATTATTTTCAGAGATTAACAGTTAAACCTCAGGTAACCTTTTAGGGTGATGGATATGTTAATTCTTGAGTTGTGGTGATGGTATTACAGGTATATACATGTGTCAAAATTTATCAAATTCTACATTATAAATATATATATATTTGTTGTATATCCATTATACCTCAATAAAGCAAGTAAAAAGAAGTTAATAATTAAAATACAAGGTAGAATTTTTTAAACTTAAATTGTTATTAAAGTATACTTCACTCTAAATAGGCCTATTATAGAGAACTTTAGAAAATAAAAACATGTTAAATCATTAGGCTCTGTTCTGAATAAAAAAGATAATCATTTAAAATATATTTGAAACTACTTCTCACTCCTGACATAAACAAAATTTCACCTAAAAAATCATCTTTCCTTCCTTTCAGGAATGACCAAGACCTTTTTGTGCTGAGATTGAAGCCTCAAAGTCCATGCCATCTACCAACAGGACATTGAGATTTCCCACCCCTCTGGCCCAGATGATCAGAGAAGGCAGCCACAAGACTGCATCATGATCAGTACCCATTCTCCTCAAAGGTAATTACTCATTTTTCTTCGAAGGAAGCTTATGCCTTTTGGATTAACCACTTTCTCTCCTTTGATGCTGCCTATAGCCTACCTATCCACTTTCATCAAACAATTTGGCACTTGTCTCATATCGTTTTAAGTAATTTAAGTATTCAAATGGCTGGCTTACATAGCAACACTTTCAATTTCTTGACTTTCTCATCACCAATGATTAGCTTCTCCCTAGGTGCAAACCTGAGCATTTTTTCTACAGAATTGCTTCTACTTCCCAAACCATTAATTCTGTAACCATCCTCTAAGCATAAACACCTCTACCTCCTGTTTATGAATCCTTCCATTCCTAACCTCAAGACTCAGATAGTAAATATTTTAGACTTTGCATGCTAATGGGTCTTTGTCTCAACTACTCACTTGTGCTGCTTAATGCAGAAGCAGTCATAGACAATATGTAATCAGATGGGCATTATTGTGTTTGAAATATAAAACCATTTCAATGAAACTAATTCGTTAAAGATTGAATTTTTAAATAATTTTCACATCACATAATATCATTCATCCTTTGATTTTTATCAGCCATTTAAAAATGGAAAAGACTTTTTGAGATTGTGGACCATACAAAAAGAGGTGATGAGCCAAATTTGACTTGTGGGCTGTAGATTGTGATCCCTGCTATATCTCATTAAACCCTTACCTGTTGATCTTCTTCCAGTCCATCAGCTCTGTCCTCTCTTTATTTCCTTCTTTATCTTGCACAGATGCTAAGATTCCCATATTTCAATAATGCTATTGCCAATACCCTAAGCACCTTGGTCCCTCTCTTTTATTTTTCAACTGTTTAGTATAACACCAGCCTTGTATTAACCCAATTGCCAGTTTTCTCCATTCCTAGACCCAAGTAGCTGGACACTGCTGCAGAAAGTAATGAAAGTCACATTAAATGTATAAACACTAATTCAGTTGGGCCCTCTACATGGCACAGAAAATGTAAGATGTTTTGGTAATAAACTCATGGTCCCACTCTTCACAGTACTTTCTTCCAAAGCTTTTCTTCTCATATATGTAACCTACCCTGCTTCCAAACCACTCTTCATTCATAATAGATAACCTGGCCACTTATTTCACAGAAAAAGCTAGAAACTTACTCCAATTATAATTTCCTCCTTCTATGTGGCTATATCAGATGTAGTGTCCCTCCTTCATCCGTCAGGATCTCCAACTGTACCTTGGATGTCATCTCTCAGGAACTTTACATTATTAATTGCTCTCTCTTTCGCTTCTTCAACTGTTCTTCTTAAAGTAAATGTTTAAATGTGCTCAAGTCTCTCCATCTTAAAAGCAAAGAAACAAACTAACATAAAACTTCAAGTCCCCATTCCCTCTACTATTTCCACATTCTTTTCTTCCCTGTTACAGCAAAACTTTTAAGACCGCTTTACTCTTTCTACTCTTCATCCTTCTTTTTGTTAAAGTAAAATAAAATGCCCTTCCCCTCACATGGGGTATTGCCCAGAGGACCCCTTTTCCAAGAAAGAATTTATAAGAGCGCAAAAATAATTAACTTGCAGGGGCTTTCTGAGGAAATAGAACAATGAAACACATCCCACAGAATTGCAGATACGCAACACCTGGTGATAAAGAACTTTTGGTCCAGTAGAGCTAGCATATAAGAATGGATAAGCATACCATACTAACAAATAACTTATATCTGTATGCTAGAGAGAAGGAAAAAGAATAGCAGCTACGTTCTACAGGGGAAGCATAGAGAGATTGAGAGATGATGAGTGTTGTTTGTTGTTTATTATTATTATTGGAATAATGAAAGTGCTCTAAGAATGATTGAAGTGATGATTGCACAAATATGTGATTATGCCAAATACCATTGATTGTACACTTTGGTTTTATGCCTTATTAAAATGTACCAGTAAAATTGATTTGTTAAAAAAAATAAATAACATAATATCTGCTCCCCACTCTGTAAGATACCCCCATAAGTGATGAAACTTAACATCAGCCAATCAGAACATTTCCTCATTTGCTTCCTTGCTTGCTCTATGTAAGCTTCCCCTTTCCACCCCCTTGGCAAGCACCTTCCGACTTTCAGTTTGGCACTGCCTGATTTGTGAATCATTTGTTGCCTAGATAAACTTCAACAAAATATTTTTATTGCCTCAGTTTATCTTTGACATTTTTGAATTGCTAATCTCAAGCAGGTCCCTCCTATCCCATTGTATTAGTCAGCCAAAGGGGTGCTGATGCAAAATACCAGAAGTCAGTTGGTCTTTATAAAGGGTATTTATTTGGGGTAGAAGTCCACAGTTACCAGGGCATAAAGTGTAAGTTTATTCCCTCACCAAAGGCCATTGCCACATGTTGGAGCAAGACAGCTGCCGACGTTTGCCAGGGTTCAGGCTTCTTGGGTTCCTCTCTTACCGGGGCTGCGTTTCTCTCTGGGCTTAGCTCCTCTCTTTCCTCCACAAGGTCATCTGGAGACTATGAGGCTTTCTAGGCTTTGCTTCTCTCCACAAGGCCAGCTGTGAACTCCCAGGCGAATGGCTTGTCTCTATCCCTGGGCCTTCTCTCCTTCCTCACCAGAACTCCAACATCAAAACTGCTCCAACACTGTCCTTTGCCATGTCTTTTATCTTTGATTCCCCCACCCATCAAGAAGTGGGGCTCAACGCCCTATTGACGTGGCCCAGTTAATGCCCTAATCATAACTTAATCATGCCCAGATTAGCAGACCAGTTTACAAGTATGATCCAATATCTATTTTTGGAATTCATAATTACATCAAACTGCCCAATGGCTACACCAATCACCAAAATAGGTGACCTATGGCTTCCATGTCACTATATCCCTGCTCATTTTTCAGTTCTCCTAAAAAAATTAAACAACAAATAAATAAAAAAAAGAAAACCACCAAATAAAATTGAGAAACCAAGAGTATATAAATCTCTTATTAAGAAAATAAATACTAAGATTCAGTATGGTCTACAGTCATTTCCTTCCCTCCATTTAAAGAGCTATACTTCTCAATACCTATTTTATAAACATTTAATTCTCAGGAAAAGAACTCTTTGACCAAGAATTTTTTTAAAATATCATTATCAATAATCATTTTTTACATTAACTTAGAAATAGTGAACACATCAACTATGTTTTTTTGAGATAAGTGTATCAGTTATTAGTCTCAGGTATTTGAGACTAGATTCATCCTATTTGCATTTCTACTCTTTGCTTTTCAAATATTCCAATACATCTACATAAAATGTCACCTTATGGAATATTGCTGTGTTACAGATCAGGGGTCAGCAAACTACTGCCTGCAGGATAAATATGGACCACAGTCAGCTAAGAAGAGTTCTTACATTTTTAAATCATGGGGAAAAATCAAAAGAACAATATTTTGTGATGTGATATTATAAGAAATTCAAATTTTAGTGGCCATAAGTAAAATATTACTGGAACACTGTGCACCAAGTTGCTATGTGGTGTGTCATGGGAATTCCTGGAGAGATTGCAGAGATCTGTGCCACCATCAAAGACTTGAAGGATACAGGGGTTGTGAACCCCATCACATCTCCATTCAACTCTCCTAATTGGCCTGTGCAAAAAACAGATGGATCTTGGAGGGACACAGTTGATTATCATAACTTAACCAAGTGGTAACTCCAATTGCAGTTGCTGTTCCAGATGTGGTATCATTGCCTGAGCAAATTAACACATCCCCTGGTAATGGTATGCAGCTATTGATCTAGAAAATACTTTTTCTCAATTTCTGCTAGTAAGGACCACCAAAAACAGTTTGCTTTCAGCTGGCAAGGCAATATACCTTCAATGTCTTGCCTCAGGGATATATCAACCTTGGTACTCTATGTCATAATATTGCCACAGGGACATTGATCATCTCTCCCTCCCACAAGACTTCACACTGGTCCATTATATTAATGATATCATGTTGATCGGACCTAGTGAGCAAAAAGCAGTAACTACTCTAAACTTATTTTTAAGGCATTTGAGTAACAGAGGTTGGGAGATCAAGCCAACAAAAATACAGAGGCCTTCCACCTCAGTGAAATCTCTAGGTGTCCAGTAGTGTGGGGCATGTCGAGTTATCCCCTCTAAAGTAAAGGATAATCTGTTGCATTTGGCCCTTCCAATGACCAAAAAAGAGGCACAGTACCAAGTTGGCCCCTTTGGATTTTGGAGACAGCATATTCATCATTTAGATATGCTACTCTGGCCCATTTGCAGAGTTACCAGAAAAGCTGCTCATTTTGAGCAAAGTGGCCATGGTGGATGAAGGTTATGCATGAGCTCAGCAACATGGACTTCCTCTCACCAAGGCCGACTTGGCTATAGCCACTGATAAGTGCCCAATCTGCCAGTATCAGAGACCCACACTCAGCCCCCAAAATGGTACCATTCCCTGATGACAAATTGATTACATTGGACCACTTCCATCATGGAAAGGCAGTGATTTGTTCTAATTGGAATAGGCACATAATCTTGATGTGGGTTTGCTTTCACTGCATGTGATGCTTCTGCTAAAACTATCATCTGTGGACTTACAGAATATCTTACCCACTGTCATGGTATTACACACAGCATTGCTTCTGATCAAGGAACCCACTTCACAGCAAATGATATGCAGGGATGGGCACAGGCTCATGGAATTCACTAGTCTTACCATGTTTCCCATGATCCTGAAGCAGCTGGATTGATAGAATGGTATAATGGCCTTTTTTTAAAAAAAGATTTATTTTATTTATTTATTTCTCCCCCACCCCCCTCATGGTTTGCAATCACTGTCTGCTCTCTGTGTCCATTTGCTGTGTGCTCTCTGTGTCTTCTCGTCTCTTCTTTTTAGGAGGCACCGGGAACCAAACCTGAGACCTCCCATGTGGGAAAGAAGTGCTTAATCACCTGAACCACCTCATTCCCTGGTTTGTTGTGTCTTTCATTGTCTTTCCTCTTTGTGTCTCTTTGTTGCATCATTTTGTTGCGCCAGCTCACTGCGCCTGCCCAACGCATCAGCACACCTTATCCAGCGCCAGCTCACCTTCTCCAGGAGGAACCGGGAACTGAACACAGGACCTCCCATGTGGTAGGGGGGAGCTCAGTCGCTTGAGCCACATCCACCTCCCAGGAATGGCCTTTTGAAGACTCAATTACACTGCCAACTAGGTGGCAATACCTAGCAGGGCTGAGGCAATGTTCCCAGGAGGCTGTGTATGTTCTGAATCAGAATCCACTGTATGGTGCTGTTTCTCTCATAGCAGCAAATCAAGGAGTAGAAATTGGAGTGGCACCACTCACTATTACTTCTAGGGAATCACTAGAAAAATTTTTGCTTTCTGTCCCTGGAACCTTAAGCTCTGCTGCTCTACAAGTCTTATTTCCAGAAGAAGAAAGGATTCCACCAGAAGACACAATAAAGATTCCTTTGGACTGGAAGTTAAGACTGCCACTTGGCCACTGTGGGCTCCTCATGCCTCTGAATCAACAGGCTAAGAAGGCAATTGCTGTACTGTCTGTGGAGATTGATCCTGCTATCAAGGGGAGATAGGATTGCAGCTACACAGTGGAAGTATATAAGTGTTTGCCTGAAATACAGGAGATCCCCAAGGGCGTCTCTTAGAATTGCCATGCCCTGCGGTTAAAATCATTGGGGAACTGCAACCGCCTAATCCAGGCAAGACTACCAATGGCCCAGAAACTTCAGGAATCAAGTTTTGGGTCACTTCAAGGTAAGGTGCTTGCTGAGGGTAAAGGGAACATGAAGTGGGAAGTGGAAAACCATAGTGGTAAATATAAACTACAACCATGTGACCAGTTACAGAAATGAGGACCGTAATGGAAATGACTATTTCTGCCTTGTTTTGTTATTAGTATGTTTGTATATATACGTAAAACAAATACCTTTGTTTTCTTCTCTTTATCCCCTTATCATATGATGTAAGTTTTATTAGTTTCATGTCATAGTATTTAATTTATCAGATGTCAAGTTATGAGTGAATATTACCCAAGGGCTTGCATTCTATTTTCGGGAGATTTAGTGCATTTCCAGTTGTAGGCAGGACAGTTGCATATTGTTAGGCAAATATATATATATAAGTCTGTTATTGTTTTTATTTAGAGATTAATAGTATGGCTTAAGATGATGTGTATGGCTGCCAAGTTGACAAGGGGTGGACTTGATGGTTAGGCTCATGTATCAACTTGGCCAGTTAATCATGCCCACTTGTTTGGTCAAGCAAACACTGTATTGTACTGTGAGGACATTTCATGGACTTAAATCATCAGTGAGTTGATTGCATCTATGGCTGATTACATCTACAATCAACTGAGGAGATTGCCTTCAGCAATGAGAGATGTCTCATTCAATCAGTTGAAGGCATTAAAAGGAGAAGTAATTTCAGCAGTCAGAAGAAAGAATTTCCATCTCTATTTCAGACAGACAGCTTCTCCTGGGGAATTCATTGAAGACTTTCATCAGAGTTTCTGGCTTGCAGCCTGCCTTATGGAGTTTGGACTTGTGCATCCCCACAGGTCACATTAGACAATTTTATAAAATCTCATAATTGTTACAGATATCTCCTGTTGGTTCTTTTTCCCTAGAGAACCATGACTAATACAAAGGTATAGTCATGCCTTTTCATTAGACCTAAACTCTCCCTTGGGCTGTGGCATGGAACCATATTGAAAGGTCTGCAAACAATAGAAAAGGGGTGAGCGGTAGGTGAGGGCTGGGAAATGGCAACTAGGTGTGTCCTGACTTCCCCAGCAAACATAGACATGCCCAATAATTTACATATTCCCTGTGACGGCTTTTGTACTGTAACTGCAGGATTGGATAATTGAGTCAGAAACTGAATCACCCACAAAGTGAAATATATTTACTGTCTGGCTGTTAAAAGAAAAAGGTTTTGATCTTTGGTCAAGATCTTCACTTCTCAAAATTTCATAAGAGGATCTTTTTAATATGCAGATTCTGATTCTGTTAAGTATGGGATATGGCCTGAGAGTCTGCATTTGGAAAAAGTTCCAGGTGATATTGATACTGAACTGCATCCAAGAATTAAAGTGAATTTTTCTGCATCAGCAGATTGTATTTTCTAATATAATAATTTATGTAATATTAAATAGAATAAAACATAAATAGAATAAAACATGCTTCTAAAATATTAATAAATATGCATATAATAATTATTAGATTAAATGTTACTTAGTTCTTTCCCTTCTTTAGGAAAATTACCTCAAACTATTTTAAAAATCAAAAAGAAAATAGTGGGAAGCAGATGTGGCTCAAGCAATTGGGCTGCCGTCTTCCATGTGGGAGGTCCAGGGTTTGATTCCCAGGGCCTCCTGGTGAAGGCAAGCTAGCCTGTATGGCGAGCTGTCCCAAGCAGAGAGCTGGCACGTGCAGAGTTCTGGCCTGCACTGAATGCTGGCCGGTGCAGGCTGCTGCTGCTGGTGTAGCAAGATGACACAACAAAAAGAGACACAGAGGAGAGACAATAAGAGACTCAGTAGACCAGGGGCTGATGTGGCACAAGAGACTGAGCGCCTCTCTCCCACTCCAGAGGGTCCCAGGATCAGTTCCTGGTGCTGCCTAAAGAGAAGACAAGCAGACACATAAGAACACACAGCTAATGGACACAGAGAGCAGAGAACAAGCACAAAAACAGTGGGGGGATGGGGGTGGGGGTGGGAAATAAATAAATGTTAAAAAAAAATAGCTCTAGTTAATTATTGTAAAGGTTAGCTATACACTATTGGAGTAGCTCTATGCCTCTCTTGCTTACCAACAAGTCACTGATATAGGAACAAAGTAGGCCATTTTGTTGGGAAAGCTTTCTCAGGAGGGAGATAAGGGGTTACATACTCTGCTCTATGGAGTGCTCTTTGTTTAGATCCTTCCTCCCCCCTTTCTAATTTGCTTCCTTTTCCTTTAGGCTAGTTTGGTAAGACCGAGCTTGTGATTACTTCTTGGGAGCCCCTCTGTCCTTGGAAGTTTTAGCAACAAAAGGGAAAGAGGCCTGGAGTAGCCATTTAAAACAGCAATTCTGTAGGCTTTAGTGAGAAATATTGTTTTACTTGGGTCAGGAATCCTTGCCTCTTGTTAACAAACAAGGATACTCCTAGGGACAGGATCAGGAAAAGGGCCACTAAACCAAATTCTAGTCTAAACTTTAAGAAGGTCAGTGGAATCCCCAAAGTACTTTGGGATCAAAGCCCTTGCCATAAAAATAAACAAATGCATAAATAATTTTATACTTCCTATGCTGGTTTAAGTCTTCTATAGAACCCAGAAAATCCTGTTCTTAAAGCAAACTCATTTCTGTGCCTGTAAACCCACTGTAGATGGGACTTTTTTATTAGATTCAGTTAACGGACTTCTTGAATAGATCACTTTTTATCAGATTGCTTCATATAAGAGCATTTGATTAGATTGCAGGACCCAGGGTGGGTCATAATACTCTTATTGGAGTCCTTTGTCAATGGAGGACTAAAAAGCTGCAGACACAGGAAAAACACCACAGAGTCAGAAGGAGAGGTCCTGGAGGCTGGAGACTGGAATCAGTGGAGCACAAAGGCATGGAAAGATACTTCCAAGAGGCTGAGAGAAAAGGGCCGTGCAGAGTAAGAAGCTGAAGCAACAAGGCCCAAAGGAGAGGAGACAGATAACCAGACACTGCCATGCTGAGTCTGAATTCCCAGCTGAGCTCGGGGAGAAAGTGAACCCGGAGGAGAAGGCAGAGACCGGCACAGCCACCATTGTGCCTTGCCACATGGCAGTACTCCAGGATCACCAGCAGTTAAACGTCAGTGGATCGCCAGCAGTCAAATGTCGATGAGACAGCAACTCTGATGATGCCTTGATTTGGACATTTTCACAGCCTCAAAACTGTAAGCTTTTAACCTAATGAATTCCCATTGTAAAACCCAATCCATTTCTGTTATATTGCTTCCAGAAGCTTTTCGCAAACTAACACACTTCCATTTACACAGTAGTTTCTTCCTCGAAAATCTAGTACATTTTTAAAACATGCCAAAAATGTATTTTGTTTATATGTAAAATAGAATGAAATTTTAGGCCTAGATCATTATAAACAGGTATTACAAATATATAAATGCTTGGCAAGACATCTCAGTGCTATGTGGGAAGTTTTTCCTTGTACCAAACTGTCCTTGCATTACAAGGTGACTAGTATCCCTGGCTGTCAATCACTAAGAATTGTAGTGTCTCATAACCATTGTGAAAACTGAAAATGCTCCCACAAATCCCAGATGTCTACCAGCGGTATATTCCAGTTAACAACCATGCTAAAGAGCAAGGATTCAAAATGAGCAAAAATGACAATAATTATTATAACAGATTTTGAATAAGTTACCTTAACTTTTCTGGCAATGAGTTTATTTTAGCTACTTAAATTACATGTCCTTTTTCTATCTTATCCTATCTGTTTGAAGTTATTTCTTCAAAAGCACTATAACATACAAAAATTGAATAGCATTAATTATAGGCCTACCTATCTTTCCAACTAATTTCAGACGTTCTTGTTATCATCTCAGTCTTCTTTCCCAATCTGATTCTAAGCTTGGTTAATAGCTAATTTTCTCCACACACTCATTCATTCATTCATTCATTCATTCATTCATTCTTTCATTCAAATTTTACAGTGTATATCTACACATAGCACAGCAATCAGCATTTTCTTTATCTGTTTTAGCCTTTAAATCAGAACATATTATCTGATTATGTTATCTATGAAGGTAAAATTAGGATGTTTTTCCCTTAATGAATATGTTCTAATTCAATAAATGTATCAATATTATTTTATAGTATTTCCACCAATTCTTTGAAAATTAGAAATTTCATACATCCAAAATTCTTATACACAAGAAAACCACTCACCAACTATTGGTATCCGGTCTTATTCTCTTACGTTTTAAGTAGATTTCTCTTTGAAGATCTAGTTTAAATTTCCACTAAACATGAAACACCTAAATGGATGGCATAAGAAATCGATATTACTGCTCTCCTCCATAGAAATTATATTTTCTGGGAAATAAGCCAGAGTCTGATCTAATTTATCTCTAACACTTTAACTTTGAATACTTTGTTGTATATTGCCTTACAAAATTTTCTACAAACAGTAATATAATATATTCTATCTAAATAACATGATTTTAATTTAAATATAGTTATGGGTACTAAAAATTTTATAGAAATATCTGTTAGAATTAGAAGAGCTTTAACTCTTGTGGTGATTTGAAACTTTATGTACCCTAGAAAATCATGTAAAAGCTAATCCATTCCTATGGGTATAAACCTATTGTTAAGTAGGACCTTTTTTTTTTTTTAAAGATTTTATTTATTTATTTATTCATTTATCCCCCCCTTGCTGCTTGTGCTCGCTGGGTCAGCTAAGCACGCCGTGCGGGCGGGCTTGCCTTCACCAGGAGGCCCCGGGAACCGAACCCGGGGCCTCCCATATGGTAAACGGGAGCCCTACAGATTGAGCCATAGCCGCTTCCCAAGTAGGACCTTTTGATTAGGTTACTTAAGTTAAGGTGTGGCTCAGGGTGGGTCTTAATCCTCTTGCTAAAATCCTTTCTAAATGGAATGAACATGGAGAGAGAGAGAGAGAGAGAGAGAGAGTGTTAAGCCACAGAAGCAAAAAGCTGAAAGCAGTGAAACCCAGAAGAGAAGTGAGAGAGCAGCCGATGCTGACTTGTGCCTTGCCATGTGACAGAGGAGTCCAGGATCACTGGCAGCTAGTATTCAGGAAAAAAGCATTGCCTGATGATGCCTTGGTTTGGACATTTTGCACTGTTATCTTATAAGGTAATGAACTCCCATTGTTAAAAAAACCAACCCATTTTATGATATCTGCTTTCAGCAGGAAAGTAAACTAAAACAAAATCCTTCCTAAACAACTTCATTTTTATTTATAAAGATATTTATGGATATTAAAAATTCTATAGAAATATCCTTTAGAATTAGAAGGGCTTTAACTCCATGATGATAATTAGTAGAACTGTATAATATATCAACTTTGCAAATAACTAACTAATAAAAAAAACTTTTATGAATTCCTTTTTTTTTTTTATTGTCACCAAACACTTTTTTGAAAAATGATCATTCTTATTACCCTTCATTTGTTTTCCTCTTTCCTTTATCCTCCATAGAATGTGGCTATTAAATGAAAAGAATCACAATGGAAGAGTGATTTCTAAATAGAGTTAGAGTAGTTTTTTTCTCATTTTTTGTAATTTAGGATAGGACTCCAAAGTTGATTCATAAGTCTAAAAACAGGACAGAATTTATTTTTTGCCTTTCTAAAGGAGAATTCACTTCAACTTTAAGAGCACTTTAAATGACTGCTCTGACAACCTGGAGACCAACGAGTTTGTCACAGCTCTGGAAATGGAAACAGCTGGACTGGTTAACTATTGTGATTCAGACTGAGTCACAGGCCCACACCTAGATGGAAACTGTACATCCTGGGGGATTTAGAAGATCCCTAGAGTGTGGGATTCCCTCTGAGACCTACCACCATGTCTCAACCAGCCCAGGTGTCAGAGAGTATTTCTAGCTCCTCTTTATTATTTTTCCTATGTTTCCCCATCCCTTTCATCATAATTTATAGGATTCTTTATTTACATTTCCAATAAGTACTGGTGAATATGAGTAATTGCAGAAGAAATTGAGATGTACCCAGGACACGCTTGACATGACATACTCTCAGAGAAAACACTCAACCTTCCCATACTTTCTTTCAGTCTAGGAGTCCGGAGAAGTCCACATATTTCTGGAGTCCCCAGCAGCAAAAGCACTTCATGCTGAACATACACGCAAATTGACTATAATGAAAATTTAGAACTCTGTCCCTGCCCACCCCATTCCATTTTATAAAAACAATGGTTAACGGTACATGCTTGCTCTCCATTAACTCTGTATACTACAACTACTCTGTGAGGTGGACATTTTTTATCATTCCCATTTACTTATGTAGCTGGTAATTGCTGGAACCAAAAATTGAACGAAAGATCTTTGACTCCAAAGCTCAAGCTCAGTTATAATGTTTTCCTGAATAAATAATTTAAATTTTAAGAAATAAGAAGCATATACACTGTGTAAGATTAATAATCTAATCAACAAATATAAATTAAGCAAAAACTGTGCCAAGCACTGTTATGGTTACTGAGAATTCAGCAGTAACTAAAACAAGTCACCTAATGAGCTTATATTTTCTTTAGTGGAGAAAGAAAATAAATAAAATAAACAAGTAAAATAGATTGCATTGTGGCAGATAAATGCAATAGAGAAAATTAGGAAACAATAGTGAGTTATAGAGATGTTGAAATTTTAAATCTTGTGGTCAGTGTCTCCATGACAAGGTGATAATTGAACCAAGACCCAAAGGTGGTGAGGAAACAAGCCTTTCCCTATCCTCAGTCCAACCCACTCTCTAGGGAAAATAGCATTCCAAGCTAAGGAGGCAAGTTCAAGGGTCCTGGGGCACCTGGAAGCATTGCTAGAGACCAGGAGAGTGAGCAAGAGGGTAGAGTAGTAGAAGATGAGAACTGAGAGAGACAGTGAGGCGGGGGGTGGGGGGAGATTTCATTCTGAATGACCAGAAGTTATTGAATGTTTCAAACAGAAAAGCGACATAATCTGATTTATGTTTTGAAAAGGATTATTCTGGCTTTTACATTGACTATAGACTTGGGTGATGGGTGGCAATTTATTCAGCTGGGAGACCAGTTAGAAAACTATTACTAATCCAGGAAAGAAGTGCTATTTGCTTGGATCAGAGAGATAATATTGAACATGGGGTGAAATGATTTGGATTCTAAAAATATCTTGTGGATGAAACTGAAAGAATTTACTAATCAACTGGATATAGGGTATGAAGTAAAAAGATGAGTTGAGCTGGAGCATTTGCAAGAATAGATCGTTTTTAACCAAATGGGGAAATTAGTGGATATAACAGGTTTAGGTTTGGGGCAAGGATCATAAACTCAGTGTTGGATACTTTTACACTGAAATCTTATTAGACAGCCAGGTAGAGATGTCATGTCAGATGTGAAAAGAGTTCTGGGGAAAGATTAAAGCTGAATATATAAGTTTAGGAGTCCTTGAGAATAGAGGAATCCCTAAGCAATTGAATTGAAAAGGTAAAAAAGAGAACTGGTTTCAGGTCTGAGGTACTGACCTGGGGTACTCCACTGTTAAGATGCCAGAGAGAAGAAGAGGAAATAGTAGAGAAGATGGAGAAGAAACAGCCAATGAGGTGGGAGAAAAACCAGGTGACTATAGTGTCCGGGAATCCAAATGACACATTTGAAGAGTAAAAAACTGGATAGACCAAGTAAAATATAGTTGAGAAAACAAGCATTAACTTTAGCAACATGGAGGCCATTGGTAACCTAGACAATGGCAATTTGGTTTGAGTATTGGGGGAAAAAGTCTAATTGAAATGGAATGGCAGACAATAAAAAAGAGAAATTGAAGATGGTGATTATGGATAACACAACATGTTTGGCAATGTTTCTTTACTGGAGAAGAGAGATAGTGGGCAATAACTGGAAAGAAAGAGAGGTTTGATCTTTTGTTTTGTTTTGAGTGGGAGAAATACGTGTGTAGGTTGATGGAAAAGAACCAGTAAATAATAAGGGGAAATTGTGGCATAATGTTCTTGAGTAGGTTCAAAGGAAACAATCCAGTGTATAAATGGACTGGTTGGCCATAGTAAAAGCATGGACTGTTCATCTATAATAATACAAGAGAAGGTAGAGTATAAAGTACAAATGGGTATGTTTTGTGTTATCAAAGCTCATCCAAGTTCATTTTTTAAAAAGATTTATTTTATTTATTTATTTCTCCCCTCCCTCGTTATTTGCACTTGCTGTCTACTCTGTGTCTGTTCATTGCGTGCTCTCTGTGTCTGCTTGTCTTCTTTTTAGGAGGCACCAGGAACCAAACCTGGGATCTCTCATGTGGGAGGGAGGCACCCAATTGCTTGAGCCACCTCTACTCCCTGCTTATTGTGTCTCTCATTGTGTTTACTCACTGTGTCTCCTTGTTGCATCATCTCATTGTGTCAGCTCACTGCACCATCCCACTGCATTAGCTTGCTGTCTTGCTCGTGTTCTTTAGGAGGCACTGAGAACCGAACCCAGGACCTCCCATGTGGTAGCGGTCACCTAACTGCTTGAGCCACATCTGCTTCCCTCAAGTTCATTTTTGACTGCTTCAAATTTCTAGTTTAAAAAAAAAAAGATTATCATATAAAAAAGAAGATAAGGAAGGAGATGTTATAGGTTTGAGAAAGTCAGCTATTAGAGTGGAAGAAGGAATGGGGCAAGGACAATAGTATTTTCTGGCAACAGTTAGGGCCCATTTGAGATTAGTGATTAAGAAATTAAAGTAAGATTGGTCAGCTTCATTGTGTAATTTTCTACAGTTCTCATATAGCTGCATGGATGCAGGGAGTAGGAGGAGTACTGAATTCATCCAGGAATGCTGTTTGGCTAAACAAATTTGGTGAAGAAAGAATGAGGCAAGGAAGTTGAAAGAGTGTGCAAAAGACTGATCATAACAGTTTACCATAAAATTTAACTGGGCTAAAGAGGTATGATAAAATGAGAGTTGGCAGGAGGGAGTGTAGAGATGGTAAAATCAAGGAGTACAGGCCTCAGTGAGGATGTAAAGTTGCTGGAGTCAGTGTAGTGGAGAGGTGATTACTTTAATAACTGAATCAACTGAAACTATGGCTACCTCAAGTCAAAACTTATAGGGACATGCCCTAGCCAGAGTACCTAATGGAAGGCTAGTTTCTGGGACTCTTATATATTCTGGTTCAGTATTAGCTTTAGATAACCTAAGATTCCTTAAAATGATTTATTTAAGATCGAATAGTTTTCTAATTGTCCAAAAACGAGTCTCTCACCCTTAAAAACTTAATAATCAGGTACTTATAGGACAGGATTAGGCAATTTAGAATATTTTTGAGGATTTTCTTGCACTAGAGTAGTTATTTCATTGTCCCAAATTAGCGGTCAAATAACTATGTGGGGTCCTGAGAGTTAACTTAAAAGTTTTACACAGTGAGAGAACCACTGTGAAGTTTGGAAAATACCTGGTAGTGCTGGTCTCCAGACAAGGGACTTTATTTTCACAACTCATCTGCATACTCTACTTCCATGCTTTTGGGGAAATACAAGTAATTTTTATTTTTAAAAAATGTGGGTGGGAGCAGATGTAGCTCCACTGGTTGAGCTCTTACTTCCCATGTATGAGGTCCTGGGTTCAATCGCTGGTACCTCCTAAAGAAAAAGAAAAAGAAAAAAAACGTGTGGGTGGTCTTCTTCTAAACCTTTTTTTTTTTGCAATGCTGTGTTGGTTAATTTCATGTGTTGATTTGGGTAGGCTACAGGGATCAGTTGTGTGGTCAAGCAAACACTGGCCTCATTGTTACTGTGAAGGTATTTCTTAGATGGATTGGCATCATTAGTCATTTGATTGCATCTACATCTGATTGCATCTACAATCAACAGTACCCTCAACAGTGAGGGGAGTGTCCTCATCCAATCAGTTGGATATCTCAAAGTGAGAACTGAGGATTTCAGAAGTCAGAAGGAATTTCTGCCTTTTCTTCAGTCAACCAGCTTCTCCTGGGACATAAAACTTTACCTTCATCTGAGTTTCCAGTATGCAGCCTGCCCTCCAGAATTTGGATTTGCCATTCCCTAAGATTGAGTGAGCCAAATCCAATAATAAACCTTTTAATATTTATATATAAATACATCCTATCAGTTCTGTTTCTCTGGAGAACTCTAACTAATACAGATTTTGGTACTGGAAGGCTATTACAAACACTAAAATTTGGAAAGAGCTTTGGAATTAGTTAGGGGCTGGAAGAATTGTGAGGGTCTTGATAGAAAAAGTCTAGATTGCTTTGAAGAGACTGTTGGTAGAAATATGGATGTTAACAATGCTTCTAATGAGGCCTTAAAAAGAAATGAAGGATGTATTATTGGAAACTAGAGGAAAGGAGACCCTTGTTATAAAGTATCAGAAACTGGAAAACTTGTGTTCTGTTGTCAGATGGAAGGCAGAACTAGTAAGTGATGACCTTGGATATTTAAGTGAAGAGATTTCCATGTCAAGTCAGAAAGGTGAGGTCTCATATCTCCTTGTGGCTTATAATGAAAGGCTAGGAGAAAACTGAGACCTGAAATCAAAAGCACAAAGAAACAAGCAATTGATGATTTGGAAAATTCTCGGCCTACCCAGATAGCATCCTCTGAATCTAGGGCCAGAAGTAGCTATATTAAGCCCCTTCCTGAGTTCTTAGGAGGTGAACCCCAGAGAACAAGGCTCTGTGCAAGGGTTTAGCTGAACAGTCCTTTGCTGAAGAATATGGGTGTTTGACTCATGGATCCAGTCATCCATTTCAGAGGAAGTCAGGGTTGGAAATGCAATTATCAGGAAGGAGCTGTGGAAAATCCTTTTAACAATGGTTTGGACCGCCATGAACTGCATGCAAAGCCAACATGTTTTTTTGTGAAAGTTGTATGAACAGAAACTCTACCAGCCTGAACTGAAAAGATCAGAGAAGGAATAAATTGAAGGAAGAATAACTTCAAGGGCAGAAACGTGGAAGCAGCGATCTAGACTGAAAAGATCTCCTTGGGCCAAGAGAGGGCCCACCCATGCATGGGGAAATTGTGACCCTCCCCTGCTTTTGGAAGGGGCAGGGTTTCTGCACTGGGCAGAGTTCTGCTACCAACCCAGTGCTCAGGGAGGGTGACCTACATCCCTGTTTTGGGGCATAGCAAGGCCACCATTCCAGTGCTTAGAGAGGGTGAGCCCAGGTCCTAGCATTGAGGGTGAGCATGAACACTGCATGAGTATTGGAAAGGATGAGGCTACCACTCCAGCAGGTCTGGAGAAAACAGGTTTAGAGATGACTCTCAGACCTTGAAATCTAATGGAATTAACCCTCCTGAGTTTTGGACTTGTTGGGACACATGACCCCTGTTTTCATTCCAATTTCTCCTTTCTGGAATGGGAACGTCTATCCTATGCCTGCTCCACTATTTTATTTTGGAAGCAGGTAACTTATATTTTAGGTTTCACAGATCCACAGATGGAGAGGAAGTTTGCCCCACAATGGGCCACACCCATAACTGATTTGGATGAGACTTGGGGCTTAGAGCTGTTGCTGAAATTATTTAAGACTTTTAGGATATTGAGGCAAATGTATTTTGCATGTGGGAAGAATATGTTTTTTTGGAGTTCAGAGGGCAAACTGTGATAGAATGAGTTATGTTCTCCAATTTAGACATGATCTTAATCTTAATCACATTCCTGTGGGTGTGAACCCATTGTAAATAGGACCTCCTGAAAATGTTATTTTTATTCAGGTATAACCTAACTGAATGAGGGTGGGGCTTAATCCAGTTTACTGGAGGCCTTATATTGAGAAAGAAAGTAAAAAGCCACAGAAAGAAACCAGAGCAGGAAGTGAGCAGGAACCTGAAAGAGAAAGGAGAGGACATTGCTCTGTGACATTAGCGAAGGAACCCCAAAGATTGTCAGCAACCAGTACTACAATGTCACAGACGTTGGGAAGCAAGCATTGCCTTGCTGACACCTTGATTTTGAACTTCTCCTAGCCTCAAAACTGTCCGCCAATAAATTCTCACTCTAAAAGCCAATCCATCATTTGGTATTTGTCATAGCAGTCTGGAAAATTAAGACAAATGCAAATTAAACATATATCAGAATTTATATGGTCAGTTTATACTTTTAAGACAATCACTGTTATTTATTGGTTTTATTTTATGCCACTTTTTATTTATTGCTTTCAAAATGATTTCCTTCCTTATCACCCTATGGGCTTATTGAAGTCAGAAGCATATTTGAATGGCAGTACTTACTGTCTTTGTTGAGGACATTTATCCCACTATATATTTTCTAAGAAAGTTTCTTTGGAAAAGTGGAGGCTTCCCCTATAAATTAATTATAGTATTTCTGATTTTTCTTTAGGCAGTGGAAGAATTTCATTCTTTTTTCCCCAGTTATTATAAAGGATAACACAGCACTTTGTATTAACAGAGCTAACTTCTTATGAGAAGTTGGCTTCTGAAATATGTTGAAATTTGAGATGCCATGTAGCTCACCTCTTCAAATTATGACCTTCCAAACCCATAGAAATACTTACCATTAAACCCATTTTTAGTGTGTCTAAAGGCCCCCAAACAGAATATACATTACTTTTGAGGGCTAAGATAATACGGACTTGGAGATTATTTCACTTTGTCATGACCTAATCAGAAAACAAAAAGGTCAGGGAGAAAATAAGAATTGATCAGGTTCCCTTTGCTGGAGAATATGGAAAGGAACAGATCTGGGAGAAGAGGGATGACCTGAGGAAGGCAGTCTGGGTGAGGTGAAAAGGGGACAAATATGATGATACTTTGCATTGTTATCAACTGAGATGCTCATTTGGAAGAAGAAAATAAAGACAACTTTTCCATTTTAGCAATTAACTCCATAGCAGCACTGGTACTGATGCTTTTGGTCAAATTACAGCAGATATTTATTTCATTATATGATTAACATCTTGTTTTTGTTTTTTATTTTTTAAGAAAAACAGGCTAATTGCATAATACCTATAAGAATAAAAGTATAATTTATAAATAATTTTTAAATTAAAAATGAAAAAAAAGCACACACACAAAAAGAATAAAAAGGTATAGAGAAGTTCAGTGATTTGTATTCTGGGACCATTTAAGTGATATTTTTTTAAAAGGAAATAATTCTTTTTGGGAAAACAACATACAGATTTAATTTTATGAATCAGGATGTAGTCTAAAGGCCAAAAAATTTTGAGATCATATGTAAAAATGTTATTTCAGCATTTGTTATTGTGTTAACTGCAAAAGCAAAATTGATTTAAGACTGGTAAGAATGGACAGATTTTAAATGGGAGAATTTTTTTGTACCTATGTAAGATACTAAGAACATATAATATTGTTTATCCACATATATATTTTTTGTATTCTGAAATTTTTATTGCATTGCTATTCTTTAGAAGGCAACCTGTTTTAATAGAGGGAAATTGTATAACTGGTTTTAGACAGGTTTATTGTATCTCTATCAGGGTCAATTCTTCAAGATAAAATGTAAAGCTGCATGTTTTTGCATGAACATCTAATATATGTATCTACTCAGTAGTAATGATGATGATGGATCAAAAATCATTATAAGCAATTTCCATGTATTAATAAATTATACAACATTTAAGGTAGATATGTTATTTTATCCTCTTTAAATGGAGGAGGTATTCAAGACACAGGGATGTCAAGTAATTTGCCAAAGATTGCATAGTGAACAAGAGGCTGATTTGGTGTTCACATGTAATACAAATACACTGTGACGGTGTGAACCATTGTCTATGTCAATGGACATAGAAACCAGATTGTAGTTACTTGATGAATGAGTAAAAAGGGACCCCTTAGGATTTATGAGTCCAGTATTTTCACAGATGATTCCCACTTTGATCCTTCTCTGTAGGTGGCTATGTCTGTCTGTGAGAAGAGGGAAGTTCCTGATTCCTACCATCATTCTCGGCAGTTTCAAACCAAAGCTTTTAAACTTAACATGCAAAATATCTTGTACCTAACATACATACGTTGTAAGTGTATTGTGGTAATTTCTTACCAATTGGCAGTAAATATACCAGGTACTTAGGAATAGTTACCTTTAATGAAAAAATAAAACATATTCTGTAATTTACACCATCAGGAGAGAACAATGTAAGAATGTGTAATAATATAAGGGTTGTTTATTACAATTATTATACTATTATACTGTATATGTCATTATAATATATAAAGGTATTATAAAATAATTTCCACTATTTATTTAAAAAAGATAGTCTTTTGATTTTCATTTTGCTCCTGTAAAATTATTTAAAGGAGATGAGTATTGTAGGTTCTATCATTTTTATTGCCTTTGAAATAACCAAGTCTGTGCAATTGTCAATACTTCAGTAATGTTACTACTTTATTTTATAATGTGAGGTTGTGATTATTTGACAAGCATTTTGAACATCTAAAAGGCAAAAATCAAAATCCTTCAGAGACAATTTGTTTTCCCAGCTCTTATGAGGAAAATCTTTAAGATTAAGCCTTCTTAAGTCCTTGAGCTAGCAGTGAAGACTGAAAACCCAAGGGTGTTTCAGCCTTATAATTTTTTTCTTAGTACGAGCCAAGGAAGGGAGGGAGGGAGGAGGAGGGAGGGAAGGAAGGGAGGAAGGAAGGAAGGGAGGAAGGAAGGAAGGAAGGAAGGAAGGAAGGAAGGAGGGAAGGAGGGAGGGAGGGAGGAGGGAGGGAGGGAGGGAAGGAAGGAAGGAAGGAAGGGTCTTCAAGAGCATTCGGCTCCTCTCCATCATTTCTAATCACTAGCAAACACAGTGCAAGCACATAAACCTACAGGGAAAAGGAGGAAAAATATCAAATCAGGCAATTATTTTAGCCTGAATTTCTTCATATTTGGTAAAAATGTTTTAAGATTTAAAGACTACAAATAATTATTTTACTGCTTTATACTGTTACAAACGTTTTGAATCATAAATTAAGAACAGTGGAGGACCTACTAACTTTGCATATCTTTGTGCACCAAAATCCTATTCTCTTAATGTAAAATTATTTAATATTACAATAATACTGCTTCAAACAGTTTTATATATATATATATATATAGTCATAACTAATAGAATGTTTTAAAGTGCTCATCTGTGAATTTCAAGTAGATTTGATGGGAATAATAGCCTGTTTGTCTATTTTCTCAAGAAAAAATTAAATTGGCCTTTGTTGCCAAATTGTTTAAAAGTCTGTTTATAGTTCTCACCATAGTGTGAGTTAGCAGCTGTCTTTAAAAATTATAGATAAGGACTCCATTAAGAAATTATACTTTTTGCCACAATTCTGAGTCCATTCCTATTTCCTCAATTTCAAATTTCTGGAAGTTTGACACAACTAAAAGAGTAAGAAAAGGGGGTGGGGAGTGGGGCTGATTTGCTTAGGTCACTGTGAGAACCTTAGTCACAAAGCATCTTGGAATTCTGATGAAGAGATGGGAATAGGGGCTGATAGGAGTAAGTACCTGAGGTATGATCATGGGATGGAATTCTTGGGGAGAGCTTCTGGACAGATAAGGACTATGGCTCCATAGGAATTACCTTGGTGGTTTCAGCAGCTGTGATCTGTATTGAAGGACTGACAAGCTCACTCCCATCAAGGAATGGATGGAATGTGGAATCTCCACTTTTACCTTTGAGCTCTGAAACAACAGAGTCCTTACCATTTCTAAGACAGCTCAAAGTATTCAAGACTCATGAGGAGAGGGCCAGGATTCCCCCTCAAATCAAAGGAAAGACCTGCACTCTGACAAGTACAGTGGTGGTATCATTTCGTCATTATTTGAATGTATTTTTAAAAAATGAATCCAAACAGTAATAGGAGAGAAGGTAAAGAATGCATTATCCAAAAGACCATCTATTAATCTGGTGTGGCCCCAATCATTTACTGAGATTATGGTGTTGCACAATATTGTGGTGTAATATTTGTGGCCATAAATAATTTAAGCATGTGTAACATATACCTAATTATTTGGAATGAAGACAGCAAACTTAAATGCATTATAAAATCAGCAAACTGGTATATGTTGTGTACTTAATAATGAGCTTCATAATCTTGGGGAATAATTTTACCTCTCTGAGCTTCAGTTTCTTAATCCAAAAAATGAAGAAATTGGACTGGTTGTTCAAAATCTTATCTCAAATTCTTGATTTCTTAAATTATAAATACAAGTCTGTTTTAAATATTAGAAGCTTTGTGTAATTACCAAATTATCATGTTTATAGTTTTAGGCTTTATTTTTCTAAGTATAAAATCATTTATGTGCATTGCAAAAAAAAAAAAAAAAATCAAAGAACTATTGAAAAAAATAAACGAAATGAATCCATCAGCCTGAGAAAACTACAATAAACATTTTTGTGTTTGCAAGTTTGAACTTTATATACATAAAATTATAACAAAATGGGATTGTACTTACTACTTATGCTGTTTTATTATCCACTTTTTTCTTAAAATGAGCCATATATATTTTCTATGACTATAGAAGTTTTCTTAATTTTTAATGGCTGCATATTTTACTGCATCTACATCTATATGTATGCCATCATTTAAGAAATCATATGTTTTAATTTGCTTAAGGCTACCAATGCAATATACCAGAAATGGTTTAGCTTTTACAATAAGAATTTATTAGGGTAAAAGATTACAGTACTGAGAACATGAAAACGTCCAAATCAAGGCATCAGCAGAGATGCTTTCTCACCAAAGTTGGCAGCTGACGATCCTGGAGTCCTGCCATGTGGCAAAGCAAAATGGTGGCCATTTATTGCTTTCTCCTCCA
This sequence comes from Tolypeutes matacus, assembly GCA_026826555.1. Classification (NCBI taxonomy): domain Eukaryota; kingdom Metazoa; phylum Chordata; class Mammalia; order Cingulata; family Chlamyphoridae; genus Tolypeutes; species Tolypeutes matacus. Next base: position 34,884,601 of record JAKSZT010053770.1, read on the forward strand.
GGCTTACTTTCTCCCTGAGTTCAGCTATAGGCGATCATACATATAGCTTGTCTCTTCCTGGGCCTTGTTTCTTCAGCTTTGGGCTGTTTTGCTGCTTCCAGCCTCTGGCCTCTCTCTCAGCCTCTTGGTTTCTCTGTCTTTCTGTAGCTGTAAGTGATCCTGGAGTCTTCTCTCACATGGCAGGGTAAAATGGCAGCTGCCCTTCTGTGTGTGTTTCTGCTTTCAGTTCTCTGCTTATATAAGACTCCAGCAAGAGGGCAGGAACCTAATTTGGGTCAAGCCTCATTGACTCACTGATGTAGTCCAATCAAAGGCCCTAAATTAACTTCAATCTCATCAAAGGGTCCCACACCCACAATATAATCAAAAGCCTTTAACTGAAGCAACCTAATCAAAAGTGATCTAAAAGTTCCCTTAACTGAATCTAACCAAAAGGTCCTAACACATATAATAGGTCTATAGGCACAGGAAGGGATTACCTTAAGAACGTAATTTCCTGGGATTCACAAAAGAATCAAACCAGGATATCATCTTAATATTGATGAACATTATCTACTGATAACATTAAAAAACATAATCAACTGACAAACATTTAAGTTCCTTTGACTTCTCTGCTATTGTTTATAATGCTTCAGTGAACAGTTATACATATTTATGCACTTCTGTGAATATTTCCCTAAGATAATTTCCAAGTAGAATTTTTATATAAAAGGCAATGTGTGTGTTTGACTGTAACACATGATTTGTTAATTAAAAACCACATTGGGGAAGTGGATGTGGCTCAAGTTATTGGGTTCCAGTCTACCATATAGGAGGCCCAGGGTTTATTTTCCGGGGCCACCTGGTGAAAAGCAAGCTGGCCCGCATGGCGAGCTGCCCCGAGTGGAGAGCTGGCCTACATGGAGTGCTGGCCCACACTGAAAGCTGGCACAACAAGATGATGCAACAAAAAGAGACACAGGAGAGACAATGAGAGATGCAGCAGCTCAGGGAGCTGAGGTGGCAAAAGACATTGAGCAATCTCTCTCCACTCCGGAAGATCCCAGGATCAGTTCCCAGTGCTGCCTAAAGAGAAGACAAGCAGACACAGAAGAACACACAGAAAGGAGACAGCAAGTGCAAAACAACGAGAGGGGGGAGGTAAAAAAAACAAAAAACAAAAAACAAAAACACCACATGGTACAATAGTTGTAAAATACATTGAAAATCACAATATTTTGCTAAACTTTAAGTGATTTTTCTATGAATATATATTTTAATGTTGCTGAGATTAAATGTATTTGTAAGAATATATTCTGAAAATAATGGTATGTTTCTCACTGCCCAGAGAGAATTTTAGAAGGGAAAAAATTCTAAAACCATGCTATAATTTATGCAGTCCCTGCACCTTTCACAACCACATGATTAGCAGAGAGGCATACATCTCACAGAATCCTTATTCTGGGAACAGGATGGTGGTTGCAGAAAGTCTTGGGTGGCTTTTCCCTATGGGACCCTTTGAGTTTGAGTCTCCCTCTTTTTCACATGGTGTGTCTGAATGATCCTAGAGAGTTTGAATAGTCTAAGACTATAGCATCAATCTAATTATGTAGTGACTTTGATTGGTACCAGCCCAGAAACTTCTAATTAGCTACAAATTAGTCTTAAAAACTACCATTTTAAAACCCCTGTTATCAGGCCCCAAGCTCTGTGTCTTATATGCATTGACATTAATCAACAAAAAGAAAGCCAAGAAGAAGGAAAAAAAAACAAATCCGGCAATTTAGGTTCTGTTATGCCTATGTAAAGATGAGGAAACTGAGGCATATGATTGTTAAATAACATGCCCACAGTCAAAAAGCTCGTAAGTGGAGGATTAAAACCAGGACTGAGTTTCTTCTGTTCATTATCCTAATATTTCTCATATGATCACATTTTATTTTCACAAATTTATCATAAATTCATCTCAACTCAAGGACCACCTGAAGCAAGTCACTTATAAGTTATCAGTGAAGATAGTTACTGTTAGTGGAACCCTCTAGGTCTGGGCTTCTGAGTTCTTGGTTTATGTTGCATAAAATAATTTAAGTACATGCCATAGGGTAGGCAAGGGAATAAAGAGGTTTTAAGAAACAAGAAAAGAGTACAAGTACACAACCTGAGATGTAAAATACGGGTGTGCTGCAGGGTGAGATGTGTGTGGGCTCCCAGATTAGGCCTTTTAAAAGTCTTTCCTCCTCCCCTTTCTTAATGTTGGGGAGGGGCCCCAGCTGTTGGCTGTTCTGGTTGGTTGCCTCATACCTTAGCTCTCAAGGGGTCAATTGTTTGAAGGTATCCGGGGCTTCCCCTTGACCCAGGAAAGAGTTCCAAATGGGATCTCATGGCCAGAGTCTCAAATGATCTTTCTGGCTTTGTTTAGTAGCAGCTTTCCCCTTAGGGGTTTTCCCCGGGACGGGGTGGGGGGGGGTGTTGTCTCATGCCCATGTTGTCTGCCTTCTCTCTTTCACTGTACTAACCTGCCTCAGTGACATTCTTGCACTTCTTATAACCTTTGTTTAATCTAATACACTTCCATCCTAAAAGCACAAACTATGGGATGAATTCGATTTCTTATCCTTTCTCTTACTGGGACTACCAAATCTAGAATGGGTGAGTTGCTCTATGCTGTTTCCCCCTACCTTAGCTCTCTGTTTCTCAAGTAATGTAGTATTATCTTTTACACTCTTTTGTTTATTCATTTATATATTTTTTGTTCTAATTAATAGGTGAGCCTGTTCTACTTAGAGCCCTGAGCATATCTCAACATCATTACTGATCAGTAAGAGATTTTTTTTCCCTTAAAGTTGACGGGGGATTTGAAGGGCCACTAAATAAGATTATATGCTTATCTCATAAAACATGTATATGCATTAAATATCTTCCAGGGTGTGAATCTTAATAATATTTCATAGAGCTTGTATATTCTTTCTGAGACATATGGGCTATTTCTCTTGCAAGTACTTGAGAGAAATGGAATTGCAGAAGGATTAAGTGACTTCCCCAAGGTTATTTAGGAAACCAGCTGCAGAATTGCAGAGTTGAGTTCAAACCAGCTAAATTTAAAATAAGGGAGTGCTTTTTAAAAATAAAGCTCTAAGTGCTTTAACATATTCAGCAGAGAAAAGGAAAGCTATTTAATGTATTCTAAACAAAGAGATTATTTTAATTTTACCAAAGGCAGATATTCTAAAAGCAAGTAGCTGAACTTGAAAGATACTGAGTTTTTCAATCATAAAAAGTCCTCAGATAAATTAAATAAGATTCACATGAGGGATTAAATCTTTTCAGGTCTGCCCAAGGTTATGAAGCAAGTATAATAGAGAAAAGCTGTTAGAAATCCACTTGAGTAAGCCATTTTGATCTTTTTATCTTGATTGCTTTTATCTCTTGCTAGTTTGCATCTTAGCTTTGGTGTTGGGTTAAAAAAAAAAAAAAAAGGTTGGAGTGCCTTTACTTTGTACTTGTCTGTTTGTTGTAATGACAATTCTGCATATATAATATTAATTCCACCGTGTATTTGTATACTCTTTGTTTAAATGGTTGGTTTCAGAAATATTTAAGAAGCTTTCTCTAGCCAAAATAAACATTTTGAAGAACCATTAAGGAATGAGAGAGATGAAGAGTGGTGTGTTTTGTGTTAAGCATAAGTGTGGCTCAAAGGATGAAATCTTTGCTATGTTATAAAATATTCTCAATCCCTCTTCATTAAAGCAAGTAATTTGGTTGCCTGAAAGTCTGAGATACCCCTATCATCCAAACAGAACTCAAGGGCTGAGATATGTGTGGCATTTCTTATTTGTATCCCTACACTTTTCTGTGCTAGAGTACTAACTGACAAGTAAATTGTAACACACAATCAAATGCAAAGCTTAAAATAAAATCAGATCTTAAATTGAGATATTTACAATTTGATATGATATTAACACAGTCTTAAATGAAAATTTTATGACATTTATTTAGTGCAGAAAAGGAAGTAAGCTTATTCTGAATACCTAACACATGTAACCAATTCTTCCATAAAATCCTTAGCCTATGTTACATCTTAATATCTGAAAAGTCTTTGAACAGTCAAAAAAGAAAAAAAAAAGAAATAAAAATACACAATTACCTTAACGTGCTTGAGATGAAGAACAAAATTAATCTGAATAATGTTTTTATTAAAGATATATAATAACAAAATTGCTTTTAATACAAACAGTTGATCTAAGAATCTTAAATAAGCACTAATTTATTTTGGAGCAATATACTATGAAACTCAAGTTTTCTTGACTTTTATTACATGGCAGTGTTCACTGCAGAATCGTGGAAACGTAAAAGGGAATTTTTTTGTTAACATTTGTCAATGTTATAAAAGGGATTTTCTCTAGAAAATTGGAAATTCCAAGACTACTTTAGAGATTCTCTCTATCTATCATCTATCATTTGCATATGTTTGGTGTCTACATTCTAGAGAGAATTCAGTTGTATATTCAGTTTATTAAAATTTCCAGTTTCCATGGTTGGACTTTGAAACTTTAGGGTCCATTTTAACCTCAAGAGATAAGCTGCTTTTAAAAAGTGTACACAGGGGACAGACGTGGCTCAAATGGTTGGGCGTCTGCCTCCCATATGGAGGGACCCGGGTTCGATCCCTGGGACCTCCTGGTAAAAAAAAAAAAGGTAAAAAGTGTACACAGTATATTGTTTGACTCACACACACAAAAAAACAAAACAAAACAAAAAAACAAACAAACAAAAAACTAAACAACAAAAAAATTTACATGTATCCATTACATTTAATTGAGAAATGTATATATTTATTCATCTGTGCTTACTTTTTAGTTTTTTATTGCTTATGTTTTCATTTATTAAATGTACAAAATAAAGTTAAAAAAAAAGTGTACACAGTATATGAGTGGATATGATATTGAAATAAAAAAAAAAACAAAAAACACAAGTATGTAATTTGCATCATAACACATTACGTTGAATATCAATGTTAAGCTTTATAAAAGGTAAAAGTAGGTTTTGCTTTACATTATTATTATTTACTGATGCAACAACCTTCCAACCTATTATTTTCTAAAGGAAATAATGACAATTATGTGGCTATTATAAAAAATTAAGTAATAGTATACATAGAAAAACTGTTGTTTTACAAAAATGCCTAAACGCACTGACTATAAGCTAAAATTACATATGGTAAAAATCATAGCTGGCAATACTGCATAATTTCTACCCTTAGTATAAAATCACCAATTTCCATGCAGCTGTAAAATTTCACACCATCACATTTGCCATAGATACATTTTTTCACATGAATATAATAAACTGGGTATTTATTGTCACACTCTGACCCTGTTAAGTTAGAAATTTTTAAAGCTTAGAATTTTCACCCAGAAAATGTATATGGATATAAAATTATTCTGTAATAATCTTAATGTCAGTCTTAATATAAATGGTACATTAGATCTCATTTTTCTTAGATGATTTAACTTGAAAATTTATACTTTACTGATTATTTTTAAAATGTCAAGTTAATTCCATCATTAGTTTAATGATATATTCATCAAATATTTTTAGACATGTATTATTTGAAATTCTCTATAGCAATGCATATTGCGAAGAGGCAGAAGATATAGGATTCAGTCTGCATTCTGTTTCTAGGTTGTTGTGCTGCCTTCTCATCAATCAACTATTCTTTCTCTGCTTCACTTCATTTGTGAAAAACATGGTTAGGAGTAAATGATGTCTGTAGTCCCTGCCATCTCTAAAAATATCAATTTCTAAGTGAGACATGGTTTCTGCTCTCAGGAAGCTGACAGTATTATAGGAAAGAAGACTATAGGAAAGAAGACAGTACTGCAGAACGTTACAAGTGGTGTAGTAGATCAAAGAAAGATCAGCGTATGCTGACAAGAATCTTTTCTGGTCAGTAGGTATAAGGGAAGTTCTCCCAAATGAGGTTGTATTTGAAATTGAACATAAAAATTTGTAGGAAGTAATTTTTCAGATAAAGACGGGAGAATAGATTTCTTTAGGTGAAATGAGAAGATGAGAGATCTAGAATTTGGAAAGCTTATATTGCTTACAAACATTCTGGCTCATGACACTCAGTAATTTTTTCACAGTGTTCATAGGCCAAAAGAAACACTTAGTTCTATTTATTAAATAGTTTAAGTCCAAACAACTGTAGTAATAGTTCACATGGTATGCAACAAATGTCCCTGTGTTCTAGAAACATGCAGAGGCCCTGTGAGTTCCTTGCCATGCCCAGCGCACATTGTTTCACAGTTTGGGGACCACAGTGTATTATCAGCCAAAGGGGTGCTGATGCAAAATACCAGAAATCTGTTGGCTTTTATACAGGGTATTTATGTGGGGTAGAAGCCTACTGTTAACAGGCCATAAAGCATAAGTTACTTCCCTCACCAAAGTCTGTTGCCACGTGTTGGAGCAAGATGGCTGCTGACATCTGCCAAGAGTTCAGACTTCCTGAGTTCCTCTCTTCCAGGGATTCTGTTTCTCTCCAGGCTCTGCTGCTATGCTTTTTCCACAAGGCTAGCTGTAGACTATCAGGCAAACGGCTCTGTCTCTCTTACCTGGGCTTCTGCTGTATCTAAGAAGCCATCTCTATTCCTCTGTGTTCTTCTCCTGTGTGTTCACTTCCCGGGCTCCAGTTCAAAACACTCCGGTATCAGAACTCCAACTCTCTTCTCTGCTGTGTAGTTTTCTCTGTGAGTCCCTGCCCACCAAGTGGTGGGAACTCAATGTCCTACTGACGTGGCCCAATCAAAACCTAATCATAATTTAATAATGCCCAGGTGCAGACTGGTTTACAAACATAATCCAATATCTATTTTTGGAATTCATAAACAATGCCAAACTGCCACACATGGGAATAGTGTATTAGAAATGGCAAGAGTTTTCATATAGTGTGAGCTACACATAAGACTCTAAAATCTGAAAAACAACAACAACAACAACAAAACAGTTAACATTTTCCATCCTTCTCTCCATGGACTGGCAAGGAAATAAGTCCAGAAATTAGAGGGAATAAAAAATAACTTTTGATATCTAATTGAATCTTCTGGGAAAAAAAAAGCAGATTCAAAATTCATTACCTGTAGCAAGGCCTCCCCACCCTATTTTTTCCCCTTGAACTTTTATGCTAAATCCTTTCCCACACCCTCTGGATTCCAGTCTACCTCCACTACTTTCTAGATTTTAAATTGGTTGGAAAAACCGTAGAAGAGAGAGGGGGCATGACAAACTTGTTGTAAGCAAAGATAAAATTATTAATGCTCTTGGAAATGGGTAAAATATGGGGGAAATGTGTTCATGATAGGAACAAAAGCAGGTTCTTGTTAGATGTGCTTCATAATGATTAATTCCTGAGACATTGGGGTTTCAAAAAGAGAAACAGTTTTATTTGCTAGGGCATAGCAAGAAGTTTATATGGCCTAGGAGCCTAAAAATCTGTCTCTCTGAGTTTGAGAAATTTAGGATTTTTATGGATTTCAAACAGGGAAGGTTGGAGTGGTTAACATTTCAATAGCAATAACAACAAGCAAAGGTAAGATCAATCTGGGATAATCATACAATGGCAGGTATACACAAGGGTGAGCCTAGTTTGAAATAACCAAAAACAAAGGTGGGGTCAGTCTAGAATAATCACAATAGCACTTTGTGCTAAGGAGTAATGGCTGGAGGGGTGGCTCAGGTTCCTTCCTTAACAAACATTAAGGGGCTGTCTTGTGATCATAAGACTTTAAAGTTGTAAAACAGGATAGGGGGTGGATACAAAATGGGGGTCAGTCACATGGCTTTTACAATCACAAGATAAAGGTTATACAGTTTTACAATCATTATGAGATATCAAGGCATCTTGATTAGCAAATTTCAGTAATTTCAAGTATTTACTTTTACAATATACTAGAAAGTAAAAAGACATCTATATAATGATTCAGTCATCATAATTATTTGTGAATTCTTAACCCCCAGTTACATTCATATTAATAAATCTTGCTCCTATCACATATTCCCCCATGTCATGAACCTCCATGGGAGAGAGCTTGATTTTTAATCATGCCACCTAGGGACTCTTTCTATTTATGGTTGAGTGCATCCCCTTCTTCCATAATTACTGGGATGCCTGAGGAAAGTGCTTTAGCGGTCTCAAAAGTTTCCCTATTACAAATCTTGAAGGAGAGGAATATGGAGTTTCTTGAGGGAGAAATGTATCAGTGTTAGAGTTTAATCCCATTTTTCTCCAATGTCTGTGTCTTTAGCAAGATGAGAACTATAGTGCATGTTTTAGGTACTTTCCCTCATAAAGGCAGTTTGCCCTTAGATGTTCCTTGATGTCACAATGTAGGAAATGTTAATCTCTCTCAAAAGTTTTGAGCTGTCTGGGGTAGACAATGGCTTTGGCCTACACTATTGTTTGTAAAACACCAGAAAGTGATAGTTAAGAGAAGCACGCTTGTTAACCTCTACACCTGGCTGGAATCAAATGAGTGTGCAGTCTCTTACCCTAGCTCCTACTTTGCTTAGCTAGGAGAAGGCTTTCTCTGATCAGTAATGGAAAAAAATTACTTAATCCCAGTCACCAGGACCTTGCTCATTGAACTATGATTGAAGAGGTTAAGCATAACATTATCACTTTCAACTACCCAAAGGACCAGAGAGTCAGGTCTTAGCTCTAGCATTTGGCCTTTTTCATGGAGTGGCATCATGGTCATTCTCACTTCCTTAGTCCTAATTAGCTTCACCATTTGCAGGAATACAGAGTTTAATGGGGCCAAGGCTGCCACTAAATCACTTATGAACAAATCAGGTCCACCTATCCTTGTTAGCCAAACCATGCTGCTTTGCTGCTTTGCCTCTGGTGTGTGTGGTGGTGGTGGTGGGGGGTGCATATGTATATATTCTTCCAGTCTCACCATACACATATCTAGTTACCTGGTTATGATTTAAATATATGAATTCCATTCACCAATAGGTGTGCCATATATTATTAGTAGGGCTCTGAAACCTTTCTCCAGAGAAAGGAGTGTCCCGTTAAAATACAAAACAATGGGTTTTCTCTCCTGCTGAGTTCTGTGAATGTTCTCTTAAAAACAACTACTCTACCACCCAGCTCCCCTCTGAAAAAGGGAATGCCCTTCAATTATGCCCTAGCTGTAGTAAAGCCATCCACTCCTTTTCTGGTGCAATTCTCAAAAATTTGAATCACAAAAGATCCAGGAATCCAGCTGGCAAAGACAAAACCCTCAGTAGGCAAAGGGAGGTTGAAAAGTTGAGAAGAAAAAGAACAAATTCACTTTATTGGAAAGTAGGGAAGATCTGAGATGCTTAAAGCAGAAATGATCAGTAACTTCTACAATCAGAAGTAAAGCTCCAATGTTTTCAGGCTGATGGCGAGCAGGAAGACTCTGAAAGCCAGGCCAAGGAGGTTAGGTTAGTTCAGTAAATAATAACAAGGCATTAATTATTATTATCCTTTTCAAACTTGAGGGGAAAAAAATGAATCGGAGATGTGCCCCAGAGTGGAATGAAATATGAGAGACTGGAGTCAAAGCTAACAACTAGGATGACAATCTCCAGCCCTGAATAGAATAATGAAGGCCTGAACCTGGCCTGTGGCACAGAGAATTAAAATAAAGGGAGAGAATTAAAATAAATGGAAGCGTGTACATAGATAGACTCAAGATATCATGGTGACTTAGATATACCAGGTGAAAACTTGGAAGAATTCATTTTTAAACTTTTAAGTGTAAGTAACAATTAAAAATACTATTAATATGAAAAGGGAATTTGGAGGATTAAACCTGGCCCACCCCTAACGGCATCACTTCTCTTATACTGCTCACAAGGACCACTCAAACTACTGGACCGTTACTCATCCTTACTAATTATATTGTCACTTCTAGACCGTATAACCTTCTTCCTCATCCCTTCCACAATCCACTGCTTCAAATCTCATGTCATCACATTGTATATACATGCCCCCTTTTTTTTACAGCCCCCATTTATTATGAAGATTTCTACTTTTGGTGTACTGAGGCACTTTCCAACACTATTTCACCTACCATAATTCAGGGTGATTTCAGTAGATATAAATGAAAATTGCCATTGATACAATGTTTATTTCTATATGTCTGGCACTGTTCTAAGTATGTGTGTATGTGTGTATGTAAAACTCACACTCCTATCCATTCTGAGATATTGGCAGGTGGATGGCGTTTCAGTTCCTGACCTCCTTTCCTACAACAATCCTGTCCTACAGTCATATGTTCTTTCAGTCTCACAAGGAACTACAAAGCTCCTTAATCTCATTTTCAAATAACCCACTCTCCAATCATCACCTCCTGACTTTCAAGGTACAAATTAGAACCAAATGAAACAATCCTTTGACTCCATCAGGACATATCATTCATTAATCCTATTGTTACTGGGTTTTGTCTAGGTTCTTGACTTATGCTGCAGAAATAAATTTCAGAGCACATTGGGTTAGTTAGGCCAGTAATTAAGGTAGGGAGGGAAGAGAAATAGGAGAAAATAACAGATCACGGGTCCCTGGTAGAGGGTAAGGGGCTGAAGAGTGATAAAGAGGGCTGATTTATAGACTACACTTTCCCATTATAGATTATAAATGCCCAGGTTTTACTTGTGTGTTGTTCCATGCAGGGGGGACACAGCGAGAGCAGGGCACAGAAGCCAAGATAGCTGAGACAGCGGGAGAGAGATTTGACCTTTGCACTTGCTTTTTAAACCATTAATTATTCCACCCCTTTGTTAATGGCATGGCAGGAGTCCCAGGTGTTTGCTGTTTTGATTGATTATCCCACCCATCAATTCCCCGGGTAGGCCCAGTGATAATGTTCCTGGAGAATATCCAGGGCTTCTCCTGGCTTCTGGAGGGAACGTTGTTCTGGATGGGAGAAATCTCGAGAGTGTCTTCCAGCAGCCATCTTGGAGGTATTGATGTCCATGTGGACTTCTTGCCAGGTTTCAGATCCGTCTACTGATTCCCTATATGAAGCCTGTTTCACTATCATCTTTTTGTTGTCCCTTCTCCATAGCCTCTTTACTTCCCTCCTTATCCAGCTTACATTTCTGAGTCAATCCTTATCACTCTTTGGCATGCATGGTTAAATCTCTTGACCCTCTCACTTCATTGAATATATGTGTTCAACCAAATCATCATTCTGGTTTAATTCAACTCTTAGTGTGGTTTTTAGCCAGTATTCACATGATTGAACAAAGCTAGAAGAAAACACACAACCAGACTGCCATTTCTCACATTAAGTTCATGATCAAGAATCTTAATGCTTCCTGATGGGCACACTGTATTTTCCCAGTACCTTCACTCTCCCAATCCACAGTGGTTCAGGACCAATGGCCTCATCAACGTTTCGTACACAGCCCCTTAGGAGTCCCTATGATCTTTTCAGGGAGTCTATGAGATCAAAACTATTTTTGTACTAATATTTTTTCATTATTTACTTTTTTCACTGTGTTGACTTTACCTCCAAAAGTACAAGACCATAAGAGTAAAATTGCTGCTGTCTTAGTGTAATCAAGGCAGTGGGACCAAAATGTGGTAGAAGCCCCCAACAGGTACACTGAGTTTTTAAAAAGTGCCAGTTTCACTGAAGAATGTCTTGGAGGAAGCAGCAAAGATACTAATATAAAATCTGAACCCTTGAGTATATATCTGTTTAATATTCTGTGTGACACATAAAGCATGTCTGCTGCATAATCAAGTGGTGATCGTTGTGTCCAGGAAAAGTCCTTGTGCCACTGATTGAGTTGTGAGCTGTACTAGTGATACCAAGCAAAAGCAGATTCTTTTCTCCCAATGTACCTTTAAAGCCAATTCCCAAGGCACCTGAGTTTCAAAGAGAGAAAGAGTTTGAGCAAAGGAACTTGGAGGCTTAATGGCCCCAAACTGCTTCTCAGATCTGCAGAAATTCTAATATTTTATAACATGGGGGTGCTAATGAATAATTGCGGTGAAACTGGACACAGGTACCTTCATTAATAAACATTAAGGGACTGAAGAAGATGGGGGTGGGCACCAAACTAGGATGAGTCACAAAGTTACAATCATTATCAGAAATCAAGGTTCTGGGATAGGAAAGTACAGAGTAGAGGTCAGTCACAAGGTTTTCCATATGGATATTAAACAGGAGGGTGGAATGGTTAGGGGTACACAAGGGTAAGCCTAATCTATAAACAAGGGTAAGGTCAATCTAGATTTGTCATCTCAATAGTAAGTGTACACAAAGGACCTGTTTTGAATGACCATCACAATAGTAGAATTAGGTTAAATCCAGCCAGTTTCAGCAATTTCAGATATTAACCTTTTGCTCTTTTATAATATAAAGACATCCATATAATTATTTTGTAATCATAATTATTTGTTAATTTTTAACCCTCGGTTACACTAGCTGCTTTTTTCCATGGAACACCATTTATCTTTGAAAGAACAATTGACAGACAAATGATGGTTATTCAGAATTGGGTATCTGGCAGACATTTTCTTATAAGTGAAGAAAGTTAGTCTTTCACTTTAAGAAAAACAATTGACATCATTTGCTGCCAATGATAAATTTTGAGTTTGCAAGTTAAATTAGAATTGTGGACAGCTTGTACTTGTCAAGCTTATGGTGGCAAATACAAATTCCTAATACTTAAAGGTATTTCTGATGACATTGGTGGTGATGCTAATGAATGTGATTTTTTTATAATACTATATGATAAAATATATCAACAATTAGAATATCTCCATAATTCGGTGAAAAATTGTTATCCAAATGACCACCAGTCTATGATGCTACAGAATCATGAATGGGTAAAAAAGCTCAATTAAAATGTAAAGTATACCAATAAATTTCAGTCTACAAAAGTACAAAAAGTTAATTGATTCCATATTCCAACTAGCCTTTAAAAATCTACAGCTTTTTCGGCTGTGAGGTAGTGGCAAAGAAGAATATCCACTGTTATCTTAAAAAAACGATTAAAGTATGCCTCCCTTTTCCAACCACATTTCTGTGGGAGGCCAAACAAATGAATACAACTTCTCATGACTCTTCCTCTGTGTGACATATTGAGAACTCAGCATATTGTGTTCCATCACTTTTTACAGATAGGTTTTCCCCTCTGTAGCCGTTGGACAATTTGATGTAATTATGTATTCCAAATATATATATTGGATTATGTTTGTGAACTGGTCTGTTAATCTGGGCATGATTAAATTATAATTAGGGTGTTTACTGGGCCATGTCAGTAGGGCGTTGAGCCCCACCCCTTGGTGGGTGGGGGAATCAAATATAAAAGGCAAGGCAAAGGACAGAGGGAGCAGTTTTGAGTTGCAGTTTTGATGTTGGAGTTCTGGTGAGGAAGGAGAGAAGGCCCAGGGATAGAGACAAGCCATTCGCCTGGGAGTTCACAGCTGGCCTTGTGGAGAGAAGCAAAGCCTAGAGAGCCTCATAGTCTACAGCTGTCCTTGTGGAGGAAAGAGAGGAGCTAAGCCCAGAGAGAAACAGAGCCCCGGTAAGAGAGGAACCCAAGAAGCCTGAACCCTGGCAAATGTCGGCAGCTGTCTTGCTCCAACACGTGGCAATGGACTTTGGTGAAGGAAGATAGTTATGCTTTATGGCTGGTAACTGTAAGCTTCTACCCCAAATAAATACCCTTTATAAAGACCAACTGACTTCTGGTATTTTGCATCAGCACCCCTTTGGCCGACTAATATACCCTCCAAAAAGCTATTTTATGTTTATAGTTTTTGGTGGCACAAATGTCTCTATTCCCTTTACACGGCACTGGTCTCCCCGCTTCAGACCTTTCTCCTCTTCGATCTCAACACTGAGGCCAGAGTGATCTTATAAAATACACAAATCAGATTATATCGTGCCTTTTTTTTAAATCCTTCAGTGTGTTTCCAGTTTACTTGACCTTAAAGGTCACGTTTAAAATGATCTAGAATGATTGCACACAGGATCCCTATTAGCTTTCTGACTTCATCTCCTACTGCTCACCCCTTAACTCCCAGCACTCAAGCCACACTGGATTCTTGCCTGTGTTAAACACTCCAGAGAGCCTTTTCCCTCCAGGTCTTTGCATTTGCTCTACCCTCTTCCTTGAGAGCTCCTCCTGCATATATCCAAATGCCTGGCCATCTCATACTTTTAGGTTTTTATTCAAATATAATCTTCTCAGAACATACCTGATATTAATTTTTTTTTTTTAAAGGAGGCACTGGGGATTGAATCCAGGACCTCATACATGGGAAGCAGGTGCTCAACCACTGAGCTATACCTGCTCCCCCCACCAATATTTAAAATTGCTATTCCTGTCTAACCCCAGCATTTGTTATTCTCTTTAACAGATTGATTTTTTTCCCCCATAGTATTTGTATTAGTCAGTCAAAGGGGGCTGATGCAAAGTACCAGAACTCTGTTGGCTTTTATAAAGGGCATTTATTTGGGGTAGAAGCTTACAGTCACAAGGCCATAAAGTGTAAGTTACTTCCCTCACCAAAGTCTGTTGCCATGTATTGTAGCAAAGTGGCTGCTGATGTCTGCAAGGGTTCAGCCTTCCTCTTCCTCCTAAGTCTCAGTGGTTCCCAGCTCCTTGATTTCTCAGCTGTAGGTTAGCGTAAGGCTTGTCTCTCTCCCTGGGCTCATTTCTCTCCAGGCTCAGCTGCTCTGTTCTCTTCACAAGGTCAGCTATAGACTATCAGACTCATTCTCTTCCTGGGGCCTCTGCCGTGTCTAGTAGAGCCTTCCCTCTTTCCTCACATATCTGCTTCTCTGTGTATTTACTTCCCCGGGATCCCGCCAAAACTCTAACTTCTTCCTCTGTTGTGTTGTTTTCTCTGTGAGGCCCCACCCACCAAGAGGGCAGGGACTCAATTCCTTTCTCCTGGCCGAATCAAAGCCCCAATCTTAATTTAATCAAGTAAAATTGAAACCTCTGAATCTAATACAATCTAATATGCTCAGAGGAGCAGAACAGTTTACAAACATAATCCAATATCTATTTTTGGAATTTATAAACAATACCAAACAACCACAGCATTTACCAACAGTGGAATACTACATTATCTTTTTCTTTCTTTTTTTTTTTATATGCTTTTCCCTTCAAAATTGCAGCTCATGAGAGTAGGAATTTTTTTTCCACTATATATTTTTATTTTTTTAAAAGATAATTAGATTACACAAATGTTACACAAAAAATATAGGGATTCCCATATGTACCGCTTCCCACATCTCCCACACCCTCCCACATAAACAACATCCTTCATTAGTGTGGCACCTTCATTGCAATTGATAAATGCATCCTGGGGCATTACCATTGAGCATGGACCATAGTGAGAGTAGGGATTTTTAAAAATTATTTTTATGTTGTTATAACCCATTACCTAGAGCAAGTCCTGGCAATAGAAGGGGCTCGATCATTTTTTAATTAATTGAATGAACTGAATAACTATCCCTGAGTGCCTATTGTATTAAGCACTGTGTAGACTCTGGAGGCCAAATGGTGAACAAGACATATATCTTAAATAAAGAGCTCAGAGTAGAGTAGGGAAAGATTTGAAAGATATGAGTTGTAGAATGGGGTGAGAATTAGAGAAAATTGATTTTTTTTAAGTGACATATGACTTTATTTTTTATTCACTGCTCTCCATTAATACTTGAAATTATTAATGCTTTCCTAAGTGACATCCTGTTTGACATAATTTTTTTTTTTATGGTAAAGTGTTCAATAACCATTTTCCCAAGAACATTATAATCATGACTGATAGATAGAATCATATTGATATATAAAACATATAAATAATTTTCAATAGAGGTACTTATAGAAAAGTGAACTGATGTTAGAATTATTTCAAATAGAGGCATAATATTGCAAATAAACTATTTGAAGCAGGAAATTAAGAATGAAACCATTAGCATTGTGGTGGTATGGAGCTGTATACCCCAGAAAAACATGTTCTTAAACTAAATCCATTCCTACGGTGTGAACCCATTGTAAGTAGGACCTTTTGATGAGGTTACTTGATTACTTCAGTCAAGTTGTGGCCCACTTGTATCAGGATGGCCCTTAATCCAATTACTGGAAAAAATATCTCAGAGGATGAAAAAGCCACCCAGGGGGCAACCATAAGTCGAAATCAATGGAACCTAGAACCTGGAAGAAAAAGGAGAGACACTACTATGTGCCTTACCATTTGACAAGCTAAGGACCAAGGATCACTGGCAGTTAGCCCCAGGACACCAGTCCTAGGGAAAAGGATATGGCTCAAGCGACTGAACTCCTGCCTACTGCATGGGAGGTCCAGGTTCAGTTCCCGGTGCCTCCTAAAGAAGACGAGCCAGACAGCAAGCTGACAAGCTGATGCAACTAGACTATGCAACAAGAGACACAGGGAGGAGGACACAATGAGAGACACAAAAAAGCAGGAAACAGGGGTGGCTCAAGCGATTTGGCTCCTTTTCCCACATGGGAGGTCCTGGGTTCAGATCCTGGAGCCTCCTAAAAAAAAGGAAGACCAACACACAGCAAGCAGACACAGCAAATGGAAAACAATGAGGGGGTGGGGAGAAAAAAATAAATAAATCTTAAAAAAAAAAAACTCCACAAAGAACACCAGTCTTTGGGAAGAAAGCATCACCTTGATGATGCCTTGATTTGGACTTTAATTCCTCAAACTGAGAGCTAATAAATTCCCATTTTTTAAGTCAACCCATTGCATGGCATTTGCTTGAGCAGCCAAGGCAAAATAAAATAAGCATGTACCAGCTTAGCTCAAATTTATGAAATGTCCCTATTTGGAAACATAATTTGGTTGACACATTTAATCCCTCATCGAACACATTATTCAAAATTATGTGCGAATTATATATATATATATATAAAGCATGAATGACTTGGCTTCACAATTTAAAATGTCATCCTTTTTTTATGCTGCAATATGTTAGCTATAGCATATGTATATCTATAATGACATTGTAGATATTGAAGTGAGGCTGCCTTGTAACAGATTTTTGGGGGAACTGCACCCTGAGATGATATTGAAAACAATCATGACTTTTACTAAATTCTTCTGTATGATAATAAGAAGAGATTAATGAATGTTGAAATGCTACAGATCAAATCAAGCAGAAAAAGATGAACAAAATAGACTAGAAAATCTTCATTCTTGACTAAAAGCCTACAGAGAATGGTAAACAAATTTTAAGATAGTCATTAGTGATTTTTAATTTCTTTTCCTTCATATTACCTAATTCAGGATTTGAAAATCTTTATAACCTCTCTCTATTTCTATGTAAAAAAATATTTTCAACCCTTGTTCTACATCAGTGTATTAATTGGATTGCTTCTTTACCAGTTCTTACTTCTGAATCTTTTTAAGTTTAAATTTCTAATATGTGCCTATGTTGAATGTTAAACAATTTGGAAAAAATAATTTTGAACCTCAAAGTTAAATGTGTTTTCTGTTTACATCTTTAATCCAGAGGATATAGTTCTGCTATTGGTTAAGATTACCTTTTCCTTCTTTTAATGATAAACACATCTACTGTAGCATAATTGTTCCAGAAGAATAATGAAACATAATCCAGTGTTCCATGAAATAGGTTGGATTTTTAAAAAAGGGGATAGGGATAAGAATTCCCAGTGGGAATGGGCATTTGTACCATTGATTTCTCATCATACTTATTGATGTTTGTAGGTCACTTTATAGTAAACAATTTATTATGAATCAAATGACTTTGTCAGATTTTCTCTAAGAATATATTGTTTTTAATGAATGGTCATATAGGATTCCAATACTATACTAAGTAAATAATAAGATATAAGAAGCATGAAATTGTACCCAATAGAATACAGCCCAAATCTCACACTTCTGTGCATTCGCACATGCCAGCTCTTCTGACTGAGCTAACTGTTCCCACCTCCCTCTCACTCTTCTTGTCTCTCTTTTTCTTTTAAATTTAAAATGTTTCCGCTTAAGCCAAAAGGGTAATTTTGTTGGAAGGATACTGGAGTATTTCACAGAATACAGGGGCTTCCAGGCCTCCTAACAAACTGGAGGCAGGAATGAGAACACAGGAACCTAGCAGTACTTGCTTTCCATTTTTTATCTCTGCTTCAGGGTACCAGTTCCATATATCCAGCCTCCCAGACTGGCTTTCTCTGCCTCCACCTAGAGATAACAAACATTGGTAGAGTCATAATTCCTGAATTTACATCCCTCAGTTGAAGTTACATGTACCTAGACTGATTAAGTCTAAATCTCTTATTCCTAGGTGAGGACATGTGGAGCAGTTTGGGTCAGAGGTTTTTTTGTACTCTCATCAATTGTGGCCAGCAGAAAGGATCTCATAATACCAATATGCCTGTCAAGGGCATATCCCTGGTGGGAGATGAGGGGAAAGGAAGGGCGATTCTCAGAAGTGTACGCTAACCTTTTCCTTAGTTCACATCCTATGAAACTATCAAGGGCTAATATTGGTATCATCTTTTCTGATTTAATCCTACCACCACCTCTCTCCATACATCTGGATAAGTTGTCCAAATGCTTTCATAAAATTTAATGTCACTAACTCAGCACTCATCTTGTCTTTCTTACCCACTGAACAGGTACTTTACCTTTCATCTTTGCATCTCCAACTCATCTTTATATTCATAGTTCTATGGTAAGCACCCAGGAAATGTTGATTGAATGAATATATGAATGTATGAAGAAACAAGCGTTCATACTTAATAAGTTATGGTACTATTAAACAGTATTACAACCTTATTTTTAATGTTTTATATTAATTTTTTTAAAAGATTTATTTTATTTCTTTATTTCTCCCCACCCTCTTGTTGTTTGCACTTCCTAAGTTTGTTTGTCTTCCTTGTTTCTTTAGGAGGTGCCAGGAGCCGAACCTAGGACCTCTGATATGGGAGGGAGGTGCCTAATCACTTGAGTCACCTCTGCTCACTGCTTTGTTGTGTCTCTCATTAAGTTTTTCCTCCCTGCATCTCTTGTTGTGTCATCTTGTTGTGTCAGCCCACCATGCCTGCTCGTTGCGTCAGCTCACTGTCTTCTTTAGGAGGTACTTGGAACCTCTGCTCCCTGCTTTGTTGTGTCTCTCATTATGTTTTTTCTTCTTGTGTCTCTTGTTGTGTCAGCTCGCTGTGCCTGCCTGTTATGCCAGCTCTCTGTCTTCTTTAGGAGGCACAGGGATCCGAACCAGTGACCTCCCATGTAGTAGGCAGGAGCCCAGTTGCCTGAGCCACATCTGCTTTCCTCATATTAATTTTTAAGGAATAATAGTGGCAAAAGGTTTTGTACATATACACACATATACATGCATATATATACACAAATATACTATTTAATGTGATATTATTTATATATACTATTTAATAGATATTATATTATATATTATTATGTATTATAGCTGGTGAGCAAATATAAAAGAACAATAATTTTTTTAAAATTTGAAATTGTTTTGAAGAATACCTGTCCTTGGTTAAAAAAAAAAAAGAATAAAATAGTATACCATATATCAACCAAGTAAGTCTCTTCCATTCCTGACTAGTCCTTCAATCCTCTTCTTTAGAGAAACTGCACCAGTTTCTTGCTCTCCAAATACTTTTCAGGATCACAAATTTCTAGGTTTATGTAGATCTCTTTTATAAAATTTTACACCAGTGGTAGCATATTATTCAAACTCTACTGCACTGTGCTTTAAATTTTTTATAAAAAAAACAAGTTTTTATTTTCAAATATGGAGAACATAGGACTTGCTATACTTAGAAATGATAAAAGAAATTGCAAATAAGGTCAGATTTAATTACATAAAATACACAATACACGGGAACATGATGCAGAATTTTAAAAAGTCAAATCGTTTGCATACCTTTGCTTTTTTCATTTAACAGTCTATCTTGAGAATTATTTTACATTTCTACTTCATTTTTTGTAATGGCTGCATGGCAATCTCTTGTATGGGTGTGTCATTAAATTTTCACTGGAATTTCAATATAGCATCATCACTCATTTATTTGGTCATCCAGATGGTCTACATATATTTAAAAATGATTTTATGTATTCATCTTCCATTCTTACCTATTGATATCTATTCCCTTTTCATTTTTATCTTCTCTTTTTCCTTATTCAACTGTTTATCTATAGTCTAATTTTCTCTTTTTGGTTCAATGGGAACAAATGATGTATCTCAGAATAGTAGAGAGAAGAAAAAAATTGTCTTTTGTTTCTTAAGAATATAGGGAATAATATATATATATGCACATATAATTTATATAGATTTATATAATAATTTTAATATATAGATAAATGTTCTAAAATATAAAAGTTCACATACATGGTTTAGAGACCTGAACTATTAAAATATTAATGTACATCTGTCTATATTTTATTTGTTTTATATATCCTTTCATAAATTGAAAACACAAGCATTATTGATGATCTACTGGGAACAAAACACACAGACCTTATCCAAACAGATTACTTAAGAGGAAAAATAGAAGGTAGGTGGACTCTAGAGAATATCAACATTGAAAGGTGGAGTTTGTGAGGAGAGGTGTGTAAGACTCAGAATACCAGGAAACTCGGGGAAGGGAGTTTTAAGCACCCCCACGCTTGCACAGTCTCCAGGTCACTAGAAAGCACTGCTTTGTCACCTAAAGTAAATACCACATTGCCTTGTGCACACCTAATCCTTCAAGTCAAGATGAGTCCTTCCACATTCTTTCTGGTCCCCTAGTACTGTAAAATCAACCCATCTTGAGTTTCATTACCTCAGTGCACTGCTGGGTGGATGGCTAATTGATGTTTTCAAGAAATTTGAACTGCTGGGTTAATGATATGCCAGAGAGTACTTTTATTGTAACAAGTGCCCAACTGCAAAGGAGTGGTAATGTCAGAATTCAGACCCCTCCTCAGTTTCCCATGGCAGGAGGCATATTCTGACCTCTCTCAAATTGGACCAAATAAGTAATAAGTTGCTTCACCATATTTTGCTCAAATTTCACATATTCCCCCTTGTTCTGTACACATTGAAGATGTTTCTCAATAAATACATGTTGGATTAAGGTTGCTACTAATACCAAGAAGTTACAATTCTACATTAATAGTTTGAAGCCTAGTTTTTATCATGTTTATTATATCAGTTCAGTGATTCACAGTTGAAAATCACTTCAACATCTTTTTTATGGGAATTCAAGCACATAAGAGAGCTATTTCATTTATTCTTAGAAAAGTTCTAAGTATAGTTAGGGTAGAAGCATTAATGCATTCTTCAGTTGAGAAAATGCTGCCTAGAAGTTTACATTATTTTTCTCATGAGGTAATGTGAAAATATAATTAGATTTTATCCACCTTACAGTTCTAGGCCTCTCGTATTAAATTATTACTTCTCTTTCTTAAAATTTATATTTGAAGAAAATGTTTAAGAGTACTCACAATTAAGATAAGATTGTTAAATACAATTCTTTGTAATATCCAGGGATTTTTTCAGTCCTTTTTTTTTTTTATGTTTTTTTTTAACTTTATTTTGTACATTTAATAATTGAAAACATAAGCAATAAAAAACTAAACAATAAAAAACTAAAAAGTAAACACAGACGAATAAATATATACATTTCTTAATTAAATGTAATGGATACATGTAAAATTTTGTTGTTTTGTTTTTTGTTTGTTTTTTTGTTTTTTCGTGTGTGTGAATCAAACAATATATTACACAATATATTTGGTTCATAGTAATGCATTCATACAGTATTTGTCCCTTTGTGTCTGGCTTGCTTCACTCAACATAATGTCCTCCAGATTCATCCATGTTGCCATATGCTTTATGACTTCATTTCTTCTTACAGCTGCATAATATTCCATCGTGTGAATAGACCACAGTTTGTTTATCCATTCTTCTGTTGATGGACACCTGGGTTGTTTCCAACTTTTGGCAATGATGAATAATGTTGCTATGAACATCGGTGTGCAGATGTCTGTTCGTGTCACTGCTCTCAGTTCTTCTGGGTATATACCCAGTAGTGGTATTGCAAGGTCATGTGGCAAGTCTATATTCAACTTCTTTAGGAACTGCCAAACAGTCCTCCATAGTGGTTGTACCATCCTGCATTCCCACCAACAGCGAAGAAGTGTTCCTATCTCTCCACATCCTCTCCAACACTTGTAGTTCTCTGTCATTTTAATAGTGGCCATTCTGATAGGTGTGAAATGATATCTCA
Source organism: Tolypeutes matacus (assembly GCA_026826555.1). NCBI lineage: Eukaryota > Metazoa > Chordata > Mammalia > Cingulata > Chlamyphoridae > Tolypeutes > Tolypeutes matacus. The sequence goes on from JAKSZT010053770.1 coordinate 34,906,876, forward strand.
TTGTAGTTTTGATTTGCATTTCCCTAATCATGAGTGATGTTGAGGATTTCTTCATGTGTTTTTGTGCCATTTGTATTTCGTCTTCGGAGAAATGTCTATTCAAGTCTTTGGCCCATTTTTTAATTGGGTCATTTGTCTTTTTTTTTTTTGAGCTGTAACATCTCTTTATATATCCTGGATATTAAACCCTTATCAGATATGTGATTTCCAAATATTTTTTCCCATTGAGTCGGCTGCCTTTTCACCCTTCTGACAAAATCCTGTGAGGTGCAAAAGTGTTTAATTTTGAGGAGGTCCCATTTATCTACTTTTTCTTTTGTTGCACGTGCTTTGGGTGTGAAGTCCAAGAAACCACCACCTACTACAAGGTCTTGAAGATGTTTCCCTACATTTTCTTCTAGTAGTTTTATGGTCCTGGCTTTTATATTTAGATCTTTGATCCATTTTGAGTTGATTCTTGTACAGGGGGTGAGATAGGGGTCCTCTTTCATTCTTTTGGTTATAGATATCCAGTTCTCCCAACACCATTTGTTGAAGAGACTGTTTTTTCCCATCAGCGTGGGCTTGGTAGGTTTGTCAAAAACCAGTTGACTGTATAGGTGAGAGTTTATTTCTGGATTCTCAATTCTATTCCACTGATCGATATGTCTATCTTTATGCCAGTACCATGCTGTTTTGACCACTGTAGCTTTGTAATATGTTTCAAGGTCAGGCAGTGAAATTCCTCCCATATTGCTCTTCTTTTTTAGAATACTTTTGGCTATTCGGGTGCACTTACCCTTCCAGATGAATTTGGTAATTGCCTTCTCTAATTCTGTAAAGTAAGCTGTTGGGATTTTGATTGGTATTGCATTGAATCTATAAATCAGTTTGGGCAAGATTGACATCTTCACGATATTTATTCTTCCAATCCATGAACACGGAATGTCCTTCCATTTGTTTAGGTCTTTTTAAATTTCTTTTAGCATTGTTTTGCAGTTTTCTGCATATAGGTCCTGTACTTCCTTGGTTAAATTAACTCCTAGGTATTTGAGTCTTTTTGTTGCTATTGAAAATGGAATTTTCTTCCTGATTTCCTCCTCAGATTGTTCAGTACTAGTGTACAAAAACATTACTGATTTTTTTGTGTTGATCTTATATCCTGCCACTTTGCTGAACTCATTTATTAGTTCAAGTAGCTTTGTTGTGGTTACTTCAGGATATTCTAAATACAGGATCATGTCATCCGCAAACAGTGAGAGTTTTACTTCCTCTTTTCCTATTTGGATGCCTTTAATTTTTTTGTCTTGTCTAATTGCCCTAGCTAGAACTTCTAGTACAATGTTGAATAACAATGGTGACAGTGGGCATCCTTGTCTTGTTCCTGATCTTAGGGGGAAAGCTTTCAACCTTTCCCCATTGAGTATGATGTTGGCTGTGGGTTTTTCATATATGCCTTTTATCATATTGAGGAATTTTCCTTTTATTCCTATCTTTTGAAGTATTTTTATCAAAAAAGGATGTTGGATTTTGTCGAATGCCTTTTCTGCATCTATTGAGATGATCATGTGGTTTTTTTCCTTCAACTTGTTAATGTGGTGTATTACATTGATTGATTTTCTTATGTTGAACCAGCCTTGCATACCAGGAATAAATCCCACTTGGTCGTGATGTATAAGTCTTTTGATATGCTGTTGGATTCGATTTGCAAATATTTTGTTGAGAATTTTTGCATCTATGTTCATGAGAGAGATTGGTCTGTAATTTTCTTTTCTTGTGGAATCTTTATCTGGCTTTGGTATTAGGGTGATGTTGGCTTCATAAAATGTGTTGGGTAATTTTCCCTCCCCTTCAATTTTTTGGAAGAGTTTAAACAGGATTGGTGTTATTCTTTTAGAAATGCTTGGTAGAACTCCCCTGTGAAGCCATCTGGTCCTGGACTTTTCTTTGCTGGGAGATTTTTGATGACGGATTCAATCTCCTTAATTGTGATTGCTTTGTTAAGTTCTTGTATTTCTTGTTGTGTCAGTGTAGGTTGGTTATGAATTTCTAGAAATTTGTCCATTTCATCCAGGTTGTCTAGTTTGTTGGCATATAGTTTCTCATAACAGCCTCTTATGATTTTTTTTTTTTTTCTGTAAGGTCATTTGTAATTTCCCCACTTTCATTTCTGATTGTATTTATTTGCATCTTCTCTCTTTTTTTCTTTGTTAGTCTAGCAAGGGGTTTGTCAATTTTATTGATCTTCTCAAAGAACCAGCTTTTGGTTTTGTTGATTTTCTCCATTGCTTTTTTGTTCTCATTTTCATTTATTTCCGCTCTAATCTTTATTATTTCTTTCCTTCTTTTTGCTTTGGGATTGGTTTGCTGTTCTTTCTCTAGTTTCTCAAGTTGTTCAGTTAAATCTTTGAGTTTAGCTCTTTCTTGTTTCTTAATATAGGCATTTAGGGCTATAAATTTCCCTCTCAAGACTGCCTTTGCTGTATCCCATAAGTTTTGATATGTTGTGTTCTCATTTTTATTTGTCTCAATATATTTACTGATTTCACTTGCAATTTCTTCTTGACCCACTGAATATTTAGGAGTGTGTTGTTCAGTCTCCACACATTTGCAAATTTCCTTTTTTCCTGTCTGTTATTGATTTCTAGTTTCATTCCATTATGATCTGAGAAGGTGCTTTGTATAATTTCAATCTTTTTATATTTATTGAGAGCTGTATTGTGACCTGACATGTGGTCTATCCTGGAGAAAGATCCATGGGCACTTGAGAAGAATGTATAATCCGCTGAGTTTGGATGCAGTGTTCTGTATATGTCTGTTAGGTCTAACTTGTTTATCATATCGTTCAAGTTCTCTGTTTCCTTGTTGATCTTCTGCCTAGTTGTTCTATCTAATGATGTGAGAGGGGTGTTGAAGTCCCCGACGATTATTGTAGAAATGTCTATTTCTCCCTTCAGTTTTGCCAGAGTTTGTCTCATATATTTTGGGGCACCCTGGTTAGGTGCGTAGATATTTATGACTGTTATATCTTCCTGGAGGATCGTCCCTTTTATTAATATATAATGGCCTTCTGCATCTCTTATCACTTTTTTGCATTTGAAGTCTGTTTTGTCTGATATTAGTATAGCTACCCCTGCTCTTTTCTGTTTACTATTCGCATGGAGTATCTTTTTCCAACCTTTTAGTTTCAGCCGGCTTGTATCCTTGTGTCTGAGATGAGTTTCTTGTAAGCAGCATATGGATGGCTCATGTTTTTTTATCCATTCTGTCATCCTGTATCTTTTGATTGGGGAATTTAGTCCATTCACATTCAGTGATATTACTGAAAATGCACTATTTATTTCCTCCATTTTATTCTTTAGTTTTCATATGTCATCTTATTTTTGTCTTTCTTTTTACTCTTTTGGTTATCCTTTCTGCTTTTCTTTCTTCTATACTCTCCTCCAAGCCTCTCTCTCCTGTCTTTTTCTTTCAGGTTCTAAGGCTTCCTTTAATATTTCCTGCAAAGGTGGATTCTTTTTTGCAAACTCTCTTAGTTTCTGTTTGTTTGTGAATACTTTATATTCACCTTCATATTTGAAGGACAGTTTTGCTGGGTAAAGAATTCTCGGCTGGCAGTTTTTCTCTTTCAGTTTCCTAATTGTATCATACCACTGTCTTCTCGCCTCCATGGTTTCTGAAGAGAAATCTGCACAAAGTCTTACTGGACTCCTTTGTACGTGATCGTTTGCTTCTCTCTTGCTGCTCTGAGAATTTTCTCTTTATCTTTTACATTTGACATTCTGAATAATATGTGTCTTGGCATAGGTCTATTTGGATTTATTCTTATTGGGGTACGGTGTGCTTCTTGGACATGAAAGTTCATTTCTTTCGTGAGAGTTGGGAAATTTTCAGCTATTATTTCCTCAAATACTCTTTCTGCCCCTTTTCCTTTCTCTTCTCCTTCTGGAACTCCAATGACACGTATGTTCTTGCGTTTTGTGTTGTCATTCAACTCTCTGAGCCCCTGCTCATTTTTTTCCATTCTTTTCTCTCTCTGTTCTTTTCTCTCTTCAATTTTAGCTGCTCTGTCTTCAATATCACATATTCTTTCTTCTATCATTTCGAGTCTGCTGTTGTATGCTTCAAATGTATTTTTTACTTCACCTATTGTGTCTTTCATTCCCATGAACTCTGTTACTTTTCTGTTCATGATTTCAAATTCTTCTTTACGTTCGCGCAATGACTTCTTGATGTCATTGATCTCTTAACTATATTCTCTTTCATCTCATTAATTTGATTTTGGAAATGTGTGCTCATCTCACTAATTAGTTCTCTCAAATTCTGCATCTCTTCTGGGACTTTGCTGTATTCTTTTTCTTGGGCCATGTCTTCTATTTTCTTAGTATGGCCCGTAATTTTTTGTTGGTGCTTAGGCATCTGGTTAGTTTGTATTTTACTTAGATGCTCTATCTCTTTCTCTTTTATGGGGTTTTAGTGGCAGGCGGCTGTGAGTTACCACCGCTCTTTGATTTTTGTCTCAACCTTGATTATTAGGATTGTTCTGCTGGTTGCTCAAAACTGGGCACTGGACCCAGTAATTGGTTGTAGAGTCGTTTCCTAGGGCCTTGGGCAGGGAGGCTATAGAGGCCAGGAAAAGACTCTCTTACTTATTAATTTTCTTATGTGTACTTCCTTGGTCTGCCAGGAGATGGCGCTTGTTGGCTGCTCTCAATTCAATGCCTGGTTGGAGCGTATTTGTTGTGACACAGACCAGATCAATGTGATAGAGCTTCCTGTCTGGGGGCTAGGAGCCCTGTGATTCAAACTTTCTGAGACAGTTCTCCAGACTTCTCTCGTAGCATCCCCCTTTTCCCAGCTAGGAAATATTTCCACTCCCTTCTGAATCCTCAACAATCAGTCCCTGTTAGTAGAGGATGAGATTGGGAGGTTTGTATATCTTTAGCCCCTTGCAGGCTCCAAGGCAAACAATGGCGCAGCCCCACCCAGCCTGGAAGGGCTCTTGGGACAGGGCAAACCAAACCTGGGAGTCCAAAGCAGGGTCAGCCCCAGGCTCTCTCTCCCCTCTCCTGTGGTGTCCTCAACAATTAGTCCAGGCTAGAAGAGAGGGAGGGTGCAAGGATCGGATTTCTCCAGTCCTTTCCGGGCCCCCAGGGCAAACCGCAGTGTGGAAGGGTCGGTGGGGCTCTGCAGCCCAAATTTCAGGTCAGAACCTGAGTCAGCCTAAGGCTGTGTCCCTCTCTCTCCCCTTTCCGGGAGTGGCAGATCCCTGAAGCCCCCTTTGTCTGTGGTCGCAGGCCCAGGGGTCCCAGAATTTTGGAGAGTGTGGGGGAAGGTGCCGGCAGCAGCAGAAGCTGCTACTTGCAACTCACAGTTCTGTAGTCGCGATTTCCCTCTTCTGTCCTTCTCTCCTCTGGGTGGTGTGCAGCCTTCACCTGCTGACCTAAACCCTAGAAGATCTTTTTCGGGGGCTGTTTCAGCTTGTCCTCTAGCTATTTTTCTGGAGAAGAGATTCCCGTGTCTTACTAGTCCACCATCTTCCTGGAAGTCCCCCAGTCCTTTTTTTAAATTATTATTTTATTTTGCTACTAAGCATGGCATATAGTTTACATTATGGTTTACACTTTGCACGGCACAAATTTATAGGTTTTGACAAATTGTATAATGGCCTGTATCCAGTATTGCAATATCATGCAGGACAATTCCAATGTTGCCCAAATGCCCCATGTTACACCTATTCTTCCCTCTCCCTCCCATCAGAAACAAAGGTGACCACTGTGTTTATATCAATGTTACAAGTTCTTCCATTACTACAATAATAAGTCTACTTTAGTCCATAGTTGCATTCCCCCCTCCCCTTATGTTTGTTCATTCCTTAATCTGTTTGACTTTCTAGAGTCTCTAAAATTACTTGAAGGTTCTGGTAAATTTTGTCACTTTATATACATTTTCCTTTAAATATATTTCTTATTTAAAATTATGTTTACTCTAAAGTTGCCTTAAAGCCAAATACGCAAATAAAAATAGACTGAATCCCATGGAATATATTCATTTAAAAGACAATAGTAAAAAAAAAGGGCAATGATAGAACAGTCTTAGGAATTAATGCAAACATTTTATCTTTTTAGAGCTACTTTCCAGGTTGTCGTTAAAGGCAGTCTTACAGATAAGCCTGTTTTTATGACATTTTGTTTTGACCTTTGGTCAAGTTTGATTGATTCATTGGTAATGTCAAAGTTTTCAATTTAATACATGCCAATAACAACAATTTAAGAATGTTGTAAAGGTGTTACCGCAAATCCCTAAGAGTACTGTCAGAGGCTAACCTCTCTCTCACACACACATTTTAAAATTTGAGTTCAGAATGATTATGGTGCCTATTTCAATAAGAGAAAGGGAGTGCACAGTTTTTGTCTTTTAGGCAATCATATTTATTAGCTAAATCGCAGTTCTTTTTATCATTTTTAAAAATATTCTTAATGTTTTAAATTAGAAAATAATGTGTTTTATGAAATAAATGAAGAAATACAATATAAAAATATGTATATGCAAGCTGGTCATCTCTCCCACCTCCCTCTCCACTTTTACACTTGATACAACCAATGTGAAAAGCCTGCTGTGGAGCTTTTAACACCTTTCTCCTTGCTCCCTCAATGTATATAGTCATATATGCATATAGAAGGAGGCTTTTGTTTATCTGAATTTTAAATTAATATAATATAATCATATTACACACTTCACTCTGTACATGCTTCATATTAATTAACTATATCATAGATATTCCTACAATACAATATAACTGTCATCTATAATATGCAAAGATTCATATAAAAAGAGAATGGGCACAGGGGGAGATATTAAATACAAATGAGTTTTTATGGCCAAGAGATTTCAAAGTGAGTCGGGAAGTCATTCTAGAGGTTATGCTTATGCAGTCTCAGCAGGATCTTATTGACTGCCACAGTCAACAGTGCCTCAAACAGTGGGGCTCCTGAGGAATCTAGAGACATCTAGACACTATAGGCAGGGCACACAATCTTAGGAACTTGGCACCCTGTCAGTGGGCCTTACCTTGGAATATATGTTCCCCAATGTAACAGAATTAGATTAATTATAATTTCCCTATACATGGCTCATCTGCCCCTCTTATTTGTACCTATAATTAGCACTATACCATTAATATATGTACCAGAGACTTAAAATATTTGTTCTGTTCATGTGCTGGTTGAACCCTGAATCTCAGCAGAATTGCAGCACCTATTCTCCAGTTCATTGGACTTGCCCAGGACAACTATCTAAAGGATGATGATGGACAATGCCCATCCCCAAAAAGAGAGAATCTACAACTGTAAACAAGATAGTTCTATCCATCTGCCCCATGGGATCTATGCCCCCTCTCAATCAGAAACAGAGTGGGCATCATGGTCCTAAAATCATCAAGATTGAGAAATGAACAAACATAAGGCAGGAATGCAACTATGGACTAAAGTAGACTTATTATTCTAACAATGGAAGAAATTGTAATATTGATAAAAAGGCAAGGTCACCAGTAGTTCTGAGGGGGGGAGAGGGAAGAATAGGTGTAACATGGAGCTTTTTGGGCATATTGGAATTGTTCTGAATGACAGTGCATAACAGATATATTTTAAAAGTTTTTGCAGTGGAGAGAGTAGACTTTCATGTGTTCCTGTTTTTCCTCTTCTTGTTCCATGAGAACCCTTTCCTGTAACCAATTTTTACAACTATATATTTTTTAATCTTGGGGTGTTTGGATGGTTGCTTTCCTTTTCCATCATCTTCTTAAATCTTAAAAGTGTATGAAGTTAGTTTTTTCTCATCTCAAATAGTTGTAGAATTAGAGTACATTCATATTAGCTGAGGAACACTAAAATCATTAAATTCATTGGAATGAATATATCATCATCTCTTAGGATGCCTCCATTAATCACATGAACAGGCCTATCCTGTTGGTCTAATTGCATGTAGGAATTTAATATATCTAGACAATATAGTGAAGTATTCATTATCTTTTGTCATTAGGTCAAATTCTGTCACACTATTTCTAAGGCTGCTAACTGGTTTTTAATAGTACCTTTATTCTGTAGCTTGATTTTTCTGTTTATTTTTCCTACACAATTGATGAAGCAGTAAATTGCAATAAGAGCTTATGTCTTTTCTGAATGACTTGGAAAATTTGTGTATATAGTTTAGATTTGACCGTCAGGGGTTTGATTTTAGAATAATTTCTTCAAATTAGAACATGGTCTTTGGAACCAGATTGCCTGAGTTTGAATCCTGGCACTGCTATTTACCTATCTTGGGACCTTAGGCAAATTACTTACCCTCACTGTTCCTCAATTTCTTCATCAGTACAATAGGATAATTGTAGTACTTACCTCATAGGTTTGTTGAGAGATTAAAAGAATTAAAATAGCATTAGAACTAAAAAGCATTTAGAAGTGTGCCTGGTACAAAGCAAGCAGGATGTAAGTCTTAGCAGTTACAGTATATACACAGAAAACTTAGAAATCTTGACATTCAGAACAGTCAATGGTCTGCATTTGACAAACGTTAGACTGGAATTATCAGAATTCATCCACAGGAGTTTTAATAATTACACTCTGACTTTTCCCAGGTCCAACAGCTTGATGTAAAAATAGTGGCAACTTGCATAGGATATAAACACATTTTCTTCAGGGTTCTCTCCTATTTCTAGAGAACCTCTGATCCCTTAAAGTCTCTTCCACTTTTTTCTAAGAGCTCTGATGGGGAATTTCACTCATGAAATTTTCTTCATGGTTGAAGGTTGTCAGCCTTCTTCAACTCTACCACTGGTGTACACTCACTGTGGATAAGGGGCCGATGTTTGTGCTTGCTGGTACCACTGCAGTGGAAACCTCAAATTGTTTTGGATGCAGTTTCCCCACATATCACCACTGTGTTACTGCTTTGGACTGGGTGCTGAAAAATACAGGGAGGCAACCTACCACTGCATGGGAAATATGCCAGAGTGTTCTCTCCTAATGCTGTGTACTTATATGTGTGTGCCAAAAGCACATTGCATTATTCATGACACTCGGAAGGCTATGACTCCCACTGCCTTGGTGTTAAGCTTCCAGATATCTCAAACTGAGTTTACTTTGGAAATAATTCTTGAGCCACTTATTTATAGCCCATCTGCCCTTAAAATACATCTTCAAATCTATGGGAGGCTGCAACTGCTGTGCACACTGATGTGATTATTATTGTGGTATATTCAAAATTTCCATTGCTTGTTATGATACTATTTTCAATAGATGAAGCATCCTTCTGCCCACAGTTCTCTTTCTCTGGTAAAAATCAAACTAATTGAACCGATTTGAAAACTTAGGCTCAAGTTGGGACTCAACTAATAGGAAATGGTAACAAGATTTCTTTGTAAGTAGCTGTTGCCTGTAAACTATCCCAATCTACAAAAGAGAGTTTATAGTTCAGGCCTAGACATTCTCATTATGTTGAATAACTTTGGGATTTTTTGCCATAGTGATTACCTGACACTTTGTAAAAGGTAGATTCTTATTAAATTGTTCCAAACTAAGTGTACATCTTAATAGATATTTCCACTGATATTACTTTTAATATGATTTTGTCTCATTTCTCAGTCAAGAAAATAGTTAATTTCTTACTGGAATGAGTTTTTAAATTGGCTAGTACCAATTGTTAAATGAAATACTAAACTTTTTCTGATCTTATAATTTTAAGAATTTTGATATGGGAGTAGGAAATGGGTCATTTAAGAAACAAATACACAGATTAAATTACAGAGCATATTGAGGTAATACAAGTCAAACTTTTCATTTCAGGGTTTCAAAAAATCTATCAGTGTAGCAGTTTGGCGGTTTGATGTAATTATGAATTCCAAAAATAGATATTGGATCATGCTTGTAATCTGGTCTGCTAATCTGGGCATGATTAAGTTATGATTAGGGCATTACTGGGCCAGGTCAGTAGGGCATTGAGCCCCACCCCTTGGTGGGTAGGGGAATCAAATATAAAAGGCATGGCAAGAACAGAGTTGAAACAGTTTTTGATGTTGGAGTCTTAAGCTGGAGCCCTGGGAAGTAAGAGAGCTTGGTCGTGAGGGAGGAGAGAAGGCCCAGGGATAGAGACAAGCCATTCTCCTGATAGCCTACAGCTGGCCTTGTGCAGAGAAGCAAAGCTAGAGAGCCTCATGGTCTATGGCTGACCTTGTAGAGGAAACAGATGCTAAGCCTGGAGAGAAACACAGCCCTGGAAAGAGAGGAACCCAAGAAGCCTGAAACCTGGCAAACATTGGTAGCTACCTTGCTCCAACACGTAGCAACAGACTTCGGTGAGGGAAGAAACTTATGCTTTATGGCCTGGTAACTGTAAGCTTCTACCTCGAATAAATACCCTTTATAAAGACCAACCGGCTTCTGGTATTTTGCATCAGCACCCCTTTAGCTGATACAATCAGCCTTTTGGTTTATGACATCACAGAAACTTTCAATGAAATTAGAGCCTTGTAATTCTACACAGGGTGCACTTTTTCACTGCCTAATAAATATAAAACTGTATCTGTACCTTGGGTCCTGTTGCAGTTCAGTAGGAGTAATAATTGTCCAAACCAAAAACTTTAACTGCGTGAAACAGAACTGTTTAGACTATTTTTTGTGTGAGTAATAAAACCAATTGTGAAACTAAGCTGGTGAAACTTACCACATACTCAGAGTTACAGATAATTTTGTTTAATGCTATATAAAGCTAGATATTTGTTACTATGAAAAGCCTATTTGTTGAGCAGCCAATAAAGTTCAAATAGTTTTGTTTTTATAACCCAACACTTTTTATATGGAGAAAGGTGTTTACTTCAAACTGCCTTCTCTTTTGCCAATTAGTAACTACCAGTGTGAATCAATCAGAAAACACCTGCCAAGAAAAGCGTTTGCTGAGAATTTTTTTTTTGCTGATAAAATGGAAAAGATTAAATAAAATTTATATTGTGTTTTTATTGAAATTGAACTAATGTGTCATTTAGGTAATAATACGTAATATGGAATACATATTGGTTAAAAAGAAATGTTTCACCCATTTTTAATTAATTTTTAAAAAATAATTCATTATATTGTTAGTAGATATTTCAGGGACATTTATGAATTTTTTTTTTCATTTATGAATTTTTACACAAAAATTTTTATATATCATCAACTTTCTATGCCATATCAGTAAAAATTTGATGGTAGTATGTTAAAGTATCACTGATTACCATGTCAATGCGGAGTGATTAGTATTCCAAGGAAATGTTTGCAGTGAAGATTCTTTTTCTTTTACTTTTTTTCTACGGGGATTGTTTAATTTTTACTGTTGAGTTTTGAGAGTTCTTCATATATTCCAGATGTTAGTCCTTCGCTACATATGTGGTTTGCAAACGTTCTCCCATTCTGCAGCTTGCCTGTGCATCTTCTTCACATGGACTTTCACAGAGCACAAGTTTTCATTTTGATGAGGTTCAGTTTATAAATTTTTCTTTCCATAGATGATGGTTTTGTTGTCAAGTCTAAGAAGTCTTTGCCTAGACCTAGATTCCAAGGATTTTCTCCTATGTTTTTTCCTAAAAGTTTTATACTTTTACATGCTTTATGTCCGTGAGTTTTTTTTTTTAATTTTTTTTTATTTTTAGGAGGTACCAGGGATCAAACCCAGGACGTTGTACATGGGAAGCAGGCACTTAACCACTCTACATCCACTCCCCAAAGAAAGTTGGTTTTTTCATTTGTTTGTTTGTTTTTAGGAGGTACCAGGGATCAAATCCAGGACCCGGAACATGGGAAGCAGGCACTCAACCACTTGAGCTACATCTGTTCCCTCCATGATTCATTTTGAGTTAATTTTATATAAGATATGAAGTTTATGTTGAACTTTTTTTTTTTTTTTTTTTTTAGCCTATATGTCCAACTGTTCCAGTACCGTTTGTTGAAAAAGCTATTCTTTTTCCATTAAATTGCTTTTTCACTTTTCTCAAAAATCAGCTGGCCATATTTGCATGAGTCTATTTCTTTGTTGTCTATTCTGTTCCATTAATCTGTGTCTATCCTTATGTCGGTACTATACTGTTTTGATTACTGTTGCTACTGAGTAACCCTTAATATCAAGTAGAGTGATTCCTCCCACCTTATTCTATGTAAGATCGTTTTCGCTGTTCTAGAACTTCTGTCTTTCCATATAAATTTTGGAATGAGTTTTTATGTGCCTACAAAAAAAAAAACATACTGTAATTTTTATAGGAATTGAATTCAACCTATTCATCAATTTGGGAGAATTAGCATGTTTATGATGCCAAGTCACCCAACCCATTAACATGGTATGTCTTTCTGTTTATTTAGGTCTTCTTTGATTTGTTTAATTTGTATTTTAAATAAACATAATTTTCTTAAGTGTATACCTAAGTATTTCATTTTCTTTGGAGCAATTGTAAATGGTATTATGTTTTCAATTTTAGTGTCTCCATGTTCATGATTATATATGTATAGAAATGCAATTGATTTTTGCATGTTAATCTTGTATCCTGAAACCTTGCTGAACTCACTTTGTTATTGTTAATGACATTCACAATGTTGTGCTCCATCACCACCATCCATTACCAAAAGGTTTCCATCATCACTTATAGAAACTCTGTACAATTTAAGCATTAACTCCCCATTCCCTACCTCCACCCTAACTCCTGATAGCCTATATCCTAGTTTCTGACTTTATGAATTTGCTTATTCTAACTATTTCATATCAGTGATATCATAGAATATTTGTTCTTTTGTGTCTGGCTTATTTCACTCAACATGATGTCTTCAAGATTCATCCATGTTCTCACTTTTATCAGTACTTCATTCTATTTTATGGCTGAATAATATTTCATTGTATTTACAGGCCACATTTTATTTATCCATTCATTGGTTGATATATACTTGGATTGCTTCCATCTTCTGGCAACTGTGCATAATGCCACTATGAACATTTATATGCAAATATCTATTCGAGTCCCTGCTTTCAAATCTTTTGGTTATCTATCTAGAATTGAGATTGCTGGATCATATGCAATTCTAAACTTAACTTTCTGAGAAACCACCAAACTGTCTTCCACAGTGGCTGCACCACTTTACATTCCCACAAACAATGAAAAAGTTTTACTATTTTTCCACATTCTTTCCACCACTTGTAATTTTCTGTTTTTTTTTTTTTAATAGCCATTCTAGTGGGTGTGAAATTGAATTGGCATCTCATTATGGTTTTCATTTACATTTCCCTAATAATTAATGATGTTGAACACATCATTATTTGCTTTTTGGCCATTTGTATATCTTCTTTAGAGAAATGCCTATTCAAGTCTGTTGCCCATTTTTAAATGGAGTTGCTGGTGTTTTTGTTATTGAGTTGTAGGATTTCTTTATGTATTTTGAGGATTAAACCCTTATTAGATATGTGGTTTACAAATATTTTCTCCCATTCTGTAAGTTGTCTTTTTCTTTCTTGATAAAGTTTTTCATGCCCAGGAGTTTCTAATTTTTTTAACAAATCAATTTCATTGATAGATATTAATAAAGCACGAATCCAGCCAAAGTGTGTAATCAGTGGTATTCAGTATAATCATATAGTTGTGCATTCATCACTTCAATCATTTTTAGAGCATTTTCGTTATTCCAGTAATAATAATACTAAAAACAAAAACCAACCAACCAAACAAAACTCACCACCTCTCAATCTCTCTATGCTTCCCCTGCTGTACATTGCTGCTATTCTGCTTCCTTTTCTCTAGCTTATTTCTTTTTATATTTTGTAAAAACAGTCTTATATATGCAATATCACCCATATTCATATCTTACATGAGGTTTTACTATGTTATACAGTCCCATGTTACATTTTTTAGCCTTCCTTCTAGTGATATACATGTTCTTAAGCTTTTTCTTTCAGCCACTGTCATAGTCATAGCTCTGCTAGTCACAAGCACCAGGATATGCTCTCACCATTTCCAATCATTTCCAAAAATTTGCAAACAACTTTTAACCAAGTCTGCACAGATTAACCATCAGCTTTCCATTCTCTGCCCTCATTCTATTTTCTGGTGACCTATATTCTAATTATTAATTCCATGACTTTGCATAATATATTTATTTCATAATAGCACAATCATACAATATTTGTCCTTTTGTGTCTGCACTCAGAATAATGTCTTCCAGGTATATCCATGTGGTCATATGCTTCACACTTCATTTCTTCTTACTGCTGAGTAATATCCCATCATTTGTATGTACCACAATTTGTTTATCCACTTATCATTGGTTGATGGACACCTGGCTATCGTGAATAATGCTGCTGTGAATATCGGTGTGCAGATATCTTTTCGTGTCACTGCTCTCAGTTCTTCTGGGTATATACCTAGCGATGGTATTGCCAGGCCCCATGGCAAGTCTATATTCAACTTCCTTAGGAACTGCCAAAGAGTCCTCCACAGTGGCTGTACCATTCTACATTCCCACCAATAAACATTCCTATCTCTCCACATCCTCTCCAACATCCTTTCCAACACTTAGAGCTTTCTGACTTTTTAAATAGAGGTCATTCTATTAGGTGTGAAATGAATCTCATTGTAGTTTTGATCGGTATTTCCCTAATTGCTATGTTGAACATTTTTTCATGTGTTTTTTTACCATTTGCATTATTTCTTTGGACAATTGTCTTTTCAAGTCTTTTGCCCATTATTTAATGGTGTAGTGTAGCAGTTTGATATAGTTATGAATTCCAGAAATAGATACTGGATTATGCTTGTAAACTGGTCTGTTCATCTGGGCAGGATTAAGTTATGATTGGGACTTTGACTGGGCCATGTCAATAGGGCATTGAGCCCTGCCCCTTGGTTGGTGGGTCTCAAAGATAAAAGACATGGCAAAGGACAGAGTTGGAGTTTTGTGTTGGCTCTGATGCAGAGCCTTGAGCTAGAGCCCTGGGAAGAATACATACAGAGGAACTTGGTCATGAGGAAGGAGAGAAGGCCTTGGGAAATGAGACGAGCCATTTGCCTGAAAGATCACAGCTAGCCTTGTGAAGAGAGGCAAAGGCTAGAGAACCTCGTAGCCTACAGCTGACCTTGTGGAGGAAACAGAGGAGCTGAGCCTGGAGAGAAACAGAGCCCTGGGAAGAGAGGAACCCAGGAAGCCTGAACCTTCACATACATCAGCTGCCATGTTGCTCCAACACGTGGCAATAAACTTTGGTGAGGGAAGCAGCTTATGCTTTATGGCCTGGTAACTGTAAGCTTCTACCTGAAATAAATACCTTTATAAAAACCAACCAATTTTTGGTATTTTGCATCAGCACTCCTTTGACTGACTAATACAGAATTTGGTACCAAGAAGTGGGGAAGTGCTTTTGCAATTACCAAAATGTTAGAAGGGTTTATAAATGTGTAAGGGGTATTTTTTGGAGGAATTGTGAAATGCTTGGTACATCTACAAAAGACCTACACTGCTTTGAAGAGACTGTTGATAGTAATATGGACGCTAAAGAGACTTTTTATGATGCCTTAGAAGTAAATGATGAAACTATTATTGGAAACTGGCAGAAAGGCACTCCGTGTTTTAAAGTTTCAGAGAACTTAGCAAGATTAACTCCTGGTGTTATATGGAAGACAGAATTTGAAAATGGTGAACCTGAGAATTTAGCTGAAGAACTTTCCAAGGTAAACTCAGAGCATGCAGCTTGGCTTCTCCTTGCAACTTATAGCAAAATGCTAGATGAGCAGGATAAGCTCAGGACTGCATTATTGGGCACAAGGAAAAAAGAAACCGATTCTGGAAGTTCCAAGCCTCTGGAAATCAAGCTCCCAGATGATGGTACCCTAATTGAAAATTTAACTGAACTTGGAACTTGTAAATTAGGATTGAAGATGCACTGTCAGCTTGGACTAAAAAGGACATGGAAAGGAAAGATTGAAGGAGGAACAGCTTTAAGAAGAAAACCATGGAAGTTGAGATCTGGAATTAAGACATCACCTTAGGCCAAGAGAGGAACCCCACCCCATGTGTAAAGAAAGAGTGAGTTTGTCCTAGCAGTTGAAGAAGTTGGATGTTCCCACCTAATGTTCTGGGAGAGTTTTGCCACCCCAGGATGCAGAGAGGGTGGAGCACATTCCTTAAGGACTGGGGCAGTTAAGGTCTGTATCCCATAGGTCTGAGAGGGGTGTGCCTGTCCCCCATGGATTAGAGAAGGCCAGGTGGTCAACTCGTTACCCTGAGAGGGTTGAGTCTGTGTGCCAAAGGTTAGGGAAGGCCAGGTGGTCAACCCATTGCTCTGAGAGGGTTGAGCCTGTATGCCACAGTTTAGGGGGAATTTTGTCCTCACATCACTGTACCAGGGGGGCTAAAACTCTAACCCAGAGATTGGGTAAGGTGTGGCAATCACCCCAACACACTGGGGTAAGGCCCAGAGCTTGGTTGACACCTAGATGCTTAATGAGGGTGGAACCAAGAAAATGGCCATTGGGCAAGCCTGTGGAAAAGATGGGTCCCCACATGGCCCCAGGAAGAAGAAAGCATCATGTTAAAAATGAATCTCAGACTTTGAAATCGAATGGACGATGCCCTGCAGGTTTACTGAACTGTAGAGGACCCGTGGCTCATGTTTAACCTCCCACATTCTCCTTATGATAATGGAAATGTTTATCCTTTGTCTGTGCATTTGTGTATTGGAAGAAGTTAAATGGTTTTGTAAGTTTCAGAGGTTTACAGCAGACGGTACTTTGCTTCAAAACGAACTATATTTCTTTAAACTGATTGTGATATGATTCTGTATTTAGCATTGTACTGATTTAAGAATTTTTGGATATTGTAATGTATTTTTGGAATTCAGAGGGTGGAGTGTAGCAGTTTGATATAGTTATGAATTACAAAAATATATATTGGATTATGCTTGTAAACTGGTCTGTTCATCTGGGCATGATTAAGTTATGATTGGAGCTTTGTTTGGGCCACATCAGTAGGGTGTTGAGCCCTGCCCTTTGGTTGGTGGAGTCTCAAAGATAAAAGACATGGCAAAGGACAGATTTGGAGTTTTGAATTGGAGTTCTGATGCAGAATCTTGAGCCGGAGCCCCAGGAAGTAAGCATACAGAGGAACTTGTTCCTGAGGAAGGAGAGAAGGCCTCGGGAAAAGAGACAAGCCATTCGCCTGACAGTTCACAGCTGGCCTTGTGGAAAGAGGCAAAGGCTAGAGAGCCTCATAGCCTACAGTTGACCTTGTGGAGGAAACAGAGAAGCAGAGCCAGGAGAGAAATGGAGCCCCAGGAAGACAGGAACCCAGGAAGCCTGAACCCTCCAAGACATCTGCAGTCATCTTGCTCCAACACGTGGCAATAAACTTTGGTGAGGGAAGCAACTTATGCTTTATGGCCTGGTAACTGTAAGCTTCTACCCCAAATAAATATCCTTTATAAAAATCAACCAGTTTTTGGTATTTTGCATCAGCACTCTTTTGGCTAATACAGGTAGTTTTTTCTTTTTATTGTTGAATTCTATGATCTCTTTATCATGGATATTAAATTATTAATGGATATGTGATTGCCAAATATTTTCTTCCATTGAGTTGGCTGCCTTTTCACCCTTTTTACAAAGTCCTTTGAGGTGCAAGTGTTTTAATTTTGAGGAGGTCCCAATTACCTATTTTCTCTTTTATTGCTCAGGCTTTGGGTATAAGGTTTAAGAAACTACCACCTACCAAAAGATCTTGATATTTTTCTATCTTTCTATGAGTTTTATGGTTGCCACTTTTATATTTAGGTCCTTGATCCATTTTGGGTTAATTTTTGTTTAAAGTGTGCAATAGGGGTCTTCTTTCTTTCCTTTGGATATGGCTATTCAGTTTTCCCAGCCCTATTTGTTGAATAGAGTGTTCTGACCCCAGCTGCGTGGTCTTAACAGCCTTGTCAAAATCACTCAACTCTAGATGTGAGGGTCTGTTTCTCAGTTCTCAATTTGGTTCCCTTGGTCAAGTTTGTCTTTTTGCCAGTACCATGATGATTTTTTTTTTTTTTTTTTTATCACTGTCGTTAAGTAACATGCTTTATAGTCAGGAAGTGAGAGTCTTCTAATGTCGTTCTACTTTTTAGAGATATTTTTGGCTATTTTGGACCCCTTACCCTTCCAAATAAATTTGATAACTGGCTTTTTCATTTCTGCAAAAATGGCTGTTGGGATTTTTATTGGGATTACATTGAATCTGTAAATCAGTTTGGGTAGAATTGACATCTTAATGATATTTAGTCTTCCAATCCATGAACACGGAATGTCCTTCCATTTACTTAAGTCTTCTTCAGTTTCTTTTAGCAATGTTTTGTAGTTTTCTGAATACAGGTCCTTTGTATTCTTGGTTAAGTTTTTTCCTAATTATTTGATTTTTTTTTAGTCGCTATTATAAATGGATTTTTTTTCTGATTTCCTCCTCATTTTGCATGTCAGTAGTGTATAGAAATGCTATTGAGTTTTGCATATTAATCTTGTATCCTGCCACTTTGCTGAACTTGTCTGTTAATTCTAGTAGCTTTTTTTGTGGATTTTTCAGAATTTTTTAGATATAGGATCATATCATCAATGCATAGTGAGAGTTGCACTTCTTACTTTCCTATTTGGGTGCCTTTTATTTCTTTATCTAGCACAATATTGAATGATAATGATGACAGGAGGCATCCTTGTCTTGTTTCTGGTCTCAGAGTGAAAGCTTTTAGTTTTTCACCATTGAGTACAATGCTAGCTGTAGGTTTTTCACATATGCACTTTACCATACTGAGAAAGCTTCCTTCTATTCCTATCTTTTGGAGTGTTTTCATCAAGAAAAGGTGCTATATTTTGTCAAATGCCTTTTCTGCATCAGTTGAGAGCATCATGTGATTTTTCCTCTTCAGTTTATCAATGTGTCTTATTACACTAATTGAGTTTGTGTTGAACGACCCTTGCATATCCCTTATAACAGTTTTGCATTTAAAATCTATTTTGCTCAATATTAGTATCACTACTCCAGCTCTTTTGGGTTACTATTTTTATGGAATATTTTTTTCCAGCCTTTCACTTTTAACCTGGTTGTGTCCTTACATAAGAGGTAAGTCACTTGTAGACAACGTATAGATGGCTCATATGTTTTTATTCATTCTATCAGTCTATGTCTTTTGATTGGGGAGTTAAGCCATTTAACATTCAATATTATTACTGTAAAGGCATTACTTTATCCATTTTGTCCTTTGGCTTTCTGCCATCATATCTTACTATTGTTTGTCTTTTTACCCTTTAATTTACCTTTCCTAATATTCTTAATTCCTATACTCTTCTCCAAGTCTTTCACCCTTGTTTTTTCCTTTCAGGCTGCAGCACTTACTTTAGTATTTCTTGTAATTCTGGTCTTTTGGTAGCATATTCTACCAGTTTTTGTTTGTCTGTGTAGACTTTGGAGTCATCCTTATTTTTGAAGGACACTTTTGTTGGATACAGAATTGTTGGCTGGTAATTTTTCTCTTTCAATATCTTAAATATATCATACCACTTTCTTCTTTCCTCCATGGTTTCTGATGAATGGTTGGCATTTCATCTTAGCGAGGTTCCCTTATATGTGATGCTTTGCTTTTCTCTTGTTACTTTTAGAATCCTCTCCTTATTTCTGATATTTTTCATTCTGAATAGAAGGTGTCTGAAATAGGTCGATTGGATTTTTTCTGTTTGGGGTGCATTGTCCTTCTTGGATATTGATATTTATGTCTTTCATAAGGGTTGGGAATTTTTGGTCATCATTTCCTCAAATATTCTTTCTTCCCTGTGGTAATTTGAGATTATTTATGAATCCTCCAAAAAGAAAAATTATATTTTTTAAACTAATCTATTCCTCTGGGTGTCATACACTTTGAATGCATTAGATTCAGCTGACTTGTCTTGATTAAATTAGTTGTTAAGTTTAGGGCTTTGATTCAAACATATCAGTAGGGCATGATTCAAATTGAGTTTCCACCCTCTTGGTGGGCTAAGATAAACAAGCACTCACTCAAGAAGACATGGAAAAGGAGAAAACTTGGTTGTTTTGGGTCTGTCGTGTGACAGAAAGGAGATGGCTCAAACAGCTAAAGCCCTGGGGAAAGATGAACCATTCACCTCATAGTTTGCAGCTGAAGAGAACAGAGCAACTGACCAGCTGAGAAGACCCAGAAACAAACCAGCCCTATGCCAGAGCCTTATACAGGAAGCCCTGAGAAACCAGGCAGAGATTGCCCTCCGTCTTGCTTCAACTCATGGCAACTGACTTCGGTTAGAAAGCAACCTTGAATTGGACTCTTTAAGGCCTTGTAACTGTAAGGTTTTACCCCCAAATAAATACCCTTTATAAAAGACAACAGATTTCTGGTACTTTGCATCAGCACCCCTTTGGCTGACTAATACATGCTCCTTTTCCATTATCTTCTCCTTTTGGGATACCAATAATGCGTATGTTGGTACCTTTCATGCTTTCATTCAATTTCCTGAGACCCTGTTCTATTATTTCCATTCTCTTCTCTTTCTAATCTCTTGTCTTTTCCATTTCAGATCTTCTGTCTTTGAAATCACTAATTCTGTCTTCAAGCAATTCAAATCTGCTCTCATGTCCCTCTAATGGATTTTTAAAATCTCATCCAACATATCTTTCATTCCCACAAGGTCTCTTACTTTTCTTCTCAGCTTACCCAGTGTCTTCTTAATATCCTTTATCTTTTTAGTCATATTTTCTTTCAATTCCTTGAATTGATTTAGGAGAGTTATGTGTTTATCATTGATTAATTATCTTAAATCCTGTATGTCTTCACGTTATTTATTTGTTGCTTTGGCTGGGCCATCTTTTCCTGTTTTCTAGTATGACTTATAATTTTTTGCTGATGTCCCGGCCTCTAAATATGTTGGTGAATTTACTCTGATGGCCAATTTCTCTCTCTTGCCTATTTATTTTCACAGCTCTTCTTTGATATTTGGTTCAACTTATTCTAAGTCTTTAAAATTGTCCAGCTTATGTTATCAAAATCGTGCCAGGGGCTCATGAATGGGGTGCAGATTTTCTCCCAGAAGTTAGGGTACACAGAGGACCAAAAGGAGTTTCTGTCCATGCAATTTCCATATTGGCCAGGAGATGGTGCTTTTGAATACTCCTTTCCAAGGAAGTGTTTCAATTTCCATTTTCCTGGGTTTTGGTTTGGCCAGAGCTAAGATTCAAAGCTGGCTTTGCTGGATGAATTCACTGAAGAAAAGCCCCATGACTCATCCCTTTTCCCTTATAACAGCTGACAGGGAGGAAGATGTCTATTGCCCTCTTAGTCAGCTGCAGTGAGTCAGTGGTTTTACCCCAGCTTAATATCTTGAGGGAGGGGGAGGGGAGCTCTTTCTGGCTGCTGCAGGGGGTTGGTAACTCATATTTTTTGTTTCAGGTTTTTTGTCTCTTCTCCTTGCCCTCCTGAGAATTGCAAAGCACTGTCCTAGTCTGCTGATCTCCAAAGCAGATCCATCAAACAGCTTTTGGCTCTTTCTCCATTGTTTTTGTGAGAGAGTTGAGCCCTGCCTGCCTAATCTGATGCCATTTTCCCACAATTCACGTTTCTCATTTTGATGAAGTCCCACAATGGAAGCACGAGGTACCTTGACTGCATTATGGAGGGGATGGGGGAAGAGCCAGCAAGGATTTCAGGAGCTTCATCTATGTCTTTGATTCAGCATTTGCTCAATTAATGCTGCCCTGTAACTTTTGCCCATAGTTTTGAGGAAGGCTACTGTCTTTAAGATTCCTCTGCTGCTATTGCCCAAGGGGGCTTGGGACAATGGCTGCCGTCAGACCTTGCCCCAGTGATCTGAAGTAAGTAAGCAAAAGCAGTAATCAACAATAAGACCACACATCCCAGAGTTTGGAGAGTACTTTATGTCCTACCCTGTCACCAGCAAGCTATACCAGTAGCCCTAGCTACAATCCCCACTGGTTCCTTCCAGGAAGCTGGGGGAAAAGGGATGGTAGCCACTTCAGTGATGGTGAAATTCACAAGCATTTATTGCAATTTACCAGCCTTTTCCTTCTGATTCTCCCTAGATGCTTCACAGTGTTCCACTTAACTCACATTTCAAAATAATTG
The DNA here is from genome assembly GCA_026826555.1 of Tolypeutes matacus. Classification (NCBI taxonomy): domain Eukaryota; kingdom Metazoa; phylum Chordata; class Mammalia; order Cingulata; family Chlamyphoridae; genus Tolypeutes; species Tolypeutes matacus. The sequence continues at coordinate 34,929,019 of JAKSZT010053770.1, forward strand.
ATTCAGACAGTTCTCGCCAATTCAATAGCTGTTGTGGTGTGACTGTTTCCTGGAGTTTCTTTCTCCACCATCTTTCCACAATATCACCCCCAGATTCTCTTTATCTGGATCTTTAAAAATTTTTTTGAATTTATTTATGATAACATAAAATTTTCTTTCATTCCAGCTGAGCATTTTTTAGGAGAACTGAGCTCTCCAGCATGATAATAATATGATAGGTGATATATATAATTCTACTCATGAGGATGACTGGAAATCAGGGAAATAGTAATGTTATATAATTTTAAACCATAAATCATAACCACGTAAGAGCAGATTTTAATGCATGTAACCATGCTTTATATAATATTTTGAACTATGAAATAATAGAATCTGTTTAGTAATGAGCTATTATGTAACTTGGTTCCACTTTGTGTGTGACTTCTGTTTACACTTTTTATTTAAGAGATTGATGGCTCTAAACTGGATGATATGTCTGACATTTAGGTAGCTTAAAAAATAGAGATACATAAATCTTCTGATGGAATTAACAAGTTTTGGAAAATTCTGAAATTGTGGTAGTCCAAAGTATTGAATAAAAAAATGAACTTCTAATTTTAAAATTAAATGCATTTTCTTTTAAAAAGATTGATGTTTGCTAATTATACACATATGCTTCAATAAAACATATTTTTATGAGCATAATAACTTTTTAACAGATCTTCAAATGTCCTATAGTCCATATTATGTATTAAATATTTAATATCTCACATCATAAAGAAAGAGAAATATTTTTTATTCAACTGTTGGTTACCCTATTAATAGAATATTAACCCCTTTGCATTTTTTGTAGCTTAACTAATTTTTTCTCTGATTTGGACTTTCATGCATATATTATTGCCTGTTTAACAGTTCTGCTGAACTTTGATGATTTAGAAATATATACATGATTTATTATAAGGGATTGGCTAAAGTAATCATGGGGCCTGACAAGTCTGAAATCTATAAGGCAGCTGCAAGCTAAAACTCCAATAAATGTGAGGCCAAAGTCCTTAGCCCAAATTTCCCAGGGGAATCTGGCTGGCTGGAAATTATGGCAAGTACCAGTGCTGAAGTTGAGTCTGGATTCCTCTTCTGACATCTGAAAGTTTAATTCTGGCTTTTAAAACCTCCAACTGATTTAATAAGGAGATTCTCAATTGCTAGGACAACCTCCTTTGTTGATGGTAGATGCAATCAACTGATTATAGATGCAAATACCATCTCAAATACCCTCACAGTAACAAGTAGGCCAGTGCGTGACCAAACAACTGGACGTCATAATGTAGCCAAGTCAACACATAAATTAACCATCACAATAATATGGAGGTTTATTGCTTGTGAGAGAAACCAAAAGTAAGTTTAATGGGTTCCAATGTAATTTTAAAGACTACGTTTTTTTGTAGGTTTTTTTTTCCCCCCACATTTTCATTGCAGTTAGAGAACGTATTTCATAGGAAACTTATCTCGCATAAGCTTTGGACAAAAAGTATATTGAAACTTTTGAGTCATTCTAAAGTGTGGAATGTTGTATGTTATATGTTATATTCATATAACTTGAGGGATATCCATATATTCATTACTTGGCTGTTATCTTTTTCATGATATATGTAATTACATTGTATTTTCACTTTATAGAATAATCAAATATAAATTGGTATTTTCTGATTTTGTATCCCTAATATATGAATGAATTATTTAGTTCAACAAAATTTATTACATATCAGCCACCATGCTAAGCACTGAGAATGTAAAAATAAATAAGCCACAAACTCTACTGTCAAAAAACTCACATACACTTTAGTAAGAGGGACAAATATATAACAGGTAATTATAAAAATATGCATTATTTCATGGTAAAGATATGCACAAAGCCGGGGTACCTAAGAGGGTGAGTATGAACAAAGGCATTATTTAATTTTTAAAATAATTTTAATGACATAATAGTTTACAAACCTTATAAGTGTACAATTCAATGTTTTTTAGTATTTATACAGATTTGTGCAACCATCACTTCAAGCTCATTTTAGAACTTTGCAAAAATACTTTTTAAAGGACATTGGAGCGCATAAATATTTGAAACTCCATTTTCAATTTAGAAGAAATACTTGAATCACATGTAGAGCTGAAAAAGCTTTGTTATTAATTATTTAGCATGCTTCAAAAAACAATTACAAATGATATATAACTAGAAATTCAATCTCCTCTGGGTTAATCCTGGCTAGATAGAGCAACTTAAAAGAAACAGTTTTCCAACTTCAGTAACATTCAATGTCATGCCTAATAACAGTAGAATAAAATGAAGTCACAGGCCTATAATATGTGTGCTTATTTTTAGAAGAAAGATCAATTATTTATTATGGTGATGTGTAAAATATTATCAACTTCATATTAAAATTAGGAGCACTCCTAACTTAATGATTAAGGAGTTATTCATTGATTAATTAAACTATTTATCATAGTACATTCACTTAAAGTTTTCTTTTGTAGAATATGCTGCCCTAATTTAGATGTCTATGTGTTTAAATGACTGTAACTTTAAATTTTGCTAGTTTGAAGTACAAGTTCGTGTGTGTGTGTGTGTGTGTGTAGGCACACAATATTTCAACTTAATTCTTTAGGTTCAGAACTCACTTGATCTGATACAAAAAGTAAGTTATATAAATCCTCTGTTATGAGTAGATAAATTTTACTTCTACAGTCCAATACAAATTTGGAAAATTATACTTAAGTTAAATCAAACCCAGCACACTGACCTTATTCTTTATTTCGAGAACAGAAGGGTAGGATACAAATTTGGAGGAAGATAGAAACTAAATTATATTGCAGTTAAAATGGGAACATTGGTATAATTAAAACATAAATATATGAAATTGACAACATATTTGCAGCTCTTCATTCATCATTCAAATCATATTTGTTGAATAAAAATATTCAGATATAGCTGTATCATTTGCATAGATGTCGAGTGCTTCAGCTTATGATTCATGAAAATTCTACTACTGTCCTGTCAAAGTTGGATTTTATGTCTTTTTTTTTTGGCATGACAGCAAGAATGGATTAACTAAAAAATGTATACAAAAAAATGTGTTGATAGAATGTATTTTATTAACATTTACATTTACAAATTTAAAGATGAAATAAACCTATTTGACTGAAAATCTGTAATTTAGGAATGTATTATAATTATTAATATGTTAAAATAATAACATAATAATTATTTTTAAAAAATTAATTCCTGAACATTTCTTTCCCATGAAATGTACCAAATGATTGATTTTAATACACCTCTATATTGAAAAATACATGTATTTTATAGTGGCCCAGAAGCAATGGCAAAATAATAGAATTTGAATTTTACAAGGAATCCTAGAACTTATACAGTCCAAGGCACACTTGATGCTTGAATTCCATACATACCTCTGTGGCAATTACACATTCTACCTCTGCTTGAATACATTTAGTTGTGGGAAAATCTGTAATTGCTGATCTGGTCTAAATTTTTTATTTGGAGTAGAAACACACTATGATCTTTAAAAATATGACATCTAGAACTGAACACATTACTCCCCATCACCTTCATTACTATGAGTTTGTCACCAATACCACCACCATCACAACTTTTCCTACTGAATACATCACTAGGAAAAGGAAAATACCTACTTTTGCCCTTGATTCTCAAACAGTTGTGAAAATTGCAATTAGTGTTTTCCAAGATGCACCATGTCTACCAATGGTGTTATTTAAAGTCATTTTAGATAGTTTATGGAACAATTATTTTATGCTAATAATTATGCTTTAATGGTCATGCATATTAGAAAATAATAAATACCACATCCAATTTGTGATTTCACAGACACTATTGTTTTTGATAAGGTTAAAGCAGTGTGGGAGATTGAATCATGTACTGTATTGCTCAGCCAAAGGGGTGCTGATGCAAAGTACCAGAAATCTGTTGGCTTTTATAAAGCGTATCTATTTGGCATGAAAGCTTACAGTTACATGACCTAAAGAGTCCAACTCAAGGCTGCTTTCTCACCAAAGTCACTTGCCATGTGTTGAAGCAAGATGATGGGCAATCTCTACCTGGTCTCTCCTTCCTTCTTCCTCTTAGGGTTCTGTAGGCCCAGCTTCTTCTGATCTCAGCTATAGGCTGGCATAAGGCTTATCTCCCAGGGCTTTAGCTGTTTGAGACTTCTTTCTGTCACTTGACAAAGTTCTCTCATCTGCCTTGTCTATGGAGCTCTCTCTTTTCCTGTGTCTTCTTGAGTGAGTGCCCATTTATATCAGCCCTTCAAGGGGGTGGGGACTTAACTGAAATTACACCCTACTGACATGGTTGAATCAAAGCCCCAATCTTAATATAGTTTAATCAAAAACATCTCAGCTGAATCTAATACAATCAAAGGATATCATGCCCAGAGGAACAGACCAGTTTACAAACATAATCTTTTTCTTTTGGGGGATTCATAAATAATATCAAACTTCCACATATACCCTAAGAAAAGACATGTTCATAATCTTAACCTGCCTTCCTTTGTGTGAACCCATTTGTAAATAGGATCTTTGGAACATGTTATTATTTGTTAAGGTATAGCCAAATTGAATCAGAGTGGATCTTAATCTATATTATTGAAGGCTTTATAAATAGAAGAAATTCAGATACAGCCAATCAATAGAAACCAGAAATAGGAAAAAAATCAGAAGACATAGAAGCCAGAAGTCAGAGAAAGCCACAGAAAGAGAGTGTATGACAGAAGCAGAGATGCAAGATGCTGGGGAGGTCACAGACACACCTAGGGCCATCTGCCAACCCTTGCCTACCTCATTCCTTTTCTGTTGTGTGCAGCTGTTTCAACATGTTTCCATTCCACAGCTTGGGGGAGGTGTTAGGTCTAATGGAGAGGCTTGACCATACCTTAAACCCAGAAACCAGGAACAATCAGACCCAGCTGATTATCAGGGCAGAAACTGTTAATGGCAGAGCCCTCTTCCCTTGAGTTATATAAATACCCTTGGGCAGCACAGATTCGTCTCTCTTTGCCAACACAGAGTGGGGTGTGCAGAGCCCTCATCCACTGACACTGACCCTAGCAGTTGTCCTACCCAGGAGACGGGCCATGATGAAATCTCTTCCCCGACATTTTGGACTCTTCATGCTGTGTAAGTAATAAATTAGTAATTTGCTGAAAGTTGCTGTTGTGCATGAGTCTGTTTTCCCATGTAACTCACTCCACACAAGCCAAGGAACCCCAAGTATTGTTGCAAACCAGCACCATAATGCTACAGATTTTGGGGAGAAAGCATGACTTGTCAAGACCTTGATATTGGACTTACTAGACTTCAAAACCATGAGACAATAAATGTGGTTTAAGCTGACCCATTATGTGGTATTTGTCATAGAGGCCCTTGGAAATTGAAACAAGTAGTACTTAATTTTAAGAAATGAATCAATTTAAATAAAAATATTAAGTGTTGATGTAGTTGCTCCTCAAATATGATGGTATATGAATAAGTGAAACTCAACATAATGTATCTCTGCTTTTAATTGTAGCTCATGTATGAGAGAGAAATACCTGTTTATGGTTGTGCATTATATTTCTCTTCAAATCGTTGAAAGCTTAGAGAGAATGTTAATTTTCTAAAGAGGTTCATTGATTTATGTTTTTTAAACCTGGTACACAGATCCCTTTTCAATGAATTTTTCTGCCTCAGAAATTCATGATACAGTATTAAAGCACATTTTTTAGTGAAGAATAAATCTGGATTAATGAGAGATCCTGTCCTTTGGCCAAATCGCATCTGCTTGTAAAACATAAATTGGCAATAAGTTCTACAGAAGAAGACAGCTGGTAGAAAAATTTTAAGAATGGTGGAACGCATTCTAAGAGAAGGATCTCACTCTTCAAAATTCCTTTATGTAACAATTGTTGACAACAATTAAATTTTTTCTGGCTTCTGTTTAATGTTACTTCTTATCAGTAGCAAAAAGAGGGATTTCAGACTAGGGATGATTCTTAAATGAGTATTATTCACTCATATACAACTATGGTGTCTTTGAATAGATTTTTCTGTTTATCCAGATAATTGTCTCAACTCAACTGCTCACATTAGCTGTGAATTGTTTAGTTGCCTTCTCCCTGCAACTAAGAGTGGAAAGTGAAAGCTGCTCAATGAGGAATTATATATTTACTGAAATATTAATTTTTTATAAAACATACAATTTTATTGACATGCATGTCTAAGAAACCAGCCCGGACCAAAAGGACTTTCCAGCTCAGGCAATCCCAATTGCCCAGCTGCAGAATAATAAGTTAAATAAATGGTTAAGCCATTAATTTTGGGGGTGGTTTGTTATACTGTAAAAGCTAACTGATATAAGAGAAACTTACCTGGTCATTTTCAGACACTGAAAGTGAAATGAACATCTGGTGTCATTAAAAGTGATCAACTTGGGAAGCAGATGTGGCTCAAGTGATTGGGCTCCTGTCTACCATCTGGAGGGTCCCAGGTTTGGTTCCCAGGCCTCCTGGTGAAAGCGAGCTGGCCCATGTAGAGAGCTGACCCATGTGGAGAGCTGGAGCAACAAGATGATGCAACAAAAAAGAGACACAGAGGAGAGACAATGAGAGACACAACAAACCAGGGAGCTGAGGTGGCTCAAGTGATTGAGTGCCTCTCTCCCACATCAGAAGGTCCTGGGATTGATTCCCAGTGCCTCCTAAAGAGAAGACTAGCAGACACGGAAGAATGCGCAACAAATGGGCACAGCAGACGGCGAGTGCAAAGGGTGGCGGGGGAGATATAAATAAAATACATCTTAAAAAAAAGGGATCAACTCAATCCCTGAAAGCAATTAAGACCCTCACATTATATTAAGTTGTGCAAATGAGAAACAAAAAATGGTGACATGGCATCTGAATTATTAATTTGCATTTTATTGGCATTATAAATAAGGATTGACAGGGTTTATAATTAAAATTAATTTATAGAAAAAGAAATAGGGGTTGACTGTATAAAACTGAAGAAGGATAACAGTGAATCTGTATAGAAACATGACAAAATCAAGTCCTATTTTCACATTTTACCTAATTTAGGAAAATAGAACCATGACAAAGGAAAGCAGTAGTCATTATAGGAAGACGGAGACATCTTAAAGCAATAACCCAATGAAGAAATAACGTTACATAGAATAAGTTAATGGAAATTGTTATGAGGGCACATTCAAAAATTTCTTAAAGAATCTTGGCAGGTTAATAAAGAAGACTTTGTTTTTAGAAGGAAAAGGATAGTATAAACCAAAGTCTTGTTTTCTGACCTCCAGTGGCAGTGCTGGTCTAATAATAAGTCACAAAAATAGATAAATAATAACCCTGAAATCATAGCATTTATTGATAGTAATAGCATAAGGAAAATAAAATGTTTTTTCCACTGTTGGAAAATGTTATGTCAACATCTACCATCAAAATGTTTTTATTATTAGGTTGGCACTAATTCATATGAGATTATATGGCAATTCTATTAAAACTGCCTGAAAAAAACCAGCCATTATTTTGCATTCACAATGGGCATGCTAATGTTATTATATACTGTTCTGTATTTCAATTGCCATATAATAAGCCACCCCAAACAGTGGCTGAAAACAATAACAACCCTTTATTTTGCTCACAAATATGGGGTTTGACTGGGCTCAGCTAGGCATTTCTTGCTCTGGGTCTCTCACTGGATTGCAGCCAGAGGGTGGTTGGGGTCATCTTAAGGCTTCTTCACTCACTCTGGTACCTGGGACAGGAAGATCAAATAGCTGGAGCTCTGTGGGTGTCTCTCTCTTTGCCTGAAGTGGTCTGTCCAGGTGGTCTCTTCACATAGTGCCCAAAGGTGCCTAGAGCAAGTGTCCTGAGAGAGACCAGCAGATGCTGCATGGCTTTCTGTAACCTACTTTAAAAGTCATCCGGCCTGACCATGTCACTTGTGCTACTTTTGTCAAGGTGATTACCAAGCCCCATACAGTTTTAAGAGGGAGGAACATAAGTTCCACCTCTTGATAGTAAGACTCTTGAAGAATTTGAGGACGTGTTTTACAACTGCTATATATTTATAGTTGAGTTTATCTTTATGTACCTTTCCCTCCTTCTTTCTTTTACTTCCAATATATATACCACAGGCATGATCTTGTAACAGTCCATCTGGTTCTATAGCTCCTGGCTACCTTTAAAATTATTGCTTTTCATGTATTTAAAATCTTTTGATTTTCTTCTTCTGTGACTATTTAATAGAATAACTTGGTATACCTTTGTGGAATGGCCCCTTGGTTATGTATGTTGATATTTTCAGTGATATTTGCAAATGTAATTTTCTGCTTTGACTTTCCAAATGTTCTGTGAAATCTTAGGATGGCTAGTTCAAAAAGTAACAAGTTGGAATATTTATTCTTAAAAAATGTAGTGATTACATAAAGAGGCAAGAAAAAATGAACACTCTGTCCTAGTGAATAGAACAGGTATATGATGTTTTAGCCACAAAACAAACACCTTACCTTCATGTTGGATAAAGTGAATTAGAAGCTTGTCAAGTGGGGAGTGGATGTAGCTCAGTGGTTGAGCACCTACTTTCCATGTACGAGGTCCTGGTTTCAATCCCTGGTACATCTTAAAAAAAAAAAAAAAAAAAGCTTGTCAAGTGTTAAAATGAAAATGCAGCTTTTCCTTAGGTGCATGATTATAACGACTGATTAGAGCAGCAATTTCAAAGCTCTTTTGAAGTATTGCTTTGATGTATTATACTTCTAATATCTTCCATTGCCACTTTCTTCTTTATTTAAAATTAAATAATTTGCAATATATTTAACAAGGAATTGATAAGTAGTATAAGATTTTACCTACGTATGGAGTCAATCCCAGTTTCATCTTAAACTTCTATTTGGCTCAGTCAGATTCTAGGCGATTACTTTGGGGGAAAAGCAATAAATATTTCTTCTGCTTTGTTGCATTCATATAATTGCTAAAATAAATAAAAATATGGAGACTACAATAAAATATTTTAGAAAGTGAGCCTTTTTCTTAGTTAATTTTCAAACAAATAATTATCCCAAGTTTCCTTAATATAAGGGCTGCAGTTGTATTAATAATCAGAGTGAGAGAAAAAAAGGAATTTTTTAATACCTTCTCCTATAGTTTAGAAATATATGAGCAATTAGCCACAAATAGATATGTGAGTAAGATATCTTTAATGAGAGAAAAAGATCCTCTAAATTTAAAGTATTTAGCAGAAAGTACTTTGTGAAAATGGAGTATTTTAGAACTCTTAGGGATAGATAGATGATAGATACGTAGATGAAAGAAAAAGAAAGAGAGAGAGAGAGAGAGGATAAAAGAGGAAGGAAGGAAGGAAGGAAGGAAGGAAGGAAGGAAGGAAGGAAGGAAGGGAGGAAGGGAGGGAGGGAGGGAGGGAGGGAGGGAGGGAGGGAGGGAGGAAGGAAGGAAGGAAGGGAAAAGAAAGGAAGGAAACTTACTATTTTGTGGAAAATAGCAAAAATGAATTTTAGTTTTCTAAATCTTTAACCAAGAGGCTGATATGTCAGCAAGACATGAAGAAAAAGGATCCCCCATAATATGGTCTCAGTTGCAGGTAGTTAAACCCCTTCAGTCTAGGCCTATATTCATTCTTTCCATAAATATTTATTAAACATCCAGTGAGTGCCAGTCTTTGTTCCAGGAAATGGACATAGATTCCAGCAAAGAAGCTACTCATAGCAAATAATTAACTGATATTTTGACAAATATTATGAGACTATAACCTAATCCAGGTGTGTGGGTCAGGGAAAGCTTTCCAGAAGAGATGATGCATCAGTTAGGGTCTGCAGTAGTCATAATAATAGTCCCCTAAAGGTATCCATGCCCCAGTCTCCAAAGCCTGTGTATATGTTACTTTACTTGGCAAAAAGGACTTTGCAGATATGATTAAGGCTATTGATCTTGAAATACAGAGATTATCCTGGATTATCAGGTGGGACCAGTGTAATAACCTAGTCCCATAAAAGTTGAAGGGAGAGACATAAAATTGGGTCAGAGGGATACAACAACAGAAGAAGCAGTGGAAGAGATTTGAATCCTGAGAGGAACTTGACCTGCTATTGTTGTCTTTGAAGTTTGAGGAAGGGAGCCATGAGCCAAGGAATGCAGGTGGTATTTAGAAGCTGAGAACAGCCCTCAGCTAAAAATCAGCAAGAAAACAGGGACCTCAGTGCTTCAACCACAAGGAGCTCAATTCTTCCAACAACCCAAATGACCTTGGAAGTGAATTTTCCACTAGAGTTTCCGGAAAAGAAGAAAGCCTGCTTTCATTTTTTTTTTTTTTTTTTTTTTTTTTACCAGGAGGTCCCAGGTATCGAACCCTGGTCCCTCCATATGGGAGACAGATGCCCAACCATTTGAGCCACATCTGTCCCCCTGCTTTCATCTTGCTTTTAGCTCATGAAGACTGTGTTGGACTTCTGACCTTTAGAACTGTAAAAGGGGAAAGTGTGCTATTTTAAGCTGGCTAAGTTTATGCTAACTTGTTATACCAGCAATAGAAAACGAACACAGAGTCTAATCAGAAGAAAGGAATCACACAGTAATTTGAACACAGTAAATTTAATATAAAGAATTATTAGCTGGGGAAGCAGATGTGGCTCAAGCGATTGGGCTTCTGCCTACCACAAGGGAGGTCCCAGGTTCGGTTCCCGGTGCCTCCTGGAGAAGAGAGTGAGCTGGTGCGATGGGCAGGCGTGGTGAGCTGATGCAACAAGAGACACAAGGAAAACTTAATGAGCACAAAACAAAACAGGGAGCGGAGGTGGCTCAAGCGATTTAAGCACCTCCCTCCCACATCAGATGTCCCGAGTTTGATTCCCACTTCCTCCCAAGGAAACAAGGAAGATGAACAGACATAGCAAGTGGGGAGAAATTAATAAATCTTAAAAAAAAAAAAAAAAGAATTAAGTGAAAGGGGATTGCAGTATTGAGGGATTGGCTAGTAAGAGGTGAAGAGAACTTGAAGAATATAGGAATACAGGAATAGCAGATATAAGGAACAGCTTATAAGGAACTACTTCCAAGATTAAGATAAAGTGCCCAAGTAAAAAGCTCTCTTGAGGATGAGATCCAGACTTCATTGGGCAGGGCATAGCTGTGCCTTACTAAGTGGCAGAGAAGTCACTGTGGTATTGCAGTTAGAACTTACTGGAAATTCACTCTCTGGAACTTGCTAGAGATACACTTTGCAGGGTGCTTGGGAAAGCTGTCCATTGAAAGATGTCTTACTGGAGACACTCCACTTTACAGAGAAGAATGCCAGAGAAAGCTGCTGATCCCTGATTACTGTTGATTGCCATATATTGCAGGAGCCAGGCACTGGAGAAGCTGTGCATCCTGCAGGAGATGGACATTGATTGCTTAGTGTTTCTTCTACTGTGTGTGCATTCCAGTAAGCATGAATGTGCATGCAAAGATGCTTATATTTTGTACCTAGTCACATAGGTCCATGCTTCTTCCCCAGATCTCTTTATCCCAAATTTCCAATCTTTCTCTTTCCTGGCTTACTTTGGGATCTTATCTTTCCAGAAAAAGAGATGACCAAATCCACTGTCCAAGCTTCTGCTCATTGGGAGGATTTACCTTCATCACTGTGTTCCAGTGGGTCTTGTGCTAACATACCAAGATGAACAATTTGTAAACTTAGCATGTTTTTTTCTCCTCCATTAACTAGTCTTAGAGAATCACCTAAGATTCAAAGATATGAGGTGAGGGAGAGGCATCAGTATCTGGTGGTGTCTTTCAGGTCCAGGCCATCTATTCATGCAGTTTAATTGTGCCCTATACACTTACTTGAGTCCAATTTTGGATGCATTTTAGAATAAAATGGGCTGGGCTCACCTGATCTTTTGACTTGTTGCATCTGACAGCAACTAACTCATGAGCAGTTCAGGCTATATGATCATGTGATGTTCAATGTTCAGATGTTTGGTCTTTTCTAGGGATGGTTAACAGGTCAGGGCCCATTAGCATGCTTCTCAAATGGTCTGTAGTTTTTGCTGCAGATGGCATGGACTTGCTCTAGTGCTCCAAGTGTCTATGCTGGGATTCCTCTATTGGGACTTCCAGAAACTCCATTTGGCATCTTTTCCTTTCACTGCTACCACAAGTACCATCAGGTCTGCTAGATTGTGTTGCCTAACTGCCTATGTGATATTGCTTGTATCTCCCAGGAATGCTTTCTTTCTTTGGGTCCCATGGAAAAGCAGAAAAGCAGAAGTCTTCCAAGTTGTTTGATAAATAGGTTAGAAGGGTATTTACAAGTGTGGAATATGCTGCTTCCAAAATCTGAAGAGTCCTACTGTCCTACTTGTGCCTTTTTTTTTTTTTTTTTTTCAGTGATAGAAGGGGAAATATTTTTTACTTTGAAGGACATACTGGTATACCCTAGACCACCAGAACTTCAAATCCTACACCAAAATTACAGGCCTTTAAATTATTGGAAGGTGTATCTCTTACGATCTGAAGCATATGTGTCTCTCCAAAGCATCCAAATTATTGACACTTCTTGAGATTAACATAATGTCATCATTAGAGTAAACCAATATGCTGCTATGGAAAAATCCAGACTATACTGTTACAGATATTTGGATAATCAACAAAAACCTAGGATAAGACCATAAAAGAACACTTTTGTCTTTCCCACATGAATGCAAAGTGCTTCTAATCCTCCTTCCTGAGAGAATGTATTTATCAGATCAATAGCTGCATACCATGTCTCAAAGACTATGTTAAGCAGCTCTAGTAAATTATGCATACATCTGGCAAAACTATTGCAGTTGGGTCTATTGTTTGGATAAATTTGTGGTGGTCCCACTGTCATCACCATGATCCAGCCACATTTTGCCAATGCCAGGTGCGTGATTCAAATGGGGAATATAATCAAGATCAGTATCTTGTGTCCTTTAAGTCTCTGATGGTACCAATAATCTCTGCTATTCCTTTTAATATGCAATATTGGTTATGGCATACTATTTGGTTATGGGCGGGGCCAGTTTTACAAGGTTCCACTTGATCTTTCCTACTACAATAATTCTTACTCAAGAAATCAGTGTGAGATTTTTGCCAGATATGATATCCTTTCCAACTATAGATTCAGAAACTTGGGAAATGATCAGCAAGTGGGTCTGTGGATGTGGTCCATTCAGAGACTGAACAGGATCAAGATTCTATTCATGACCTATTCCCATAGGCCCCTATTTCTAATGTCCATGATGGTGTTTTCAATCTCCAGCTATCCATGTAAACTTGGACCTTGTAACCAACAGTTCTCTAAAGATTTCATTATATACCTTTCCCAATTTATGGATACTTGAGTAATTGGCCATAGGCCACTTAAGGAAGGCACTAGAACACCACTCCTATGCCATGTTGTTGAGGTCCTTCTTTATAGGGACATAGTCCTTTTTTTATCTGATGTATTCTAGGTCTGAGAATTGATCCAGGGCTGGAAACCAAGGAAGCCATTGTGATTTTCCTTTGGGAAAGCTGAACTTGCATTTTTGCCCATCTATTATTAATTTTTTGGTTATGTATATTAAATAACACCCTTGTTGGCTGCTCATCTACTTATCCCCAGGAATACCATGCTCTATTTGCCATCTTCATCCCCATGGATTAGACCTCCTGGTTGCCATTCTGACCTTGCTTCTTATTATGATATTGTTCAGCTTGTTTCTGACCATTAAGTGCTGCCAACTTACCTCAGCTATTTTGAGATTCTATCAACAATATTGCTACTAGAGAGCCCATTTCGGTAAAAGCACTCCTTACTTCAGCTTCAGTTTACGGTGTGCAGCCACTACAGAATTTCTTAACAATATTGATTCCATACTCAAAATCACTAACTTTATCATCTTAGTATATAGAACGTCTTCTGTGCCCCACCAAAGAACATAATCAACTGGTCGATCTTTCTTGTGTACTTCTCTTAGCCTTTTGGTACCTCCTTCCATAGTCTGCCACAGCTGTCCTGCTCTCTAATTTACATAATGTGGGTCATCAGTTTTTCCAAACTTTTAAACACCATTTTAGCAGCATACTGGAACTTTACTCATAACATTTGCCAGGATGTTAGAACCTGAGTCATAGGAGGATGTTCCCATATTGACAAACTGTCCCTCACCTACTCCAAATTCTGCACTGTCCTGCCCCCCACCCCCAGTCCACCAGATCCAGCTCTCAGGATCCCCTTGTAGGCAAACATTTTGGATATGTTAATACATGTTCATCAGGCTCTGCAACTTCTCTGTCATATAATCCTTCTCCACCATTAGTAGGCTCAGAACTTCCCCTATGAGAACATGCTAATATCTGCTGCTTAAATTTATAAAAATGTGATTTCATAAATTGTAACAAATGTTCCACACCAATGCAAGGTATTAATAATATGGTGCTATAGAGAATCCTGTATTTTATGCATGATTGTTCTGTAAACCCACAACTTCTATAATAAAGAAAAAATATTTTAGAATTACAGGATAAGACAATAATTACAGAAAAGGTTTAAGGGGGTAAAAGGGAGTTAAGGTAATAAGATTCTTACATTGTTTGGGAATTTTTAAAAGTATTATTTTTATTGAATTGAATAAGTTAAGTATTCATGTCATACTGTGTAGGACACATACTAAAAGGAGAGTAAAATACTGTATATGCCAGAACTAAATAGAAAGGAAATAGGAATGTTAAATATATTCTGTTAATAATGTTATATATAGAAGACAAGAAAAGAGAGAAAAATGAGCACAGAAAAATTATAAATAGAAAATAATCAGTAAAACTTTAGTTTTAAATGCAAATGTATCAGTAATTGCATTAAATATAATTTAACTACTCCAATTAATAGATGAAGATTGCTAGGACAAATTAAAACAAAATAAATATATACTGCCTTCAATATAAAGCTATATAAAAATTGAAAGTCAAAGGTTTGAAAAAAGATATAACCAAAGAACTGCTGGTGGGGTTCTACCAATATCAAACAAAATAGTTTTTATGCCAACTAGGCCAATTCAATAAGATTGAATGAAAGATTTGTATGTATATTTTAATATAGAAATAAAAATGGACAGAAATAAAATGAGATACAGATAAATACATAATCACAAAAAGAGATTTTAATACATCTCTCCAATGCAGGCAAAAATAATCAGTTAGTTCATAGAACATTTGTAAAACACAATTCATACCCTACTGATGTATATAAAGCAATGCACCAACAACTACAGAATATTTTATTAACTGTACTTAGAACATTTACCAGAATTTATCACCTGCTTGGACTTAATGTAAATTTCAAAAAAAATTTTAAGGATTGAAATCATACTAAATATATTCTTTGACCATATTTGAATTTTGGTAGGAAAATTTATTACAAAATCCCAGTCATTTGGAAATTCACAAATATACTTTCACATAAACTTTTAAATACCCTATACTTTAAAAAAGAAATCACAATGAAAGTTAGGAATTATTTTGAATGAATAAGAAATGAGAAAAGGGATTATTAACTATAAAGAGAATCATGATATAAGATTAAAAATATTATTTTCCAAAAATCTGAACTCACATGCATTAAAAAACACCTCTTCAGAAAACTATAAAGCAAATGTTAAAATTATTACTAGAAAAAATAGTAAAACCCACAATCATTGTAGAACACTTTGCACACCTCTTTCAACAATTGATAGATAAAATAGAAAAATATTTAGGGATATAGAAGAACTGACCAATTGAATTTTGTAAAGAAATAATTTTAAGCACATAAAGAAATGTGTAACAGCTGACTTTGAACTCATCCAGGAGGCATTACCAAAATATATGCATAATTAAATTTTAACCAATATATGTTCTCTGCTCTTAATGCAAAAAAAATTAGAAATAACTAACAAAAATTCAATAAAAAGTCCATACAATTTGAAATTTAAAAATCCTTCTAAATAATGTATAGGTCAATAAGAATATTTGAAATTATGAAATATTCAGACTAAACAAAAATAATTCATGAAAGTCACATCAATATATAGTAATGCTAAGTAAAGAATTTATAATCTTTTAGGTATATATTAGACAAGAAGAAAGGTTAAAAATTTACGAAGCAGAGGAAGGTAGAGTAATGAGGAGGTACAGCATTGAGAGGAAGCAAAGGCCTTTAGAGACATCTATACATACATCAACGACCACTTTCCCAGATTAGTCTGGAAGATTCCATCCATCACAGTCCTTCTCTTTATGAAATATTTGTTTGAGAGACATTGTCTAATAGCAGGTTCTTCATTTGTACCCTCCATCTTAATGTCAATGTTCCCTATGTTAGGCCAGGCATTTAAACCATGGGACCCAGAGTACTCCACCATCACCAGAGCACTTAGAATTAGAGCAGAAATGACCCATTCTGGAGCTCTGCAGAAATCTGTATATCAAATCCAAACTCCTATTGAGCACATGATTGAAGTAAAGCCACAGCTACTAGTTGATAGTCTTTAGTGAAAGTATTGCAGTCTTTGACAATTTGATGTATGAGCTCAGAGTTTGTCTATCATGACAAGAAAATTCATTTCCAAGATGCTCTTAGCAACAGGGGCAATATCCCTTCTTCCTGATGCAGAATTGGGGAAGAAAAGAGAGCTGTATTTGGTGAACAACTGTCCCCTCATCTGAAACTCCAGTCCAAGGAAGAACTGCCACTATTAGATAGTCCATCAAAAGAGCAATCTACTTTGGAGGAATAACTCTCACTGTTTTCTGGCCTTCAGATATTAATGCTTCCACCTTTGGATGAGCTATTCTAAGGCCTAAGAAGTTTTTCACTGGGCTTAAGGTGTCATCCACAGCATTGCTGTTCATGATTAAGCAAGGGAAGATAAGAGAGATGACCCAGTTTCTGGAAACTGCATCTGCTGTCATCCTTCCTGCATTAATTGTGCTGATCTTCTCAGGGGACACAGGACTTCATTTCCTCCCAGAGATCTCTTCTGCCCCATTGAAACTGTTTTCCCCATGGACCCTGAATCCCTAGGGGCTCATATCCCAGCCAGTGGGAAGGGGTTTGTCTTAGTTTGCCAGGGCTGCTGTGACAAATACCACAACTGGAATGATTAACAGGAATTTATGTTCTCTCAGTTTTGGAGGCTAGAAGTCCAACATCAAAGTATTGGTAGCAGAGAGCAGATATGACTCAAGCAGTTGAGTGCCCGCCTCCCACAGGGGAGGTCCGGTGTTCACTTCCTGGTGTCTCCTAAAGAAAACAAAAACAAACAACATGCAAAACAAATAATAAAACCAACTCAGAGAAGCCAGTGTGGCTCAGTGGTTGAGCTCTGGCTTCCAAATTACGAGGTCCTGGGTTCAAACTTGGTCCCCGGACAAAAAAAAGCATTGGCAGGGCTTGTTTTCTCTTGAACTCTATTCTCCATCATAGGTGATCTCTCTCTCTCTCTCTTTATATCTGCTCCTCTGCTTTCCTCTGAGTTCTGGTTTCTGCTGATTTCTGGCTTCTGGGTCCAATTTCCTTTGTTTATAAGGACTCCAGTCATATGGATTAAGGCCCACCTTCATTCAGTTCTGCCTCAACTAAATGGATTTTTGAAGATCCTATTCACAAATGAGTCCACACCTTAACTAATGATAACATCTTCAAAGGTCCTATTTACAAATGGATCCACACCCACAGGACTAGGGTTTAGGACTTGAACATGGCTTTATGGGACATGTGATTCAATCCCCAGCAAGGACACTTTTATTCTGATGGGAATGCTCCCAGCACTGAATTAGATTCCCACCACATTCCCTGGGGTGTGGATCTCAGCATCTCCCTGCTGAAAAGTATTCCATTACTCATGCAGAATGCTCTGAGACCCTTGACTAGGCTCCCCTGAGCTTAAGTTCCTAGACTTTCATCCAAATATTCTCTGCCAAAAGACATTGTTCTAGTTAAAATATGGTCAACCTTAGCAAGATTCTGCTGGACATCATTGTCCTCATACTGCAGGAGGACCTCTTGTCTCTGACAGCATTAACAGGACTCAGTTCATTCCTGAGCTACTGCAGAGAACTGAAACCAGGCAACCACTATTTTGTGGCAATTGTGTGACTTAGCAGTCCAGCACTCAGAATTCCCCATGCTTTCTGTACGAAAATAGCAGCAGGCGGAGGCCCATTTTGTTTCTCTTAGTTCCACCTTCTCTGAATAAGCTCAGAGAGGCTGTCATGTTGTACCTGCCAGTGAAGCCCTACAAACAGTAAGGTCCTGGTAGCTTGTCTTTACTCTGCCTTGAACTTCCTGAGAGAATATTACTGTTCTAGCTTCCCTTCCAGGAGCTGCTCTGTGGAAACAGGAAACTAAAGCTAAACCATTCTATACCCAGTAATCTCCCACCCTCACCATGTCCTGGCAGAGGGCTTTCCCTACATTACCCTGTGACCCTTCTAAGTAGTATACATGGCTAGATGTTAATGGAGTCTCATTTATTTCTTTATCTTTCTTTTAATCTGTAGAAAGGAGTCAATTATTTCTTACAGGTTGGAGCTAAATTCAAGGTTTCTTATTTTGTAGATAACAGAGATGGGTGATCTTCATGCCTCTATCACTCCTTAACTAACCTCCTCCAAACCTGCCCAGCTTTCAAGTCACCTTTTCTTACAAGAGGAAATTCTTGAAACAGTTCATCTTGTTGGTAAGGCAAAAAAGTAAATGGGAGAAATACCTGAAGCAGAGAGTATTCATGCTTAAGTGTATCCCTGACAAAATTTCTTTATAATTAATATCTCTGGTCATGTCAGAGAGACTGCATATTGAAAGAGCCTAGTAGGAAAAAAAAAAAAAAAAAGGCTGAAAGGACTACTGACTTTCCTGGCTTCTGCAACTTCCACTTCAGTTTTGCAAAAACCTACCCCTAGGTTTCAGCAAACCACAAGTCCTGTATGCACCCACAGGTAAGCCAGCTTGGGTACCCTACTACAACTTCCAACTCATAAAACACAGGCTGGGTACAGGTGGTAGACCTTTATTGAAAAGCATCAAAAACTAAAACAGATGGGGAGATAGAGACCATGTTTCTGATGGTATATTTAAATTAGTGAATATAAATTTATTAATATCATTCCCCCCATATTAATTTGTAAAAATATAGTGGTGTTATTATAAAAATCTTAATTGTACTTTGCACAGAAATTGACAAGCTCATTCTTAAATTCATATGGAATATTAAAATCCTAAAAATAGCTAAGAAATTTCTAACAAGAGGAATAATGGTGGGAGGATACCATTCTAGATAAAATGGTTTATTATTGTGCTATAATAATTTAAATGCTATAGGTCAAGGAAAAAGAAGAGAACTCAGAAATAGATGCACATAGGGAAATTGAATAAGGCAAAGATAGCATTCCAAATCAGTAGGAAATCATGGATTATTGCTTAAGCAATTGGCTATCCACATGAAAAAAATTTTGACCTACACTATACACAAATTCCAAGTAGGTTAAAAATGTGAAAAGCAAAAATCTATAACTTTCAGAAAAAAAATAGAAACTTTTAAAATGATAACAAATGTGATTGTTAACTTTATGTGTCAGCTTGACTAGGCTATTAGTGTTGTTTAATCAAACAGTAATCTAGGTTTTGCTGTGAAAGTATTTGTAGACAGATGATTGCATCAACAATCAACTGAGGAGATTGCCTTCAACAATGAGAGAAGTTTCATTCAATAAGTTGAAAGCATTAAAAGGAGAAGTGATGATTTCAGGAGCCAGAAGAGAGAATTTCCATCTCTACTTCAGCAAGCCAGCTTCTCCTAGAGAATTCATCAAAAATCTTCATCAGAGCTCCCAGCTTGTGGCCTGCCTTACAGAACTCAGACTTGCACATTCCCACAGTCATGTGGGATGATTCTTTTTTTAAAATCTCATAATATTTATAGATATCTCCTGTTGGGTCTGCTTTTTTTTTTTTTTTTTAAGACAACGCTAATTAAAATATATTATACTAAGAGTGGTTCTTGAGAAACAATTTTAGGGATGAAATTTCCGAATTGTTTCTGGGATTTTTGGATTGGCTTTCTAATCTGATTACATTCAAAGGCACCAATGACTTTATTTCTAATCACAGCAACACTGATATCCATGGCATGAGTTGCCAATAGAAGTACACAAAATATGACCACTGGAAATGGCTACACAAATGCTTATAAGAGGCAAGTCTCTGGGAGAGAGTCTTTTTGACACCTTAACAGTTTTGCAGTGTTAGCAGGTATAATGATGTTAGTTGGTTGTTCCTAAATATGCTGGATACAGTTATAAAAGGCTTCAATTTTTCAACTTAAGTGCCACATGAAGGTTGTGAAAGTTTATATGTGTGCCCTGAAAGAAATTCTTATTTTGTGTAGCTTAAAGTCTTGAAATTTCTGAAAACCAGACCCAGAATCTCATTGTGTGAGTGGCTGAATTACAACATAAACTAAATTCCCAACATTGCAGGGTATCTCCTGTTAAAGTGAGGGCATTGATTGGAAAGGAATGGGATGGGGAAAATTGAACTGGGGACATATGGGTTGATAATGATGGTGGTGAGGACATTGAAACCCTCGATTCTGCTGAGTCTTTGCCAGATAAACCTGTAATGGTCTGCTATGAGAAACCAGCCTCCTCACTTCCAATCTGCCCTGAGGAACCAGCCACCAGATTTACAGTCTGCCCTGTAAACCTGCCCTCCAACTTCCACCTGAAGAGTTTAACCCTGCTGTGCCTGATGAACCTTTAATCACTTCCCCTGGGCAAAGTGCCCTCACTTCTTTGTTTGAATAGATTAATTCTATTTCACTAGATGAAATTGCAACGGAATGCCCTGAGGTAGTTGGCTTAAAAGACACTTCTAATTCTTCTCATGACCAACTCCCATCACCCCTCTTTTTTCCAGACCTATAACTAGACTGAAGTTCAGGCCCCGAAAGGTGAGGTACAAAGTGTGACCCATGAGGAGGTACACTATACTCCAAAATAATTGCATGATTTTTCCAATTTATAGAGACAGATATAAGGGGAATATGTATTGGGATGAATATTATGGGTGTGGGATAATGCTGGAAGGAAAATAACATTGGATCATGCTGAATTTATTGATATGGGGCCACTAAGCATTGATTCTGTATTCAGTGTTGTAGCTTTAGGGGTTAGAATGGGTTCTAATACTCTTTTCGTGCAGCTGGCTGAAACCTGGACCAAAAGGTTGCCTACATTACCTGAGATCAAAATGCTAGAACCGCTCTGGTATACTGTAGATGAGGAGATCCAAAGGCTTAGAGAGATTTTAATATTAGAGTGAATTTATCATGTGAGACCTACTCACCCACCCCAGGAATGTCCAAAGGATTCACCTTTGAGCAGGATTATCAGGAGTAAGTTTGGGAGACTAACTCCATCCTGAAGAGCTCTGTGGCCACTCTTCTTTGTAGGTAAGATGTACTTTGGAAATTGCTGTCAATGAACTGGGATCATTAAACACAATGGGGTGTTTGGATCCAGGTTGGCAGAAGCCAAGTGGCAGCCCTTGATCACCAAAGACAATATGGGAGTGATTACCATTATGGACAGCAGACACAAAGGAGAAATCAAAATAGTCTGATTTACAAAGACCTATGTTGTTCATTAGTAAATCATGGGATACCTAGAAGTAAAATAGATGGACAATCTACTAAATTCCTACTCGATCTGTATAAGCAGAAGAGTTCTAGGTCAAGTGAATGAAAGTTTAACTTGAATTACAAAAACAGAGAGTCACAACCCCTTAATAAATTCCCATACTTAAGACAGCTTACAGACCCAGAACACTTTGAATGAAGGGAAGGTCAGGTCCCTTTGGGGAAGGACACTGTTACACTCACAAAATTCTATACTGTTAATCTTCCTCCCAGACTTCCCCAAAGAGAGCTACAGCCTTTTACCAGGATAACTGTGCATTGGGGAAAAGGACACGATCATACCTTTAGGGGATTATTAGACACTGGCTCAGAGGAGATATTAATTCCAGGAGACCCAAAACATCACTGTGGTCTACCAGTCAGAATAAGGTTTATGGAGGTCCGGTAATCAATGGAGTTTTAGCTTAGATGTGTCTTACAGTTATTCCAGTAGGTCCCCAGATGCATTCTGTGGTTATTTCCCCAGTTCCAGAATACATAATTGGAATAGACATATTCAGCAACTGGCAGAATCCCCACATTGGATCCCTGATTTATGGAGTAATGGCTATTACTGTAGGAAGGGCTATGAGGAAACCACTAGAACTGCCCCTACCTAGCAAAATAGTAAATCAAAAGCAATACCAGATTCCTGGAGGGGTTGCAGAGATTAGTGCCACCATCAATGTCTTGAAGGATACAAGGGTGGTGATTCCCACCACATCCCCATTCAATTCTTCTCTTTGGCCTGTGCAGTAAGTAGATAAATATTGGCGGATGGCAGTGGATTATTATAAGGTTAACCAGGTGATGCCTCTAAATGCAGCTGTTGTTCCAGATATGGTTGAGCAAATCAACAAATACCCTGGTACATGTTATGTAACTATTGATCAGACAATTGCTTTTTTCTCAGAAAAAGAAAAGAAAAGAAAACTCCACCAGAAACAATTTGCTTTCAGATGGCAAGGACAGCAATACACCTTCACTGTCCTATCTCCAGCATATTTCACCTCTCCGGCCCTATGTCATAATCTAGTCCACAGGGATCACAAGACATCACACTCATCCATTATATTGATTATATCATGTTGATTGGACCTAGTGAATAAGAAGTAGCAACTACTCTAGACTTATTGGTAGGACATTTCTGTGTTTGAGGTTGGGAGATCAATCCAACAAAAATACAGAGGCCTTCCACCACAGTTAAATTTCTAGTTGTCCAGTGGTGTGGGGCATGTCAAGATAGCCCTTCTAAAGTGAAGGATAAGCTGTTGCATCTGAACTCTCCTATATTTTTTTAAAAAAAGAGATACATTGCTTTGTTTGCCTCTTTGACTTTTGGAGACAGCATATTTGTCATTTGGGTATGCTATTCCAGCCCATTTACTGAGTGACCTGAAAAACTGCTATTTTTGAGTGGGGGATGGAACAAGAGGAAGCCTACAAAAGGTCCAGGCTCTTCTACAAGCTGCTCTGCCACTTGGGCCATATAATTCAGCAGATACAATGGTGCTGGAAGTGTCAGTGGCAAAAAAGAGATGCTCTCTGGAGCCTTTGGCAGGCCCCTATAATGAGAACCACAATGCAGACTCTTAGGATTTCAGAGCAAAGCCCTGCCTTCCTCTGCAGATAATTACTCTTCTTTGAGATGCAGCTTTTGGCCTGATACTGGACCTTAGTATAGGCTGATCATTTAATCATGGCCCACCAATTTACCATCAGACCTGAGTTACCCATCATGAACTGGGTGTTGTCAGGATCTGTCAAGCCATAAGATTGGGCACGCACAGCAGCACTCCATCATAAAATGCAAGTGGTATATAAGAGATAGGGCTTGAACAGGTCTTGAAGGCACAAGCAAGGAAGTGGCCCAAATATGCATGGCCCCCAAACCTGCCACATTATCTTTTTCTCAACCCACAGCTATGGCCTCTTGGGGAGTTATGATCAATTTCCTGAAGAAGTAAAAGCTTGGGCCTGGTTTACAGAGGGTTCTGCATGATATGCAGGTACTACCTGGAAGTGGACAGCTGCAGGACTACAACCCCTTTCTGGGACATCCATGAAGGAAGGTGGTGAATGTAAATACTCCCAATGGGCAAAACTTTGAGCAGTGAACCTTGTTGTTCATTTTGCTGGAAGGAGAAATGGCCAGAGGTATGTCTGTACACTGACTCATGGTCTGTTGTCAATGGTTTGGATGGATGGTTAGAGACTTGGAAGGAACATGATTGGAAAATTGGTAGCAATTATATTTAAGGAAGAGATATGTAGATAGACCTTTCTGGTGGATAAAAAACATGAGGGTATTTGTATCCCATGTGCATGTTTACTAGAGCGTGACTTCAGCAAAGGAAGATTTTAATACCACTCCTGTCATTGTCCAATGGGTTTATGAAAAAGGTGGCCATGGTGATAGGACTCTGCAACATGGACTCCTACTCTTCAAGGCTGACCTGAATACAACCACTGCTGAGTGTCCAATCTGCCAGAAACAGAGACTAGCACTCAGTTCCCAAAATGGCACCATTCCAAGGTGAACAGCCTGCTACATGTTGGTAGATTGATGACATTGGACCATTTCCATCATGGAGAGGACATATTTTGTCCTAAGTAGAATAGACACATACTTCAGATATGGGTTTGCCTTCCCTGCACACAATGCTCCTGCGAAAACTACCATCCATAGATTTACAGAATGCTTTTTCAACCATCATGGTATTCCACATAGCATTCCTTCTGGTAACGGAACCTACTTCACAGCAAATGAAGTGTGGGAATGGGAACATGCTCTTGGAATTCACTGGCGTTACAATGTCCCCCATCATCCTGAAGCAAGTGGATTGATAGAACAGTGGAATGGCCTTTGGAAGACTCAATTATGGAACCAACTAGGTGGCAATACTTGCAGTGTTGGGGCAGCATTCTCCAGGAGGCCATGTATACTCCAAATCAGTGTTCACTCTATGGTGCTGTTTCTCCTGTAGCCAGGATTCAAGGGTCCAGGAATCAAGGGGTGTGTATTAGTCAGCCAAAGGGGTGCTAATGTGAAATACCAAAAATGGGTTGGTCTTTATAAAGGGGCAGAAGTCCACAGATACTAGGCCATAAAGCGTTAAGTTTCTTCTCTCACCATAGTCCATTGTCACGTGTTAGAGCAAGACAGCTGCCGGTGTTTGCCAGGGTTCAGACTTCTGGGGTTCCTCTCTTCCCGGAGCTGCATTTCTCTCCGGGCTTAGCTCCTGTTTCCTCCACAAGGTCAGCTGTAGACGATCAGGCGAATGGCTTGCTTCTCTTCTCCTGGGGCCTTCTTTACAACATCAAAACTGCTTCTCAAAAGACTGCTTCAACTGTCCTTTGCCTTGCCTTTTATATTCAATTCCCCACCCACCAAGGGGTGGGGCTCAATGCCCTAATCCTAACCTAATCATGCCCAGATTAACAGATCAGTTTACAAGCATGATTCAATTATATTTTTGGAATTCATAATTACATCAAATTCCCCAATGGTTACAGGGTGTAAATGTGAGTGGTACCACTGCTATTACCACTAATGATACACTAGAAAAATTTTTGCTTCCTGTCCCTGCAATCTTAAGTTCTGCTTGTAAACAGGTCTTAGTTCTAAAATGAGGGGGGCTTTCACCAGGAGATACAACAATGATTCCATTGAACTGGAAGTTAAGACTACCACCTGGCCACTGTGGGTTCCTCACATCTCTGAATCAGCAGGCAATGAAGGTAATTATTATACTGTCTGGGTTGATTGATCCTGTCATGGGGGAATAGGACTGCAGCTACACAGTGGAGGTAAAGAGTTCACCTGGAATACAGGAGATACCCTAGGGCATCTCTTAGTACTACCATGCCCTGTGGTTAAAATCAATGAAAAACTGCAACAGCCCAATCCAGGCAAGATCTGTACTGATGGCACAGAAACCTCAGGAATGAAAGTTTGGGTCACCCCACCAGGCAAAGAATTACAACCCGCTGAGGTGCTTGCTGAGGGTAAAGGAACATGGAATGGTAGTGGAAGAAAGCAGTGATAAATACAAGCTATGACCATGTGACTAGTTACAGAATTGAGGACTGGAATAGCTATGAATATTTCTTCCTTGTTTTGTTGAGTATGTTTGTGTACATACATAAAGCAAATATCTTTGTTTTCTTTCTTATCCCCTTATCATATGGCATAAATTGTATCAGCTTCATGTTGTAATATTTAAGTTATAGGATATCAAGTTTAATAGTGGATGTTACCCAAGGATTTCTACCCTATTCTGGAGAGATTTAGTGTGTTTCTTGTTGTACACAGGATAGTTGAGTATTGTTATGTGAAAATATGACTATTATTGTTTTTATTTAGAGATTAAGTATGGTTTAAGGAGATGTGTATGGCTGCCAATTTGACAAGGGTTGGACTGTGATGATTAAGTTCATGTATCAACTTGGCCAGGTTATGGTGTCCAGTTGTTTGGTCAAGCAAGCCCTGGCCTGATTTTTACTGTGAGAGTATTTTATGGATCATCAGTAAGTTGATTGCATCTGTGGCTGATTACATCTACAATGAACTGAGGAGATTGCCTTCAACAGTGAGAGAAGTCTCATCCAATCACTTGAAGGTATTAAAAGGAGAAGTAATGATTTCAGCAGTCAGAATAGAGAATTTCCATCTCTACTTTAGCCAGCCAGCTTCTCCTGGAGAATTCATCAAAAACCTTCATCAGAGTTCCCAGCTTGTGGCCTGCCCTACAGGCCCACAAATTCCCACAGTTGTGTGAGACAATTCTTATAAAAATCTTATCTCCTGTCAGTTCTGTTTCCCTAAAGAACCCTGACTAATACATTCAGCAATTTTTATTCCCAGCACTTTAAATATTTCATCCCTCTGTCTTCTTGCCACTATGGTTTCTGATGAGAAATTGGCACATGATCTTATTGGAACTTCTTGTATTAAACGTGTTGTTTTTCTCTTGCAGCTTTTAGAAGTTTCTCCTTGTTCTTGGCATTTGACAATTGACTACTATGTGTCTGAGCATGGTTCTCTTTGAGTTTATCCTGTTTTGAGTTCATTGGGATTCTTGAATGTGCATATTCATATCTTTAATTAAATTTGGGAATTTTTCTGCCACTATATCTTTTACTATGCATTCTGCCAATTTCTTTTCCTCTTCTCCTTTTAGGAATCCCATAAGGTGTTCATTCATACTTAGACTTTGTTCACTTAAATTTTTTTCTTTTTCTTTCTGCTCCTCTGAATAATATTAGTTTCTTGTCTTTGAGTTCACTGATTCTTCTACCTGCTCCCATTGCTATTATAACCCTCTAGGGAATTTTTCATTTCAGTATTTGTGTCTTTATGTCTAGTATTTCTGTTTCGTTTCTTTATAAGATTTCTACCTCTTTATTGAGAGTCTTGTACAATTAATTCATTGCTTTCCTGATATCATTTAGTTCTTTGTCCTTGTCTTCCTTTATCTCCATGAGCATATGGAAGATCATTTTTCAGTCTTTGTCTGGTATGTCCAATGTCTGGTCTTCTCTGTTGATGGTTTCTGAACTTTTTTCTTGTTCCTTTGTATGGACCATCATTTCCTGTTTCTTTGTCTTGTAATCTTTTCTTGCACACTCTACATGTTAATATTTTAATGTGTTGCATGCTGTACATTTTAATATTTTAATGTGTTAACTCTGGGATTTAATCCTTGAGCTGTCTGTTCCTTATTCTTATTTCCAGCTACTGATGTGACAGAGATTTCCTTGAGTTCCAGGAACTAATAAAAACAAACCAGAAAGTGTGAATATTCTCACTGTCTTGATTTTGTAATAATTATCATAGGCTAATAAACATTCACTATATTAGAAACCACGCATGTGTTCCCAGCCCTCGTTTTTCTCGAGAGTTTTTTCTTGAGAGTTTTTCTTCCTAGGTCTGGTTTTCAGAATGCTGGTGATAAACCAAGCCTGAGTTATTATATGACCATCCTGTAAGGGAAATGACTGTAACTCTAAGTATCTTTGGTCAACCTTAAGAGATATAGCAGGGGGGCGGATGTGGCTCAAATGGTTGGGCATCCGTCTCCCATATGGAGGGACCTGGGCTCAATCCCTGGGACCTCCAGGTAATAATAAAAAAAAGAAAAATATAGAAGGTGCATGGGCCAGCAGGCCCCATGTGCAGGTGTGCCGTCAGGCCCCATGAGCGGGTGAGCCCTCCAGGCCCTGTGAGCCATTGCACCGCTAAGCCCTGCAAGCGGGTGAGCCCCACAGGCCCCACCTGTGGGTGCGTTATCAGGCCCCACGCATGGGTGCACCGTCAGGCCCCGCCGAGCCACGTAGTAAGATGATGACGTAACAGGAGAGTGACACAAGGGAAAGCCAAGATGAGACGCGCCGAAAACCAGGAACTAAGGTGGCACAGGCAGTAGGATGCATCTCTCCCATATTGGAGGTCCCGAGGACTGAATCCTGGTGAAGACAGGAGGAGAAGGATGAGAAGAGAGGGCAGGAAACAGACACAGAGAATTGCCCAGTGAATGGACACAAAAACAGCAAAAACAGTGGTGGGGGTGGGGGCGGGGAATGGATAAAAGTAAGTAAGTAAATACATAAATCTTTAACACGCCCCCCACAAAACAAACAAACAAAAAACCAGAGAATACAATATATACCTTTCACAGTCCTTGCAAATTGGCTCCATATGGCTGATAGTCTCCTTCAGAGTTTAGCTCTTCTCTCAAGGAGGTCTGCTTGAGGCAAAAATAAAATGCAGGGTCTTCTTTGCTGAGCCTGCCTCTTGTCCTGAGCTTGTGCTTGTTCATGGCCTTAGGAATTGCCACATTAACAGGAATTCTAGTCTCTCTCCACTCCCTATGAAATAGACTTTCTCCCTGACCTGTGTGCCCTAATGTGTGATTTAAAGTGGGCAATCTTTTGCCCCAGGCCTCTTTGACTTGTTTCTTAAACTGTCTTAGTTGTCTGCAAGCTATTTCTACCTGTAGTGCAAGTTCTGGGAAGGGAAGCCAGAGATGACTTTCCTGGTTTAGTCTTTCAGGTTGCCACCTGATAGATCGGCACTGACATATAAGCATACCCATATGTGCATAGGGGCTGCTCTACTCCCTCTGGAAAGGGTCAGGGACCCACAGTGGGAGCACAGGCTGGCTCCACACCATGCCAGGGAGGTGATGAGGAAGGGATCAGCAAGGGCACCATGAGTGTCTCCTACCATTTTTTAATACTTGTTTTCTTGATTCAGCACACAGTACTCACCCAGTTTCTGCAACCCTTTAACCTTTTTCTAGGATTTTGAGGAAGATGGCTCTGCCAGTTTTTGCGAGTTGTTCAAAGATTCGGTTGCAGAATAGCACCCTGGAGCATTTTATGCTGCCATTTTAGTCAACTGCTACCTAAAGTGGCTTTTTGTTTAATGAACTGTTCCCCTTAAATATGAAGGTTAATTTCTTGTCATTTTCCGGCTGTCCTTCACATTTACGTCTTTTTAACTTATCAGAGAGGTAGTGACCACACAGTATGACACAACACCTGGACACCCTCGTTACATTTGACAGAGTATCAAAATTACCTGATACCATATGACAAGCCTGTTTCTTATGTCTTCTAATTCAGTGTAATGAAGCATGGGCCCAGGAATGTAATTTTTATTTCAAAGTTGCCTGAGTGCATTTGGAATTCCTCGGCCTACAGGACCTTAGGGAACAAAACAAATATTTCAAGGAGGTCCTCCTCCATGCCAAGTTTCATCACTATTATTTTCCCATTGCCAAGACCACGTGAAATTGGTCTTTCAGTTTTGTTGATTCTGGGACCCATTATCTTCCTCAAAATATTGAGAAGCAAGTGAGACTTGAAAATGTACAACAAGGATGACACCATCTGCTTTCATGAAAAATAACCTGTGATTCTCTGCTCCAGCTATGTCTCTGTTTCAGAGAAAGGTTTAAGTGTTCCTCCTTCCTTTGCCTAAGGCAAAACACCTGCATGAGCTTTTGTTGTCAAAGCTTTGTGCTCCACATGCTTATAATTTCTTAACAGTTTCACTATGAAAATTACCTCTTTAGGGTTAGTACATACACAGCTAAGATGTGCTCCCCTCATAAACTCGAGCATGCTCTACCAGTTCTGTCTTTTTAGGACAAAAAGATGCAGAAAAATGCAAAAGGGCAATGGTTACATGGTTCCAAAAATGTACTGTTAACTGATTATTCTTTTAAAAATATGCCCAGAGCAAGCCAAAAGTGCATATGGCCCTATATGTGGGGCCTCCATAAATTCCCCATGCTCATTTCGATTTCTTGTATTATGGCATTGTTTTAATGCCATGATTAAAGAAACTAATTATCACTTTAAATAATAAATTAGTTAAAAATAAATAATTAATTATTACTAGCAAATAATAATTAATCTGGGTATGGGTATCCTGTGCTGTGCAAGCACCCTGTAAAAGTGCTTCTTAAGGTTGTCCTGAGTACCGTTGTGGCAACGGATATAGGCTATTTTAAATCAGCACACACCACTCAGAACTGTGTGGGAGAGAGTGTGGTCTACGATGTGAACTGTGGTCTATGGTTGGTGGCAAGGCCCTAGGATGTGTAAGTCCATT
Source organism: Tolypeutes matacus (assembly GCA_026826555.1). Lineage (NCBI taxonomy): Eukaryota > Metazoa > Chordata > Mammalia > Cingulata > Chlamyphoridae > Tolypeutes > Tolypeutes matacus. The sequence continues at coordinate 34,959,405 of JAKSZT010053770.1, forward strand.
GAGGGTGGTGGGCCACACTTGTGGGAGATGTTTGTGTGGGATGTGGTGGGAGGTGTGAGAGGTGGGCAACATGGGAATCCCAGTGGGTTCCGTGTAATATTTTAGGTAATCTAAGCACCTCTTAAAATATATTTATATATATATATAAATAACATTTTTGTAAGCATATGCACATATATGCATATATATTTATATATTATTTTACAAATATTGGTATGTATTGTGAAAAATTTGATTTTTACCCACAATAAAAAAAAATTAAATAAATAAATAATTTCAATGTTATTACTGCATCACTATCATATGAATATTAGCTTATATTTGTGAAGGGCTTACTAGTAATTTATTTGGCAAATCTTAAAAAGTGCATACTTTGAGCACTTTACAAATATGATCTTATTTAAAGCCTCAAAACAGTTTCTGAAGTATGTACTATAATCTTTATGCAGGTTCAGTTATTTCTCTCAGCTACTTTGCATATAGATTAATATTTTTCCTACTTTACAGACAGGGGAAGGCAAGTTTTTATTACTGATTTTAGAGTCTCTTCTACTTCTGACCTGCTATAATTGCAGGTCAATATATAAATGCTGGACATCACAAAGCAAATAAAAACACCAGATTTGTTTGGAGTACTGGGCTAGATTAGACACTTACTTGAAAAGTAAGAAATATTTGTAGAGAATGCTTAATGAGTCCAGAGAGAAGGAATGATTTGGACTATTAAGCAAACTATTTTACAGGTTTATACTAGCACTACACTTTTCTTTGTCTTGAAAATAATTTGGTTTCCTTTTTAACCATGTCACTGCCTTTTGATCTAGAGAAGATCCTGAGGGGAAAAGAGATACCAGGAAGGATTTCTGCACTTTCAATGGTGGAGAAGTAGTTTGTGAAAACAAAGAGGAGAAAGACATACCATAATCAAAGGAAAATAGCCCCAGGGAAATAGGCATTCTAAGGAATATTTGATTTATTTTAGATTCATTAATGTGAATGTTTATCTGCTTTCACAGTGACAAAGCCCAGAGCCATTCAAGGGCAGGGCATCCCTTTATCCCAATCAGGTTTCTGATGTAGTTGATATTATCGTATAAGTTTAAGTGGAATTTATTATCTTCATACTTTGACATCTTATTGTTGAGTTCTGTGAGCCTTTATCCAAAATCTTAGAAATAATTAAATAATGTTTCTTCAATCACAGCCCTAAAAATGAGGAAATATCCTAAGGGAACAGCAAGGTAAACTTGGTTCTTGTATGGTTCTCTCTCTCTCTTTTAAATTAATAAAAATTTCTATGGAAATTATTCTCTAATACTTTTAGAAAAAATTGTTTTTCTAAAAGAGTGATTGAACAATGTTGCAGTCAATCTCATGTGGAATTTTCACTATTTTCAAAGTAAATAATGGAAATATACAAATACATGAACTAATGTGATATTTTAAAGTTTAGTGGTGAGTATAAAAACACATAGTTCAATTTTGTTTTTTTTTAAATAGCCATGTTCTCAGAATTATTTCCTATGCACAGGACCAGTTTAATAGTGACTATTAATTCTCTCTGCAATCCATATTCCCACTATTAAACCACTATAGCAAGTCAGATATGGCAATCATCCTTACTTACATTCTACTTGGTATTATTCATAAATTTTTAAGTCATTATATTTGATTCAGGCTACAGTTAAGGGAGCATGAGAGAAAACAGAGGAAATGAGATTATTCAGGTTGCCTAGGAATATCCAAGGATAAATTTAGTAATGATTTTCAAGCACAAGAGACTCTGATCTCCATCTCCTCTGCGGTTAGAAAAGGAAAGAGGAGCTTTAAACCACAGCCTAAGAGGATTATGTTGGATATACAGTCATAGCAGGTCAGGAGTGAAAAGGACTCAAAAATCATCTAGTGCAACTCACTGTTTTTTGAAGAAGAGGAAACTAAAATCCACAGAGAGAAATTCAGTGTACAAGATTATGCTGTAGAGGGCAGAGCTAGAAGCTTTTGTTCTTTGCTTAAAGAACTCTGCCTCCTGTCTGAGAAGGTAGCTAGATTTTGGAATTATTGCTAGGGGAGATGACGGGTTTTTCTTCTGAGTGTGACAAGATTTTACACACAATGGAAGAGGCAAAATTATTTTTTTAAGTTTTGTCCTATTCAGCACAGAGCGTGCTAAGTTATTTTTATGTGGCCCCATTAAAGGAAGAGAGAGAGCACTTTCAAAAATTGTTTTCTCTTTGGGTGTGGAAATTGGTTTGGGGGATTCAGTTATGTGGCAAATATTTCTTAGGTGCCAAATGCTGTGCAACAATATAGTGGTCCTTCCCGAAGGTATTTAGAACTTAGCGCAATGGCTCCCAAATAATTATATGTGGACAGGAGCATGCTTTTTTTTTTTTTTAAGTGAAAAAATTTTAATCAGTCTGGGAAGACAATGTTGCAAGTATTTCGTAAAGCTAAATTCTTTTTAAAAAATATTATGTCATTTTTATCTTTTTGATGTTAAAATACAATCTCATTTATGAGATAATGTTGAGAGTAGATTTGGTGTTAGGATTTTTTTAATGCCCTGATTTAGGAAAGGAAAAAACAATATTGGAAGCAGATGTGGCTCAAGCTTCCACTATGCACATGAGAGGTCCCAGGTTTGGTTTCCCGTGCCTCCTGAAAAAAAAACAACAAGCAAAACGAATGAAAAAACCAACTTAGGGAAGTCAATGTGTCTCAGTGATTGAACACTGGCTTCCCGTATACAAGGTCCTGGGTTCAATCCCTGGCCCCTTGTACCTGAAAAAAAAAAAAAAAATTGCTCCATGGAATTTAAAAATCTGGTCTAGTAGGATCAGTAGGAAATTATAATACTGAAAAATATAAAAATATGCAGAAATAGAGGTACAAATATTGTAGCAGGGCACAAGAATACAGAATCATTTAGTATTAGATTTAGCCACATTTGACAGAAAACACAATTTAAAATAAGATAAAATTTATGTCTTCTGTAAGAGAATTCCAGAGTTAAGTTGTTCAAGGCTAATAATTGTTCTACCATGCCTAGATTTTGGATCTAATCCTCATGGTCTAAGAGTTTTTGTGGCATTCAAGTACCAGGCAGTAGGATATAGAAAGAGAAGAAAAACATGACCCTTCTTTTTTAAGGAGATTTTTCTGGGATTATTATACCAGTCGTTCTGTGGTCATAACTAACTACAAGAGAGGCTGAAAAGTGTACTCTTTTAGCTAGGCAGCTATGTGCCCACCAAAAAACTGGGAGGGGGGGTTAGTTAATAAAGTATCAGGACAGAATGAATAATGGAAGGCAGTCTGTAGTCTCCACCTTAAGTAGCAATCCAGTAGTGGGAGTGAGCTAAAGTGTCCTGGGGAGTTGCTGCCTGTGAAGACTAAAAAGAATTATCTAAGTCAAAGAGAAGTGAAGATGGAGGTGTTGGGTCAGAAGGAGGTGGAAAAAAGAACAAATATGTTCCAGGAAGATAGATAAAAGCTCCTGATACCCTCAGGAACAAAAAAATAATTAAATATGGTTGGAAAAGAATTAAGGTGAGGGAAAAGCAGACTTCAGGTTATAGATTGCTTTGTAAATTGGGTTAAGAATTTTAGAATTTTTTATATAATGGTATTGATTTTCCATTAAAGGTTTTTAGTAAGTGCCTGTTGTGATCCATTTATGATTAAGAAAGGTCTCCTCTCCTAATTCATGCTCCTTTATGGAGAATAAATTCAATGGAGCAAGACTGGACTCAGGGCAACTTGTTAGGAGGCTTTTGCAGTAATTCAAATGAGATTTTTAGGAGGACCTCTCAGAGGATAGCAGCAATGGTGATAAAATGGCATGAGTGGATTCAAGATATGTAGAAGATTGATTTAGCATATCAGAATGAATGAGTGGAAATAATGAATAAAGGAGAGAGATAAGTGAAGGTCTCACCCCAGTTTCTGTCTTACATCACTGCGTGCATGGTGCAGCTGTTCTCTGAAGATGATAAACAGATTTGTAGGGCAAGATTAATTCTGTTTTAGACATGCTTAATTTTAGGTTGCAGATAGATGGCTAAGTGAATATATCTAGTATACTATTGTATATATGCATCTAGGGTCCAGGATAAGTGTTTGGGTTGGAGATATAGTTTGTTCCTTATCACATATAGATATTAATTGATACCTTGGAGTAAACTAAAATGTGTGTAAAGTAGAAACAGAATAAGGTCTAGAAGAGAATCCTGGTAAACACCAATAGAAGAGAAACATCACTAAAGAGAAGCCCACAGTGGTGATGATATACAGAGATTTGCTTGGCATTAGGAAGAAAACCAGAAGACTAAAAAATGGCAGAAATAAGAGAAATTAATATTTAAAGAAAGAAATTAGTCTGTAGTTTTAAGTGGTGTAGAAGTAAAATATGATATAGATTGAAATTGTCCATTGAATTTACCACACATCTCTTGGTGATTTGACAAGAGCAATTTCAGCAGAGGGCTGTGGAGGAATTCTGAATAGATGGTGTGATGGTTAGGCTAATGTGTTAACTCGGCCAAGTAGTTGTGTCCAGGTGTTTGTTCCAGCAAGCACTGGGCTAGTTGTAATACAAGAGCATTTATGGACTTCAATCACCAGTGAGTTTACTGCGTGGATGGCTGATTACATCTGCATCAATCAGGGAGGTTACATTATCAATGGGTGGTGCTTTTATCCAATCATTTGAATGACTTAAAAGTGGAAGTGATTTCAACATTCAGAGAGAATTTCCCAGCTCGTCATTGGACAGGCAATTTCTCCCAGAAACTCATCAACGACCTTTCATCGGGCTTTCATCAGAGCCACTGGTTTGTAGCCTGCCTGCAGAATCTGGACTTGTGCATCCCCACGGTCACGTGAGAGACTCTTTTAAAATTTCATATTATTGATAGATATCTCCTGCTGATTCTGTTTCCCGAGAGAACCCTGACTAATACAGATGGGTAAACATTTAAAAGTATAGAAGTATGGAAAGGATGTGAAGACAAATCTTTCAAGAAATGTGAAAGGAAAAAAGCAGAAACATAATGTGTAATGAGAATAGAAGAGGTATGAAATTGAGAGAATGATTTGGAAGAGTCATTACAGAGAGATCAAAGTTATGGGGAGAAATAATAAATGGAGAGACATTTCTAGAGAGGCAGGAGGAGATGAAATCCAGAGTAGAGGTAAGGGGCTGAAAGAGTCTTAGAGAGAAAGAGGAATATGTCTTATATTTTAATAGGAGGAGAGGGAAAAAGCATGGGTGTAAAATCCTATAGTCTTGTAGTTTGGTGGAGGAAATTCAGTGAGTTCTCATATCATACTCCTAGCTTCTCCTCAAAGAAAAATCTATATCACATACGAGACTTCTAAAAGGAAAGGTATATCTGGTAATTAAAGTAGATACAGCTTTCCTCATGGTATCAGTTAAGATTATATGCAGTTGAGAGTTAGAGTCCCAACTGGCTTATTGAAATAAAGATTTGCTTTTCTAATATTAGAAAGAAGTGGACTTCCAGTACTGGTATTGCTGCTCAGGATAATCAAGTTATCAAGTCCTGCTCCACCATCCTTTGCACGTGATTTTCACAATTACGGTCCAAGATGGCTGCTCTAACTTCAGATATCATGCCTATGATCGAGGCAAGAAGAAGTAGGGAAGGGAAAAGAGAAAAAAGTGCCGTTTTATCAAAACTTATAGAAAATAGTTCTCTCTTTGTAGACTTCTTATATCTCATTGATCAGAACTATGTCATATGTTGGTTGCTGGATATAAGAGAGGTTGAAGAATTGCTACATCAAAAAAGACTGGGGCTCTTTTAGTTAGATTGAAGAAAAAGTATAAATAGGGTCATATCAGATGTTTAATTTTGAATTATAATCTAGTAGAGAAGACAGAAAGAGGATTACAGTATGAGTGCATAACAAAGAAAAGTTTGTATATGGTTATTTTCAAGCACTACCAAGTAACCTTTAATTTATTTAGTAATATTTTTTTTGCATATATTTTTTCCAGAAAAACATCAGTCACCTGATTTTTCCAAGTAAGGATGACTTTCAGGTGCTTGATATTGTGTGTAGAAAGAGGCGTCCAATTCTTTGTGCACTCTGGTAAATAAACGTCAGCTTCAGTACAATTAATAGTTTCTTCTTCCTAGTGATGCCTCTTAAAAACAAATACATTGTTAGCACAACATCAGTTAATGGTAACTTGTCTAAAGGTTATTCTATTTTTGCATATACTTAAGCACAGTTCAATCTTTCCCTTTGTAATTAAAGAGTCAAGTTTTAGGAAACCTTTTCTTGGTTTATGTTTATAATTTGATATTTTAGTTAAAATAAGAATGAACTTTACTTCTTTTACTAATTGTGTAGGATCTCGATATATGTCAGAATTATTTTATTAATTTATGCTCTACTATTTAGAAGTGGTGTATAATCTTGAAATTTCATTGATTTCAGAAATCCTTTATAGCAGAGATTCTTACAAGGGGTCCATGAGCTTGAATTGAAATTCAAAAAAATCATTATTCTTGTGGGGACGTGTTGGTGCAGGTGTGATATATTTATTAAATAATACACAGTATAGCGTGGACTTAAGGGGTCCGTGGTTTTCCCCTGACTGGCAAAGGTGTCCATGGAACAAAAAAAGGTTCAGAACCCTGCTCTATAGTTACTTTGTTCCCTTCTTTATGTACAGCCATAATGCCCGGCAATATTTTCTTCCTGCTTTACAAACAATTTTATGTCCAAATTATGTAAAAGGTGTCACTAGTGAGAAATTTGTACTCAAGAAATAAAATACTTATTTCAGTGGTTAAGATTTTCTTGACTTTAAATGGTTAGAGGTAAATATGTAAATTACTATTAACTGTTCTGTTTCTCTCTCTTCTTTCTTTTCTTTTTTAGATTTGAAGTACCTCGGCATATAAAACTTTAAAATTTGATGAGCAATTTATTTCAGGTATATAACTTAAAATTTCATAAAGAGAATTTATAATCAGATCAATTCTCAAAATTTCAATGTTTTATGGTCATATATATTAATTTTAAATTGGCTAAGAAAAAAATGATTCCTTTTATTTTCTGAGTTTTGTAACTGACATCTGGAAGTATCTGAACTCTATTTTTATTTTACTTTGTTTTGTTTAATTGTTTGTTTTATATCACAATCCAATTTAATCATAGATATGTGACCTAGCTTATTCTAGTGAAATCTCCATATTAAAATGGCTTGATAATAGATACTTGTGTTCCGTTGTAGCAGTAGTTGTATATATTTTATTTAGTTCCAAAGAAGTATCATTGGTACCTTCTCTTGCAACTCAAGGTAAGTATATATAAACAAGTGTCGGCATTGTTTGGGTTGGGGGTGGGGCTGGGGAAGGAAGTTCCTCCACTTATTCCTGGATTTCATATTTCCAGTATAGTAATTTGATAATACTGCATAGTAAGCCTCCAAAATTCATCTTTGATCTATTTTGAGGGCCATCTAAATGATCAAAATGACAAAAACAATAGCGAACAGTCAGACATTTTTACTACTTTTAGAAGGAACATGAGTCATCTTGTTTAAAGTATGCCTTTCTGTTTTTAGAGAGGGACACATCTTGTCTTTCTGCTCAGAAAATAACTGCAGTTTGTAATTTGAATCCGTGCTTTGGTTTTCCTGCTCAACCTAAGTTTATAAATTGATGCCATATGAAAAAGTAGTTTATAGTAAAGTTTCAGGGGGTGCATCAATTGTGAAATTAATAAAATTAATTTTTTTCTCAGACTTCAACCACATTGAATGTCCTTTTCAGCATGTTATGTTCAATGAGTTGTGAACGTTGTGTTTTTCCCTATCAAGTTTAATATGGGCAAGAAAGTAGTTTGCTGAATTAAGTATTGTGCTTTGGAAAAATAAGTGCTAATTTTTGGCCTCACTTTTCCCTTATTTTTAAAATTTAACTTATTCGTCTCATGTGGCTTCCTGACCACAGAATGGCATGTTTTTGTGTGCAAAAGAATAGTTTTTATATTGTCCTAATTTATATACTGTGCATGAATTTTATATAAATCAAATTATATGCTTATGAAAACAGTGTGCAATATTTTATTAAAAACATTGATATTGCCTATCTTCCTTCACCCTAAAAGACAGTTAAATTCTGTGTCTAGAAAAATTTCCCTCTATTTATTAACCTTTGCTTAAATCTCTAGTGGATTTTATTGGCCACAAAATCTCATTCCCAAGTTTGTTAATCATCATTGATTTGTAAACTTTTAATAGTCTTGATTTCATATGAAGGAAAAATTCTAATGTTATTCATGGCATACTGAGTTTACAAGCGAGATGTGCATGTGTTTATGTGCGTGTGCAAGTCAGTTGTAAATATAAATATTGAAGCACGGAATTTCTCTACTTTGTTATGCTTTCTTCTTGCTTTTATTACAGTTTCAGGTTTTTTTCCAGTAGACAGTTCTAACCATAGAACTGAAACCAAGTTCTCATATATATAATTAAGTTCTATCTACTTTAAATGCCCTTTGTGTTGTGGGTCTTGACCTGGTCGTTGATGTTAATCTTTCATTCCTGACGCAAGATTATTTTCCAAAATCATACAGCAGTCTGGAAAATGCATACAGACCTGGTTGCTTTTTTAAAGAAAAACAAAATAAAACAAAAACAAAAACTTGACAAGTGAGAACAATCCCATATAGACTGCATTCTTGAAGAGACTAGTATGCCATGTTACAGACACATTTTTGGGAAGAAAATCCTGAACACTACCATCTAATATTAAATATTAAAGTACAATGAAGACTACTTTACAAATATTTTACAAATAGTCTTTGCATCAAGTTTCCACAAACTGTAAGGAAAAATTCCTACATCACATTTCATTTCAGTGTGTTATGTAAATAGTTAGCATATATAATTCACTACGTCTATTTAAACTATGGTTTGTTCTTTGGTGTGAGGTAATTGCACTTTCTATTATATACCACTGTGTTGCTTACGTGTTCATGGTGAATTTTTATATGTAACTGCCTTTTTGTTGCTAAGAGTTGAGGTAAAGCAACATTTCAGTTCACTGAATATTGTCATACCATTCAGAGTGAGGCTTCTCTCTTGTTCCACTTTACCTCATTTTATTTCCCTTTTTGCTGGATTCTACTTTCTCCATAGGCATTGCCTCTTATGCATTTGCTAAGTGTTCTTAAAATTGAGAAAATTACTAAAAATATGCAGGTATGTTTTCTGTATCATTTTAGTTTACATAAATATTTTTCTACCTTATTCACTCAAAATTGTGATATATTTTTGTTACTGTATGTGTATTTAAACAAGTAAGTTTATCTTCTTTTTATGGTGTGATGTTACATACTATGCATCTCCCACATTTATTGTAGCATTTCTCTAGTGATGGACTTCTAGGTGCTTCCAACTCCTACAACAGAGAAAAATGCCATGATAAATTTACTTGTGCAACTCCCTGTGTGAACCCATGTGAGAATTTCTCTATTATTTTGCTAGCTCTTAATGTGCCCATCTTATATATTTCAGAATTACAATGGACCAATAGTTGGTATGTATACCCCAGTCCCCGCCCCACCCCTTTTTTGACCAGGAGTATTTATTGTGATTCTCCTGATGTTGTACCACTGTGGCGTACTGGTAGTGTGGGAGGCTGATAACTTTTTTTGTGTGGTTTGTAGGTTTCTGGATCAAGAGGAGCCATCTCGGGAACTGATACAGAGATGACCAGACATTGATCCTAGACTTTGAGCTCAATGCCCTTACCAGGTGAGACTTTTGGAATGAGTGTATTTTGCCTGTAGGAGAGAAAGTGAGCCAAATGACCAGAAAGTCACATTGTGGTTACTGTTCACAATACTGCTCACAAAATATTTCTGGCTCATTGCTTTTTGGGCAAATGGCAGTTTGGGACTACATGACAAAAGTGACACCTGTCACTTCTGGACCAAGGATTGAATTGTTGATATGGACCTTCCAGAACATTCTTTTCACTTTCCACAATGACCAACAATAGTCCAGATGGGTATTTCTCCGTCAGTCTGTGCCCAGACATGAGGACAATACTGAGAAAGCACTACACAAGACCCGTTATGACCACGGAATATGAGTAAGAATAAACCTGTGTTGGTTTGAGTCACTGAGATTACTACCTCTCCTAGTTTTACCATCCTGTAATGTGTAAGGTATAAAGCTTCTCTGCATTTCATAAAGTTGATTCCTAAATACTTAATAGTTTTTCACTGACATTGTGAATAGTATCTTTGATATTAGTATAATCTCTCCTTTGTTCTTGCTAGAATCGAGAAAAGTATTTTTTCTCCATTCCTACCCTTATTTGGTTGTCTTATAATATTAGTACGAAACTTTAATAACATGCTAAGCAGTAGCAGTTATTTGGATATAGTTGCTCACCTTCTGAATTTATTGAGGATGACTCTAAAATGTTTGCAGTTAGTGAATATTTTACTCAGGATTTCTGTATCTATGCTCACAAATGAAATGGCCCCACTATTTTTTTTGTCTTGTTCTCACAATTTTGGAATCAGGTTAAATTAGACTCATAAAATTTATTGAATAGCTTTTTTTTCTTTCTATTTTCTATAATATGGTGATTAGGTTAGAGATGATCTATGTATTAGTCAGGGTTCTCTAGGGAAACAGAATCAACAGGAGATATCTGCAAATAGTACGAGGTTTTATAAGAGTCTCTCATGTGACCATGGGGATGCACAAGTCCAGGTAACACAGGCAGGCTGCAAACCAGGGGCTCCAGTGAAAGTCCAATGAAGGTCCTTGATGAATTTCCGGGGAGACGTTGGCTGTCCAAAGACATGCTGGGAATTCTCTCTGAATACTGATATCACTTCCCCTTTTAAGGCATACAACTGATTAGATAAAGCATCACTCATTGATGATGGCAATGCCCCTGGTTGATGTAGATGTAATCAGCTATCTATGTAGTAAACTCACTGGTGACTAAAGTCCATAAATGTCCTTGTATTACAATTAGCCCAGTGCTTGCTTGACCAAACAACTGGGCACAATTAACCTGACCGAGTTGACACATTAGCCTAACCATCACAATCTATTTCTTAAATTTTTTGTAAAATTCACTTTTAAAACTGTCTAGATTAGAAGTTCATGGGTGCTTTTTAAGGTAGAGCTTTGATTTCTATCTCATTTTCTTTAAATGATATTGGTCTACCCAAGTTTTCTATTTCTTCTTATGTCAATATTGGCATTTTGCGTGTTCTAGAATTTTATCCAAATAATTTAGATTATTGAATTTATTAGGATATAATTGTCTTTTTTTTTGAACATTTTCATCTCTGTTGTCTAGAGTAAAACCCCCTTTTATTATGTTTATTTATTATGTTACATTTTATGTTTATTATCATATTTTCTGTGTTTTTAGTTTTCTATTTCATCTATATCTGTGCTCATTTTTACCCTACCATTTTCCTTTCCTCCCTTCTTTCCTTCCTCCTTTCCTTCCTCCCTTCCTCCCTTCCTCCCTTCCTTCCTTCCTTCCTTCCTTCCTTCCTTCCTTCCTTCCTTCCTTCCTTCCTTCCTTCCTTCTCTCTTTTTCTTTCTTTCTTTCTTTTGTGGCTCTATCCTCCCCCAACTTCTTGATTTGAATGGCCATGTTTTTTTGTTTGATTGATTGATTTGTTTTGAATTTTCTGTTTTCTGATATACATTCTGAGAGTAAAACTGTAACTACAAATTTTACTCTGAGTATTCTTTTAGTTATGCTACACAATTTTGGCATATAGTCTTTTCTCAGTCATTTACTTGAAAATATTTTGTGATTTATAATTTCCTCTTTATAATTTGTAGTTTCCTTTTTGTAATGTTTTCTTTGACTCAAAGATTTCTTACTAATATTTTATTGAATTTATATGGAACTTCATAAACAATTTCTTAATTTATTCAAAAAATATATGTGGGGTGTTTATTATGTTCTAGGATTGAGGTACACAGGGTATAATACAGACAAATACATATCCTAGTCATAATAAATGTACATTCAACTGGAAAGACAGAAAATAAATAACAAATATCATAATTAAATAAAATATATAGTATATTATAAGGGCATGAGTGCTGCAGAGAATATAGAATTAATGTGGGGGATTGAGAATCAAGAATAGGGGGTTTGCAATTTTAAAGAGAGTAGTTGAAGTTTGGACTTAATAAGAAAACAACATCTGAGGAGGCAAGATGGCATCGGTTTAGGAGGGCTCTCACTGACTAGCTCTCTGAGGATGGCCGATTGTGGACAGGGTCCTGCCCGGGGGTTTGTGCTGTGGACGCACGGAGCGAGGAGCTTGGGAGATCTAGCTGTAGGCAGATTCATGGCGTGGGGTGATCGGTAGAGATTTGTGAGTTTTAAGCCTGCCTGTGGTGGTTAACACAGACGGCTGAGCCCCACCCATAGGGAAAAAGGCTGGTTTGAGCCCCGAATCCCGCACCCGCATCTCCCGCTCCCGGTGTGAGGGAGCATTCTCCGAGAGAGGGAGGGTTCTGACAGAAGGTGGAGAGGGGTTTAACTTCTGTGGATTTGGCTGCCTGGATCCCCCACCCCCATAGCTTTGGGGAGCAGATAAGCCAGTTTGAAGCAGCGCCAGGCTGAGGGGAGAGGCAAATCTGCGGAGGAAACCTGATTTACCCAGCAGCCCCCTGACACTGAGGCTTCACTCCAGACGGGGTGGAATCAGCCAATTTTATCGCTCTGCACTGACAAGCATCAGAGCTTCAGTTCCCCTGGGGAGGCCAGGAAGTGGGAAGTGCTTGATTAGTTTCCATGAGCCTATTTAGGATCTGCTTGGTGAAGGGGCTGGTCTAGCAGAGGACTTCTTTTAGGTCCCTTATGTCGCCAAAAAAAAAAAAAAAGACAGTCACTTTAAAAGATGATTCTTCTTTTTAATTTAGTTTAATACCTAAAATCTGCCTCAAAACCTGCAGATAGAACCCTGCAGGGAAATTGATTGATAAACACAAGCTTGCTAATCGCATTCAACAACACATCAAAAGGATTATACACCATGACCAAGTGGGTTTCATCCCGGGTATGCAAGGATGGTTCAATATAAGAAAATCAATCAATGTAATACACCACATAAACAAACTGTAGGAAAAAAATCACGTGATCATCTCTATAAATGCAGAAAAAGCATTCAACAAAATACAGTACTCTTTCCTGATAAAAACACTGCAAAAGATAGGAGTAGAAGGAAACATTATGAATATGATAAAGGGTATATATGAAAAACCCAAAGCTAACATCATCTTCAATGGTGAAATCCTAAAAGCCTTCCATCTGAGATTGGGAACAAGACAAGGATGCCCACTATCACCACTCCTATTTAACATCGTCTTAGAAGTACTTGCTCAAGCACCGAGGCAAGAAAAGGATATAAAAGGCACCCAGATTGAAAAAGAAGAAGTAAAAATTTTATTATTTGCAGATGACATGATCCTATACATAGAAAGCCCTGAGAAATCTACAACAAAGTTTCTAGAACTTATATAGGAGTTCAGTAATGTTGCAGGCTGTAAGATCAATGCTCAAAAATCAGTAGCACTTCTGTACACCAGTAATGAGCAATCTGAGGAGGAAATAAAAAAAAAAAAAACCATTTACAATAGTAACTAAAATAATTAAATACCTAGGAATAAATTTAACTAAAGATGTAAAGGACTTATATATAGAAAACTACACAACACTGTTAAAGGAAATCAAAGAAGACTTAAATAAATGGAAAAATATTCTCTGTTCATGGATAGGAAGACTAAACATCATCAAGATGTCTATCCTACCCAAACTAATCTACAGATTTAATGCAATCCCAATAAAAATCAACACTATATTTTTTAAGGAACTGGAAAAACTAACCACAATATATATGTGGAAAGGTAAGGGGCCCCAAATTGCCAAAGACATATTGAAAAAGAAAAATGAAGTTGGAGGTATCACATTACCAGACTTTAAAAGATACTACAAAGCTACAGTGATTAAAACTGCATGGTATTGGCACAAGGATAGACCAACCGACCAATGGAACCGAATTGAGAGTTCTGATATAGATCCTCACATATACAGTCATCTGATATTCAACAAGGCCACCAAGCCTACTCAGTTGGGAGATAATGGCCTCTTTAACAAGTGGTGCTTGGAGAACTGTATATCCATATCCAAAAGAATGAGAGAAGAATACCACCTCACACCTTATACAAAAATCAACTCAAGATGGATCAAAGATCTAAATATAAGAGCCAAAACCATAAAGACCTTGGAAGATAATGTAGGGAAGCATCTACAGGACCTTGTAATAGGAAATAGTTTCATGAATTTCACAGCCAAAGCACAAGCAGCAAGAGAAAAAAATAGATAAATGGGATCTCATCAAAATTAAAAACTTCTGCACCTCAAAGGACATTATTAAGAAAATAAAAAGGCCGCCTACCCAATGGGACAGAATGTTTGGCAACCATATATCTGATAAGAGCCTAATATCATGCATATATAAAGAAATCCTATACCTTGAAAATAAAAAGACAAACAACCCATTTAAAAAATGGGCATGTGACCTGAAAAGACACTTCTCTAAGGAAGAAATACAAATGGCTAAAAAGCACATGAAAAAATGCTCGACATCACTAGCTATTAGGGAAATGCAAATCAAAACTACAATGAGATACCATCTTACACCAGTCAGAACGGCAGCTATTAAAACCGCAGACTCTACGTGTTGGAGAGGATGTGGAGGAATAGGAACCCTCATCCACTGCTGGTGGGATTGTGGAATGGTCCAGCCACTGTGGAGGACAGTTTGACGGTTCCTCAGAAAACTAACAATAGACCTTTTGTATGATCCAGCGATTCCACTGTTGGTTATATACGCAGAAGAATTGAAAGCAAAGACACGAACAGATATATGCACACCAATGTTCATAGCAGCGTTGTTCACAAATGCCAAAAGTTGGAATCCGCCCCGGTGCCCATCAACAGATGAATGGATAAGCAAAATGTGGTACATACATACAATGGAATATTACTCAGCTATAAGAAGGAATAAAGTGCTAACACACGGAATAACATGAATGAATCTTGAAGACCTTATGTTGAGTGAAGCAAGCCAGGCATTGAAGGATGAACAATATATGACCTCACTGATTTGAATTGAGGAAAGTGAGCAGTCTCTGAGAACCATTGTCTGAAAGATAGGTTAAGAAGGGAGAGAAAGAGAAGAGTAGGTTTTGAGCCATCACCCATATGGACATAATCTATGGTAAAGTGATAGAGTATAGTTGTATATTGAAGGATAGGGCAGATGGGTAGTGATATTACTGGGTTTGGTGGTGCAGGGTTGACAGGTGGGTGGATTAGGAAGGGCAGGTTAGAATACCCAGGGCATGTAACTATGAATCTTGTCATTTCATGTGCCAAGATGGGGGAGTGTCGTATGCCCCAGGGGGATGGGGAAGAAGGAAAAGAAAAGATCAAATGTGGTATTTAGTGGTCATGTGACATATTTTTCATTACCTTACAGTAATGGACACAGGACATGGTAAATATCATCAAAAATAAATTGTAAACTATACTGTAAATCATTGACAATGTTTAGTTGCTATATTTCGCTATCTGTATAACAGTTATAATAATGCTAACATCCAAAAAAAAAAAAAAGGGTTTTAATATGGGATGAGGAAGGGGGGTTGGTTTGGTGTCTGGGAGTCTCTGGTATTCTGTGTGTGACTTTGCTGTGGCCTAAAACTTCTTTGAAAATTAAATGAAAATTTGGGAGACACTGGGGATTGAGAGGGGGAAGGTGACACGGCACACTGGACATCCGATAACACAGTGATAATAGGAAAAAAAATAATTTTTTTTTAAAGGCATTTCTTTTGTTGTTTTTTTTTCCATTTTTTTGAATGTCCCAATCCACTAATTATACTTTGTCTTGTTTTGTTTTTTGTTTGATTGTTTTTTTTTCCTGAGTTTCCCTATGTTTGTCTCTTGCATGTAAGCTTAACATTGTTGTTTCTTTTTCCTATTAAGTGTATTTGATTATTATATGGGCTACATGTTCATGGAAGATTTGAATCACAGAAGGGTTACAATAGGTGCTGCAGGGGATTATTGGTGGGGGGTGTCAGGGAGGGCGGATTTATGGGAGTAAGTTCATCTGAATATACATGAAAGATATATGAAATTGTTCAAATGATCAAAGGATGGGGCATGGTCACAGTGGGTGGACAATCACTCAATAAATTAGGGAATCTGAATTCCTAGCCTGGAGAGCTCTGCCACATTCTCCAAGGGAGCAGCAACAGTCTTCTGAGTGCAGGGACAGTGTCTGTCAAAAGAGGATGGCCCACTGATGGGTTCTTGTTATTGATGACTAGCCTTATGAGTCTGCTCTTGTAATTGAAACTTAGCCTACTGTTATGGGGTGCCTAAGGGTTGCCATCTGAGAGCCTCCTTGGTGCTCAAATGTGGCCTCTCTCTAAGCCAAACTCAGTATATGAATGCATTACCTTCCCCTCAATGTGGGACATGACTCCCAGGGATGAGCCTCCCTGTCAATGAGGGATTAATACCAAGTGCCAACTGGCAACACGACTGGAAAAAGACATTGAATAAAAGGGAGCAAAGGTAAAGACAAATGAGTTCAAGTGGCTAAGAGACTTCAAAGAGAGTCGGGAGGTCATCCCAGAGGTAACGCTTACGCACACCTCAGTAGGATCTCATAGAACATCAAAGTGCATATCACCCTACACAGAGGGGCTCCTGAGGGCTCTGGAGACACCCAGGTCCTATATAAGGGGCGATAGCCCCAGAGACTGATGCCTTATCATTGGGCTTTATTTTGGACTCTGTGCTCCTGAGAGTGACAGAGTTGGACTCAAATAAGTCCTCCCTGCACATGGTTCACCAGTCCCTTCTATTCAAACCTATATGTGATGCTGGAGTTTTTCGGTATACTTCCAGAGACTGGAACCTCTGGCCTACCTATGTGCCAGGTGTGCGTGGAATCTCGGTGGAGCTGCAACTCCTACCCTAGAGCTCAATGGACTCATCCAAGTCACTTGGCAAGGAGACAACGATGGGCAACGGCCATCCCAGGAAATAGAGAGGGCCTGCATCTGCAGGCAGGATCAACTCACCCACCATATCCAGGGGATATAAGCTCTCTCTCACTTGGAGGTGGAGTGGACATCACCATCCCAGTCCCCTCAGGATTGGGGGAAGAACTATGGACAAGAGTGGACTTAATGGTAGTCTGTTGTACACATATGGTGATTCTAGCAATGGAAGAAATTATAACAGTGAGGTGGAGCCGGTGGCCACTGGACACTTTTGGGTCAGGGAGGGGATGTGCAATTGAAATACAGGGGCTTTTTCGGGACTTGAGGGTTGTCCTGAGTACCATTGTGGTGACGGATGTAGACCATTTTAAATCAGCACACACCATTCAGAACTGTGTGGGAGAGAGTGTGGTCTATGATGTGAACTGTGGTCTATGGTTGATGGCAAGGCCCCAGGATGTGTAGGTCCATTGAGGGTGATGGGCCACACTTGTGGGAGATGTTGGTGTGAGATGTGGGAGGTGTGGGAGGTGGGGAACATGGGAATCCCTGTAGTTTCCGTGTAATATTTAGGTAATCTAAGCACCTTTATATATATATATATATATAACATTTTTGTAAGCAAATGCACATATATGCATATATATTTATATATCATTTTACAAATATTGGTACGTATTGTGAAAAATTTGATTTTTACCCACAATAAAAAAAAATTAAATAAATAAATAATTTCAATGTTATTACTGTAAAAAAAAAAACAAAAAGGAATGTTGTCTCTATGTAAATTGCTCTGGAATAGTACTAGAGAGCATTAAAACCTGCAAGATAAAGCCCCCCCCCCCCAAATGCAAACACCCATAAAAAAAAAAAAAAAAAGAGGTTTTAATAGGGGGTGGGGGGGGGGAGGAAGTTTGGGTATGTGGGAGTCGTTAGTATTCTGTGTGTCACTTTGCTGTGAACTAAAACTTCTTTGAAAATTAAATGAAAAATTGGGAGACACTGGGGAATGAGAGGGGGAACGTATCACAGTATACTGGACGTCCGACAATGCAGTGGCAAAAGTAAAAAAGAATAATTTTTTAAAAGGGAATTTTTTTCCCATTTTTTTGAATGTCCCAATCCACTGATTATATTTTATTTTTAGTTTTTTTTTTCTGAGTTTCCTTGTATTTTATCTCTTGCATTTAAGCTTATCATTACTATTTCATTTTCCAATTAATTGTATTTGGTTATTATATGGGCTTCATCTTCAAGGAAGGTTTAGACCACAGAAGAGTTACAATGGGGGCTGCAGAGGATCATTGGTGGGTGGTGTCTGGGATGGGGGATTCATGGGAGTAAGTTCATCTGAATATACATGAAAGATATATGAAATTGTTCAAATGATCAAGGGGTGGGGCATGGTCGTGGTGGGACCAAGAAATGTTCCTGATAGTTATGGGAATTAAATGCCCCAGGGTGGGGCCAGCCTCACAAGTACCTATGTTGGGAGCTTGTCACACCAGAAAGAGCAATCATGTGGGGATTTGAGCCCCTTCAAGTTACCCAGTCCTCTGAGAAGGACAGGAAAGCTGGAGATTGAGTTCAATCCCATAGACATTGATCCATCATTAATGTCTATAAAACCCCACAAAAACTCTGGACACCTGAAGCTCAGGCAAGCTTCCATTCAATATGTTAGGAGGGCGACACTATCTGACCCTATGGGGAGAGAACACGGAAACTTGACATGAGATCCTCCAAGACCTCACCCCATGTGTGTCTTCTTATTTGTATCCTTTTTGCTATAATCAAGGTAATTATAAGTATAGAACTTTGCTAAGCTCTGCAAATTATTTTACTGAATTATCAGATCTGAGGGGGTGATGGGAATCCACAAATTTAAACTCTGTTGATAAGAAGTGAAGATGGCCTTGGGAATCCCTGATCTTGTGTCTGGTGCCTGAAGTGAGGACAGTGAGGGCAGAAGTGAATACTCCTCAAAAAGTGGAGGAATGTGCCCTTAGTCTGTGAAATCTGACCTACCTCCATGTAGCTAGAGTCAGAATTGTATTTTAGTTGGTGTTAGAAGTTATTGCAGTTGGTATCAGAACTGACAGAAGTCATTGCACATAGTAATTGAAAGCTACCAAGAGGGAGTAGTGGAAGTACTGAGGATGCAAGACTTTTGGACAGCTATGAAGATTTGGAACAGTTATTGTGGACAATGGAAGAAGGAGCTGACTAGGGAGCCACAGCTGCATTTCTGGACCGGATAGAGGACCCAGTTTGTGTTGGAGTCCACAGATTGCTTGCAAAATCAACACATACATGTGAAAGTTTCCCAAAATGCTCAGTAGCTCAAAAAGCCTACAATTGGATTGATCATGAATTGAAATTTTTCTGGGTGGAGGAGGCTAAAGAATAAAGAAACAATAGTACTAAGGGTTGGTAAGAGAATGAATGCAGTATTAACTCCGTTTTGTAGAAATAAATAGCTTTGCATAGGGAAGGAGGAAATTCTTAGCTAATGGAGTGGTCCCCTGAAAAATCAAAGTATGATATAGGTGTGTGTATATGCACACTTGTGGATTTATTTTCTGCTATAATAAGAAGACTTTTTGTTTATACTTGCAATGGAGAGCGACTGCATGTTCAGCAAGGGAGGTAGCAAATATATTATCAGAAAGGAATAGAAGGTGCACCTCTTCTCTGGAGGATAGGCTGAATATTTTCTTTCTAATGACTGGTATACCTGATCTTAAAGAAAGGATTAACATTGTTTTGTTGTTGTTGAGGGTAGAGTCCAATAGGTCTTTTCCCAATGGACCATCTCAAATCCCATTATTAAAAAAATAAAACCAGAATGAACTTTTAGATCTTCACAGCCAAAATAAGGAGAAAGTAAGAACCCAGATGAAGGAATAGTGGCTTGAGGTGAGGAAAAGAAGGACAACAGATCTAGGGAATAAAATACTAAGCCTCTTTCTATGAGTAATCCCATGGGTAGGGACAAAATGCTAGAGTCCAGGATCTATGCTGGACCACATAATTGACTTCAGGTCTGGAGACAAATCTTTGAGCCATTTCTCTATCAAGGGAGTGGGACTATGGCCTGTCTGTGATTCTCTTGCATGCTAAGTGCTCAGCCATTATGCAAATACATTCAACCCCTCATCTCCACTTTGAGGCTTTTCACTTGCCAAAATATAAGGATATTACAGCACCTACATGACCTCTCCAGGGATATTAATTGTCTCTAGAAGACCAGTAGATGCCTGGATAAATTTCCAGACATATATTTTGGGGCCCGACATCCATGCTAATGAAATTTTTAGTCAGGGTTAAAGGCACACAATATCGCCTTCCATATAGCTGCAGCATAAATTCTATTGCATAATCTATAAAGTTGAAAGAATAATAGCCTTTCCCTCCTCATCTTTTTCTTAAGGTTAATTTGTGAACCAAAAAGCAATAGATATGCCATTAAGTTTTTTTTCAGTGTCTCATTGAATAGTATATTGATGGAAAAAGTCACACAAATTGTATGTTATTTTTAGGATTTCCTCTAATTTTTAGAGCAGTAGATAAAAACAAACTAAATTTTAAAATGGTAAAGCAACTCTCTCGGAACGATGGACTCTTATGTTGTTACATTTAATACAAAAGAATGTCTCTCTTAAAATATACACACATGGTCCTTTTTTTCCTGCTATATCATATTAAAATATTTTAAGCACTAGATTGTAAAAAGTGTATGTATGTGTTCAAATAGAAGTCATTAGATACAATCATCTCAGACATAGATATTAAGATACATGTTTTCTCTTTCATTATTTATTAATCTTGAACTGTGGACAAGTTAATTATTTGCAGCTGTCACAGGCAAAATTCCACTTCCACTCCAACTAGCTACTGTATTTAAGTTGAACTTGTAGTCTCATAACTTAAAGAATGTGTTCTTAGTCAAAGAGCTTCTATGATAAAAATTAATGTCAGACAGATCAGGCATAGACTCCAGCACCTGCAGAATACATTAGTATGGATTCATACTTTTTAATGTTATGTTATCATTCAGATTAGTGTTTCAGAGTTATGGTTTTTCAATCTTGCAGAGAGAATATAATAGTTCTTTCACAAACGTCTATACCTCTTTCACAAAGCCTATTTTTTAATGTATGTCACTAGAATCACTGAAGACAACTTAAATCTTTTCCCTTTAAGTGTTCAATTGGATTATACTCCTTTGTAAATGACCCATGAAAACTAGTTTATGTGTTTAATTGGAACTTTCTACAGCATGATAGCTTATGCATGCAACAATCTAGAATTATATAATAAAGAGATCATATTTTATTTAAGCCATTTTGAAATGTTCATCTCCTTTAAGAATTCATAAGGTATATTTAATATTTTAAAGTTTATGGCACTTTTGTTTTATTTAATTAGTAGAAGAGAATTTCTCACATAGTTCATTTCATTGTTAAACTACTCATAATTAGGATTGATTTGTATATAAACAAATATTCTGAATAGAGGAGTAATGATTAAGATTCTCATGCCAGGTATTGACTCTCCTTCTAGTGCTATAATTTGATGTGCTGTTTTTCATATTGTCATTGAAGAATATTGAATCATGCAAGCAATTTGTTGATTATTTGTCAAATAATAAACCAATTGCAATCTTTGAGCAGATGTTAGAGCAGAAGCAAAGATGACAGATGATTTCTGAAATAAATTTATATCTGTATTATTAAGATACAGCTGTCACCTAGATGATTTTTTAATTCTTTCCTGATCTAGCTATAAAATAATTGTTATGAAAGTTAATTGACATAATTTTAACATGTTCCAATTCTCCAACACTAATATCCCATTAAATGCAATAACCACTAAGAAATCTAGGCAATTAATTCCACCTAATTTAGAATGTAGTTACAGATTTTTTTTTACTGTTAAGTATCTCTTTAGAACATTATGGGGGTTAACCACACAATTGTAAAACTATCTGGTAACATCTTCAACCTTCATGTTCATGAGAACATGCAAAATATTGAAATTAAATTTGAAAGCAATAGATTACATATTAAGTTTTGAGTACTTATATGTGATCCAGAATTACTTTTATAATTTTCATTGCATATCCCTCTTGGGGCAAATGGGATGCCCAGACTGTTCCTGACTGTTGATTTAAATGAGGATCTTCCCACCCTCTAAAGAACATATAAAAATATCTTTGGTGCTTCAATATTAAAAACAAAAGAATAATTTACATACTTAGTATGTTGATTTATTTCGTGTCTATGGCTTATCACATGTACTTTGAGAAAGCATCTTGTTGCAAGGCTCTATTTATTTATAATAATGTGAAAAACTGTAGGTTTTAAATTACTTTCCTTCAAATCCTCGCAAATGGGTACATTCCCAGATGGAGAGTATGTCATGACCCAACCTATTCAGCAACAATTTTTACAATATTCTACAACTGAGAGCCTGAATGTTCCAAGAGAACTTATTATTGCTTTGAAGTTGAGTTGTTTTTTTTTTTTAAACAAATCTTGGAATTCTTACAGCGTTTAAAATAAGGATACAGAGGTGCCAAAGACTTGATCTTTTTACCCTTGTATAACTTAATCTCCACCATAACTGAATTAATGTGAATTTCCCTGTAATAATACTCACCTCACAGGTTGTTTCTATATACTAAATGATATAAGGTATAGAAAAATATTGTGTCATTGGTAAATATTATTAGGAAATCTTACCTCCTATTTTTAGAGTTGAAATAAAAGTGGTTTGTAAAACTGAATGAGTATTAAGAGCTAAAAATTTTGGAAACTTTATTATGGGCAAGATATTATTTGTTAACGTATGAACTAATTTAGTACTCAGAAAACCCCGTGAAGTAGGTACTGATATTTTCATCCCCATTTTACATATGAGGAAACTCAACCCACAGAAGGGCTGAATAACTTTCCCAAGTTTGTACAGCTGTTAAATGACAGAGCTACATTTATATCCAAATATTCTCACATAGAACTTTGTCAACTTGTCTAGGTCATGGTGTCCAGTATTTGGTTAAATGCTTGCCTAGATATTGCTTTGGAGGTATTTCATAGATAAGATTAGCATATATATTCAGTTGATTTAAGTAAAGATTATACTCTGTAATGTGGGTGGACCTCATCCAATCAACTGAAGGTTTAAAAGCAAAGAACTGAGGGTTTCAGGGAGAAGAAAATGTCTGCCTCAAGACTATACTATCTATTCCTCTTTGAATTTCTAGCCTCTTGATTTCTCCTATGGATTCTGGACAAAAGACTGCAATATTGCTCTTACTAGTTTCCAGCCTTTTCTCCTGCCTACAGATTTCAGGCTTGCCAGACTCCACAATTGCATGAGTCAATTCCTTAAAATAAATCTCTCTATATAGGTAAAGATATAGCTGTAGATGTATATATACAGATACAGATACAGATACAGATACAGATACAGATACAGATACAGATACAGATACAGATACAGATACAGATATAGATACAGATATCTTGTTGGTTCTTTTTCTCTGGAGAACCCTGATCAATGCAAGGGGAAAGAATGGAAAAGCAAACAAAACAACTATTTTCAAGAACTAATATGTTAAGCGATTTAATAATGGATCACTCTTTTAGTCTGGTGGTTATTATATCTCCATTTTCTGAGTAAAAGAGTGGCAGTTAAGAGATAGGGGTACCCAAGTTTCCACAGTTAGTGAATAGTGGGGTTGACATTAAATCCTTCTCTTCCTGACTTCAAAGCCTGCTATGTTTCCTGTGTCATGTTGCCGTCTATGTTCTAAGGATAATGGGTTTCAACAACCTTCTGAGAACTAAAATGTCTATCTCTAGATGAATTAACTTCTAAATTCCTAAAAGAAATGGGCTGTGGAATTATTAAAGGACTAGACTTCATTTTGCATCAAACATATAAAGTATTTAATCATATTTATCCAAATGTGCTTTGTCATTAACTATTTTACAGAAATTATCATGTATGTAATACAAGTACTTAGAATAAGTGGGAAACAACAATTCTTTACAGATTGTGGGTATTATAAAATGAATAGAATTAAATAGGTTTGAATATATATGTATATATAATTTGATTATGACATTACTATATTTACCTTATATAAAAAATATTCCAAAGACATGAAGATATTCATGGCTCAATAATGAAATTTGAAAGTAATGATTTAATTTTGCAGCAGTACAAAATTAATATGTTTTAGGCCAATATATAGTTTAATTCCTCAAAACTTAAAATTTAAAGTAAATATGCACAGATTTTTCCAGACTAACTAAATAGAAATCAAATGGAAATCATGGAAGGTGAGAAACTTAACTTTTTATAATGAACAGGGAAATGTGATAAATTACAAAAAATAGTGCTATTTTTCTTTGAATCTCCTTTACCTCATAATTTTTAAAAGCTCTAGTTTTGATCAATCTGACAATATGTATTTTACCATATTTTATAACAAACTGGTATCATTACCACAGTGCATTATGACAGTTTGAAGTTTGTGAATCCCAGAAAAGATCATGTTCTTTGAACTAATCCATTCTTGTAGTTGTGGGGTTCTTTGATTGCATTAGATTCAGTTAAGGGATCTTTTGATTAGATCTTTTGATTTAATTGCTTTAGGGCCTTTGATTGGACTGTGTCAGTGATATGTGATCCAGGTTGGGTCTCTGCTCTCTTGATGGAGGCTTATATAAGGGGAGAACTGAAAGCAGAAATATATATATAAAGAAAGATAGCCTCTATTTTTACCCTGCTACGTGAGCAAGGACTCCAGGACTGCTTGTAGTCACAGAAAGGCAAAGAAGCTCTGAGGACCTGGGAGAAAGGTCCTGGAGGTCAGAAGCTGGAATCAGCAGATCAGGCCCAAAGTGAGGAGAAGGGAGAATAGAGCTATTTGCCTGATCACCCACAACTGAACTCAGGGAGAAAGTAAGGCTAGAGGGGAAGTCAGCGACCTTGGCGAAAACTGGCCACCATCTTGCCTTGCCACATGGCAGGAGTCCAGGATCTGACTAATAGTTGAACTTTGGTAAGAGAGCATCTCTGATAAAGCCTGGATTGGTAAGATTTTCCCCTAATAAAATTCCCATTGTAAAAGCCAACCTATTTTTGGTATATTGCATTGGCAGCCTTAGCAAACTAAAACATGCATATTATCATTTATTCTCATTCTTGGCATTAAAACTATTCTATATAGTTTGTGGAGATTGGTATATTAATAGAAAAAGTTCAGTTAATTAAAAAAAAATAATAGCAACTAATTTTGGTTGGAAAATTCTTAGAGAATCATTCCATTCACCATAAAAAGGAATGGATGAATATAAAAAACTTATGGAAGTTGTCTAATAGAAGGGCAAGAATCCCTTGAATACATGGGCAGTGCCTAGTGAAAGAGGACAAACCAATACACCAGGCCTTTGATATTGATGGTTGTACTTATGAACTTTGTTCTTGTGTAATTGAAACTTAGCCTAGTAATATATATTGCCTAAGAGTTACCTCCTAAAAGACTCCTTGTTGCTCAAATATGGCCTCTCTCTCAGCCAAACTCAGCATGTAAACTCAAGGCCTTCTCCCTGGCATGGAACATGACTCTAGGGATGAGCCTCTCTGGCATCAAGGGATTATTACCAAGCACCAACTAGAAATGCATCTGGAAAAACACCTTGAAAAAAAATGGGGAAATATTAAATATAAATGAGTTTTTATGGCTAAGAGATTTAAAAGTGAATGGGGAGGCCATTCCAGAGGGTTACACTTATGCACATCTCAGGAGGATCTCATTGACCTCCACAGTAAACAGTGCCTCAAGCAGGGGGGCTCCTGAGGAATCTAGAGACATCTAGACACTATAGGCAGGGCTGAAAATCTCAGGAATTCAGCACCCCGTCAGTTGGCCTTACCTTGGAATATATGTTCCCTATGTATCAGGGTTAGACTCATTTATAATTTCCCTACACATGGCTCTTCTGACCCTTTTATTTGAACTATAATTAGCACTATCCACATTAAATATATATCCCAGAGACTTAAATCTAAGGTCTGTTCATATGCTGGTTAAGCCCTGAATCTCTGCAGAGTTGCAACACCTGCTGCAGTTCAGTGGATTCTCCCAGAACAACTAACAAAAGGATGATGATGGATATTGCTCATCCCAAAAAACACAGAGTATTTGGGAGACACTGGGGAGTGAGAGGGGGAAGGTGCCATGGTACAAACTGGGCATCTGATAAGCAGTGATAAAAGGAAAAATGTTAAAAAAAATTTTTTTTTAAATTTTTTGTTTTTTCCCAATTTTTGAATATCCCAATCCTTTAATTTAATTTTATTTTTAGTGTTTCTTTAAGTTTCTGTGTATTTTATCTCTTACATTTAAACTTATCACTATTATTTCATTTTCCTAATAATTGTATTTTGCTATTATATGGGCTTCATCTTTAAAGAAAGTTTGGATCACAGAAGGGTTACAACGGGGGCAGGAGAGGATCATTGGTGGAGGGTGTCTGTGATGGGGGTTTCATGGGAGGAAGTTCATCTGAATATATATAAAAGATATATAAAATTATTCAAATGATCAAGGGATAGGGCATGGTTGCAGTGGGTGGAGAATCACTCAATAAATGAGAGAATACTGAATCCCCAGCCTGGAGAGCTCTGCCACATTCTCCAAGGGAGCAGCAACAATCCCCAAGTGCAGGGGCAGTGTCTGGCAAAGGAGGATGGTCCACTAATGGGTTCTTGTTATTGATGACTAGCCTTGTAAGTCTTTGCTCTTTTAATTGAAACTTAGCCTACTGTTACAGGGTGCCTAAGGGATGCCACCTGAGAGCCTCCTTATTGCTCAAATGTGGTCTCTCTCTAAGCCAAACTCAGCATATGAATGCATTACCTTTCCCCCCAACATGGGACATGACTCCCGGGGATGAGCCTCCCTGGCAACTAGGGATTAATACCAAGTGCCAACTGGCAATATGAGGAAAAAGACCTTGAATAAAAGGGGGAAAAGGGTAAAGACAAATGAGTTCATATGGCTGAGACTTCAAAGAGAGTCGGGAGGTCATCCCAGAGGTAACGCTTATGCACACCTCAGTAGGATCTCATAGAACACCAAAGTGGATATCACCCCAAACAGAGAGGCTCCTGAGGGCTCTGGAGGCACCCAGGTCCTATATAAGGGGGGATAGCCCCAGAGATTGATGCCTTATCAGTGGGCTCTACTTTGGAATCTGTGCTCCTGAGAGTGACAGAGTTGGACTCAAATAAGTCCTCCCTGCACATGGTCCATCAGTCCCTTCTATTCAAACCTCTATGTGGTGCTGGAGTTTGTAGGTGTGTGCTTCCAGAGACTGGAGCCTTTGGCCTACCTGTGTGCCAGCTGTGCCTGGAATCTCGGTGGAGCTGCAACTCCTACTCTACAGCTCAATGGACTCACCCAAGTCACCTGGCGAGGAGATGATGATGGACAATGGCCATCCCAGGAAATGGAGAGAGCCTGCAGCTGCAGGCAGGATAATTCCATCCATCTTATCCATAGGATATAAGCCCTCTCTCACTTGGAGGTGGAGTGGACATCACCATCCCAGACTCCTCAGGATTGGGGGAAGAGCTATGGGCTAGAGTGGACTTACTGGTATTCTGTTGTAGACATATTGTGATTCAAGCAATGGAAGGAATTATTACATTGATGTGGAGCCAGTGGCCACTGGATGCTCTTGGGGCAGGGAGAGGGAAAAGCAATTGTAATATAGGGGCTTTTTTGGGACTTGGGAATTATCCTGAGTGACATTACAACGACAGATATAGGCCATTTTACATCAGCATATAACATGCAGGACTGTGTGGGAGAGAGTGTGGTCTACAATGTGAACTATGTTCCATGCTTAGTGGCAAAGCCCCAGGATGTGTATATCCATTGCAGGTGATATGCCACACTAATGAAAGATGTTTATGTGGGAGGTTGTGGAAGGTGTGGGAGGTGGGGAACATGGGAACCCCTGTAATTTTTGTATAACATTTATGTAATATAAGCATCTTTTAAAATATTAAAAAAATAAAAAATAAAGAAATAAAAACACAGAGTATCTACAACTGTAAGCAAGACAGTTGCACCCATCTGTCCCATGGGGGATCTAAGCCCCCTCTCAATTGGAAACAGAAGGGGCATCACCATCCTAAAATCCTCAGGATTGAGGAATAAACAAATATAAGGGGGGAATAAAACTATGGACTAAAGTAGACTTATTATTATTCTAGCAATGGAAAAAGTTGTAACATTGATATAAAGACAGTGGTACCAGAGGTTCTAAGGGGAGGGAGAGGGAAGAATAGGTGTAACATGGGGCATTTTGGGGACATTGGAATTGTCCTGCTGTTATTGCAATGACAGATATAAGCCATTATACATTTTGTCAAAAGCTATCAAATTGTGCAGGGCAGAGTATAAACTATAATGTAAGCTATAGTCCATGGTTAGTAGCAATGCTTCAATATGTATTCATCAATTGTAACAAATGTGTAACACTAATGGAAGATGATGTTAAAGGGGAAAAATGTGATTCAGGGAGGGGGTGGAGTATATGGGAATCTCCCTATATTTTCGATGTAACATGTTAATGATGAAATAAAACATTTCCATTAAAAAAAATGTGTTTTTTTTTTTTTTAAGGAAAAAAGTCGAAAGCATATTTATAGTTTCTACTTTAATTTGGACTTCTGTAAAATAGAGCAAGTTTGTGTCATACTCTTCTGAACAAAGACTACACTGTCATATATTCAGTTTGGGATTCAAATGAAATAGTATTGGTACATACACTTATGGGGTCACTTAAACAATAGAACCACATAAAGGATTCAGGAGCTGTTCCTATATACAGCATATGCTGTTTGGTAAGAAGACACTGTTGTCATTATAATTAGAATTCTTCTTTGTCTTATGTCATTTAAACAGTCATTTATCATCCCTGAAGTAATGTATTAGCAACATTTCTCAATAGTGACTATCAGCAAATATGTAATGTGAAATAGAAATAAAAAGATCTGTCTTACAATCCAATGATCCTTTATTAATTAATTCAGCAAATATTTGCCAAGCAACTATTGTGACCAGTTTTGTGTTGGACAATGGAGATACAAGTGGAAGAGATATTTTAACACTTTTCTTGACTAAGCCATGAAGTGTAACAAGGAGAATTAAATCAATAATTCATGAATCTGCAAACAATACTTCTTGGCATTTGACTTGATATATTTACACAGGATGTTTGGGAGAAAGACTTTCTCCCTTCCCCTCCCCTCAACCTTTGAGGGTCAAATATGGATGTACATCGTAGAAAAGGGCACTGATGATTATTTTTATTAAATAGCATCAGAAATGATTATAGGAGGAAGCAGATACCCTTACAATCTAAATATGTAAATATAAATATCCAAATATACTATGATAGCCTAGGAAGAAAAATCATATTATGATAGCTTAAAAAGAAAAATCAGAGGTAAATGTATGACATTCTCAACTTCTGTTACATGGAGGAGGGGAGAGTGTGAATTTGTAAAAGCTCTGAACTCTGAAAGACAGTAAATTGTGCTTCTCATGTCAACTTGTTTATTTGTCAATGTCATTATACAGTAATATTGGTACTATTTTTGTTCATGCTTTTTCCAATGAGATTTTTATTTAAGTAATATACTTTTAAAAATAAATGAATAAATAATAATAAAGTAAAATGACTTGCCTTGTCTTATTTCATCTCTGCAGCTTTGCTTACTCTCTCCTGCTGTTTGCAGAAACACAGTTCACACATAGACACACACGCACACACAGGGTTTTGACTGGGCTCCCTCATTCCCTTCTATTTTAAATTCATATCAGTTTTTAAAGACACATATCAAATCCCTATTCCATCCTGATATCTTTCCCAATTCATCTCATGCCTGACTTTCCATAGCAGTTTTTTTCTCTACTACTCATTTTGTTCAACAAGGGAGGCAGGAAGCACAATGATTCCCATTGTAAGCCCTCTTGTCAGAATGCATGTGATCAAATCTGAGTCTTTACTCGCTAGCTATATTTTTTTGAACAAATGTATTAAATTTTGGTTTCTTGGGAGGACTAGATGAGAAAAATATACAGGCCAATGTCTAGACCTTAAAACATGTGAAGTAAATTATTTTTTAATTTTTCATTGTCCATTTTCCCTTTTAATTGCTTTTATTTATTTATTTTTTTAATTTTTTTTTTTTTAGTTTTTAAAAGATACTTAGATTACATAAATGTTACACAAACTTTTAATTGCTTTAAAAAATATTTATCCAAGTATTCCATGCAAATGATTTTTAAAAGTCAATAACATAAAAAGATTTACAACAGAAACAGCAAAAAAACTAGTTTCTCCCTGCCCCATTTCCATCTCATCCACCCATTCCTCTCCCCGCATGCAATCACTGGTTTATATACCTTTGGGATCAACAGCACATATTTGGGAGGTTTGCCAATATCACAGTGCAGTATTTGCCTTTCGAACAATCTAAGAATTACTCATTAATGCCAGGTTTAACCATAAACTACAGTCAATATATAAGGCTAAGTATTATTTAGAAATTAGTTGAAAAAATACAATCAATATAATAAATGTGGTTAAAATAGTAATTATATCATAGAACTTTAAGATTGCTTTTATCTCTCTCATTTTCTTAAAACTATTAATTTTAAAATCTGATTGGCATTTTTAACTCATTGGGAATAGTAATTTCTAGATATTTTAAATTTCTAGTATTTTTTTCTTACTTTACCTACTATAACAACAAAGTAATAAAAGGATATTCAAATACTGTCTCAGGTTGGGCTCCTAAAGGCAGGCTCTGAGACAGTGCTTTAGCCTTCAGGAGACTTCCTAAGTTTGCTCTTGGGATAAACAACTATGGAAGGGAGGGGCTAGAAGCTGGGTTAAACAGAGGGAGAGATTATGCCTCAGCCCATATGCTTCTGTGGATCCACAAAGAACTCTGTATTTACTATAGCCCATCAGATTCATACCGAGTTGGACCAACATCACCAGGCCTTTTTATTTCCGTATCAATCAGTTTTTGCATGCAGGTTGCTCAGAGAAGGGACACAAGCTTGGGAGAGGTGGCCCACTGCACCTAAGGCAATCTCCGAAGGAGCAGGCATCTGAGGGTGGTCCACTGATAACACTTCCAGCAGCTCTGGCAACAGGTCCTTCTTTGAAAATGGATCTAAGTGAGCATGTCTTTGTGAATCAGAGAGGCTTACATAACCTTTAAGAAAAAAAATTGTACTGCTTCAAGAAATACTTTAAGACAGTGAGAAATACCTTGAGTAAGTCTATTAAATAGTTATCAGGAAAGGTTAGCAGGTAATGAATTAATGAAATTTTTTTTCTATTGAAATGTGCTCGATATTTTTGAAGGTATTCTTTGATTAAAGAAAGATTTAAAAATTCATGTATCTATTCTATATCACTGCTAGAAATAAAGCCCAATTATTTGGATTTTTAAACAAGTTTGGGAAATTTGTAGGGTGAAATATAGGATTGTGTATGTGTCTTGACTTTCAGGAAAGTTCTGTTAAATGATCACTTAATATTTATGATCCAATAATTTTTTATAAGTTCATGAAGAGCTATTTGGAGTTCTGCTTCTCCGATTTTCAAAGATATATGGGAGGGTTTATAGCTGTAATTCACTGAATCCACTGTATTTTTAATTCAGTGAATTGGAAACCATTAATCATATGGTTTTAGATCTAGAATTTAGAACTACAGAACATGAAGTAAAGTTTTCAAGAAGATGACCCACAAGCCAAACTTGGTCCTCTGTCAAGTTCTGTTTGTCCCACTTTTCATCTCATATCCCATGTGAATTATTAGCTATTAATATATTTGTTGAATTGGTTGTTATTTTCTGCCCCATTCTGAAAAATCATTGACATTAAGCTTGGCCATGTGACATATTTTGGCAAGGGAAATTTTATTGACTTATTTGGGCTTTGAGAGCCACTGGATAGTTTGCCACATTTTCTTGGCTCTCTGCTACAATTCCATCAGTCTGGATAGAACAGACATGGAACCTATGATGGACATATAGAATGGGCAAGCAATAGACTTTGTTGCTGTAATCCATTGGAATTTTCAAATTGTTTGTTACTATAGCATAATCTCAACTATTCTTAAAGATTTGCCAACATTTATAACATAAAAACTATAATTTCTGATTTACCTTCTCAGATGACCTGACAATTCAAGTGTTGAATAGTGGCTGCCCTTTTAGGCAAATGGTACATTTGATAATTGAATAAGATGTCCACATAGCTTCTGGCTAGATGTCTGTGCCCTGTAGAAAATTGTGTTTGCATATCTTACCTAAGTCTTTCCCTGCCAATTCAAACATACTACATAAATGTGAATTTAAGCTGTATGTGTATTTATACAAACACATGCATATTCATATACCTACAGTCATCAAAATATTACTTGAAACTCTTGAATCATTTTCATTAATGTCAGAAATAAAACAAGTATGCCTATTGCCAACCCTATTTAATATTTTAGCAGAAAGAGTAGCCAATTCACACAGGGAAAAAAGGAGGCATAGATACTGGAAAAGATGAAGCAAAATTATTAAGATTTACAGACATGTAACTTTCTACAAATAATCCCCAAAGATATAATTGAATTATTATTTAAACTAATATGAGGGAAACAGATGTGGCTCAAGCAATTGGGCTCCCGTCTACCATATAGGAAATCCAGGGTTCAATTCTCGGGGTCTCCTGGTGAAAGGCAAGCTGGTTCTTATTTAAGAATAAATAATTCTTTAAAAAAACCCAAAACAACAACAACAAAAAGCTAATATGAGTTTATAGAAAGAGATATGATGTACATATTTAATACAATTATAATCAAAATTCACATATTATTTTAAAGAACATAATATAATTCTAAAATTCTGAAAATAAAAATGCAAAAAAGCAAAGAAAATTATGTAGGGACAAAAGCAATGATAATAAAAATGTGTCAAAAGTTAGAATAATAAAAATGAGCATGTGATATTGTCTTAAAATGTAGAGAAAGCAATGAAATAACAAAAGGGAGACCCTTAAAAACAGGAAGATTTAGTATATATTACAGACCGGAATTTTAAAAAATGGGTGAAATGAATAGGTATGTGATTTTAGAAACATGTTATCTGAGGACAAAACCATAAAGGTTGACTCAACTGCATAAAAATGTAAAAACATTAAAACTCTATGACAAATCTTTATAAGAAAAAAAAAACTTGAATAAAATTTAAAGGAAAACATTAAACTGGAAAAAATGTTCATAGATAAAGTGTTCATATCCTCAAATTAAAGAGAGTTCTTATAAATCAATGAAAAATGTCACTACAAAGACAAAGGGGCAAATAAGAATCATTGCAGTGGTCGAGATTCTTTCAGTATTGATATCAGAAAACCCAACATAAATTAGCTTGAATAGAAAGGGAGTTATATTTGTTCACTTAACTGGAAAACCTACTAGATCTGGAGTCGACAGTTTAAACCAGGGCACGTGGGATCAGTCTTTCTCCATTTTTCAGCTCTGCTTTGGTATGTTGTCTTCATTTTCAGACAGGTCCTCCCCTACTGGTGGCAGGGCATGGCCCACAGTTTTGGGAATATAGCCTACTCTCTCAGCAAAGTAAAACAGGACTTTCTCACAGGTATTCCTGCAAAATTAAAGATTAGCTCTAATTTGTTTGGACCATGTACCCAACCTGAACCAATCACTGAGGTCAAAGCGATACAGTGCTCTGACTGGTAAAGTCTTGATCCATGTATTTTTTTTATCAGGTCACCCAAGCCAAATGCATTGAATGTAGCAGGGGAGATGATTTCCTAAAGAAAATATGAGTCTGTACTCAGAAAAGTGAGGGCTAAGCCACACTGCAAAGACCTGATCTGAGTATGAATATGGATAAGAATGGGAACTTAGTTACTTTTAATTTATGACAGAACAAGGGAAAAAAAATCTCGGAGGGTAAAAGCAGCTCTCTAATGTCTCCACCTCCGTAGTTCCTTGCAGAAGCACGTCTGAATTTGGTATATAATGCTACATGTGTGGCAATATGCCATTCAGGGTGACTTGGAGCTACAGGCTCATTACCAAAAATATTCCATTAACTTGGTTAGAGACACATTGGCAGTCTGGGGTCTAACTACTACTGTATAATGGAATTCTTGCAACTCAACAGTTATATACTCTGTTTTATGTCTTACTGTGTCCTTGGCCTACTCCAAAGGTGGATTGGATGTTAAGCTGGTTAAAACAACAAATGAGCATGAAAAGAGAAAAGTCACAAAAGAAGAAGAACAAACCAACTATAAACATGATTGATGATAACACCCACCAGTAATGGAACAATTGCAAACTACTTAAAAATTAATTTCAGATTAATATCTTACTAATAGGATGAGGGTATGAAGAAATGGGCCTTCTCATATATGGTTTGAGATATTTCAAATTGGCAAAATTTCTGCAAGGCAATCTGGCATGGATTTAGCAAAGTTTTGAAAGAGTAGTGTTTTTCTTAATATATTAAAATGTGCTAAAATAATTCTTTACTTTAGAAAACCTCATGCTTATAGAACTGTATATGTATGTAAATATATATATTTTTGAAATTTAAAAAATATTTATTAATTCATTTAAAATTAGCAATAATCAATCCATTACATGTTAATGTAAATAATGCAATTTTATAAAATATAACTGTATTTTCCCAAAAACAATTTAGTGAAAAGAGTGGTATTGTTTTATAGTTTTGCATATCTTTTTTTTTTACAATATATTTTTCTTTATTAGAGAAGTTTTGTGTTTACAGAACAATAATGAATTAAGTACAGGATTCCCACACAGCACCCAACTACCAACACCTTGCACTGGTATGGAATATTTCTTACAATTAATGACAGCACATTTTTATAATTGCACTATTAATTAAAGTCCATGGTTTAATTTAGAGTTCATTGTTTAGTATAGTTTCAGGGATTTTAAAAAAAATTTATTCTTTTGCCATATATACAATAATCCAACATTCCCCCTTTTAGTCATATTTAGATTTATATTTTGGTGCTAGTAATTGCCTTCACAGTATTGTGCTACTTATATACTTTTAAACATAAAATACATGTATTACATCAATAACCTAGTAATTAAGGGGGGAAATAAAATATGGGTATGATCAGCTCTTTATATTTCTATGGCTGAAATACTACTATTTTCTTAAATTGAATCTGATTATTTCAGATTTTGAATTAATTTTAGAGAATGGGTGTTTATCTCCACTTACACTTAGATTTTTTATAAAAATATTTTCTATAAAACCCTTGGTATTCTTCGACTCTAAAAAGTGCATGTTTTTAGTTAATTACATCCAATATACTTTGAGAAAAGCCCAATTGTCAAAATTTAAAAGATGTACCCTAAAAAATGAGCATTATTAGTGGATTTCTGCATTCTGGAAAAGAAAGCATCTGGGTAATATAATATGTCCTACTTTATAAATTTATGAGGTGATATTGGAAATATAATTCATGCTCTGGCTAACAAAATACTTAAATCATATATATTTTAATGAAACACATGTATTATGTAATGTAGTCCATGTTTATTACTTGGTACACACATTGTAAGTTCCAAATCACCAATTTTTTGTATTATACAGAAATTCAAGAATAATGGCATTAATAGCAATTTTGGAAATAATAACTAGCTAACAAGCCTATAAAATAACATAAATACTTCCCTAAGTTCATT
Organism: Tolypeutes matacus; assembly: GCA_026826555.1. Lineage (NCBI taxonomy): Eukaryota > Metazoa > Chordata > Mammalia > Cingulata > Chlamyphoridae > Tolypeutes > Tolypeutes matacus. The sequence goes on from JAKSZT010053770.1 coordinate 34,995,396, forward strand.
TTGCATATAAAATTTTGACAATTAAACACAGAAGACAGTTTAACTCCAGGAAAACCAATGAATTGAGACAAATCAAAAATTAAAATATTAATGGATGCATATGAAGTGTTCTTTTAGTATATATTTAAATTTGAAAATTATAAATTTGAGATGAACAATTTTCCATAACATTAAAGTGAAATCTACATTATTGTCTATCAAACAAAGCTTTTATCCTATCATTGACAGTAAGAAAGAATGAGTCTGAGAATCCTATGATATTACTTTATCCTATAACATAGGAAAAAAAATTCCCTTTGTTTGTGGAGGTTGAGGCATCTTTATATAAATTTTTTTGTCTAAAGTGAATTAAACCATTAAACAAATAATCCATTACTCCAATATATGTTTTAGAGTTCAGGAAACTGGAAAAAAAAAGTAGTTTCAAGAATGTTCTTTCTCTTCTGCACAATTACTGAAATGATGGTCTTTTGATTTAGACTGGTTGTGGGACATAGTTTTATACTTTGAATAGCCAGAAGGAAATAGATTTCAGTTATTTTTCTAGATATTGCTTCTAAGGAGCAGTCTGGTTGACTTGGTTAAAGACCCAGGCATTACTGTGAATGTTACCAAATATTACCACCCATGTAGAGTAAACATACTGCTCCAAATATTGGTCTCCATGATCAAAAGCTACATTTCATTCACCACTCATTATACTCTTACATAGTTATGCAGCTGTTTCAAAGAGCCAGTTGAAACCTTTTCCTCATTAGTTAAATGGTCTCTTTCTAAAAAAAAAACAAAAAAAAAAAACAAAAAAAAAAAAAAAAGAAAAGCTTTGGAAACCATTGGAATTAGCATTAGCATGCAATTTAGTTTGAATAAAAAACGAGAATGGAATGTGACTTCAAATTCAAATTCAAATTCACAAATATTTGGGAAACAACTGCTTTATGCAAAAGATTATCCTCATTTATAAAGTTGCAAAATAATCTGACTTCAAGATGCCTTAATCTAAACTTCAATGCTCCTTCCAAATGTCACGGATGTTCTGGGTTCTCAATGGAGACCATGTTCTCTTGGGAAGGGCCTCTTAGAAGCATCAGTATTCTTAGGGGGCTGGAGTAGGCCTCTCTGCTCTCCCCAAACTCCTCAACCAAGAGGGGAACAAATCAACTAGTAATTATTGTAGCTAACACTTATTGAACACTTTTTATCTCCTGGTACCTTGTAGAGTACTTTATAAATATTGCATCTTAATAATCACAACATGCATAAAGCAACTCCTGAATGTTGGTAATACTCTAAAACAAGTTTTTCCAGGAAACTCAATCTTAACAAGGTTGAGTAATTATCTCAAGTTCAAAGTTTGAGCATCAATGGGTCATAATTTAAACTTGTGATTATTTGATTCCAGAGTCACTGCTCTTATCCACTAGATCGTACGGCCTTTTTTAGATATTAATACTCTGTTTTTGTTTACATATACAATGCTATAGAAGAATAGAGGAGGAAGCCATTATTTTTCCTGAAGCATGGTAGAAGAAGTTGAATATTTAAAACAGAAAATAATCTTATTTGTATCGTTTATCATGAACCAATTGTTTCATAATAGCAATTACATTTGAACAGAATCATAGAATAATTAGATTTAACATATTAAAAACAAGACAGTATTTCAAGATAAAGGTATATCATGAGGAAAAAAGCAGGTATGTTTGATTTTAAGTAAATAGTTACTGATGATGAAGTGAGCCATTGTAACGATTGGTTTTTCCTTGCTTTAATTTTAAGAACCTTAGCATTTCATGGAGGAGACAAATTCACAAATACAAATTATAATGCAATTTGGTGATTCTAGGATAAATGTGCTTAAAATGCAAATAAGATTACCAAGAAGTGAGGCATTAACTCTTCCTTTTAAAGAAGTATAGGATTTTTTAGATATGAGGATATTTGGGGTGTATATTAAAGAATCAACAGATTATTTCGAGACAGAAAACAGAGAAAAAGTCATTCCAACCAGTGCGAACATGAGGAAGGATGTAAGATTTTGAAATAACATTTTGGATGGAGAGAATGCCTAACGTTTATTCTGTGTTTAGAGCATATTGGGGAGCATAGAGTAGAGAGAAGTAAGGATTGTCAGAGAACTAGCACCCTATGGTAAGATGTCATCTTTCGGGGAAATAAAATTAGATATGTGTTTTAGGAAGTGTGGCAATGTGGACTTTGTGAAATGGTTTAGAGTATGGAGAGATGAGTCAGGGACACCAATTAGAGGAAGGTTTATATAGCAGTATAGATATGAGATATTGAGCCTGTAATTAGGGGAGTGGAAATAAGAGGTATCAAACTGAGCTGGAGAGACAAGGACAGGGACTGGGCCATGGGAACTTGTTCACTGGGAGGGTTCTGGGATGAGGCAAAAGAAGGAAAGGACTGTGTGGACAGGAGCACAGTAAGAATCCAGCAAGCATCCAACTGGAGACTTGTCCAATGGGCACACCAGTTTCACAAGGTCTGTAGTGTCAGCTAAGTGGGTACTATGCCTCCCTTATGGCCAAGGCCCATACTATTACTTCTTCTGCTGGTGTGGAGAGAACACCTGCCATCAACTCTGGCTGGCACATTACTTGGTGACTCTTCAGCAGGAATGATTCCTGTTATATTTCCCAAGACATTGCTCAGTCTTCAGTAGAGTTAACCTCATATACACAATCCTTATAGTATTTCAGAAGAGTTATAAGCCCCAGCCAATCATAAAGTAGATCCTGGAGCCCTAAGTGTAAGGAAAAGAAAGCTCCTCTAGACCCTGCCCCCCCATTCAAGTTTTACTAAATAAAATCACTTTGATTTCTTTCTGAACCAAGACAATGGGGAAACATTCTTATATTGAATTCAAGGGGAGAGGGTAATAACTGTACCGTTTTAATGAAGATGAAATGACGCGATATATATGAAAGGAAAGATACTTTAAAGCATTATACAAACAGGTTTTTTTTGTTGTTATTGTCACTCTTTTGGCATCTTTAATGTAATGGTTTGTTTTGCTACTTTATCTCCAACTAAACAAAAAGTACTGAATAGCAGGTGGTTTTTAAATTGTGCAGAATTATAATTCTTTGTTTTCTGTGAGCCTTAGCATAGTGCCTTATACTTAGAGCACAGTTTGTATTTATTGACTCATCGTAGGAAACTTTTAAATGTGTTTAGTGGCAAAATGTCTTGGAACCCAAATAGACTAGGGAAAATGTGAAGGAAAACTTTGACTACAACTGCCACTGCTATGCATACTGAGTCAGATGATAAAATGTTCAAAGCAAGTCTCTTTGACATTGCTGAAGATATAAATATAGTGTTATCATAAAATAATTTCTGGTTCCTGAAGAATGATACCTCATTATAAAATTCAGTTCTAAGTTAGAAAGAGAGCTTATTTTAAATTTCTTTATGGATAGGGTCAAAGAAACAGCATTTGCTGGCAAAACAAGAGTTTATAAATGATTTGATCTTATATCATTGTATAATGACAAGGAGGTAGTTGTTAATTTTCATAGTTTAATTCAAAGTATTTGCAAATGTAAATGGAAGTCAATTTTCCATTTTAAGTAAGAATAAGGCAGGAATAGATATTGGTTCATAACTTCAAGCCCAATATCTTATATAATATTAGTGACGTGATTTGATTTTGAGCACAGTTTAGATATCAATTTATTTTTATACTAACAACTAGTGTACATTAGAAATATTTTATAGTTTTTGTGTCTGGAGTGAAAGATGATATAACTGTTATTCTTCTCTTTCAGAGTGAAGGTAGCTTAAACTGTTATAAACATGGCTAATGAAATTAATTTAATGTATAAGACATTAATAAAATATAATATGTAAGCTTTGTGTTGAGTAGGTTTTCAGGTGAGAAGACTAGCAATAATAAATGATGATTTTTTGTTTGTTTTTTGAATGATGATTTAATGAAACTATAAGAATAGGAAAATGTATGGTAGAAGGGATTTCCTAAGTATGTTCTTCAACTAAAATCTACTTTGCTAATTAATTGACTTTATTAACTGGACTACATGCATAACATTTCTAATGGGACTTTTCCATTTATAGTTTCATTATTTATGTAAGATGTGATTAATATGTGCTATGAAATATATCAGGAAATGGAAATATGAAAGTAAATTGGAGATTTTGAAGACATACCTACGTAGAACAGAGACATAAGCAAATATTTATAATAAAATAAGAGAGATATATAACAAGTGCTTTGGGATAATGGAGTAAAAACAACCAGGCTTCCCCCAATGCCATCCCACCCCCCACTCCTGGGGATGACTGGAAAACTTCACACAGAAGGGGACTTGAAAAATGAATAGGAAATGCACAGGGAATTTCCAAATAGAGATGTGAAATTGGGGAGTGTCTAAAAGACACCAGGAAAAAAAAAAAAAAGAGGTGTAAGAGGCTAAAAAGGAAGTTTGCATTTTTATATTCTAGGCTAAAAATTTGAAGTTGGTTCCATAGTCAATGAGAGTTTATGGAATTTTTAAAATGGAGTGTTTATAGAATGTGGTTTATAAGCAGTAATACAACCTTATCTGTAAAGTCACTCTTTGGTTTGTGTATAGAATGCACTGGAATGGAAAGGTGATGTAGATTGTATGAAAATACTGGCAATGGAGGAAATGGGACAAGGATACGTCAGAGAATGCTAGGTGTTGTAATTCATGTTTTCAGTAATGTTTTATTTCTTATGACATCCCCTTATGGCTTTTCTGTAAGTGGAGATTTGGAGACAGACAATATTTCCCTCTTTGATATCACTGTATTGAACACATGACCTCTTAGATCACAGCAGGATTGCAAGAGGGAACTACCTGACACTCTCAGAGAATATATTAGCTGCCAGGTCTGGAAGTGGTATTCATCATTTTCTCCTTCTTTCCATTGGACAAAACTGTCCCTGTAGCTTCAAGGTAATTGCAAAGGAGGCTTGTGTGCCCAGGAAGAGGAAATAGGTTTGATGAGCATCTATCAATTTTTTAACACAGTCTACCCTTTTGGTTCATAAATATCAATTTTAGATTTACTTTTTCAGATACAATATACTCATTCCCTCCTCAAGGGAAATAAACCAGACTTCTTTCACTGTAGCAACCTCAAAGAGCTGGCCTTTTTATTGATAAACAGTCCTCTCCAATAGTCCAAATATGTGTGGTTTCTTTGGGTTTGGCATCCTATGCACTAAATGAACAAGTTCTTTAGCTATCTCCCATCACACACATACATACACATACACACACACCCCATCTGTGCCTAATGTTGGAGTATAGACAATAAAATCCATCATTAAGAAAGGGAAAGAATAAAAGACACACAATATACACTTGTCCAGTGCAATATTCTGAAATCTCACTGGGAAGACATAATGAAGGTCGCTGGCCTTGAGCATTTTAGGGGAAAGCGTGTACCTGGTATTGATTCTAGTTTATCTGCTTAGATGGAATTATTTTGTCCATTTTCCTCCATGGTCCCTTGATCTACCCACTTGGAGACTCCTTCTAGTTCCTTATTTTCTTTGACCACATCTGAAATGAGTGTTGGAGAGAATACCTTCCTTGGGGCTGCAGCCTTCGGAGTCTTCCTCGTGTTAGTGGAAAATTGGGGGCACAAGTTTTTATTTTTTAAATTATTTGTTTGTTTGAAGGATGAACAGTCAAAGACTTCTTTATTCAAATTTGTGATTTAGGGCAACAAAATTCTAAAACTAGTAAACTGCTGATTTGTTTTATTCTAATTTTAAATTTACAAGTAATCCCATACCCAACGTTCTTCTCCCGATACAGCCCTCAAATTTCTTTATTCATTGCTCTTTCACTGACTTGCTTCTTTCTCTTAATTTAGTGGCAACTATCTATTTGGGATCATGGGTGGGAAGGTCATACACTATTGACTCTGGCCTTGATTTATTTTGTTTATCTGAGACATTGCACAGGGTTTTTATTGTTCAATTCTTTTTAGATACCATTATCAACAGCTTGGAGTCTATGGGCAGTTAGTTTTTCAACCCTGTAAGGGCCAGAATTTTAAGATTCTTATTTTCTTATCTGTTTACTTTATTTCTGCTTGCAAACTGGCTATTTTATTTTTGAATTCCCCTCTCTGATAGTAATATCTTGTTAAATGTAGTCAATAATGTTCAAAACACATTATTTCTATGATTTTTCTCCACCATATCTCCTAGACTTTCCAGCTGAATAGGAACAATGGTTTGTCTTTCAAGTTACCGCATGTAACAGTTTTACCAAATGTTTTCTCTTGTATAATACAGATCACCTTTTTCCAACTTTCAATATCAGTCTTCTTGCCACCCATCAACTGATCACTAAATTAAAACCACATATTTTAGGTTTTTGTTACAGCATTAGCCCTCACATAATACCAATCTCTGAATTAGTCAGGATAGACTAAGTTATGCTGTGGTTCAAATAAAGCATGAAATCTTAATAGCTTAGTACAGCAAAGCTTTATTTCCTGCTTCTGTCAGAGTCTGATACAGATTAGGATCAACTCTTTTTTGCTGTTTATCTCCAAACTGATTCAGGAATTCCATCTTTTTTCATCTTGTGATAATGTTAATTTAAACTCATAGTCTCTAAAGAGCATCAAAAAGGGATCTTGGAAACAGGCCAGGAATTATAGATATTATTCCTACCTACTTCCATTGACTAGAACCAAGAAACATGGACTCAACCCAGCTGCAAGAATATGGACTCTTTCTTTGTTTCCAGGAAGAATTTGATGAACATCTACTCAATATGTGCAATCTATCTCCTATGTTATTTTTCAAAAGTAATAAGAAGGATCTTAATACATAGACTAGAACACATTTATAAAAATGTTTTAGTTTCCTAGGCTGCTCAAGCAAGTACCAAGGCAGTGAGTCAGCTTAAACAATGGGAATTTCTTAGCTCATGGTTTAGAAGATAAAATAAAGTCCAAATGAAGGAGTCTTCAAGACAGTGCTTTCTTCCTGAAGATGGGCATTCTGGGGCTGGCTGCAGATGATCCTTGGTCCTTGGCTCTTCTGTCACATAGCAGTGCACATGGCGGCCTTTCCTGACCTCTTCCTTCTCTTCTGGGTTCCATTGATATTCAACTTCTGGCTGTTTCCTTTGCGGCTTTCTCTCTCATTTTGTCTGAATTTCATTCTGCTTATAAAAGACTCCTGATTGAGGTAGGTCACACCTTACCTGAATGAAGTAACCTCATCAAAAGTCCTATTTACAATGGGTTCATACCCACAGAAATGGATTAAGTTTAAAAACTTGTTTTATTGGGGTACATATAGTTCCAAACAACTATGGAAAGATTGAGTTAATTTAAAAAGACCAGTCCTCTTCACATCCCTTCCACATTATCATTCCAATTCCCTAAAAACAAAGTTTATTTTCCCTTTTCTGAAATGATACAAATTATCATTTACTTCCACTCCTCTTTTTCAACCTATCATTGTGTATGCTTACTTAAGCCCTATTGCTAATTCATTCCTTTACACCTGGCGAAAGAAAATTCCATCATAGTCCCTTTTGTAAAACTTCACATTTTTCAAAAGGGAAACTTCCTAGGGAGAAGTCCTGCCTAAGAGTTTATTCCTTAACATATTTGTCCTTTTTGTTGAGTACAGGGGATAAATAATTTATGGTAGCATCAATCACTGATTGTACCTATTTGCCACAACCAAAGCAACTACTGGACCTCATCCTGGCCCTGAGGTTATGAAGATAATGAAAGTATTGTGTCGTTAATCCCTTTCCACCGTTTTGGTGAGGAAGGGAGTCCCACAGTAGTTTTCTGGGAATGGCCAAAAGTATGACACCTGACAGGACAGATGAGATTGACAGCAGTTTATTAATCACATACACTAACAGCCTGGGAAAGCAGGATACTGCAGGCCATGCAGAGCCATGTGTGGTTGCTTTTTGGAGCAGAAGGAGCAGCAAAGGCTATGGAGGCAGACTTTGTAGTAACAAGAAAGTGGGATGCACCTTGGTCCCATGGAATGATGTGATTGGCTTGTTTGAATAATTCCACAGGCTGTTAGAGAAGTGTTAACCATTAGGTTGAGGACCAGAAGCAATGTAGCTGGTTTGGCTGAGAGGGGAACTAGCAGGGAAGTGGGACTTCCCTGCAGGATAGAGGGCATAGTAGATGAAAGTAGGGAATTCATGCTTAGGCATTTGAGGCCCTGTAAGGTTCAAAGATGTCAAGAAAGCACATGAAATGTTAAGCCTTACAACAAAAGTATCCCTTAGGGATGGTCACTGGGTTTATCTCATTCCCATCAAACTCTGAGGACTGGGAAATGCCAGCGTATGAATTCCCAAATCAGTCATAATTAGGAATCTGAGATATGAATCCTTATCATTTTTACAACACAACAATGAGTCACCTGTACAGAACATGAAGCTTCTTAACTATAAGTATGTAATATATATATTTATCAGGGGCATCATTCTGGTTCTAAATTTGCTCAAACTTTCTGGTTTCTGTTACATATTCTACTCACCTTGAAATATTTTGGCTTCTGGCATGGAGTTCCTAAGAACTTCTGAATTTAATGGCAGCAATTACTCTATTCCATCAGTTCATAAGGTTGCTTAATTGCAAGGTCTCAGGCAGGTACCCAGGAAATCAGGTCTCTGATAGGACACAGGGCAGAGAATTTGAAGTAGCCCAAACATGATTACACCAAACTCCTCTCTTTGTCCTCAAAGGGCTATGATTTCATAAGAAATTGAATTTCTAAGGATTGGTGTTAAAATTAATTTACAGCTTGGCCTTTACAAGGGAGGTTTTTAGATTTTTTCAGTTAATGAACTCAATTTTGAAATGCTTTTTTTCTTTTCCCATGGTTGTTATAATCTGGTCTAAAATAATGCATTTTCACTAATTTAGGAACTTCAACTTTAGTGTCATCAACACAAGGTCTCTATGGCTCTCTAGTGCTATTCCAAGAGTTATGAGAGCATTATTATTTTGTTAATTAATTTTAGGTGTTTTTAAATTAATTTTAATTAATTGTTTTAAATTATATTTTAAAATTAGGACAGACTGGAAATCATAGTAAAAGTATACTGTCAGTTTAGGTCTTTTTTTTTTTTTTTTTTTTTTTAAAGATTTTATTTTATTTATTCATTTATCCCCCCTTGCTGCTTGTGCTCGCTGGGTCAGCTAACCACACCGTGAGGGCGGGCTTGCCTTCACCAGGAGGCCCCGGGAACCGAACCCGGGGCCTCCCATATGGTAAACGGGAGCCCTACTGATTGAGCCACAGCCGCTTCCCAGTTTAGGTCTTAAAAGAATGACTTTGCCCTTAGGCCTCAAATCTCAGGGGATAACTCTTAATATATAGTATTAATAAATCCAAGAGCTCTGTGATTCAGTCTTTGAATATAACACAGAAACATACCAATGACTAATTTTCATTTCAAAGATGTAAAATTCTTTAGTAACATTTCTTAAAAAAAAAAAAAGGGAATCTAATCACAGAAACACTTATTAAATGCTCTGTTCTCTCCTATTTACTACCTTCTCACTCCATGGTTGTTTGAACGCCTCACTTCCCCACTACTCCTCCACAGCCTACAAATCCTCTATTCTTTGTCTAAAAAAAATTTTCTTTCCTTTTCTCTTTTTTTCAATAATTCATTATGTATATTGACCTGACTCATCTATGTCTCCGGGTGAATCATTATTTTGTTGGTAAGTTCTGGCAATTTGGATATCTATGTTTTGGATGCAATTCCTTGTTTTCATTTATATATTTTGAACTGAAAAGCCAAGGCTTCATAGCAAAAGTTTTAAAGGTTAATTATGTTACTGCCACAGGGAAGAAAATATCTATAAATAGTATTCTAGGTCTAAGAGAACCACTGTGGACATACTGAGTTTTGAATAGGTGATTAAATGTTCTTCAACAATGACAAGTTGTAGAACTTGTTTATTATTTTTTATTATTATTTTATTATTTTTTTCAAGTTTTGTATTTTATTTTCCTTTTCTATTTCCACTTCAACTTTTGTAACTCTTAACTCATGTGACATATTTTATAGTGCAAATAATTGAGAAGTATATTCTGAGACTATGAAATGTTTAAACCTAATTTTATTAGAGATCATAATACTTAATGATCTAGAATGTTCTGTAAGAAATAAGATGCTTTCATACTAGTGAAGTGCATATTTTTCCAAATTTAGGTACATACTAAAAATGGATTGTAAAGAATAGCGAGATACCCCCTCTATTGGTTAGCAAATTACTTATTCACTTATACTTAGGGACTTAGGAGACTTTATATATCTATGAATTGAATGGCCAATATCAGCAGCATGGAATGTAGCAAGACCTGCTTCCATACCAATCAACTCACTAGTGACATCTCTTTATTACTATTAAATCAAAAGATACTGAAAATAATTTTCAGTGATCACATCTGCTGCACATTTAGGAGAATACTGATATTGAAAACAAAAACATTTTTACTGGGCAAGTGTAGGCATGGTCTAAGAGTCAATGCTAATATTATTCTTTCAAGTGTTTTTAACGTATATAAACATGACTCTTTTAAGACTGTAGAAATCTTATAGTTCATGTTATAATAACTGATCTTTAGGGATTCAAGTGGGCAATTGCTCAACAAAACAAAGTGATTGCTTTTCTAAATCTGCTCTTATAATATTTAGTTAACATGTTCAGAACAAAGCACATGGTGACACTATTTCTTGTTTCCTTTTCTTATGCATTATATGGTACTATCAATGAACTGAAGTGACATTATAAACTGGATCCTAGAAACGCATTATGTTTGAAATTCTGTGCAAATATCACAAATGTGAAGCAGAGAGAAAAATTTGGAAAATGTTATTTTAATGTTCCAATTGGCAGAGCTAATTTTTCAAGACTCTGAGAAGGAGCATATTTCTCTTATTATTTTAAATTTATAATTAAAAGCTATGCCTCTTCATCCAGACCAAGGAAGCATAAAACACTCAGATTAGGAACAAAACCATCAGAGATATTCTTCCCATGTATTTGGGAGATAGACACATGTTTGGGATTTCAAGTGTCAATACTGATTTGAATATATTTTTAATGAATATTCTGGATATATATCCTCAATGTCACTGAAGATCCAATATCAAAGTAGAGATGTGAGTTGGGTAAGAGTTTTGGAGAATATAGAGTAGACCCCTATGGAGAAGCTTGTGAATCCATTCTGATACCCATTCAGGGGCACATAAAATAAAAAGCAAATTTTAATTTGGTAAACTCCAAGCACATGTCACCAGAGATGAAACATAAAAATAACTAGGACATGTGTATTAATAATTTGACTCCTGAAACAGTAGAATTGACTGAGGATTCCTCTGGACAACCTGTAAAATTAACACCATTGTGTTATTTCAGCATTGCAGGCCCTGAAACTACCTCTCATGTTCTCAGGGCTTTGGGCTCTCATGTCTTAGGTAATCATTCACTCAAGTGTTATCATACCTATTTATAAACTGATGCCTTTCAAACATTTCCTATAGGATTGATCTCACTTCTGAACCCAGATTAGACCTTTCTTTGGTGTCCCACAGCACTTCACAATAAACATGCCCAAAACAGAAATCTTTTTTCCATCCCTGTTCACCATCAACTTACATTCAGAAGGCATTCAGCCTTCTGCTGCTCCAACAATCCCTGTCTCTCAGGCTAGCACAGCCATCTACACAGATTTTCAAGTACAAATCCTGGAAATGATTCAACAGAGAAAAAAAGTCCAATACTATAGAATAAAATAAATAAATAAATAAAACACACGTGATTGTTTCCTGAAAAATAAGAGCATATTGTATTCATAGGCAAAGTGTTCAAAATTTATGGGTAGAATAGAGATTCTGAGATAATATTCATGGGAAAAGAGGTTGACAAATATGAAACAAATGCACTTAAATCCCAATCAAAAAAACCTGTTCTTCCAAGTCCTCACCTCAATGCGAACTCTGATGTTTGTTTCCCCAGGCCAAGCAGGGCAAGGGCTGATGAGCACTTGACCTCTTTGGCTAAACAGAAAGCCTTTTTAAACCAGCTTGCTATCTTCAGAGAGGATTTTCTAAATCTTTCTTCTTCTCTTTTAGCCTATCAGAACCAAACCTGGAGGGCTCAGCTCAAAACATTCTCCCAAATTATGGAAAAAGAGTTGATTCTAACTGTATCTATGTGGGAAAATGGTTAGAAGGTGCTTGAAGGGGCTTTTTTTGATTAGGGCAATTGGTGAAGAAAGTAAAGAGCGCGCGCGTGTGTGTGTGTGTGTGTGTGTGTGTGTATGAGAGAGAGAGGAATATTCAGGTTTCAGATCCATGTAGCCAACTTTTCCAAGCCTGGGTTTTGGTGGGAGGTACATTAGATATTTTTGGATCCTATGGGGCTACAGATTTCTGCTGTTTCCACTGAGGGCTTTAGAAAGACAGCCCTGCACCAAGGAGGAGCATGGCCACATCAAAGTGAACTTGATGGCAGAGTACAGTAAAATATAGAGAACCTTACTTTGTTTCCTTAGGCTGAATTCCTGAATGACATGCAAGGAAATGAAAGTTCCTCCATCCCCCTCATCTAAAACTCTGTCCACATTCTGGCTTCTTTGATCTAAGTGAGCCACACAAATAGTATCATTTTTAATGTGTGCCATGACATGAATACTTTGGGCAACACTGATTAGACTATGAATCCTGGAACTTTTAAAAATGTTAGTTACTAGTTGTCATTTAGTTTGTGATTATTTTCTTCTCTAAACTGTTGCTTTCTTGGACTTCATGATATCACAACCTTGGTTTTTCTCCTACTTCTCCTTTTTACTCTCCTTTCCTGGCTTTTCCTCTTATAATTAATCTTTATATAACAGAGCCTTATATAGCAGGGCTCTGTTTTATGCTCTTTTCACTTCTCTCTCTACATGCTCTCCCTAGACAATCTTATTCACTCCAATGCTTTCAATTGCCATCTCTGTAACATTCTCTCAAATAACTATCTGTCTGGCCTCACTCTGAACTTCAGACCAAATATTCCACTGTCCAATGAACATATTCAGTTAGAGTCTCACTGACAAATCAAACTCAGCATTCTCATATCTAAATAATCCTGGACTCTTTCCTCTTTTCTAAGGCCACACCCAATCTATCAGGGCTCATCTATTCAACTCCTAACTGTATCTCATATCTATTCTCTTTTTTGCATCTCTACCACCACAATTCTTGCCAAAGCACTAGCATCTCCTCAGACTACTACAATAGCCTTGGTTTCCCTAAATCCACCCTCCACGCTATCCAATCCATTCAGTTCTTACATGATATCCAGCATTATTTGCTAAACATATATATCTGATATTATTCCCCTGCTTAAAACCCCTGGAATATTTCCTTGCTGATGCCTTTCAGATGGATTCTTAGCAAAATTTACAGTGTCCTCCATCTTCTGCCTCTATTTCTCTTCTTACTTATTTCACAGTATCAATTTACTTCCTTTCTTTGCTCTAGTCATTCTGAGTTTCTTTTAATTTGTTGTGCACACTACTTTTCTCCAACGTCCAAGCCTTTGGATACAACCTCCCCCACTGCATCCTATTATGAGTAACTTGATTAACAATTACTTCTCTTTCAGGACTCGGGTTTATTATCCCTGCTTAGGAAAGTCTTACCTTCATGCATCAGACTAAGTCAGACTGCCATTTAAGCACACCTAAGCCTGGAAGTGCTTAAATGCTATTGTGAGGCATTTTTTTTACAAGTGATATTATTTATTTTGGGATTGTATTCCTCCCTCCCCCAAATGTAAAATCACAAGAGCAGAAGCTATGTCTGTCTCACCTGCCATTGTATTCCCAATGCCAGGCTCATAGTAGATTTTCAGTATTGAACACTTATTGCCTTAATAATTGAAAAAATGAATGGCATACTCTAAATGGAAGGGAAAAGAAAGACATATAGTGCAAGATTTAGGGGTTGAGTTAAGGGAAATGACCATGGCTGGACAGCTGAAGAGAAGAGCAAAGAATCACTGGGAAGCTAGTGTCACAACATTCACAGCCAGGGCCATATCATAGTTTACTGCTCTACGCTTTTTGGTAAATGTGAATATTTTTAACTCATACTTTTCTCTGCAATCTGAATTTCTTTTATCTTCTTGAACACAATAACCCTTATTGTGTTAGTAAAGGATGTGTTTAAGGCCCTTGGATACTCTAAAAAAGCGTTGATTTTTAAAATTATTATTATATGTAGAACCATTTCCATTTAGAAACTGAACATGTGCAACAATCAGCATTTCAATTTTAATTTGTTAATATCACATTATTAAAAAAATAAAGAAAAAACACAATCAATTATACATATCACAATAATATACTCAAATTTTCAGTACTTCATGTCTCATTAAAGACCTTGGTCAAACTTTTTTCTGTTGAAATGATACCTTGGATATTGTTTTTTGAATTTCTTTGAAAAAAAGGAATGAGAGCAAAATGGAGAAGAAGAGGGAAAAGAAACATAAGTTATTGGAGAGTCACACTTAAAATTAAGGTAAATGTACTAATAATCAGAGCTCTTGAACTGACTTTGGTTGTTCTTTTAAGGCCATTGTTTGATTATGCCTTATATGATACTTATTTTAGTATCTGTCTGATTCTTCTTTGAGAGCAGGGACTCTATTGTATTCATATTTATGCACTTGTATTATATAATACTCTTCTTGGCCCATAGGAGGTTCTCAATAAATATTTGTATTGGATTTGGTTTATGGTACATTCCAAGTTCGGAATGGTAGGATTCCCAGATTTCTATTTCTCATATTGTGAGATATATAGACTGTGACACTCCCATTCATCACTTTAATCAAGGGACTAATTAACTCTTGTCAAAGGAAAACACCTGCTCAGCAGAGTGGTGGTTTGTGTTAGCAAGCAATTAACTCTATTTTAAAAATCGGCACCAAATATTTTGGGGAATTTTGGCTTATGTTTAATGGAGGGACATTTGTAGAAGGCTTCTTATTTCTGGATAGTATATATAGTACAACTCTGTTCTTTATGTATGATTTATATTAAAATATAAACTATATGATCTTATAAATTGAATTGACAGATTAGTCAGACTCTTAAAAATTGTTTTATATGGTTTATTTTTATATTAATAGAAAAAATAGGATTGAAGTTATAGTGTTAATGAAGGCACACGTTTGTATTATGGAAATTTTTATTATTTAATAAATGCTTAATTCATAAATTTTATAAATATTTTTAAATTGTTCTGTAAATACTTTTAACATGTATCATTAGACTTGTTTTTTTAGACCTTAAAGCTATAGTTTTGTCATTAGAAGAAACTGATACTTTTTGTCTTTTAATTTTATATCGTCTATTTTTTAATATAATTATTCTTGCTGTATTAGTCAGGGTTCTCTAGGGAAACAGAATAAAAGGGAGATATCTGTAAATAGTATGAGATTTTATAAGAGTCTCTCACATGACCGCAGGGATGTGGTCCAGGTTCCGCAGGCAGGCTGCAAACCAGGGGCTCTGATGAAAGTGGAATGAAGGTTCTTGATGAGTTTCTGGGAGACGCTGGCTGTCCAAAGACAAGCTGGGAAATTCTCTCTGAATGCTGAAATCACTTCCCCTTTTAAGGCATTCAACTGGTTGGATAAACCTTCACTCATTACTGATGGAAACGTCCCTGGTTGATGTAGATGTAAGCAGCCATCTATGCAGTAAACGCACTGATGACTAAAGCCCATAAATGTCCTTGTATTACAATTAGCCCAGTGCTTCCTTGACCAAACAACTGGGCACAATTACCTGGCCAAGTGGACACATTAGCCTAAGCATCACACTTGCTATTCCTTTTCTTAACTTAGCTTCCAATTTTCATTAAAAACCATATATTTATATTATATTTAAACCACACCATGAAGCATTTCAAAGTATAGATGAAACTGAAAGATTTTAATATTCTAAATTAGATGACTATTTTGTTAAGTGGCAACAAATATTTATGTTATTGCTAGGGCATGAAGAATGTCAGTAGAGCCCCATTCAGTGAAGGTCAGAATGCTTCATGGCTTTCATAAGAAAATTCTCCTGAAAATAGAAATTCCATTTCTAGAAAGAGAGAAAAAAAAGAAAAATAGGAAAGTTTTTTTTTTCTTTTCTTTTTCATTCCCTTTCCCTTTTTAGGAAATAGCTATAAAATAGTGAGTTAGTTTAAGAGAACAAGCTAATTTAAGGAGAAATATAGGCATTTAGGCTGAAATATTTTGAATCTCCATCAAGTTTTCTAATTTACAATTGTTTTCCTTATTTGGTGACCCTGAGTTAACTATCAGAGCAAATTCTTACAAAGATGAGAAAGTAGTCAAAGCCTATTACTACTAAAGTTCTTAAAAGGGATTAAAAATCCTCCCTCCCTCCCTCTCTCCCTCTTTTCCTTCCATCCCTCCTTCTCTTCTTGCTTCTCTTCTTCGTTCTATTTCATGCTCATAAACCATGTAGCATATGCCATTTTTCACTCCGACCCTCTAGCTCCCTGTAGCCATGTTGGCGCAGAGGCTGCAGTTATCCCCAACTGTGCTTGAGTTGCAGGGACACCACATCAGAGCTGTCAATGCCACATTCCATCATTCCTGAAAATACATATCCACTAGGTTTTAAAAATTATCATAAGTCTTTCTTATCCATGTTTAGTCATCGATCAAGAATACATTGTGAAGACTGGCCCAGAGGAAATTCTGAGGAGCAGATAATCCTTCTGCTCACACTAGCCTGTGTCTATGGCACTTTTTTTTTTTTAAAGATTTTATTTATTCATTCATTTATCCCCCCCTTGCTGCTTGTGCTCACTGGGTCAGCTAACCACGCCGTGCGGGCGGGCTTGCCTTCACCAGGAGGCCCCGGGAACCGAACCCGGGGCCTCCCATATGGTAAACGGGAGCCCTACTGATTGAGCCACAGCCGCTTCCCATGTGTCTATGGCACTTTATGGGGACAGAGGTTTTCTTTCTGTAGGATAAGAAGAACTTCATAGAAAGTTCCATATTACTTCATGCAACTGAAGCCTAGTGGACCCCAAGTTAACCTATTTGAAAAATGCTATGGTGTCTGACTTTTATGCTGATTAGTTTTGTTTGCCGGTTAGGGACTCCTGATGCTAACTTAATAGTGAAATTTCTGCAGCTAAGGGAGCACAGTGTTTGTAAATGATGCAAATTACCACAGATTTAATAAGTCTTTTTCAATTTTAACTCAATTTGATTACTACTTCCACCTGCCAAGTCCATAACATTTCAGCAAATATACAAGAAATGGAATGAATTCTCAGAAAGATGCAAAGCAAGATAGCTCCATATAGCTCCATGAAGAGATATATTGGTCCTAGTAATTGGTAACTAGCACAGGCATTGTTCATATTGTCCTGGTAGCAGAAAACCTCATATCTGTGCAATTAAATGGAAAGATTGCCAGACCAATAGAAATCCAAGTGATGGAAACTCATAACTAACACCTGAATTTAGAGTGATTGGGGAGGACTGAGGTTTTCTGCAACTGGTGTTAAATATTCCAGTAGGAAACAAGTGGTTGTTTCAGTGCAGATTAAGACAAAAGAAAGAGTATCAGAGAACAATGAAAGAAGATAATCTGTACTGAAGACAATAATTTTCTTTACATCTATCTCACAAAGAGTCTGAATTCCAATATTTCCTTAATTGGGAAGCATTGAAAGTTTATGTGAACATTACAATACATGTTTTCTAATTTGGTTTTTTTATCTGTGTCTGTCTACACATGAACACATTCCTAAATGCTACTCTCTTGATAAATCTATACAAACAGATGTACACATCTGTAGATTTATATAAATAACCATATATAAACATTCGATAAATGTTCAAGTAAACTGGTCAGTAAGCAGATTGTAGCTTCTTTCATTGCTAAGGCCTACTCACTTTCCAATAATCTTTTGTTTTTATAAGGTCCTGAATAAAGCAGCCTGTTCAGACACTTTTACCTATAGGCACCAGGTCTTGATGGACCATAACTAACAATTATAATCAACATTTTTTTTGCACTGAGTAGCCCAAACAGATAAATCATGCTTTCAGTGCTCTACAATAAATTATTACACTAAATTAACACTTGTTACTGTGTCCAAATATTCCATTTTTCTTTAAGTGTTATTAAGTTCTTGAATTATGATGGATATTTAAGAAAGTAAATCATTATGTTACATTATTGGTAATAAATTGCCTACATAATCAAAAAAAATTTTTTTTAAATAATTTATTACATTTTTTAAGATACTGGAATTTGGTAAATAGATCTTTTGTCACTGAGGGAAAGAAATTTAGTATATATAGTAATTATACTTTATCTGAAGACAATATTAAGTTAAGGGGAGGGGATTCACGATTTGAGAAGTTGGGAGAAAGCTAAATTGTTCTGTGTAAGAAATGGAGAGATGTAGAGAGAGGGTGGGTGTGAGGTACAATCCTGGATGGAGAAGGCTAGAGCTAGGGGACCATATGAGAACAAATATAATAAAGGGTTTTGAGGGCACTCAGAGGAAGGCTGCAAGAGGAAAGCTCAAAAAGAGGTAAAATGGAGATATTTGGGGAAGATGAAATGATATGTGTTGTGTGGTGGTAAATATCCATTTCTTGCTACTGGCTGATACATTGAAAATAATAATAGCTAACACTTACATAGTGCTAATATTTTCCAGGACCTGTCTAAGGACTTCATACAATTTAATCATTTTAGTCATTAGCCACACTTAACTTATAAAGTGGATAAATTATTTCCATTTTACAGATGAGAGGTTAAATAACTTGTCCTTATCAAAGAGGTCAAGTACATTGCAGAGCCAGGATCCCAGCATGGGCTCTGGAGCCAGTGCTCCTAACCTCCACCCTGTACTGAATTTTCTTTTTGGAAATGTAGGACACGGTTATACTCTGCCACAGAATTGGCACACGATGGAAATAGAGGCTGTTCCCGCAGTTCCTTCAGCACAGGCATTTCTTGTGTCTTGCATGTAATATAAAGAAGAGATTTATAGATAAACTCTTTCACTTAAAAATTTTAATTCCATTCCAATGGTTTGCTGTAATCTCAAAAACAATCCAAAATTTTTCTTCTAAACAACTCTAAACTTGCTTTTGGTTTCATTAGACTATGTTTTTTAAAAACTTACAGGGCATCTGAAACACACGTCTCTAAGCAAATACAACTTTTAGAGAAAATCTCCTTCAATGTAAAATTGGAAACTGATCCTTCTTATTTTGTTCCTTTTTATTATTAAATAAACTTATAGTCAGTCATAAATATGTTGGGAACCATTTGCTTTTAGTACAGACTAATTGCTATAATGTTAATTTATAATCTGTGGTTTTATTAATTTTACCTCATATGATATGTGGAAATCTGGCATTATTTTTTATTTTATTAAACAAGAATTAGTTCACTGTGTTTAGTCTACAAAGGCTCATATATACCTTCTTACCTTCCATGGAGGTAATAAAGTGAAAGCAAGCAATTATATTCCATTCCCTACAACCATGTCTCTCAAAAAAATCATCTAAATTTCATGATTATTCTCAGATACTTATTCTGGAGGATTGCTTTGTTATAAAACTAAAAGAACACTATAGGATTTTATAAGTAGATATGAAATCCTAAAGGTTAAGTTTTCTGCAATTATTTTTGCAGGCTTTTTTCCCCATTTCATTATTTTTTTATCTCCTTTTTCTAGTAACCACCTGGCTAAATAAGATATGATTCAGAAAAGTGAATTTATTCTTGATAATTCTCTGGGGAGACAAATTCTTTCAATACCAATATAAGAGGCAATATTAACACCCATTTGCACAGGAGTTCTTGTAACCCAGAACGAACACCATTTTATGAGAAGCTGACTGCTGAATGGAGCCTATGTAACCAGACTGGCAGATGTTTTGAGTAAATCACTGGGATGTCTACCATCAGCCACCTGAGTATTTTTAAGTTCCCACTGAACAGTCATAAATTAGTAGGAGTGCTGAAAAGTCTGTCGACAATGTTGCATGCCTGGAATGATCAGGCTTTCATCTTTTCCTAGATAAATAAAATAAGGATCAATCTTAATATGATTAGTTGTTTTAAGGTACTACTTCATTCTTTAACTTGAAAAATAAATGGAGGTTGCTTTTTTCTAAACTTTAAAACTAAAAAATCTTATGTCCCATAAGAGTTTGTTAAATATTGATCTTTTCATTCAAAAGAATAGTTAAATAAATCAGATCCATAGAATTAAATATTTCTTAAAAAGTCAGATTAGTTGCTCAGACTAATACATGTGATATAGAAGAACACCACAAAATTTAAACTCAAAGTATTTATAAATAAAATAGCTAGTATTATTGTCGATGTTATTTCTTATTCAACCATCTAAGGCTTTCTAGGCCTAAGGTGCATTTCCATTACATAACAAGAAAAAAAGCCAAAACCGCATTCTTCCAACTTCTTATGACTATTAGGAAGTTGTTTTCATTTTTATGGCTTGACACACACCTGTGCTGCTACTCATATAAATAAATTTAATATATTACAGTCATAAAATACCTCTGATGGTGGAATTTGGTCCCTAAGAGATTATCTAAATACTGATATTTCAGAATTTGTTTACCAGACGTATCTGCTGCTCCTTTATCCTCTCTCTCTCTCCTCATCCTCTGCCCATAGTCCTTCCTAGTATTTCTTCTGGTGGTATTAGCCTCAATGGCCCAATAATGATGTTAAATTATATGCCCTGGAGCAGAAAGCTGTTTTAGCCATCCAGTTTTGTTAATCTTTGCCTTGCTTCTGTTTAGCGTTATACTGCTCTTAAAGGCTGCCCGACCAAAGAGCAATTCCCCCAGAGCCAGGAAGAAATGTCTACTCTTTGGTTAACAAAATTCTTTCTGTGTTATTTTGTTGTTCTAGTTTCTTTGCTATGATTTGCCTGGCATTGACCTTCCTTTGAACTCCCATAGCACTGTACTTAAGTCTAATAGCAGTTATCTTACTTTACCTTGTATTTGAGTTATATTTTTACTTATTTTATTGAACCATGAAACCTAGAGGCCATAGAATGAAAGCAATATATCACATTTACCTTTCTAACTTTTCTATGTCCATCTCAAAGCATGGATTAAATGTTTGTGATTTTGGTGGCTGAGCCTAATTTTGGGGGTTTCAGTTTAGGTGATTCATTCTTTTTTTCAGATTCTAACAATATAATTTCTTTCCTTCCTTCTTCCTCCCTCTCTCCCTCCCTCCCTCTTTCTTTCTCTTGCCCGCTTCTTAGGCCTCATTTTCTGATTTGAGCCTGATATCTTAAAAACAGCTTAGCCCGTTGCCATCCCAGGGTTTGTATCCTGTTTATGGAATTCTGCTCCTAGACATGGAACTGACTTCATATCATATTGTTTCTATTTTAAAGATTGTCTTAATGTTCATCCCAATGGTTTTGTCATGACCATGGCTATGTGTCATTGAAGAAAGCAAGGAAAATACTTTAGTCTCAAGAAGGCAGCAAAATTTTGACATCTCACAGATAATCTGTCATAAAATAAAACAGGTACAGAATTAGCCCCAGAGAGAGACATCTTGGTTTTGTTAAGAGTCAAGAGCCATCGGGGCTAATTTGGCTCCCCCTTCCTAACTAAAGTTTAGCAATATTATATATGCTCTCTTTCTACATACCTCACAAAGTTACTGTAAGGATTAAATGAGATAACACCATTTTTTGAGGATCTATATCACCAGAAAGGCTCTGGGCAGACCATATCTGAAACATTGTGATAAATTATAGGTCAAATCTTAATCCAAGTGGCACAGGTCCAGAGGGAATAGTGGAGGATGGTAATCATAACAGAGAAACCATGGATTAGAGAGCTGAAAGGTTAATCTTGTTAAAGTAAATTGCTTAAAGAGGGTATGATATCACTATTTGTCTTCTGGAAGCCAGATTAGAGCACCAATCTGTTGCCAAAATGTGTTCATTTTGAAAAAGATCTTTCTAACAATTGGGAATGTACAAAATAAAGCTGTATAAGTGGGACTGGATGTCCACATATTGCTGATACTGCAGAAATAGTATGTTAGAAAATGAGTCCTATAATTTCTTTCCAGTAAGAATTTCTATGATTCTAGGATCATAGTTAAATGTACATTTGTATTGAAATATGCATGTTATTATTTTTGTGAGGACTTAATTAACCTTAAAATTGTGATTGGACTTCACATTGAATTATAACAAATTGGAACACCTAGCTATATATGTCAACGAAGAGGCAGAGTGCAAGGAAACTCTTTTATGAGCAAATGAGGATGACTGTATTTTCCTGAATGACAGCAGCAATATCTCCCATGCTACATGTTCTTCTTACAATGTCACTTGGACACTCCTCCCGTGCCAGGTAGATCTATGTTCCCTCCTGTTAAACATGGGTAAGGGCTTTGTGACTACTTCAACTGATAGAGTCAGTGCAGTGATGCTACGTGACTTCTGAGATTAGGTCATTAAAAGGATAAAGCTTCCACCTGGCTGCTCTTTCTGGCATGCTTACTTTGGGAAAGCTAGTCACCACGTTGTGAGGGAGCCCAAACTAGCACAAGTGGAGAGATAACAAGGAGAGACCAATGAAGAGAGGAATGGAGGCTCCCATTAGAGAGCCAGGCTCAACAAGCTTGCAGATGATTTCAGCACTCAGCCTTTGAGACTTCTATTTGAGGGCCAAGACATTTTGGAGTATGTGGTTGTCCATGCTATCTCCTGTCTGAAAAGTTTATCATCTCATTTGTATGAGTATGTGGTTGTTCTTTACCACTAAGCCTTGAGGTACTTTGTTACCGAACCACAGTAATTGGTACCACCAATTAAACATAAGGAAATATCCGGATATTTTAAGAAAAAGCCAACAAATATGCAAGATCAAGAACTAGAGAAAAAATAGGATGTAAAGTGATGCTGGTAGTCCGAATTAGCTAATAGTTGTTGCAGTATGTCAGTTGGAACTGGGGAAGAAGAGGTGGGCAACATTAATACCATCCATCCATCCATCTATCTATCCTTTCAGCAGATATATTGGCTCCAAGCAATAAAAATATAAAGAGGTCTGAGTGCTTTTTTATGAGTGGAGGAGAGGACGTTGTATGTATACGTGGGTGTTTATGTGTGTGTGTATTTGAGGATGGAGTGGGGTGGGGTTCACTATGTATGGGAGATAAAAGGAGAGAAAAAGAAAGAGGATGCAGTTCCAGTGGTGAGAAGAGCTAAGAGAAAAGCCTCGAGATTTTTATTTTTCCTAGGTTGGCCAATAGGGCTTTTGAAGAACAAAAATGTCTGATTTGTACCGTTTTATGGTTTGCTGTCCACTGAACTCTGTGACTCTATCCATTAAGCCCAGCTTTTGAAACAATCTACCAGATTCATAATGATTTGTATATATGTTTTTATCTTTATTTTAAATTTTACTTGTTAATATTAATTTGTGAAATCTCATGAAGTGGACTTTTTCCATCTTGATAGCTGTAGGGGTGAACAGAGACTAACAGAAAGAAGCAAGGACTCAGGAGGTAGAGGAAGCCAAGAGAAAATTTGGAGAGTTCTCTGGAAACCCACAGGTTGGGAATTTGGTGAGTTGTGAGTATAGAGAGTTTGAATCAAATTTCCATAGATAATAAGGAGCCAGGAGCCGAGAAACCCAGTTAACATTTTGGTCTATATCTTGATCTATTCATGTTTCTGCTTATGTAGATCAGTGTTTCTCATCTTTTTTTCCCCTGTCATCTGCTCCCTAAGTGGCCTCTGTAGACATTCTTTTTATCCTAATTGACCCCCTCCTCACCCTATGAAATTTTAACACTGCAGATATACTGTATATCTATTCACACACAGTGACCCTTTGGGGCCATTGCAGTATCCAAGAACCAATTTTTGCCCCTTTGGGGGATGATATTGCCTTCATTGAGCATGCATACTCTAGTATATTTCCATATGCTGAGCTTTACTATAACTGTGCTCTCTTGCTCAAGGTAATCTTACTGCTTTCTAAAAGATTTCTTTTTCGGAAAGGATCTGTCCTTGGTCCCTGTCACAAATCCTATACTGCAATGTGACTTTTTTTTCTTTTTAAGTATGTCCAGTGATAATTTTCCAGTATATTTTTCAAAGCAATTTAACTCCTTATTAGCATGGCTGATTCATGGACACACTTAAGCAGGTTTCCATTTTCCTTGGAGGTCCAGGGACATGTTAAATGGTTTTGTATCATCACAGTCTAATCCTAAGTAATAAAACATGATCCAGCAACAGCTGGTTAAATAACTTGCCCTCCTGGTACACATTTCAATTTTTCTAGGACCATAAATCTAAGATCATTTGTAGAAACATTCTCTCTGTTCACACCAGATATGGGCGGGAAAATAAAGATGGAGATGAAGGTAGTGAAAGTAAAGAAAATAATTGTATAATGTTGGTCTTTTTCACAACATGAATTGCCAAATTCTAAATACAATGTAATTTACCATTCCTTCAGTGCCATGAAATAGGGTAGGATTTCCTATGTAAATGCATTTGTATACTTTTTATTTTAACAAATACAGTAGGATTGTTTCATATAAGCTTATATATTTCTTTTATTATATTATTTATATACTATTATATTATATTATAATTATTTTATTATACACATATATACTGGTAAAGAAAAGCAATAGCACATCTAATTACTTTAAGTTTAGCTACTGACATATCCTATTCCTTGACTCTAAAAATGTAAAAATGATAAGATGATAATTTGCTCTCTACAGGAACCAGAATGGCAATTTTTACTGTAATGTATATGAACCACACAATAGAATATGCTTTATATTAATAAGACCATTAAAAAGATGATGCAGTGATATGTATTTACAAGTTGTCATATAGATTTCTAGCTCTCTATGGCCAAGGATTTTTTTTTTTTTTTTTTTTCCCTAAGGTAGCCAGGGGACTTTAGAATTGAAGATGGGCAGGAATTGGTGATGCAAGTCGAACAGCTATGTATTTCTCCTTTAGTCCAATACTTAGTTTCTCTTTAGAGCATATTGGTGAAGAAAAGTATACATTTTTCTGCATAAGAGTAGCAAAATTAAATTTTAGGAAGCACTTATAATCCCTTATTACTTATTTTAGCACTTGCATTTTCCTTTTTAATTTCCAGTCTATAAAAAGGCAATAATTTTCTACTGTTTGTCCTGTCTAAAACATTAAATACTTAAACAAAATGTCTGCTTGACAGCAATATAGAGTGTTAAACCAATCCAGATGTTAAGATTTCTTTATATTTGATTTGAATTAAAATAAAACTTAGGTAGCATAAATCTGGCCTTAAATTGTAACTATACACTCCATTATATATTGCCCTCTCACCTTGATTTTACAAAATGGCATCATACTGCACACATTAGTCAGAAATTTGCTTTTATTTTTCCTATACAACATACTGTAACTACTTGCTTTTCCCAAGATTGTCTACAGATTTAAGTCTTTTTATGTATATCTGATTAGTGTGGATTTTTTTATCTAGTTTTTCTAGTAATGGTCACTACTCTTTCTAGTTTTTGCCATTCCAAATAGTGCTACAATAAATACTATTGTACATATATTCTTATTTCCTGTTGCTCTTATTTCTGAACGATAAAATCTTTGAAGTAGGACTACTGACAGACCAGTGCACCGGGCTTCAGGGCTTCGTGATCTTCCATAGCTTTGGGGGTGGCGCTGGCTCAGGCTTTACCTCCCTGCTGATGGAGCAGCTTTCTGTTGACTATGGCAAGAAGTCCAAGTTGGAGTTTGCCACCTACCCAGTCCCCCAAGTGTCCACGGCAGTGGTAGAACCCTACAACTCAATATTGACCACCCACACCACCCTGGAGCACTCAGACTGTGCCTTCATGGTAGACAACGAGGGCGTCTATGATATTTGTCGCCTTAACCTGGATATCGAGTGCTCCACCTACACCAACATCAACCGGCTCATCGGCCAGATTGTGTCCTCCATCACCGCCTCCCTGCGCTTTGATGGGGCTCTCAACGTGGATCTCACTGAGTTCCAGACCAACCTGGTGCCCTACCCCTTCATCCACTTTCGCCTGGTGACCTACTCACCCATTGCCTCAGCCAAGAAGGCCTACCATGAGCAGCTCTCAGTGGTCGACATCACCAATGCCTGCTTTGAACCCTCTAACCAGATGGTCAAGTGTGACCCTCGCCATGGCAAGTACATGGCCTGCTGCATGCTCTACCATGGAGACGTGGTGCACAAGGATGTGAATGCCGCCATCGCCACCATCAAGACCAAGTGCACTATCCAGTTGTGGACTGGTGTCCCACAGATTTCAAGGCTGGCATCAACTACCAGACCCCAACAGTGGTGCTTGGGGGAGACCTGGCCAAGGTGCAGCGGGCAGTCTGCCTGTTCAGTAACACCACAGCCATCGCTGAGGCCTGGGCCCACCTCGACCACAAATTTGACCTGATGTATGCCAAGAGGGCCTTTTTTTCCCTGGTATGTGGGCGAGGGCATGGAGGCAGGGGAGTTCTGTGAGATCCGAGAGCACCTGGCTGCCCTCGAGAAAGATTATGAAGAAGTGGGCACAGAGTCTGTGGACGGCGAGGATGAGAGTGAGGAGTTCTAGGCACCTGCAGTGCCCTGTCTGTCTCCCCAGTTTTGTATCTCTCATTCCACTGTTTCCCCAATCACTTACAAATAGTTGATGTTTCAAGTGATATGGCAAAAAAAAGGTTTTTTTTCCGCTCGGCTCTTCTACCGCGGAGCAGGCCGTAGGCGCCATGGCCCCCAGCCGTAATGGCATGATCCTAAAGCCGCACCTCCACAAGGACTGGCAGCGCCGTGTGGCCACGGGGTTCAACCAGCCAGCCCCGAAGATCCGCAGACTGAAGGCCCGGCAAGCAAAAGCACATCACATTGCCCCGCCCTGCCTCAGGACCTACCCGGCGCATAGTGAGATGCCCCACAGTGCGGTACCACACCAAAGTGCGAGCTGGCGGGCTTCAGCCTGGAAGAGCTACGGGTGGCTGGCATCCACAGGAAGGTGGCATGGACAATCGGCATCTCCGTGGATCTCAGGAGGCAGAACAAGTCCACTGAGTCTCCGCAGGCCAACGTTCAGTGGCTGAAGGAGTACGGCTCCAAACTCATCCTGTTCCCCAGGAAGCCCTCCGCCCCCAAGAAGGGAGACAGCTCTGCTGAAGAGCTCAACTTGGCCACGCAGCTGACAGGCCCAGTGATGCCCATCCAAAATGTCCACAAGAAGGAGAAAGCCGAGGAAGAGAAGAACTTCAAGGCCTTTTCCAGCCTTCGAATGGTCCGTGCCAATGCCCGGCTCTTCGGCATCCAGGCAAAGCGAGCCAAGGAGGTTGCCTAACAGGATGTTGAAAAGAAGAAGTAAACTCTGTTGGGGACTTGTAATAAATCAGTAAAGCTGGGAAAAAAAAAATAGGACTATTGTGTCAATGTGTCATGTTTTACATTTTATTAGAGATGCTAAATATGTTTCCAAAAATATTGTGGCAAATTTTATACATGCTTATACCAGCAATTTTTAAGACTAGCAGTCTCTTTCAACTCAACAACACTTGAATCATCATTGTTTTAAAATTTGCCCATATAATTGGTAAAAAGAGGTATCAGGTCATGTTTGAATTTCTTTTCCCCAGGTTTCATATGATTTCATAGATTTATTGCCCATCTTTATTATTATTCTCCTAAAACAATTTATTATAAAACCATTTTCCCATATCATTTAGAATTCCTTTTTATTACATCTTAATTAGTAAATATATACCTATTTGGATCTGTTTATATCCTCTAGTCTGTTCCACCAATTTATGTGTGGTGTTTTAGATTTGTGTATAAAAGTCTGTCTTACATTGTTTTGATTATGGCATTCCTACAGTAACTTTTAATGTCTGTGTTAAAAGCCTGCAATAAAATAGGTTTCCTTGCAAGAATGAAATGAGACAAAGGTAATTATCTTATTTGTATGATTTATTAAAAATGTGGCCACATTGTTGCCTTAATTCCCTAGGTGATTTCTTCGATGTTGCAGGTCTTTACTGCAGAGATATACTCAAGATAAATGGGAAATTCCTTTCCTTCAATAATTAATTTGATGGCACTGTGCAACCTGCTACAATTTGTTTTAGGAAACAGTCTTATAAAATGCAATTTGAAATAGGACTACTTAGCTAAAAAATCTTTCTATTAGGACACAGAACAAATTTCGATTTAAAAATTTAAATACATTCATGTAAAGCAAATTTGTGCATGAGGAAATAAACTTTGAAAACCAAGATCCATTTCATTATGACAGAAAATGGTGCTCTCCTCCTTTCCTGTTGAGTGCAGCTGTCACATTAGAGGCACCTTGTTCTGGTGGGGAATTTGATGATGGCTTTAAAAACCTTGAAGTTTCCGAAGCAATTTAAATATGATCCTTAATGACTTTGGAGAGGATTAGCCCTTGACCTTTCTTCTCCCATTGCATTATTCCCATCTAGCTTTGACATATGTAACAGAAAATTGTGCTCTTCAGATCACTTTGAAATTTCCAATTATATCAAGAGGCTTAACTTGATTTTTGATTGACTTATAATGGAAAGAGCTGATCTCTGAAGAGGGTTAAAGATGCAAATCAGTGCTCTTTGGGACTCTATATTATAAGCTGTAATTCTGCTGACGCTAAAAAGAGACATTTAAAAATAATAAAGTTGTGCTATGAATTATGTTCTGCAATTGCAGATTTATGTTCTGCAAAAAAATAGAATTGACTTCTAAAGAGGAAAAGAGTGCAAATTTGATTATTTGATATGACTGCTCTTCCTACATTACTTTTTTTTTTCTTTTTTCTTTTTTTTTTTTTTATTTATTTTTCCTACATTACTTTTCATCAGACCACTTACTTTTTTTACTAGAGAAGTTGTAGGATTACAGAAAAATCATGCTTAAAATACAGAGTTCCCATATACCACCCTATTATTGACACCTTGCATTAGTGTGGTACATTTGTTACAATTCATCAAAGAACATTTTAATAACCGTACTAATAAATATAGTCTGTCATTTACAATAGGGTTCATTGTGTTGTACAGATCTATGTGTTTTTTAAAATTTTTATTCTAGTAACATATATACAACCTAAAATTTCTCCTTTTATACAAATATATAGTTCAGTTCTGTTAATTACATTCACAATGTTATACTACCATTACCATCATCTATTACCAAAATTTTATGATCAACCCAAATAGAAATTCTAGAATTTAAGCATTAACTCCCTATTCTCTACCTCTGTGCTGAGCCCTGGCAATTTACATTTTAGATTCTGTCTCTATGAGTATGCTTATTCTAACTATTCATATCAGTGAGGTCATGCAATATTTGTCCTTTTTTTTTTCTGACTTATTTCACTTGACATGATGTCTTCAAGGTTCATCCATATTGTTGCCTATATCAAAACTTCACTACTTTTAAAAGCTGAATAATATTCCTTTGTATGTATATTCCACATTTTATTTATCCATTCATCAGTTGATGGACACTTGGATTTCTTCCATCCATTTACTTTTTAAAAAAATAAATCAATTTTATTGATATGTATTAATAAAGCATAAATTCATCCAAAGTGTACAAATGATGGTATTTGGTATAATCACATAGTTGTACATACGACATTCTAGTCATTTTTAGAGCATTTTCATTATTTCAATAATAATAAATAAATGAATGAATAAACAAACAAAAAACTCATCACCTCTCAATCTCTCTATGGTTCTCCTGCTGTACATAGCTGCAATTCTGTTTCCATGTGTCTGGTATATTTGTATTTTTATTTTGTAAAAACAGTCTTATATATGTAATATCAACCATATTCATATATTATGTGAGGTTTCACTATGTTATACAGTTCCATGTTACATTTTTTAGCTTTCCTTCTAGTAATATATATGACCATAGACTTTCCCTTTCAATCACTGTGGTATCCATATAATAGCTCTGCTCATTACAAACACTATGATATTCATTCACCATTTCTATTCATTTCCAAAGATTAACCAAAAAACCTCTTTTTTTTTTTTTTAACCAGTTCTGCACAAATTAACCCTCAGATTTCCATTCTCTACCCTCATTCTATTTTCTGGTGACTATATTCTAACTATTAACTCCATGAGTTTGCACAATATATTTAGTTCATAATAGCGTTTTCATCCAGTATTTGTCCTTTTGTGCCTGGCTTGCTTTATGCAACATAATGTCCTCCAGATTCATCCATGTTGTCATATGCTTCATGTCTTCATTTCCTCTTACTGCTGTATAATATTCTATCGTGTGTATACACCACAATTGTTTATCCATTTATTGGTTGATGGACACCTGGGTTGTTTCCTTCTTTTGGCAGTGGTGAATAACACTGTTATGAACGTTGATGTGCAAGTGTCTATTCATGTCACTACTCTCAGTTCTTCTGGGTCTAGTAGTAGTATTGCTGGGTCACATGGCAGGTCAATATTCAACTTCCTCAGGAATTGCCAAGCAGTACTCGACAGTGGCTGTACCATTCTACATTCCCACCAACAGTGAATAAACATTCCTATCTCTCCACATCCTCTCCAACACTTGTAACTTTCTGGCTTTTTAATAATGGCCATTCTAATAGGTGTGAAATGATATCTCATTGTAGTTTTGATTTGCATTTCCCTAATTGCTAATGATGTTGAACATTTTTTCATGTGTTTTTTCACCACTTGTATTTCTTCTTTGGACAGTTGTCTTTTCAAGTCTTTTGCCCATTTTTAAAGTGGGGTAGTTTGTCTTTTTATTGTTGAGTTGTATGATCTCTTTATATATCAAGGATATTAAAACCCTTAGTGGATTTGCGATTGCTCAATAAATATGATTGCCAAATATTTTATCCCATTAAGTTGACTGTCTTTTCATCCTTTTGACAAAGTCCTTTGAGGTGCAAAAGTGTTTAATTTTCAGGAGGTCCCATTTATCTACTTTTTCTTTTGTTGCTTGTACTTTTGAGTTTAAGGTTTTAGAAACTACCATTCACCACAAGATCTTGAAGATGTTGTCACTTTTATAGTTAGGTCTTTCATCCATTTTGAGTTAATTTTTGTAAAAGGTATGAGATAAGGATCTTCTTTCTTTCTTTTGGATATGGATATCAAGCTCTCCCAGAACCATTTGTTGAACAGACTGTTTTGACATTAGTGGGAGGGCTTGACAGCATGGCCAAAAATCACTTGACCATAGATATGAGGGTCTATTTCTGAGTTCTCGATTTGGTTCCATTGGTCAATCTGTCTGTCTCTATGCCAGTACCATGCTGTTTTAACCACACTAATGAAAGATGTTTTAATGGAGAGAAGTGTGGAATTGGGAGAGGGTGGGGTATGTGGGAATCCCCCTATTTTTGATGTAGCCTTTGTGTAATCAAAAGCTTTCAAAATAAGGAGGAAAAAAAAAAAAACAATTAAGTAAGTAACATGCTTTAAAGTTAGGAAGTGTAAGTCCTCCAACTTCGTTCTTTTTAAAGACATTTTTGGCTATTTGAGGCCCCTTACCCTTCCAAATAAATTTGATAATTGACTTTTCCATTTTTTCAAAAAAGGCTGTTTGGATTTTTATGGAATTGTATTGAATCTGTAACGTAGTTTGGGTAATTGACATCTTAACTATATTTAGTCCTCCAGTCCATGAACAAGGAATGTCCTTCCATTTATTTAAGTCTTCTTCAGTTCCTTTTAGCAATGTTTTGTAGTTTTCTGAATACAGATCCTTCATGTCCTTGGTTAAGATTATTCATAAATATTTTATTCTTTTAGTGACTACCATAAATGGAAATTTTTCTTCCTCTTCAGATTTCTCATCAGTAATGTATAGAAAAATATTGATTTTTGCATACTAATTTTGTATCCCACTACTTTGCTGAAGTTGACTATTATTTCTAGTAGCTTTTTTGGTGGAATTTTCAGGATTTTCTAGATATAGTATCATATCATCAGCAAATAGTGAAAGTTTTACTCCTCCCATTCCTATCTGGGTGCCTTTTATTTCTTTATCTAGCCTAATTGCTCTAGCTAGAACTTCTTGCACAATATTGAATAACATTGGTGATAGTTCATCTTGCCTCATTCCTGATCTCAGCAAGAAAGCTTTCAGTCTTTCACCATTGAGTACAATAGTTTTTCATATATAGATTTTTCATATATGCACTTTACCATACCAAGTAAGCTTCCTTCTATTCCTATCTTTTGGAAATTTTTTATCAAGAAAGGATGCTGTATTTTGTCAAACACCTTTTCTGCATCAATTGAGAAGATCATGTGATTTTTCTTCTTCAATTTCTTAATGTGGTTTATTATACTAATTGATTTTCTTATGTTGAACCTCCCTTGCACACTGGATAAAATCCACTTGATCGTGGCTTAAAATTCTTTTAATGTGCTTTTGGATTTGGTTTGCAAGTATTTTGTTTTGGATTTTTGCATATATGTTCAATAGAGATATTGGTCTGTAATTTTCTTTTTTTGTAGTATCTTTATCTGATTTTGATATTAGGTTGATGTTGGTTTCATAGAATGAGTTTGGTAGCATTCTTTCCTGTTCAATTTTTTGGAAGAGTTTGAGCAAAATTGGTATTAGATCATCTTTCAGTGTTGGTTAGAATTCATCTGTGAAGCCATTGAGTCCTGGACTTTTCATCTTTGGGAGTTTTTGTTTTTTTAAGATGTATTTTATTTATTTTCTCTTCCTCCCTCTCATTGTTTTTTGCACTCGCTGTCTGCTCTCTATGTTTATTGTGTGCTCATTTTCTGTTTTTTTTTTTTTAGGAGGTACTGGGAACCCGACTCAGGACCTCCCATGTGGGAGGGCCCAATGGCTTGAGCCACTTCCGCTCCTGCTTGTTGTGTCTCTGTGTTTCATCATTGTGTCTCTGTGTTTCATCATTGTGTCTCTTTGTTTCATCATCTTGTTGCATCAGCTTGCTGTGCCAGTCCTTTGCAGCAACTCACCACCTTGCTCGTCTTCTTTAGGAGGCACCGGGAACTGAATCTGGGATCTCCCACGTGGTAGGTGAGAGCCCAATAGCTTGAGCTACATCTGCTTCCCATCTTTGGGTATTTTTTGCTTTTTTTTTTTTTTTTGCTTTATTTATTTTATTTATTTAATTTTATCCATTTTTACCCCCACCCCCCATTTTTGCTGTTTTTGTGTCCATTCGCTGGGCAGTCCTCTGTGTCTGTTTCCTGCCCCCTCTTCTCCTCCTTCTCTTCCTGTCTTCACTGGAATTCAATCCTGGGAACTTCTGATGTGGAAGAGAGGCATCCTACCACCTGCGCCACCTTAGTTCCTGGTTTTCAGTGCATCTCATCTTGGCTCTCCCTTGTGTCATTCTCCTGTTACATCATCATCTTGCTGCATGGCTTGGTGGGGCCTGACGGTGCAGCCGCTTGCAGGGCCTAATGGCACACCCATGCTCAGGGCTTGGGGGCTCATCTGCTCATGGAGTATGGTGCCCCACACGC
Organism: Tolypeutes matacus; assembly: GCA_026826555.1. Classification (NCBI taxonomy): domain Eukaryota; kingdom Metazoa; phylum Chordata; class Mammalia; order Cingulata; family Chlamyphoridae; genus Tolypeutes; species Tolypeutes matacus. The sequence goes on from JAKSZT010053770.1 coordinate 35,029,100, forward strand.
CTTTTGTATTTTTCTTTATTTTTACCAGGAGGTCCTGGGGATCGAACCTAGGTCCCTCCATATGGGAGACAGACGTCCAACCATTTGAGCCACATCCTCTTTTGGGAGTTTTTTGAAGACTGTTTCAATCTCTTCACTTGTGATTGGTTTGTTGAGGTCTTCTAATTCTTCTAGGGTTGGTTGTAGGTAGTTTGTGTGTTTCTAGGAATTTGTCCATCTTGTCTACATTTTCTAGTTTTTTGGTGTACAGTTGTTCCTAGTATCCTCTTACAATCCCTCTTATTTCTGTGGGGTCAGTAGTAATGTCCCCCCTTCTCATTTCTGATTTCATTTATTTGCATCTTTACTCTTTTTTTCTTTGTCTGTTTAGCTAAGTGTTTGTTGATTTTTTGATCTTCTCAAAAAAACAAATTTGCTTTTGTTTTCTCTCTCTATTTTTTTTTTTGGTCTTAATTTCATTATTTTTACCCTAATCTTTATTATTTCTTTCCTTCAGCTTGGTTTGGGATTAGTTTGTTGTTCTTTTTCTAGTTCCTCCAGGTGTACAGTTAGATCTTCAATTTTAGCTCTTTCTTCTTTTATAATGTAAGCATTGAAGGCTATAAATTTCCCTCTCAGCACTGCCTTTGCCGTGTCCCATAGGATTTGATATGTTGTTTTCTCACTTTCATTCATCTCAAGATATTTACTGAATTCTCTTGCAATTTTTTCATTGACCGACCGATTATTTAACAGTATGTTGTTTAATCTCTACATATTTATGAATTTTCCCTTTTTCTGTTGATTATTGATTTCCATCTTCTTTCCATTATGATCAGAGAAAGTGTTTTGTGTAATTTCAGTTTTTTATTTGAGACCTGTCTTGTGACCCATCGTATGGTCTATCCTGGAGAAGATCCATGAGCATTTGAAAAGAATGTATAACCTTCTGTTTTGGGGTGCAATGCTCTATAGATGTTTGTTAGGTCTAGTTCATTTATCATATTATTCAAGCTCTCTGTTTCTTTATTTATCCTCTGTCCAAATGTTCTATCCAATACTTAGAGTGGTGTATTGAAGTCTCCAATTATTATTGTAGAGACATCTATTTCTCCCTTCAGTTTTGACTGTGTGGCTCATATATCTTGGGGCATGCAGGTTAAGTGCATAAATATTTATTACAGTTATTTCTTTTTGGTGTAGTGCCCCTTTTAATAATATAGAATGACCTTCTGCATCCCTTATAACAGTTTTGCATTGAAAATCTATTTTTTTCCCAATATTAGTATTGCTACTCCAGCTCTGTTTAGGTTACTGTTTGCATGGAACATCTTTTTCCAACCTTTAGTGTTCAGACTGGTTTTGTCTTTACATCCTAGGTGAGTCTCTTGTATACAGTGTAAAGATGGCTCTTATTTTTCCTTTTTTCCATTTTATCAGTCTATGTCTTTTGATTGGGAGTTCAAGCCATTAACATTCAATGTTATTACTGCAAAGGCATTACTTACTTCATCCATTTTTTTCCTTTGGCTTTCTGTCGTCATATCTTACTGTTTTTCCATCTTTTTACCCTTTAATATATCCTTTCTAATAATCTTAATTTCTACACTTTTTTCCAAGTCTCTCACCCTTGTTTTTCCTTTTAGGCAGCAGCACTCCTTTTAGTATTTCTTGTAATTCTGGCTTTTTGGTATGATACTTTCTTGGTTTTTATTTGTCTGTGAAGACTTTGAACTCACCCTCATTTTTGAAGGAGTTTTGCTGTATACAGAATTCTTCGCTGGTAACTTTTCTCTTTCAGTACTTTAAATACATAATATAAATTTTTTCTTGCCTCCTTGGTTTCTGATGAGAAGTTGGCACTTAATCTTAGTAAGGTTCCCTTGTATGTAATGCTTTGCTTTTGTCTTGCTGCTTCAAGAATCCTCTCTTTATGTCTGATATTTGACATTCTGAATAGTAGGTGTCCCAAAATAGGTCTATTGGGATTTTTTCCATTTGGGGTGCGTTGTCCTTCTTGTATATTGATATTTTTGTCTTTTCTAGGGATTGGGAAGTTTTTGGTCATTATTTCCTCAAATATTCTTTCTGCTCCTCTTCCATTCTCTTCTTGTGGGACACTGATAATGTGTATGATTTTGCGTTTCATGTTGTAATTCAATTTCGAGACCCTGTTCCATTTTTTTCATTCTCTTCTCTTTCTGTTTTCCTGTCTTTTCCATTTCAGATGTTCTTTCCTCAAAATCACTAATTCTGTCTTTGAGCCATTCAAATCTGCTCTTATGTGTCTCTGAAATATTTTTATTCTCATCCATCATGTTTTTCATTCCCATAAGCTCTGTTACTTTTCTTTGTAGGCTTTCAAATTGTTCTTTGTGTTCACCTATTGTCTTCTTAATAACCTTTATCTCTTTAGTTATATGTTCTTTCAAGTATTTCAATTGATTTAGGATATTTGTGTGATTATCATTAATTAGTTGTCTTAAATCCTGTATCCTTCAGTGTATTTGTTTTTTTCCTTTGGCTGGGCTATCTCTTCCTGTTTCCTAGTATGGCTTGTAATTTTTTGCTTATGTTTAGGCATCTGAATATGTTGGTGAATTTACTCTGATGCTCAATTTCTCTCTCTTGCCTAGTGTTTTTTCCACAGCTCTTCTCTGGTATTTGATTAAACTTATATGTCTTTAAAGTAACCCAACTTAAGTTATCAAAATCAGGTCAGGGACTCACTAATGGGGCACAGATTTTCTCCCAGGGGGCTTAAAAGAGACCTAAAAGTAATTTTTCTCCATGCAATTTCCAGATTGGCCAGTAGTTGGCATTTTTAGACAAACCTTTCCATGCAGGTGTTTTCTTCAACCTTCACTTTCTAGTGTTTCTGGTCTGGCCAGAGTCAAGACTCAAAGCAGGCTCTGCTCACTGAATTCACTGAAGACAAGGCTCCTGATTAACCTTCCCTCTTTCCTTGTAACAGCTGATAGGGAGGAAGACATTGGTTTTCCTCTCATTCAGCTGCAGTGAGCCAGGGGTTTTATCAAGGCTTAATGTCATGAGGATGGGGATGGGAACCCTTTCCAACTGCCATGATGGTTTGGCAATTCATCTTTGTTGTTCTTTGTTATTCTGTTTCTTGCCCTTCTGGGAGTTGTTCAGCACTGTCCTAGTCTGATTACTCCCATAGCAGGTCCCTTGGACAACTTTTGGCCCGCTCTCCATTGTTTTTGTAAAATAGTTGATCCTTGTCTGCTACTCCAAGGCCATCTTCCTGGAACTCTACATTTACTTTTAAAATCCATACAAAAGGTATAAAAAATATAGTGCATCATGAATATTTTAAGATCAAGAGGTAAAAAATTTACACAATTTAATTTGAGAAAATATTGGGAATATTTAGTTATAAAATAAAAAATAAACTGAATAAATAAAATAAAATAAACTAGAGCCTTAAATGGCTTCAGAAGAGAGAGAAAGCAAATATAGAATGCAAGGTGAGATATGGAAGAAAGATGGTAAAGAGAAGTAAATAAAATTATCACCTACTCTATGCACCTTAAATAGAAAAAAATTCAGCTTTATGTGAATCACTGAAGAAGGGAAAGGATATTTTAGGGATATATATTTATTTAACCTTTTGTATTAATATTATAATATAATTATTTATATGGATCTATATAGGAAGAGAATATAGACTATGAAAAAAGAATAATTCAAATAATTGGGAATTAGAAGGCATTTATGATAAATAGAAATAGTCTTATTCAAATTGTAATTCTGGAATATAAAAAAGAACTTGGTGTTACATAAAAAAATTAGTGAATGAACACATATGTTATGCTATATATTCAAACACAATGTGTATATTTTAAGGGAATTTGTTTTTAAAATGTCTCACTTAAACAAACCAAAATGTCCCACTTAAACCAAATATTTCAAGAAGCAAACAAACTACTAGGTCTGATCTAGACAGGTAAGAGTGTATCAAAGATTTGTTTTCAGTCTAAAATGATCTGCAATCTCACTCCACCCATTGGGGAAAAACCTGATGGAATAACTGACTGAGAATCTAGACATTGTTGGGAAAGCTGACTGATTAAAAAGTAGAGGAAAAAGGGTGAGGCAATACAAAAGAAAAATTCTGTATGATCTTTAAAGTTACTGAATGGAAAAAGGAAACAAATCGTTTGCATTTAGACTTTAGATGTATTCATAGGAAGATTTCTAAAATGAAGATTTTTATTTCTGATGGACTGAAACTGCCTGTCCACTTAATGTTAAATGTTTAGTGAATAGCTAAGGGATTGCATAAGTAAAATTAATCTTAATAGAGAAACAATAATGGATTGATTTCCGAGGTGAAGCACAGAAAAATATATCATGGTTGTCAAAGTGGACAGGGGTCTGGCTCAAAGTCCAGGTTTTAAACCATTTTGCCTTGCTGCATCTTCAACAGTAGCTATTAGGAAAATGCTAAAATTGTTAAATAAACCAAGATTTCACATAAATGCTCATAAAATATGTTTTGTATTCATTGTTGGGGACTGCAAAAGGACTGATGTTAGGGTACCTTATTCAAAGAAAAGGAGATGGAAGGAAGGGAATTGAAACCTTTTGAAAAAGAACTACAATATCTGAATTGAAACTGTTTGGGAAGGAACTGAAATAAAATATTACATCCTCAAAACATCTTTAAAGTACTTTTAAATAAAACTATATTTTGGGGAAATAGACGTGACTCAAGGGATTAGGCTCCCATCTACTATATGGGAGGTCCAGGGTTTGATTCCTGGGGCCTCCTGGCCCAAGCGGAGAGCTGTCCCATGCAGGAGTGCTGGCCACTGCAGGAGTGCTGGCCCATGTAGAGATCTGGCGCAGCAAGATGATGCAACACAAAGAGACAAAGAGGAGAGACAATAAGAGATGCTGCAGATCAGGGAGCTGAGGGGGCGCAAGAGATTGAGAACCTCTCTCCTACTCTGAAAGGTCCCAGGATCGATTCCTGGTGCCTCCTAAAGAGAAAACAAGCAGACACAGAAGAACAAACAGAGATTTTACTGGATTTATATGAGAATATGCTCAGACAGTGAGCGCAAAACCATGAGGGGAGTGTGTGTGTGTGTGTGTGTGTGTGTAATAAGTAAATCTTAAAAAAAAACTGTATTTCGAAGATTTTACTGGATTTATATGAGAATATGCTCAGATATCAAGGTATGAGTCTAAACATTTGTTTAATTTTCACAGAGTGGAGGAGAGAAAAAAAGTCTAGGGAGATAAAGGTTGATGCATTAAATAGTTTATTTAGTTTCTTGATAGGCTTCATTAATCGAGTCCCTCCCCCATGACCCACACAGCTATGATAAAAACTTTTAAGGTACTATAATTTACATCACTAATAGTACCAGAACAATAGGGCCTCTCACAATAGGTCCCTTCATACTTCAAATGTCTTTCACAGACCAGCTTACATTCCTGAAATGTTAAGCTTATATCTCTTTGAAACATAACCCATCACTGAAGCTTCTTAGTTATGTAGGAAGATATGTTATTATGTAAGGCACATAGTTTCATTCAGATAGTCATATCTTATTGAAAATTACTCTAATTACACTATTTAGAAATATGGTTTTAAGATTTCAAAAACTAAGGACAAAGAAGTATCTGACAATGGCATGGCTATTGAGGCATCATTATACCTAACTTACTGGGACACAAATCTGGCATGACTGTGGTAAGGACATGCTCTGTATATTTGCTAATTCTGTATTTTGTTGTCATGGGCCTCTTCTATATCACAGGAATATGTCAAACTAGAACATATGTTTGGAGTGAAATGAGTGTCCTAACTGATCCAGGCAGCAGGCATGGAAGGGGAAGCAGAAACTTTTCACATAGGCAGGGACTTAAACAGCACATTAAGACAAGTCAAAGAGAGGTAAGAAGCTAAGATAGGCTTATCCATAAGTTCTGTCTTCAGGTAAAAAGAGATCAATAACAGCAGGTAAATTGATGATGTTAAATTTTGTCAAATGCATTTTAGTACCAATTCATTTGGTCATAGGCTTTTCTTCTTTATTCTATCATTGTGGCCAACTATATTAACTGATTTTCAAAATGTGAAAACCATCTTGCATTTTGGAAATAAATTGCACTTGGTAATGAATTATTTTCCTTGTTATGTGTTGCCAGATTTCTTTTGCTAATACTTTTTCAGGGATTTTTTTTTTTTTTCCTTGAGGTACTGGGGCTGGGGATTGAACCTGGGACCTCATATGTGGGAAGCCAGTGCTCAACCACTGAGCCACATTGGCTCTCATGAGCTGGTTTTTTTCATTTATTTGCTTGTTGTTTGTTTTTGTTTTGTTTTTGTTTTTAGGAGGCACAAGAGACTCCCATTTGGGAGGCAGGTGTTCAACCACCTGAGCCACAGCCGCTCCCAGGGATATTTTTTTTTTAAAACAGCATTTGCTAACTTGGTATATCACACAGGTCCTATTCTTGCTGTTCCTTCACATTTAAGTGGTTTTCTGTCTTCTGTTCTGCCTCCCATGGTCTGGCTATACAGTGCAACCATGCCAAAGGATAAATATCCAGATTTTTGATATGCCAGGAAGGAATAGTTGTTTGGTTTCATTGGCTAGATATTAGTATTCTATTTCAAGGTCCAAAATCAGCTTTTTGGATTTCTGAAATATCAATAATGAAAATCAGTTTGTTTCTTTTAACATTTTTCTATACATATCTGGGTTTCTTATTTTCTGGTAGACCACAATAATTACGTCTCTTCCATTTGTTTCCCACCTTCCAAGCTTTTGTTGTTATTTTCCCTTCTCCTATTCTCTATTTTTCTGGTGGAATTTACTTTGCTATTCTTTTCTTGAGGTTTGCAGAGGCAATAGAGATAAATGATGTGATTGAACCATCATGTTTAACCTAATAACAGATTACACACACACACACACACATATGAGTTTGTGTTGCTTCAACCAGGAGAGTGCAGAGGAAATGATGCTATGTGACACTCTGATACCTCAACCAGGAGAGTGCAGAGGAAATGATGACTACATGACATCCAAGGATAGAACATAAGAGGCCATGCAACATACAACTTATTCACTGGAAAATTTTCTCTTGGATGGGATTAATGACAAACTAGACTTTGCACAACAAAAAATTAGTGACGCTGGAGACATACAATTGTAACTATATAAAATGAAACGAAAAGAGAAAGTAAATTTATAAAAATGAATAGAAGAGAGGATGAGGCTCAAGCAGTTGGGCACCTACCTCCCACATGGGAGATGCCAGGTTCGGTTCCTGGTGCCTCCTAAAGAAGAGGAGCAGAAGCAACAAGCTGATACAACGAGCAAACAAATAAGCAGACAAAATCAACAGAGACAACGAGTGATCTCGAGTGATCTTGATCCACATCCAGACAGATGTGGATCAAGAGGTTGGCACCTGCCTCCCAAATGAGAGGTCCCGGCTTCGGTTCCTGGTGCCTCTTAAAGAAGATGATGAGCAGATGCAATGAGCAGACAATGAGCAGACAACGAATGGACACAATGAGCTGACACAATGAGCAGAGACAATGAGTAGACACAGTGAGCAGACAACAAGCAGATAGATGAGGGAGACATCTTTGGGAGTGGGGATGAAGAGAGCATCAGGAGCCTGTGGGACAACTTCAAGCAGCCTAAAATACAAATAAATTTAATTTGAATTCCCAAATGAGAGGAGAAAAAGCAGTAGACATAAAAATAATATTTGAAGGTACAGTAGCTGAAATTTGACAAAAAGTATAAATTCACAGATCCAAGAATCTCATCAAACACCAAACACACACACAAAACATCAAACACAAGAACTATAATAAATTTAAACTTAAACCAAGGCACATTGTAAACAAACTACTCAATGTAAGTGATAAAACAGGCAGAAGCAGAAAACATCATACATATAGAACAAAAATGAGGATGAAAGCAAATTTCTTGCTGAAAACAATACAAGTAAGAAAATGGTGAACAACATCTTTAAAGTATGGAAAGAAATAGAATTCTATACCTAGTGTAGCAGTTTGGTCTTATTTATGAATTCCAAAAATAGATATTGGATTATATTTGTAAACTTGTCTGTTCCTCTGGGCATATTGGATTATACTGGATTCAGAGATTTCATTTTTACTTGATTAAATCATGATTAAGGCTTTGATTGGGCCACATCAACACCCCTTCGGCTGACTAACGCACCTAGTAAAACTATCATTTAAAAGTGAAAGCAAGACAAAAAATTCATATAAGAAAGCAAAAAGAAACATCAACAGCAGCCCTGCTACACAAATTGTTAAGAGAAGTCTTATAGGCATAAGAAAAATAACAGATAAAAATGTGACTCTTCACAAATAAATAAAGAGTGATGAAAATGGTAACTACATGGGTAAATATATAAATATTTTCCTATTGTTTAAATCTTCAAAAATATAATTGGCCATTTAAACAGAAATATAGCAATATAGTGTGGGGTTTATAACATATGTAATAATAAAATGTATGCTAATATAAATGTCAGGATGGGACAAATGGAGTATGCTATTAAGAGGATTTCACAGTACATGTGCAGTTGCATGGTATCACTTCAAGGTAGACTCTAATAAGGTTAAGATATATACTATAAACACTAAAGCCACACTAAAATAACTGAATAAAATGTTATAGGTAATTAGATAACAAAGAAAGTAAAATTGAAACATAAAATAATTATAGAAACCAAAACAGGTGAGTAAAGAGGAAAAAAGGAACAATGAAAAGATTGGGACAAATAGCAAACAAATAGCAAGATTATAGCTTTAAACTTAACCAAATCAATGTTAACATTAAATGTAAATCTAAATACTCCTGTTTTAGTTTCATTGGCTGCTCTAGCAAATACCATGCAATGGGTTGGCTTAAACAATGGGAATTTAAAAAGCTCACAGTTTTGAGGCTAAGAGAGTATCCAAATCAAGATGTCATCAAATCAAAGCTTTCTTCCCAAATAAGGGCATTCTGTGGTTGGCTGTTGGTGATCCTTGGTCCTTGATTCCTCTGTCACATGGCAATTATGTAGCCTATCCTGGCTTCTCCCTACTCTCCCAGGTTCTGTTGATTTTAGTTTCTGACTGTTCTCTCTGTGTTTTTTTTCTATCAGTCTGAAGTTCATTCTCTTTATAAAGGACTTCAGTAATAAGATTAAGACCTTTCCTGATTGAAGTGGGCCACATCTTAACTGAAGCAATCTCATCAAGAGGTCCTAATTACAATGGCTTCACACACAATACAAGAGTGGATTAGGTTAAAGGATATATCTTTCCGGGGTACATACAGCTCCAGACCACCACAAATTTTAATTAAAGTGGTTGTCAGATTGGATTAAGAAGGAAGAAACCCCTATATCTAGTTTACGTAAAAACCACTACAAATATAAGAAACAAATAGACTAAAAGTAAAAGGATAGAAAAAGTTATGCCATGCTAACATTAATCAAAAGAAAGCTGAAGAGGATATATTAATATCATAGAAAACAGATTTCAGAGCAAAGAATATTGTCAGAAGTAAAGAAGTTCAGTTGATACTGACACAGGGTCAATCAAGAGTACACAGAAATTCTAATAACAGATCTTCAAAATACATGAAGCAAAACCTGAGAGAGCAGTTAGGAGAAATGGTCAAATCTAGAATTCTAGTTGGATCTTTGAAACTCTTTCTCTCAACATTTGGTAGAACAATTAGTTGGCAAATCAGAGTATAGGAGATTTGAGCAACATAACTAAAGACCAAATTGACATATATAAACACTCCACCCACTCAGAGTACAATATATAGTCTTTTCAAGTGCTCATGGAATATTTACCAAGATAAACAATCCATGTTTTGGATCACAAAATATGTATCAACTAATTTAAAGGGATTCAAACCTTCAAATTTAAACAATAAAATATCAATAAATAATAATCAGCTGCATTTCTATATAACAGCAACAGAGAATAGAAATTGAAATTAAATAATACATTTTACAATAGTATAAAAAATATGAACTATCTAGGGATAGATCTGACAAAACCTAGAAAAGATCTGTATACTGAAAACTACAAATTCACGTTGAGAAAAATTAAATGAAATCTAAATAAATGGAGATAGATATTATGCTCATGGATAAAAAGAATCAATATTGTTGAGATATCAATTCTCCCAGAATTGATCTATAAACTCAGTACAATTACAATCAATATCTAAGCAAGCAGAGACAAACTAATTCTAAAATCCATATGGAAATGAATAAGATGAAGAATCAAAACAACTTTGAAAAAGAAGAAATTTGGAGGACTAATATTACCTGATTTCAAGACTTATTTTAAAGCTACTGTAATCAAAGTCATGTTGTATTTATATGAAGATAGACACATCAATGGAACAGAAAAGGGAGTCTGAGGTAATGTTTACCAAACCTTGCCACAGGTGTCTGTGGTGCGCTACGCCCCACCCGCTTCCCGTAGCCAACTTCTCTCTTCCCCGAACCCAACTTCCCTATTCACCGCAGCCTATCACAGCACTCCCTCACAGCCATAACCTTATTTGGACATGTTGGCCTTCTCCTCTAGCCTCCCCCCTCCCTCCCAAATCTTCCCCCCATGCCCAGCAACAGCTTAGCCCTATCAGAAGACAACACGCTCACCCCGCCCCCAACATTGCCTATAAAACTGCACAGCACTCACTGAATAAAGGTCTTACCTTCCAGCAAGCAAGTGAGTGGTGTCTCTTCATTTAGTACTGTCAGGGAGACCACAGGGCACCAAACGGCGACCCTGTGACAACTTCTCCTTAACCTCCGTGAAGACCAGGGAGCCGGGCCTGCGCTCTCCTGACAACTTCTTCACCCCCCGCCGTTCCCGGAGTGCACGCCGGAAGGTCCACAACTAGCCAGTGTCGCCCCCCGGGCTGCAGCAGGGCTGATCACCCTCAGGCCTGGGAACAAAGCGGCAGGAGTCCAATAATAGATTTACACATATATGTGCAACCATTTTTGATAAAGATATAAAGGCAATTTAGAGGAGAAAAAAATGTTTTTTCAACAAAGGATGCTGGAACAATTGGATATTCACATTGAAAAAAAGTCTAAATACATAAAAATTAAATAAAAATGGGTCATAGACCAAAAGCAAAATTATAAAACTTATCAAAAAAATATATAGGAGAAAAAAACATTTCTAAACTTGTATTGGGCATGTATTTGTAGATAAAACACCAAAGCAAGAAGAATAAAGAAAAGAAACTATTAAGAAAATGAAAAAAAAGAGTGAAAAATATTTGCAAATCAAATTTCTGATTAAAATCTTGCATTGATAATGTATGAAGAGCTTTACAGCATAAGAAAGCAAACAACCCATTTAAAAAATGCACAAGCAGTTTGATCAGACACTTCACCAAAGAAGAGACGTGGATGGCAAATAAGCATGCAAAAAGATGCTGTACATTGTTAGGGAAATGTAAATTAAAACCACATTGAACTACCAATACACACATATTAGAATGGTTTATTTTTTAAAAAGGCCAACCAACTGTTGGTGAGGTGGTAGAGGAACTGTGACTCTCCAAACACTCTTGGTGGAAATGCAAAATGGTACAACCATTTTGGAAAACAGTTTGGCAATTTCTTAGAAAGCTTACTGTATACCTACCTATTCGTATTTTTGACTCTTAGGTATTTTCCTAAGAGAAATGAAAGTGTATAGCCATACAAAGACTTGTATATGAATGTTCATATCATTTGAATATACAAATACAAGATTTATTTGTAATGACCTTAAATTGGAAATAGTTCAAATGTTTATCAGCAAGAGAATGAATTCGCAATGTGTGGTATATCCATAAAATGGAATATTACTCAGCAATGAGAGTAAATGACTTACTGATATATGTGCCATCATGCATGAATCTCAAAAAAAGTATGCTGAGTTAAAGAAGCCAGACAATAACAAAGAGTATATTCTCCAGTAAACACCATATCATCCCATTTACATAAGCTTCTAGCAAATGCAAAGTAATGTATAGTGACAAAAGCAGATCAGTTCTAATCAGTGATTGCCTGACTATGGAGATGAGTGGGGAGGAATGAAGGAGAGGGATTGATTACAAAGGGGCAATAGGAAATTTGTGAGTGGTAGATGTGATCCTTTGTTTGATTATGGTAACTTTTTCATGGGCGTAGACAGTCAAAACTGAACAAATTCTACACTATTTTGTGCAATTTATTGTATATCAGTTCTATTTCAATAAAATTTATTAAAAATATTTAAGGCTCTTAAATAAACCTTTAAAAGTTAGGTTAATAAACAGGAATTATACAGAAGTGTCAACAGCCACTTAATAGGAGCTCTAAAATGAGAGAAGTACCAAATGATATTTAGTTACATATATATATATATAGTGTGTGTGTGTGTGTGTGTGTGTGCTATGTGAAGACGGGTTTGTGGTTTAATTTCTCAGAGAAGACTACTTCCCTCCACCAGGCATCAAACTTTAAAGATAGGCAAACTTCCTTGGTATCCCTTGAGTGGCCAAATATTTCAAATTCAATCTTATAAAAACTTTGTAGCCTTTGGGTTCTAAACATTTTGTGGGGGTTTCTGCTAGAATCCCCATCATGAATTGTCCTTGGTCTTTGTCCTTTGTTAAGACATCATGGAACCAAAATTTAGTGTCCTCTTGTTTTGACAAATGTCTGAAGGGTAAAAGCCAAACAGCTTCAATGATCCCTCTCCCCTCTGTGTCTGCTTTCATTTTTTGGTTTATTTTGAATAAAGATTCTTTTGCCACCTCATTTATGTACTTAAAAACTTGTTTGTGTGTTCTATATAGCATTTTTGTTTACTTTGGACTATAAATTTATGGTATCTAGTCTGTCATACTGCCAAAAATGGTCATTTGCTTTATAATTAATCACTTTAGGCTGTAGTTGCCTTATTTAAAGGAAGTTAGTATTTCTCTTGAGACTATTGTCTCAAAACAATACATTAACCAGAGATCATGAGTTATGAGACAAGAGAAAACCACAAATTTTATGAGTCACTATCACTGCTGCTTCAGCACTGCCACAAGGAAATGCTGGTGAAAAATGGTCCAGAACACTCCACATGACATCTGTCCAGTGTCTCCCTAAAGTCCTTGCTGGTTGGGAGCACTGATAGCAATTCAGAGTCTTGCATTTGGGGCTCCTTGGATTAGCTCTTTCTGGTTCACATTCACATAATAATTGTAACCCATAACACAGCCCTGTGTTAAGATGGTGGGATCTGAAAATCTGCCCACTTCAGCCATGCATTATGCCAGAATCTGTGTTCTCCGCCAACATTTATATTCTCCAGTTAAGCCTGTGGTTAATAGCCTAGACTTTCTCATCTCTTAATTGAACTTGGCCTTTGATGTTCTTTTCTGAGAGTAGTCCATGTTTAGGTCAATTGTGGTCCATAATGACAAATTTAAAATCTCCTGCTTTCTCCCAACTATTCTGAGGAGATTCCTTGTTACTAATTTGCCCACTACATATAAGTATCTGATGACTATTCCAACATATACCTGACTGATTAGGGAGAGATTGGGGAAATCAAGGGCAAATTCTCACCAGAAATTATTCTGCCTTACTGTGAACTCAGTTAAACAATTATATCAGTGGATCTTTTTATTTCTTGTTTTAGACTGCCATTAAGATAGTTTAAATTTTAAATAATAGAAGGTATATAATTCTATTTGACAATTTTTAGTATGTGTGGTATTTTAGATAGTGCATGGATAAATATTTTGATTTTAATAGTCATGAATGTTCTTTAATGGGTAATAATTTTATCGACTATTTATGACAAGTGATACTGGATTTCCATTAACCATTGTGATATATATTTCATTTCTAAATAAATTTAAGTCAAAGAGTGAGTTGACTTAAATATTAATTAAGTAAATAATAGTACATATGACATGCTGATATGGCTAAAATCATGAAGGTGGATTATAAATCACAATAGTTTTGGAAATATATTCTTAAACTATAAAAAGAAGCACTTACTTGACAACAGTACCTCTTCCATTGATATTTCTCTGTCCCCTGAAAACTAAGAATTAGGTACATACAAACTGAAAACACACACACACATGCATACATACATACACACAAATGCTTGCTTCTCATGTTGTATAAGCATGATCATCTGAGTGCTACAATATATAGTAAATAGTGATGTTAGCTATTGGGTAATACATAATTACCAAGTAACTAACACATGGATATGAGTTTATCAATCTCTTTTCAATCTGATCAGCAAATAAGATAAACATGCTAAAATCAAGCAGACTATTGGGCATTTTAGATGGAGAGAGGTGCAACAGAGGAATTTTGAGAACAGATGAGCTGAAAAGGATGCCAAAGAGAGATATGCTTTGTGATAGTGACCAGGATTGGAGGTAAAAAAGGGGTTGATGGCTTGGGGTTGAAGAAGATGAAATAATGATGGTAGAAGACATGAACAACCTGAGTTTATTGCAAGCTTTTGCCAAAATCAGCACTGCCAATAAATGTTAATATAAATTCATATATCTTTCAAGCATGAATCCTGTCAGCTGTTTTACAGTTTTTAATTTTTTGCATAGGTGAGTAAAAATGGCAATTACCGGAAGTTATTTGTTCTTGTTTATCAAATTTATGCACCTCTCAGAAATATTCCCTCTAGATACACATTACTTTTTCCCCTGAAAATCTTGCAATTTAAAACAAACATTTGTAAGGTTCTTTTCAATCATTTCTATGAATTTTTGTAGATTCCCCTATGATATTTCAACACTTCATTAGTAATGAATGAATTACCCAACTCCTTTAAAACAAGCTTGGTAATTTATAATTTAACCAACACATATTGTGATGGTTCAAAAACATAAATTATTTAATTAAAAGTCACAAAAGAAAAGATCTACAATAAATGCTAATTAAAGAAAATGGGTGTCCGTTCTCCATCATCTAAATAAATTACAGTGGCTGAAACTTATGAAACATATTTCTTTGACCCTTGCAAATATCTTATTTAATTATCATGTATCATTTGGATTATATATTATACCAAAATTTCTTTATAAATTTAAATTACCTAGCAAATAACCCCCAAAATTAAAACATCATATCTTCAATTTGAGTCTATTAGTCTTGAAATGTTAGTTTTTGGAATTTTGCTGATTACAAAAATGTTTAGATTACATGAATGTTCATACTCAGTGTTAAAATTTCATGAACAACATTAAAAACAATATTAGATGAATTTCATGCTACAGTTTTGTTTTTTATTGAAATATTTGATCAAACTAAGAGGCTGAAACAAATTGGAATACTCAAAGAGATTCTTAAATTAAAAAACATGGTTTTGAAGTCAGGCATTTTTATTTCCAAATGGCTTATTCATTATTGCTATTTCCACCCCAGCATTCACAGATATGTTTTTTTCTATTTGTCTATATTTTTTAAGAAATTGAACTCATTTAAAAAATGTAGGGAAATGGATGTGGCTCAAGTGATTGGGCTCCAGTCTACCATATAGGAGGTCCAGGGTTCGATTCCCAGGGCCTCCTGGTGAAAGACAAGCTGGCCCGTGTGGAGAGCTGGCCCAAGTGGAAAGCTGGCCCATGAAGAGGAATGCTGGCCTGCACAGAAATCTGGTGCAGCAAGATGACATTACAAAAAGAGACACAGAAGAGAGACAATGAGAGACACAGCAGATCAGGGAACTAAGGTGGCGCAGGAGATTGAGCACCTCTCTCCACTCTGGAAAGTCCCAGGATCAGTTCCCGGTGCCACCTAAAAAGAAGACAAGCAGATACGGAAGAACATACAGCGAATGGACACAGAGAGCAGACGGAGAGCGCATAACAGTGGTGGGGGGAGAAATAAATAAATTAATATTTAAAAAAATGTAAATCTACTAGCAGAAAAAATATTTCAAAATTACAAAATTAATAAAAATTCTAACAAAACTAGCAAAACTAACCATGAATTATTTATGTTTTTAGCTGGTCTAGGAGGAGGATGGTTTGTATTTTATCTTGCTGTCCTATTCTCTCTTAAACCTACTCTAATCAAGCTTTCATCACCATCATGGCACTGAAACTTCTCTTACAAAGGAAACCAAAGACCTTCATGTTATTGAATCCAGTTGTCACTTCTCAATCCTCATCTTATGTGGCCTGTAGTCACAACTAACAGTTCATCACTCTGTGGTAGATTAAAGATGGCCATGTATTCTTTTACAATCCTTTCAGTGAGAGTTGGGATCTTTATCCCTTCCTGTATATGGTGGAGGGGACACTGTGCCAGTTTCTGGACCCAGATCTTAAGGCAGAGGCAGTTTTGTCTTCTTGTCTCAAAGAACACTCTGAGAGCCCTGAGCCACCATGTAAAAAGTGACTACCCTGAGACTGCCATATTGAAGACACTATTTTCTGGTGCTCAGGTAGACAGGCCTAGACAGCTTAGCCTTGTAGACATCTCTGCTAAGAAGCCAGGCATAAAAGGGAAACTATATTCTGCGGTCCAGACCAGCCCTCTACTAGCTGACCTTCGTTAAAACAATCACCCTGCTGAGCCTTTCCCAAATTCCTGAGACACAATATTATGACATACAATAAAATGGTTGTTATTTTTTGTTGGTTTGTTTTTTGTTTTTTACCGGGAGGTCCCAGGGATCGAACCCGGGTCCCTCCATATGGGAGACAGACGCCCAACCAGTTGAGCCACATCCGACCCCAAATGGTTGTTATTTTAACTAGCTAAATTTTAAGTTGATTTGATTCACAGCAATAGCCACCTCAAACACATTCCCTCCTTCTTGACATAATTGCTTCATATTGCTTCTAGTGCAGCTACATTTTTCTTGGTTTTCTTCCCACCTCATTGGCAGCTTGTTCTCTGTCTCCTTGTTGGTCATTTCTTTGTTGGTTCATTCACCATTTAATGTTCATATCCCTGGACTCAGTCCCTATCCCTCTTCTTTTTCTTTCTATATTTCACTTTTTTGATGATCTAGTATAGTCTCATAGTTTTAAATGTCATCCATATGCTAATGAGTAGAAAAGGAGATGACAGGAGATATGAGATATTAAGATTCTCATATTTAACCACCTACTGAAACTTCTACCAGCATTTCCTACCAATAAATAAAACTAAACATTTCCAAAACTTTACTTATTTTCCCTCAAAATTCTGCTCCCCATAGTATCCCTCATATGAGTAACCATAGGGAAGCCACATAGTTGATGAAACTTGTTACTTTTATAAGTGAAAGGTTGTGCAATATTAGACTACAGGTACAAACTGGAACTGAGAAAACTGGGATGTTGAGTCATTCTAGAAATCTACCCTTTAATGCTCAAATGAAAAGAAAACTCAGAGTCACTTCTGACTCCTTCCTTCACCTATACATGCATTATCCAATCCTTCTCCACTTATTGTCATCATTCCTTTGTGCAAAACTGTCTTATAATCTCCCAATTTCATTCAGAGTCAAAGCTAAAGTCCTTAACATAACCTACAATACATGCTCTGGCTACATTTCTACTCCATTTCTTCCTATTCTTTCCTCACTCAGTCTGCTCCAGCCACACTGGCCTCCTTGCATTAGTCTTTTCAATGGCTGATCCTTTTGTCTGTAATATCTTCCAGATAACATCTTGGCTTGCTTTCTCAACTTATTTCTCATTGCTTCAGTGTCAAATTCTCAAGTAAGACTATCGTGACCACCTTTTAAAAATTGCATTTCCCTCTCCTCAACATTCCTGATCACCTTTTAACATGCTCTACAATTTACTCAATTTTTAGTTTTATTTTATTTTCTGTCACTTACTGATAAAACTAAGCTCTGTACATTCACCAGCACATTTCAAATGTCCATTGTGATGCCTCATATAGAGTTGATGCAAAATATTTATTTGTAAATGAAAAAATAAATGGATGATGATAATTTATAGGTTGTAGATATGATCACAGTAATTGCATTCATAAAATCTATGTATAGTGGCAAAGAGAATTATAATTTTTGAGCCAACATTGCTTGGGTATTTTCCTCACAGAGTTAATGTTTTGATATGTGTGACTGCTATTTTAAGCAATGTTTATATATATTTTTTGGATAGATATTTTATATTTGTTTTTGTCATGGACTTATTCTCTATGCCTGAGATGATTAGTAATACTTGGAGAGAAGTGAGATATATGCAATATGTTACATTATCCTTCCAGCTTGACAGTTTTGTCAATTCTGTGATTTGCAGTTCTGTACGTGTTTTGATCTCTTTAAATCAGTGTGGAGCAATTTTTGCCTTTATCATTATTAAAAACAAAAGTAATTGTCTACAATATAAGTCATTAAAAAAAACATAAAACTGCCTTATTTTTAAAAGAGAACTTATCTCTTGTTTTGGTGTGTGAATAAATATTGTCCTGATCTCTCCCATCCTGATGAGGCTGTAATATGCTCTGATCCCATGCAACTGTTATTACTTCATAACAGATTGACTACTATATAAACTGGGTTATTTCTTAGCCATCATTTTAAATATAATCTTTTTTGAAAATGTTCCTTGGATCTGATTAGAATGTACTTGAATCTGGTATTTGTCATGTGGAGGGAAAAATAATTATTCATTTTATAAAAAGACAAATAATGTGGTTATCTCATTTGCTGTCTTTTAAATATATTTTTTGAATTATTTAAAAAATGAAATTCATAGAACTTACATTCTGGCATAATATGGCTTTAAAAGATTCCTGAAGCAATTACTAAAAATGAAGAAACAATGTATTTATTATTTTTTATGCTATACTACCATACTTATTTATGTTATATAACTTATCAAGAAATAACACAATTCATTATTTATATTTTATACCAGAGTAGAAGTCAAATCTGATCCCTTAATTTAGATTAATAATGTATATTTTTTTGACTTTTTAATTTTATCAAATTAAATTCATCAAATTTGTTTATCTTTATTAAATTGAATTGATATTGCTGGTTTTTTGATGTCTCTCCATCTAAACTGTAAATTCCCAAATATATAGCCATTAAATAAATTAAAAGGCCAATTCATTGAACTATGTATTATACGTACTCAAAAATATTAGGTAAGTTAATACAAGGTGTTTTTAGAATGTGTATGCTGTGAATCATAAAAATATACTTGCAAAATTGCCAAAAAACTTAACTGAAAATACACCCAAAGAAATATATATACACAGCAAAAAATGTTCCAAAATATGCTGAGTTATAGAAGCTTTATAGAAAAGTGCACAATCTGTATGATTCTATGTAGCAGTAGACAGACAAAATTAGTCTGTGGTGGGAAAACAAAAACAAAAAACAAGCAGACCAGTGATTATCTACTAAGGGCCTGGGGCAATTCTTGAGGGGAAAGGGAAACATGAGAACTTTCTGGGTAGATGTGTTGAATATGTATTTGTATTACATTGTTGCATGCATTTGTCAAAACTTACGAATGGCACCATTAATATTTGTGCATTTAAATGCAGTAAATTTTGCATTGCATTAATCAGGATTCTTCAGAGGAACAGAACTAACAGCATATATTAAGAGATTTACTATGAGGAATTGGCTCATGTGACTATGGGAACCAGCAGGTCTGAATTCTGTAAGACAGGACAGTCTAGAAACTTGGTAAGAGTGATTCTGAAATCTGGCAAGTCCGTTTCTTCAGGGGAAGCTGAGGCAGAAATTCTTTTCTGATTTCTGAAATCCTCAGTCTGGCTTTTAAAACCTCCATGAGATTTCATAAAAACCTGCACAAGGAGGCTCCCCACATTGCTGAGGGCAATTTCCTTTGTGGACTGTAGATGCAATAAACTGATAATAGATGTAAATCCATCTATGAAACACCCTCACAGTGACACATAGGCTAATGCTTGCTTGACCCAAAAAACTGGACAGTCAGATAGATCCATGAAATTAACCATCACATATATAACATAGAAAAGTAAACAAATATTGAAATTTAGTTAACTATTTTTTATTTTTAGTTAACTTTTTCAACTTTTATAAATGCTGGTAAATTTTTGTAATAAAAAAGAAAAAAATTCTGAGAAAAGAATATTGAAATTTCAAACTGTTTTAGTTTTTCAAATGTGTAAAGAGAAATTTGAAAATATCCTTCATTTAAAATATATAAAATCGTGAGATGTTAATATTATTAAAAGTTCCATAAATTCTGCATAAGACTTTCTACATAAAACTAGAATCTGATTGTATCATTTCAGAGTTAATTATATCTTTTATTAAGCTTCCTATCTCTCTGTTTGCTAAGAAAATTGATTTGGGTCCTTGAGCAGCATAGAAGTGAATTAGAATTTATTTGCCATTAATTCCTTCATATGAAAAATAATTATATCTCCTATAAAACTGGTGGTTTTTAACTTTTTTACTCCAGAAAAATACTGTTATCACCTATTCCTAACATTTTAATATCTTGGCCAGTGTTTTATATAATCCACGATCCTTCTATTAATAGCTGACTTAGAATAATTCTATTGGTTCTCAGGTAAATATTAGCATAAGATGTAAATATGTAAATAGAAAATTCTAAAAATGAATTTGTTCTGACAGGTCTGACTGCATACTTTGGTTTCTGATTAGAGAGAATGCACTTATTAAGTTACCACTATTGTTCTGGCTTGTTAAAAATCTCTGGGAAGCAAAACAAGACTTTCAAGTAACTAATAATTTGCCTTTAGAGTGAAAGGCAAATCAGTGTCATTAATAATGAATGGGCACAAAAAGATGATGAAGCTCTGGAGAAAATAAGGCAAAGGTAGCAGACTATACTTTCTCAACATCTACTTTTTGCTTAAACCTTACCTACCTTCTGCACTAACTTGCATGTGCGAATATTCTACTATAGGACAACAGCTCTCAAAAGATTGCATGAAGATTGTAAAAAAAAAAAAAAAGATTGTGTATAGTGCAAGTAGCAATGCAGACTAGTCTGTGAATACAGGAACTGTACTGGGGGTATGCAGATTGAACACAGTGTTTACAAGGAACAAATACATGCCCATCATTGGGGTTTGCCAGCCATGTAAAGAATATAGAATGTCAATACAAGCAGATGAGAAGCTTTATTTAGGAATACTTTGATATTTTCTTATGTCCATAAACTTTCTTTTGGTGTTGGCAGGTTACTTCTGTATCAATGTGTGTAAATTAACACAGATTTAAGCAAAACACTCTATGCAATTATTTGATATGCTACCCATTCAATAACTCAAACCAGGTACCTTAGAGTCATTGTCAATGTCTCCTCTTCCAATTACCACATTTATTCAACCAAGTCAACTAATTTACCTCCTAGATATTTCTTGAATATTTTCCCTTGTCTCTTTCTCTATTATCACATTTCTGCTTTAGACTTCCATCAACTTTCACATAACCTATTCTAATAGTTCTTTCTTTGCCTTTATTCTTTTTTTTTTTATTATGGGTAAAAATCAAAATTCTCACAATACATACAAACATTTGCAAAATGATATATAAATATATATGCATATATGTGTATTTGCTTACAAAAATGTTATTTATATATATATATATATACATATATTTTAAGAGGTGCTTAGATTACCCAAAATATTACACGGAACCCACTGGGATTCCCATGTTGCCCACCTCCCACACCTCCCACCACATCCCACACAAACATCTCCCACAAGGGTGGCCCACCACCCTCAATGAACTTACACATCCTGGAGCCTTGCCACCAACCATAAACCACAGTTCACACTGTAGACCACACTCTCTCCCAATCAGTTCTGAGTGGTGTGTGCTGATTTAAAATGGCCTACATCTGTTGCCACAACAGTACTCAGGACAACCTCCAACTCCCAAAGAAGCCCCTGTATTTCAACTGCTCATCCCCTCCCTACCCCAAAAGTGTCAAGTGGCCACTGGCTCCACCTCATTGTTATAATTTCTTGCATTGCTAGAATCACCATATGTGAACAAGAGAATACCATCAAGTCCACTCTAGTCCATAGTTCTTCCCCCAATCCTGAGGGGACTGGGGTGGTGATGTCCACTCCAACTCCAAGTGAGAGAGGGCTTATATCCCATGGATATGGTGGGTGGGATGATCCTGCCTGCAGATGCAGGCCCTCTCCATTCCCTGGGATGGCCATTGCCCATCGTTGTCTCCTCACCAGGTGACTTGGATGAGTCCATTGAGCTGTAGGGTAGGAGTTGCAGCTCCACCTAGATTTCATGCACACCTGGCACATAGGTAGGCCGGAGGCTACAGTCTCTGGAAGTATACCTAAAAACTCCAGCATCACATATAGGTTTGAATAGAAGGGACTGGTGAACCATGTGCAGGGAGGACTTATTTGAGTCTAATTCTGTCACTCTCAGAAGCACAGATTCCAAAATAGAACCCACTGATAAGGCATCAGTCTCTGGGGCTATCCCCCCTTATATAGGACCAGGGTGTCTCCACTTAAGTTTACTCTCTCGTGGCTCAGATATTAGCCTCTTTTCTCTTTTTGTATTGTAAAAAGTAGATCTGTTTAGTATGCAATTTTCAACGGAATTAGAATAAAATTTGAGCAATTGTGTTCTAAGAAGCAGCCTTCCATAGAACTAGAGGGCGTGAGCACGAAAATCAAGAAAGTATTTCAATGCTGGCTTTGTCACATTGTTTTCTGATCTCAATGAATGGGGCAAGCCTCATAATCTCCCTAAGTCTCAGTTTCCTCATCTCTAAAACGTAGATAACAAAAGCCCCTAGTTCATGCTGTAGAGAGAATTACATAAGGTAGTGAAATAATGAGATAATGAATGTAAAATGTTTATTTATTACAGTTCCTTAAACATAGTAAATACTCAAAAAAATGCCTGCTATTGTTATTTCATTGAGTATGTAGAGAAGAATATGTGATCATTGGATTACTTAGATAGATGCTATTTTGAGCAATTTAAAGTTTCTTTGTTAAGAAACAGCTAATTTCTTTAAAAATGGACATTCACCTTAACTCCTTGACCCTCTAAAATAAATTCCCATCAGTTCAGGACCATAATTCATAACATTCATTCTTACAAATAATGCTTACCCTTCTCCATGTCTTCTTCCAATATCTGTTTTTATTTTTTCATTTTTCCAGTAACATCTAGTCCTTGCTTTATATCATCTTTAGAATGCCTAGTCTCTGAATTCTGCCCCCCACCCCACCCCTGGAAACCCATTTCAAAATTATTTTGAATTCACGTCATAAATTCTTATAGTAACAATAGATCTTTAAAGGTGTAAATATGTAATTAATAGCCACCTTTAATTCTGATTGAATCACCCAGCAAAATTCTACATACTTTTACTTCATTGTGATGGCTGAAAAATCAGAAAAATTCCTTTAGACTTCCAATTATCATTATATTTATTGAGTATGGACTTTTGAGTAGTTCTTTGAATATTGCATTTAAATTAATAACAGGTGACTTTGGGACCTATTTCTCATGTGAAGTTCATTTGCATGTACTATATATATACATATATATTGTTACAGTTATATAATTACAAAAATAATCTAAAGAATAATTTTGAAAGAAATCATGGCAATATTGCCTTCAGCTTTATTCATTCAGGGATATCAAAATTAAGCTTAACATAGGGAATTATTTTTGGTTAAGAAAAAAAAAGTTGAGTTTGAAAATAGGGAGAAAATCTATGTAATTGATTCTGAAACACTTTTATTTAGCATGTAAAAATACATGAAAAAATCTGGATGCATTTATACTTTGAATTTTATTACTTAGTTTTAAAAAACTTTAAAATTTGGTTATAGTGTGAAAACACTAGGTGATTTCACAAAATAAAATATGCTTTATTCTATAATTAAAATGTTTCATTATATTCATATTTTTAAGAAAATTACATTTATTTTTTTAAGTTTGGTTATTAATAGCATTGAGTCACTAATTTGTTAAATTTTGAAGTTGAAGCAAATTTAATTTATGAGCAATCTTCATCTCACTTTCTAATTATTTATAATAAATGAAAAGAAAAAAAATTAAATGTTACATAGATAATATAGTGGTATAATTCATGAAAATAAGGGTATTAATAAATGTTCCTCTGAATCTGATCTCTGAATTATCCCAGATTATTTCATCTAGTTATCAATTCTGACCATATAAAAGCTGTTTAAATATAGCTTTATTAACTTCTTTATCCTATTACTTGATTGTCATTAAGGTTTTTCATAAGTAATGGTCCTATGCTCTGTATAATATCTAAATTTCAGCAATTTAATTATATGCACCACAGGAGAATAGGGTCTACAATCGATGAAGAATATCTTTCACTTGGGAACAATATCCATGAGCAGTTTGTACAGTAACATTAATCCTGAACCATAAGGTAGAAGGGTTCTTTTTCAAATTTCATGTTTAGAATAGAGAAGGGCCTCTCCCTTTATATCAGAGTGATTTATTAAAGCTCACAGCAGTCAAGCTACTTGTAATGTTTATTATATTTACTCTATACCAGATGTTTTGGTAGAAGAAAGATCTTCTGGCTGATTAATCATTTTTTTCTCTCAAAGGATAAGATCAGTCTATCATTTCATAATAATCTTTACAATGGAAAATTGCCTAGCTCATACATCCTTGAATATTTTTTAAATCATTCAACTAATCAGTATTCCACATTTTTCTATAAATTGTGATAGCTATTGTTATTTTAAGATATTTAATTCTGTTGCCACATTTTGTGGAATACATAAAATTGATATACCTATCTATCTATCTACCTATGTAGGTTGGTAGATAGATAAATACTGAATTCACTTTCTTAATGATAAATAATCAGACACTGAGTTGCCTTCCTATGACAAACACAAACAAACTTCAAACATCCAGGAAGGCAGAAGTGCAAATGGACTTAAAAGCATGGGTTTAGAGTCAGACTAGCCTGGCTTCTTTCAGTTGCCATGTGACCTTGGGCAAATTTCTTCATATCTCAAAGCCTAAGTTTCCTTATTTGTAAAATAGGAATAAAAAGACACACCTGCTTTAAAGTTTTCTATGTTAACTAATATAACTTCAAGAGCCTGACAGAGTAATCACTCAATTAATTTCATTTTATTCTCCCTACCATTTGAGTAGGAAGAAAAAGCAACAGGAAAACAACTTCCTGACTCAAAACAATTTTAGATTATTTTATAATTAGAATTGGTCCCTTTTTTCCTATACACCCAAATTTTAATTGCATTCCTCTCCTGTAGTGAGCAAATTGCAATCACTTTCAACAATGCGCTTATTCAACAACAATTATAGAAAGAGTTTAAGCTAACCATTTTGCAGTCAGGCTCAGCCCTCCAGGGTATGTCTGGTATGCCTCATTATGCAGTTTGTGTCTAGAGTTCTCTCATTCCAAAAAAACCACACACCGGATATCTGAAAACTGGATGTGGTACTCCCCTTCAGGCTTGACTATATCAGATACTCTATTCTCTGCAATTTCTATAACATCCACCATACAAAATGTGGGAGGAAAGCTCAGCTCTGCCATTATCAATTAGCATTTATCTCCTTGGGGTTTTTGGAGGTAAAAAGCACTATTGAGTATTGGACTCTATTATGTACCAAATCCATTTGTTTTATGCTCTCCTGATTTTTGTTTTGTTGGGCAGTTTTAACAATGCCTGTTTAAAGCTAAAATATGTCTTTCTGGACACCCCACCATGGACTCTCTGATTCTTCCTGCTTTAATGGCGCACACACTACTGATTCTTACAGAAGGGAGTAGACTAACTGAGAATCCCATTTCTACAGTGAGTGAAGGCTCAGATCAGACCAATTAATGAACTGGATGTGGCTGGAGTGAGTCCCAGGCAACCATTTGCTGAGTGAGCTGCAGCTTTCCCATCCTGTCAGCAAGTACCATATCTGCCCAGGAAATATGACAAAGCTTCTGTCTTGCTGTCCTGGTTCACACTTTATTTTCCTCTCTGAGACTCAAGTCCAGGCCAATCAACTAGCAAGGCTTGGACCCTAACACCCTGTCTAGCTCTAATGAATTCTTATTCCCTAAAATTGGATTCCCCTCATCTCTACGTCTACCACTGCACAGGTCCTTTTTTTAAAAAAAAAATGGACCAATTACCCAGCCATTTACCTGGCTCTGAGCATCACACTGCTTATGAATGCCAGCCACCAAGCTCTGCCCAATAGAGAAAATGTCCATCAGGGTCCAAGTCTGTTTTCCACATGAATTAGAGCATTGGTTCTTGAATTTGCCTGTGCGTTGGAATTACCCAGCAATGCTTATAACCTAATGAAGCCTGTGCCATGCTCAGACATTTTGATTTTGATTTATTTGGCTGAGCATTGGGATTTTTAAGACCTCCCCAGGTAATGCTCATGGGCAACCAAGGGTGGGAACAATTGATTTAGAGAGCTGACTCCAGGCCTCTGTGGCTTTCCTTAGTTGGATCACTTCTCCCTGTCTCAACTACACCTTCTGCTCTTCTACTTACTTTGCCCCCTTCTTTCCTAGAACATTTCAGCTGGTTTCCTAGTTGAGTTTATTTGAGTAATGACAACTTGAAAAAGCAGAGTTTTGGAACTTATCTTGTTACTGCTGTTCTTGGTTGGGTGCTTGGTTCATTCGATTTTGAAAGGCTATTGTGAGATAAATGGCAGTACAAATCAGAATATTTCCAAAGAGATGTGATCAAAAGCTTACCGCTCCTGAGCCAAAGATGAAAAATAATTCTACCAATTGGTAAGCCAAGGGCTAGTGGTGATAAATTTAGAGATCATTACATCAGCAGTCTTGAAATTAATGTGTTGGGAGTGTACAAAATGATATATTAACATATGAAAAAACATTAGAAATTCTGTGTATATTAACATTTAGATATAAAAATAAGAAACATGATGCTTTAATCATATTTAGCATATGGATTGATATAGGTGTTTTTACTTAGTCCTTCATTTAGTTGATCATTTGCCTTTAAAATTATGTGAAAGGAAAGCCCTGCAATCTATTGCAGTTTCTGTGTGCCCAATTAGGTGGATGTCAATATGATATCTAGTATTATATAAAATGCCCTTACAAAATGGACATGGCCTAAAAAGAGTTATTTATTTATTTTATTGTATTTATTTTATATATTTTAAAGGTGATACTTGGAATTGAACCCATGGCCTCATACATGGGAAGCAGGTGCTCAACCACTGAGCAGCATCTTCTTCTCCCTCAAAAGAATTATTTAAATACGCTGTAGTTTGAAAACAATACTAGTAATGCAAAAATTAGAATAACATGTCTAGTTTTGGGCTGTAGACAAGCTATTATGGAACTTCAACAATTCAAGGTTTTTGTCATTAAATGTCTGTTGTTTTAAGGTGCTAAATTTTAGGGTATTTCATTATGACGCAATAGATAACTAAAATCCCACCATTAATTAAAAAACAAGGAAACAGGGAAGTGGATGTGGTTCAAGTGGTTGGGCTCCCATCTACTATATGGGAGGCCCTGGGTTCGGTTCCTGGGGCCTCCAGGTGAGGGCAAGCTGGCCTGTGCCCTTGGAGAGCTGACAGCCCACGCCCATGGACAGCTGGTGCAACAAGATGATTCAACAAAGGGAGACAAGCAGACACAGAGGAAAAACGTGCGGCAAATGGACATAGAAAGTAGAGAGCAAGCACAAGAGGCAAAGGCAGAGGTGGGGGGAAGATTAAAAAAGCCCAACAAACAAGCAAACCAAAAAAACAATACTAAATCTCCTAATCCCCTTAAGTTTTGCTGTTTCTTTCTTCCTTTATCATTCAAGCTTGTATTATGTCCAGAAGTTATAACCCTGCTGATTATTAGAATAAATTATGTTTGAAATCTAAAATTTTTTCATAGTATAAATGTAGGCAGGAGAAACAAGTCTGAGTCTAATTGTTCTTCAGTCAAAGAAAGCCATTCTGTGGTCCAGCCATAGTGACATTTTTAGGGGTATTTGATATTTGTCAACAGAGCAAACCAAACCAGCAGAACTTTATTTCATTATTTGAAGCTATTATTTAATAAACATGTTCCAACTGATTATTTTATGAATTCAATCTTAAGATGATTTCTGGATAAAGGGTGTTTAAGATGCTGTGCTCTAAAAGTAAATAATTCATATAATTTTAAATTTCTCTTAAACCGTGAGAATATTAGGTTCTAGTGGTTCTAATCAAATAATCATCTACAATACATCAAAATGTTTGTAGTGTTTAAGACATACCAAAATTTCTTCCAGCTAGCTTCTGACATTAAAGTATACCTCAACAACACATTTTCATTTGCTCAAATATTTATTGTTTAAATGTATTTATTATAATAAATATAAGACATTAACATAATCTTTGATTTTTTAAAAAAGAAATAAAGTGAAAAGATATGATTCATATCCTTAAGAATCTACTCAACTTCCTCACTCAGTGTCTCCTTTTGTCTACTCAATTGTATTTGATGTCATGATTTGGGAAAAACTTCTTTGGGAAAAAACCCTAATTTATTTAATTCCTTCTTCCTCATTTATTAAATGGGACTTTTCACGATTGCCACTTACTGAGTACTGAAAATTTGCTAAGAATCATCCACATAGTATTTCATTCATCCTCGCAACTCCTTGAGATAGCTATTATTATCCCCACTTTTAATTCTGAAAACTGGGTGATTGTTTATGGTGTGGGATTACTAAATTAAGTCATCTGGGTCTAGTACCAAATTTCTGTTATAACACACTGCCTTCCTATTTATGCATTATATTATTAATATTTGAAGTGTTTTATTAAGAAAATTGAGATATTGAATCAGAGCTTGCATTTTCCAGGAAAAGAAAGCACAGTCTCCAAAATAGGTGCGTGGATGCCTAACTGGAAAAAGCGATCAGTTAGATTTCTCAGGAACTTAACTGAAAGTTGACCAAGCCAAGAAACGTCTTGTGCCTTATCACAGCTATAATATTTTTGTGCAAATATGACATTTAATTTCTAAATGTGGGGACAGGTTGGGATTTTCTTTTCCTCTGCTTGAAAAGTCACAGCCTCTCACGTCCACATTCTCTTTGCTTTCCTTTACTGGGGCAGCATGTCTTAGCAGAAAGATCACAGGGTTGGAGGTGATCAGATGTGGCTTTGAATCAACAAATTGGGTATTCTCTCTGAACCTCAATTTCCCTTTCTAAAAACTAGATCTAGTAATCCTATAGTTCAGGGTTTTTTGGAGGATTAAATGAGGATTAATGAAACAAAATAAAACGATGGGTCTGCAATTCTGAAATCCAAAATGCTCTGAAAAATAATGGGCTTTTTGATATTCATTTTGTGGAAATATCCCACCTAAATTGATGTAAGGCTATTTGTAGGATGATTAATATGTTTTTCACTGCAGGCATTTTGATGGGTTTAATTATCAATTGTTGCTCTAGACTCTAGAGAAAATTTGACACAAGTCATGACAGGTGCACCATTTAACTTTTTCAACACCGGGGGGGGGGGGGGGGGGGGGGGGGGGGGGGGGGAGGGGAAGAAAAAACCAAGCATATAAAGTTTTGGATAAAGTATGTGGACATATTTATAATAATATAATTAAGTACTGGATTAAAATATCTATGTAAAAGAAGAAACTTAGGTAGTGATACTAGTCATTGTTTTACATTGAACTCTCAAGGTTTATTTAAAACACTTTGGATTTGAAGTGCCAAAATTATCTTTACAAGTGGCAATTGGTATAATTAACATGACCTTTTTAAAGCTGAAGAAATTGAATTATAGAAAGATACATGTATTTAGGCAAAATTAAGTTAAAAATTAAGATCACAGTGGGAATTAAGAATCCTTAATTTACTTGCTTTGCTTTTGACTTCTTGATTAGACATCTTCCATTTTCAGTTCAAGTGCTTTAAAAAATAAGACTTTTGCAAAAAGATCTCATTGACAACAATAAAATAGCCTGCATTTTCTTTCTTTTTTTCAAAGTTAAGGTCCCCAAACTAAAATTTTTGGGGGGAACGTACATATATGACTTTTCTATTTGCCATTTGCTCATACAAATTTGCTTTGGTAGATAGTTTGAAAAATACATTATAAGACTATATATGGTATGCAAGAAACACACACATATACACATATGCAAATCTACATTTATATGCTTATTAGCCATCTAGTGGCCTCTTAGAATGATAGCCTTTTTAAAAAGTTAGGAAACAAAACTGAAGTTTGTTACAGCAGCTTTAAAATTTTCAGATGACTCGATAAGTGTTATATTCCTCTATGTTTTCTAAATCCACATTAATATGTAAAGGTTTTCTCTATTCCTTAGGAATTTTGAATTCTATTTCATTCATTTTTGGAGGAGTAACAACTTATTATGGAAAAGATGTTCACAGATGATTATAGTAGAATGGAAAAATAATATATCTGATCCATTGATTCTTTTCTATTAGTTTTTGGAATTTTATTAGATTATAGATACTATTTGAAAAACAGAAGCTTCATTGTTACAAGTGAAATTAACAGGTACCTTTCATCAGTAAACTAAAAGTCTTTAGTGTCTTTGTGGACACAATATTGCTTTTTAAAAATTTAAGTAATGGGAGATTTTATTGTTCCTATTTTAGCTTAAAGGAATTTTAGACACATAACACCGGTTTGCAAATGAAAAGCTTAATAAACTATGGTAAATTTTACACTTAAATTACTTAACCCTTCCTACACAGAATTTGCATGCCAATTCTTGAAAGAATACTTCCAGTATGATATTACATGAATTCGATATGTGTGCTCATGATTTCGTGGCTTCTGATGGGATGTTGTGCTAAAAGGTTTTGGGGAAAAGATACATAGAAATTACAGTAAACTATAATCAATACATACAGGACAAGCCCCTACATTTGCAGATGAACTAAAGGATTTGGGAAATTAGAGCCTTATCTAGAAAAAATAAATAAAATTTATAAAGTAATTCTCCGGGAAGCTTCTTCCTGCCCACTTGGGTAAAAAAGTAGGTTTTTAAAATCTTATTACAGAGGCAGAAAAAGAATAAAGAAGAGAGAATTTAAATACCTACAATTTATTGTGGCAAAAGAAAAAATAAAATTTCTGTCCCTTTAAAAGAAGTGGAATAATTTAGACAATTTATTCATTAGTTATAAACAGTCGATGTTACTGATAACGTAATGATTGGCAAAAGACACTGTTACCAGGTGTTCAGCACTTGTTCCCACTAATTAACCCGCCTCCAAGCATTAGCCAGGGGCTCCATTTTCCGCAGGAGGGTTGATCTGGGTCTCTGTGTTCTGTGTTTACAAACGTTCAAACACCCAAGTGCAAAGCTGAGCAATGAAAATGGACAGAGTAAGTCACACATCTCACATCCTCTTCCACTAAATATAATAATTCCAGAAACACAGTATTAGAGTGACATTTTGTAACAGATCGTCAATGCTGTCCTTTCATTAAAATAATCAACTAATTTATCGACTTTAATTAGCTTGCTTTGCTTCATCTACCATCAAATGAATTGGGAAATTTAAGAAAGCAGATGACACTGAACTATGACAGCATCTGTTTTTCCACTTGGTGAATTGAGCTGTTGGAAGCAGTTGCACTATTTTAAATATAACATAACTTAAAATGCATGCAAAGTGCACATGAGCCATCCAAAATAATTATGATTATTTTGGTGATGCCATAAGATAGGGACTTTAATGTATTAGGGCACACACTAGGTGTTTCTGTTGGGTGATCTAAATATAGTCTTTAAAATGCAGATGTGTCTAGTGGTTAGTACTTCTCAGAAGATAAAACGTGTGATGAGGAAGGAAAAAGTGTTCACTAGAATCATTTTGGATTTAGGCATATCTGGGCTTAAATTCCAGTTCTTCCATTTACCAGACAAACAAATTAATCTCTAAGAATCAATTTCCTTCTCTGTAAAATGGGAAAAAGCTAGAGGTTGTTTTCAGGATTACATTAGGTTTTGTGTATGAAAGTTTTAACTAGTGCCTAGCACATAGCAAGTGCTCAATAAGTGATTAATGGAAACATTAATTTAATTATTTAAACATAGTTTAAACAAAAATGAAATAATTATTAATTATAATTAATAAAATTGCATAAAATGAATGATTTAGTATGATATAATGATTAACATTTATATCATAATGACTATCATAATAGCATATTCAAGTAAAATGTGTTTATAATGCATATTTTATACAATCAGGCAAACAATGATATACCCTACTTATGAAACATATTCTATTTCATAAAGTCTATATCATATGATGTTAATATTGAATTATAAAAATCAATAAAATATACCTGATTATTATTAGTGAAATTACATTAGTGAGGGAAGAGTGGAAAAATATAATTTACTTTATCTAATTTTTTGAACAAAGTTTATATTATGACCTTGTTATATAACAAGCACCACATTAGTTCTGGGAGTAAAAAGTTAATTGCCAGAATGCTTACCTCTGACCTTGGCTATTCATAGAACACTACCAAATTTGAAAGTTAAAAGTACCAACCCAATTCAGGTCCAGTCAGCAAAGTAAATATAGACAACTGAAACCATGTGAACAGCTGAGATTTCTTCATGAATCACAGTTTAGAAACAAAATTTGATTACGGAAAAAGTGTTAAATCATTGAAGCTTAGGAATCTCTGCATGGATAAGAGAGTCAGTATTGGGAGAAATTCCACTTGGTTGGTCAGCATGTTCTGGAATGAGTCTTCTAGCACTTTGACCATTGCTGTGCCTAGTTGGTCATGCTCAGCCAAGGGAAGGTTGACCAGCATGAGGAATCAGTGAGGTAGATAAAGAAGCCTCTTATTCTCAACCAAGATAGACTGAGAACATAGGTGTGTCCTATGTCAATTTTTTGTAACTGATTAAGAATCATACCTTGTGAAGAGTAACATCTATTGGCATTGTCTTCCAGAAATAAAATGGATCACTCTAGAACTGTGAGATCTAATATTTAGCTAGAACTAAAAAAAGTATTGATGCTCATTCTGAAATTCCTAATCATAAGAGCTACTATTTACCAAACATCTATACAAATTCTGTACAAATTCACACACGGGTGTTTGTCATTCAATAAGAAAAACATTTTCTCTTATTTGATTGTTAACATTTATAATATATGGAATCTATCTTGTAGAAGTCCCAGTCTCCCTCCTTCCTCAAACTCCTCTAAAATTTTGTTCATCAAAGAACAACACTCTTCAAGGAATAGCATCAGAAAACTAATTTGAGAATGATATGAATTTGCAATATAAGGATAAAGGCACTAAAAATTTAAGTATCTGTTAAAATGTATATATGCTTGGATTGTTTGAGAAGTATTACAGGCATGAGTTAATATATGTCTATAAATATGTCTATAAAATAAATTAAATGTGAAACACAAGTTCAATGATAATAAGGCAATAAATATTTCAAGCTATACAGAAATTTGGAGATTCATTATATGTTGCCTGTGGAAAATTCTTAAATATATAGAAATAAGCTATCTTACTAAGCAGAAAACCTCAAAATGAGGATTTTTTTTTTTTTTTTAAATTTTACTTTCCTTGTACTGCTATGGAATAAATGGTTATACAAACTCAAAACAAAAAGAAGATATAAGAAGTCTAACGCACAAAGAGAGAGATTTACTTTTTCCCTTCCATAAGTAACCCTACTGATGATTCTTAAACAGCTCACTAATTGGTGACTTCCTATATAATAATTATGAATAAATTTTCATAAAATAATTAAGGCACAATATGTTGTGACTTTGAATAGTAACATGTTCCTTAAAATTTAAAAAGGTGAGAATCTTCATGGATTTTAGGTGATGAGGACATGGTCACTCAGAATCTTTTCTTCCTTTTCTTCATTGTGATGAGGTGCTGAGATTTGCCAACATATATTCTGATCAGTTACAAAAATAGATCCTTAAATGGAGAAGGGTGAAACAGCGTCATAACTTGAAAAGATTTTGTCCAAGTTTCCTTTTTTCTGAACCCCTATTAAAAATGTGCCCTTCATATCTTATTGTCCCATGTAAGCCTTCCTTATGAGAAGGCACTGATTGTACAACATAAAGATTTTAGGCTAATTGGTAGTGTAAAAAAAATATGCACCGTTAAAACAAAGCCACCTCTTCAGGGACTGATTACCATGAGCTCTGATAATTCAGACAATAAATAAAGGCACTGGTACGCATACACAGGGGTACACACACATACACATGTACACACTCAATCAGGAAACTTCCAAAATGTGAAGGCAAAACATACATGAACAAAGGCAACCATTCTAATTTTAGAAAACAATATAATATCATTTTCACAATGGAGTTCTGAAAAAATAACGAAGAACTAAGCCAAGAGTATACTGAGAATCGTTTAGAAAATAGTCACAGCAAAATGTGCAGAAACAGAACATAATTGATAGATGTAAAAATTATAGCCAACAAACAAGGCTGCCTTTTACTCTTGCAAATCAATAATGAAATATATTTTCCTGTACATTTTGATGCTCATTAATTTTATGTACTATATTTAATATACTACATAATATACATTATAGTTTTCTTTTTTTCCTTTTGTCTTTTTCTCTAATTTTCTAACTGTTGGATTGCAAAAATCACTCATATAGTCCTTTTATTCCTCACATGAGTTCAACTGCAGCTGGACATGCTGGTATCCACTAGGTTTGTTGAATGAAATATACATATAATGGTTCATCTAGCTATAGATTATAGAAGAGATTAAACAAGTATATTGTCCTGATAAAGATGTAAAAGTGGTACATCATTTGTTTTAGTAACCAGCCTAGTTTTATACACACTAGTTAGACAACTTAAGTAACTGCAGATTTTTATATAACAACAGGTTAGAATGTTTACTTCTAAATAAATGTCATCACTAGAAAAGTCTATATGAATAATAATAATAATAATAATAATAATAATAATAATGCCTGTCCTTTAGATTAATATTAATATTAAAGATATTGTAGCAATAAAGTTTACCAAACTTATAGCAGCACCACACTGTGAGAGCCATAAAAAATGTTTCAAAGCTCTTTTGAAGAGTAAGTATGGTTCATTGCACCCTTGAGAATTGTTAACTGATATGAGTCATTATGATAATTTGGCAGATGGGAAAATAAAAGGCACAGAGAGGTACAATAACTTCCTGATGTCATTCTAGATACACTGAAAATTCAGAGAATGAGATTCTTTATTACATATACAAACTCCACATTTCACTTGACACATTTCTCCTGGAAAATACTTTAAATTAAAAAATATGATATTTATCAAGTTTTTCTTTATTTTCATAGCTATTCTTCAGTATCAAATATTTCAGCCTTTATGTAGGCCTGCATATTCTAGGTTCCTTTAATTTTCTAAAGCTGTGCATTGTGAGTTGAAAGCAAGGGTACTTGCTTGTCACCTCAGAGATCTCCTCAACAAGGATGGTGCCTGGTGCAGAGCAGATAAATGTTTATGGAATCCATGTGTTAGCCTCAGTCAGTGACTAAGGTTTAAGAAAACTACTTTTAATATTAGTTCTATCTTTTTCAGTAATCATACCTACCTACATGATTTTGAAATTGTTAAGAGACTATTTAGGACTGACTTTGCTCATGCTGGCACTCTTTCTTCAACTCTTTTCCACCCTTAATTCAATAAGTTTTAAATGTTAAATGCTTATACTCATAATAAAAGAAAGGAATAGAAGCTAAATAAATAAAATAATACTTTCTAATTGATGCATCTACTTTTTTATAATTTAACAAAAATTTAAAGGAGTTGAAATCTTCCATTAACCATGTTATTCTTTTATTTCTACCAAGGATATTTATAGATCATCTATATTTTATTATAGGCAAAACACTGTAGTCTAAATCTACCATCATCAGTATTGGTAATTATTTCATAAAGCTAATGTGGGATTTGCCTCATGTCCCAACAAGGGACCTCACCCCTGCCCTGAAGATATTTAAATGTACTCTGAAAACAAAGTCTATCCAGGGTTTCCATGTTGTTCAGTGTTTATAGCTATCACCAGTGAAATGGCCAAGAGGGCTAATTAGCTTAAGCTGAAAATATAAAATCCAGTAAGGTTTATGTCATTTTTGCAAAAACTGGATTTTAGCCATCAAAACACTTCTAGGGGTACAGTTCAGAATGCATAAAACATTGCCAGACAACACCTGTAAGTTGTTTACATGATCTATTTTCTGTAGGTAACCTCTGCATGATTTGCATCACAAATTTTGTGGGTAAGCTTCCTATCGTGGCAGTTAGCATAGCATGTATTTGTTATCAAATCAGCCCATCCAATAGTCAAAGAACAACGTTTAAAAGATTTACAACAGCTGTCTGACTCTGTTTCCTCATTTGTAAAATGTAGGTGATAGTACTAATTCATAAGATCATTGTGAGGAGTAAATGAGTAAATAAACATGATGGTATCAGAGTGATGCTTGATACATATTAAGTGCTCAATAATATTAGTAATTTATAATGGTCATACATTGATGGACCATACATTAATTCTTGGTGATTTCAATATACAAAATGTATTACAAATGATTCTTCCAATACTTTGGTCTCCCATTTTCTTGAACTCTTTCCCTCAATGATCTTGTCTTACAACCTACTTTAGCCACACAGTGTCAGCCACACTCTAGATCTGACCTATCCAGTATGGTAGACACATTTGCCTATTTAGTTTTCAATAAAATTAAATATAATTAAATTTTAATTCACATTTCAAGTGCTCAATTGCCACATGTTGCTAGTGGCTATTATATTAAATAATACAGATAGAGAAGCATTTGTAGGAAGTTCTAAGGGACAGCACTCCTTTAGACCTTGCATTCAATAAATTCAACCTTTCCCCAACCTCAATTTCATGCTCACCACTCTGTTATCACCACCTCCTATCTTTCTTGCTCCCTCTCTCGTACAATGACTTCAATAATATTTTGAGCCCATTAGTTCCTCTAATTCATCAGTTCTCAAATATCTTTGTCTTCGGAATTCTTTACCCTCTTAAAAATTATTGAGGACACCCAAGAGCATTTATTTATGTCGGCTACATCTGTTAATATTATTGCATTATAATAAAACTGAGAAACTAAAAGAATTTATTAATTCAGTGAAATAGCAATAATGTAATCATTATATGTTAACATAAATATCACAGTTTAACATAAATTTCAAAATTTTGGAAATAATAATTACAGAAGCAAAAATAAATTTAGAGTGAATAGTGGCATTATGTTATATTTTGCAAACCTTTTTATATGTCCAGTTTGATAGAAGGCAGCTGGATTCTTACATGTGCTTCTGCATTGAACTGTTCTGATATCACACATTATGAATTTCTGGAAAATTCCACTGCAAATTCATGAAAAAAATAGGAGTGAAAAAGGCAAATAATACCCTAGTATTTTAAAATATTTTTTATCTTGTGCATTCTCTGAAGGGGTTCTCACCATACACTGAGAACTCTTCTTCTAGGTGCTACCATGTTTTCATTGTCTTTCACACCTGAGAGAATGTCTGTCCTCTTTTTACCCAGTACCCAGTTTAAGTACTCCCTTGGATATACAATAAATTCCCTTACCTGTATATCTTTGTCATACTAACTAGGCAAAACCACACCATAGGTAAATACTACTCTGCCATCTATGCAGCTGAAAGCTGGAAAAACCTTAAACCTCAAAAGGGCTCTCAGTATTTCCAGGCAATAATACTCTGTCATGCACTCTTAGATGTTTAGCTCCCACCTTTCGTTCTCATCTGTGACCCCTCAAATCTCTTCCCCTGTACTTTCTCACAGGAAAAATCGAAAGCAAGAAAGCAAGTAGGATCTTTGAGAACTATATTCACTGATACATTCTATACGCCAAAAGCAGTGTGTAGCATATGGTAAGTGCTCATTAAATATTTAATGGATATTGCCATGAATACTTTTATGAATGATACCTCCAATTAGTAAACCAGAAGCCAGATTAAGGTTTTGCATTGTTTTATATTTGTGAATTCTTTTTTATTTCCAGTACTTCCAAATTTCAAAAGTAAATGTTTTATGTCACAACTTAGAAAAATACCATCCTCTTTACTCCTTGTGCAGAAAAACGTCAGTTTTAGGTGTCTTATAGCTCCATGGTAAGCACTTTTCTAATATATAGACCTTTACACAGAAATTAAGATGTTGTTTACCTGAAAGCTGTGCTCCTAACTTTTGGGACTGAAACTATTTACAATCAGGCAGAGAATGTGTTCTCAGTAGGTGGAGAGAAATTAAGTTTCTCTACATATTATATACATGGTTTCAGACTGGATAGATTATAGATGACCATATTTGCCCCAAGAAAAAAATTGTTGTCAGGGGAATTTACACTTTCTATGGCTTTTGCCAATAAGTTTATATCTGCTACTTCCAAGTAACTATGTTTCCTGAAGTAATCTATGGCTTGATCATGATTAATTTTACTTTTTAAAGGGATTGATGCCAAGATAAAAGCCATATATCAGAAAGTACCTGTTTTGTCTTCAAAACTTTGTTTGTTAGATACATTAAAAAATAATAAAAACCTAAGAAAGATTCTGTTATTTTATTCATTCATATAATAAATTCAGGGAAACACTATTTTTCCCCTTGTGTGGTAGCATTAAGATCTGAATTTTATGGGAATATTTACAAATATCAGAACTATTGAGTGACATGATGTATATTTTTTTACCCCAATAAAAATACCTCAATAGTAATCTGTATTGACCCATTCTATAGAATGTATCTTTTATTAAAATGTAGTTTTAGTTCCTTGTGAGTTTAAATCAATGTTACTTTTCTCCTACTTTTTCCTTCTTAAATATTTAAAATCAGCATTCTCTTGGAAAAAGCTTAAAATTAATATGCTTCAAATTCAGAAAATTCTGGAAAAAACAGTGTATATTTTTATTTTGTTTTATTTCTAGTCAGGCCTGCCATTTTGGTTCTCTGGAAAAGTGAGCATTCTGCCTCTTTCATTAGTGATCTGTTGGTGGCAAAGACATAGTTTTAGTGCATATCTCCGTATCTATCATCTATCTATCATCTATCTTTCTATCTACCTACTTAACTAATCTATCTATATCTGTCTATCTAATCTCTCTCTCACTTTGTAAAGTTAAACAAAATCAATTCACAATGCTTTCTTTAACTATATTCCATACTGGATCCATAAATATGTCAAGAAATAGGGATTCTTCCTTGTCAGAGAAGGGATAAACATAGACTACTTCTCTTAACACAAATAAATTTAAAGCCTCTTAAAAGTCCCAATATGGACCATATCTTCTGGAATATAAATTAGCTTTAATAAAAGAAAGTTAATTTATGTTGAGTCCAAATCATGTTTCATTTTAAAACTTGCTTGACTCATCCCTCCAATGAGACAGGTCAAAGTTTTTTCTCTCTTCTTTTATGTAAGTTAATAGGGGAATTTCACCTTTTCGACCTTACCACTTTCAATTCACTGTTTACTTTTTAAAAAAAGTATTGATGATAGTCTAAAAGCAACAATAATTGACCTCAGTACATTTCTAGAAGAAAATGATAATGAAACAACAGATTCCTCAATTATGATCAGTGTGAACTTCTAGAATATGATATATAAATGTAGAGTTTTCTGCACTTTCAGCTTCATTCAGAAATAAAACCGAACTATCAGAAACACTGATGACATGAAACCAATCCACTGAGGAACACAAGGGAATTTTGGCAGAGGGTGGTTGTGGGGGCAGTTGGTGTACAAGTCTTACAGCAGAGTCCAAGCCTGGAACTAGGAGCTAGGTGGCCTGGATTTAATACTACCTTTGCCACATAGTAACTGTGTAGCTTGGGCAAATCATCAAGCCTCCCTGTGCTTGTTTACTTTTCTTTGTAAAGTAAAGATGATGATCATATTTCTACTTCATAGGACTGTTGTGAAGATTCAATGAGTAAATACATGTAAAGTCTTGTGAACAGTGTCTGGCACCTGTCAAATGCTAAATAAAGGGGAAAAAGGGTTATTCTGTTTGCTTCTAAGAAGTGAAATTAGGATAAGTAGCTGCCACCTACAGGGAAGGTTCAAGTTCTCTGTGAAAAAGAACTTTGCAAAGTAAGAAAAAAGAACAAAAAGGAGGGAGCAAGAGTCTGAAGTTGGAGGTGCTTCAACAGTAGCAAGTTATCTTTAGTTGTACTAAAACATACATTGAATGACCTTTTGTTCCTAATTAAATAGAAAGGACACAAAATTCATGTTTCAAGCATAAATCTAATACTGTGAGGAAAAATACAGTTATAGAAAACAAGGATCATTTCTTCATCAGCAGTAAAGATATCCATAATTTCAGATGAGGCTTTGCAATTATAAAATATTTAAGAATATGTTCTTTTTTAAATATAAAGTTTAGCCAAAGTGTGGCAGTTTAATATTATTTATGATTCTAAAAAGAAGATATTAATTGTTTATACACTAGTCTGTTACTCTGGGTGTGATACCTTTGATTGTATTAGATTCAGCTCAGATGCCTTTGATTAAATTATGTTAAGATTAGGGCATGCAGGGTTGAGTCCCTGCCCCCCTTGGTAGGCTATATAAATGGATGCTCAATCAAAAACACACAGAAATAGATACACAGAGAAGATACACAGAGGATTATGAGGCCCCGGGAAGAGAGATGAACCTGATAGTTTGCAGCAGACCTTGTGAAGAGACCAGAGCAGCTGAGCCCAGAAAGAAATGAGCCCTGGGAAGAGACATGAGTCTTAGGCTAGCCTACAGCAGAGATCGGAAGAAGCTGGGACCAAGGAGCCTTAAGAGGAAAGAGGAAGGCTGAACTCTTGCAGATGTCACCCGCCATCTTGTGTCAACTCATGGCAACAGACTTTGGGTGAGAAAGTTACCTCTTATGGTACCTTGAGTTGGACTTTTTAGGGCCTTGTGACTGTAAGCTTCTACTCCAAATAAATAACCCTTTATAAAAGCATCAGCACCTCTTTGGCTGATTAAAACACATAGCTATTTTTTATTTTATTTTATTTTATTTTATTTTATTTTTTTGGTTGTTAATGCTTAATATATATTTTAAGTATTTTTGCTTATAACTGTGTCAGGGCAAGTTGGGTTTGTCTGATTTTATATACAATGGCTACAATATAACATACTCTAAATTAACAAGTCAGTGAAATTATATTTTACTTAAGTAAACCTGTTATACTTACCCTAGGCATAAAGTCAAACTAAATTTATTGAGCTTGCTATAAAACACTTTCTAGAATACCCAGCAATGGTTTTGTTGAGAAGGAAGAATTATCTCAATATATAAATATTGTAGCTCCATACCTGTCTATATGCCTAGTTCCTGGTCTATAGCTTAAATAATGTATACTCATATGCCTGTGGATAAGGACAGAGAGGGGCTCA
This sequence comes from Tolypeutes matacus, assembly GCA_026826555.1. Taxonomy (NCBI): domain Eukaryota; kingdom Metazoa; phylum Chordata; class Mammalia; order Cingulata; family Chlamyphoridae; genus Tolypeutes; species Tolypeutes matacus. The sequence continues at coordinate 35,070,652 of JAKSZT010053770.1, forward strand.
GCCTATTGGAATTGCATTCTCTACACCTCTGATCAGCGGGCTTTTGCAGAGAATGCTGATGTATTTTTACACCTCACCATCCTTATGCAAATGTGCGATTGTTTCTCTAGACTGGCCAGCAAATCCTTCCCCTGAAGCTGAACTATTAAAAAAGAGTAACTGAGGGTCCAGAATAGGAGAGGCACCATTTCCTTCCATATCTAAGGAATATGTTTCCTATAGTTCAAAGGAAATGAGGACCTATTGTTTACAGCTATTTCTCAAAATGGATTTAATTATTTTTCTTCTGCTGATTTGGTAAAAAAAAAAAATGCTGCAAATATTTGGATGATGACAGATTCAGCTCAGCTGTGCATAAGGATCAATTTCTTCTTAAAAAAAAAAAAAAAGTAACATTCATGGATGTTAGGAAACCAGATAATAAACTGTACACCTTTTATTGTTACCACCCAACTTTGTAACTAGAGCATTACTAATTCATTGCATCCAATTGTGTGTGCTTCCCTATTCCATCCTGTTGCCTCACTCTCAGACTCCCTCACCAGTATGTTATTTGGACTAAACATTTCCTTCCTGTTGCATGCAAAGAAAATGTTAGGAGTTGTACTGCCTGTGTTGGTCAAGGTAGGTTGAATTGTAGGGAGGAGAAATTGAGAACGAATATCAAATATTTCCTTTGTCTGGAAATTTTGAATATTGTTTTATTCCCATTAATGCTAGAGTGAACTATGATAATGAGCATTGTTAACTCTATGAGCTTGGTTTTAAAATGTAGGAATCTCGTGCAGTCAAAATGAGTGTGTTATGGAAAATGGCCATCACTAGAAACTGGAAAAAACCATTTACCAAAAGTGGTTGAGACTGTGGAGTGGTGGAACCAGATTAGCTGGGAATTCATAATCAGCAGCTGTTGAGGAGCCAAGCCCACTCAAGAGCAAAGGAATGGAGGTGTAAAGTGAATCTCTTGGCTAATACGGGGTTGCAAAGGCTGGAGTAGCTGGAAAGGACAAATGCCCTGTCATAAATGGGTTCAATAATGGGAGTAAAACAACCAAAATGAGTCTAAATTGTGTATATAACCATAGGCACAGAGATATTCAAAACAAGGGCCTGGGTGCAGACCTGAATGTCAACCAAGAAACAAATGAGGGCTTTCATACAGTGGCCCAGATGAGCTTCTGTTTGACAGAGAGGTAGTGTGCCTTGCCTTCTTTGGATCCTTGATTACAGAGGTTTTCACCGCTAGTCTTCAAAATTCTAAGACTTTTGACCTTTGCAGAAGGGTAGTTTAAAAGTGATAAATGCCTTGTACATAATAGGTGCCCAATAAATGTTGATTTAATTGATCTGAATTGCACACTGTAATATAACAAAATGAGGAATATTTATTATTGATCAATAGGTGATTTCTAGAAAAGAAAAAAAGAAGGAAGGTAGAAAGGAATGAAGAAGGAAAAAGGTAGGAGTGAAGGAAAGAAGGGAGGAAGGAAGGCGGGAAGGAAAGGGGGGCAGGGAGAAGGTGGAGGAGAAATGAAGGAAATAAGAGACTTTCATTTTCTAAGTTCTGTGTCACAATATTTATTCAAAAAGGATTTAGAGTTTTCTTAAAATTTTTCAGCTAGAAGTCATTTTGTGAAAGAGTAGACAGAAAGATCACATGACAAGAATTATTTGAAGTCCCCAACTGAAATATTTGTATGCAATGAAGAGTGAATGTATAGGAGAAGCAGAGGGATTTAAACACCAGAGAAGTAAGGCTTATGAATCATTTCAGGCTACACTTTTTTTTAAAAATACAAACAAAGTTGTATTAAACGATTCCCGATTATTTGGTTGCTAATTCCCTCCCTTGCTCCCCAATGTGCTTGTGAGAGATCATTGTATGGTTGCTGTCTGATGTTACCTCTAATTTTTTTTTTTAGGTGGTACCAGGGATTGAACTCAGGACCTCATGCATGAGAAGCAGGCTTTCAACCACTGAGCTACATGGCTCCACTACAATGGCTTTTTTTAAAAAAGTAATTTTGCCACAAAGTTTTACCCATTTGAGCTGTTTTCATACTGAGATTCATGCACCATTCAAGTTTATAGTACCAATGATATGAAAGAGCTAAACATTATTATAAATGTTAGCAGCATTGTGAAATGCTTGTGACACAAATACCATAATTACATGTGTCTCTGCATATTATTACTTAAACATTTTTGGTCAAGTATTTTCACAAGAGAGTAAATAAAAGGCATTTCATTATGATTTTTCTATGGATTAGTGATGGCTTAAAGTTACTTAGAAAGAAGTTTAAAGCCTTGGGAGAATGCATATCATATTTTCCCAGTGCTTCTAATTGTAGTAGATGAGTGATATTAAGGAAAAAAATCTGTTGGGATTGAGGAAACCTAGTGTTCCTGTTGGTTAAAGGAAACAAAGCTTTATTCTGTTAAGATGTTCTGCATGTCATGCACACACTACTGCTTTGTATACAGCAGTGAAAAAAAAAAACATACTATGAAGATACACTCAGAACTTAAAAGCATCTAAGGGGAGCTGGTGTTTCAGAATCAGTGAAAGGATTTGACTAAATACCCTTGAATAGTGGGAATAACTTAAAATTAGATAAATTTGAGGAAGCTCTGGGATATTTCCTTTTCTTTTAAAATATAGGCAAAATTGAAAGGAAAAGCAATAAATTATATTGCCCTAATGCACTGAAGTGTAATTAGTTATTTCTTAGCTGTGTTATGCTCATAATATGATGGAAATATTAGGGCTAAAATCAAATAGGATGCAGAAAGTGAATTTATAATGGCCTTTAGATAAAGGAGAGAAGATTGAAATATTCTTACTAAGAATATTACAAGAAGGAATATTTTAAGTTCCAGAAAAAGGGGGCATATAAGTAGAAAAGAATGGGAAGAATTTGAGAAAATTGAGTTTGACTATTTTGCTCATTGGAATCGATCAGTAAAACCAACCCTCGTTTAGATGAGTAGAAATTTGAACTGGGTGGGCAATTTACTGAGATGATAGGAAAGATGTGCTGTATGGAGCTCTTGTCAAAGCACTAGTCAAAGCAGACCACATATGACACTGTGTTTGTCGTGAAACATGAACAACATTCTTAAAATGGGAATAGCTGGGAATAAGGTGGGGGCTCACTTTGAGAGCTATTTAAGCACATTACTGCTGGAATTATATACCTTTGTGCATAGCTCTTTCGTGAGGCTTTTTATTTATTTTATCTTGTTTTTTAAATATGCTTTTTAATTTTTAAAAAGATACTTAGATTACATAAATGTTACATAAAAAAATATAGGTGATTCCCATATGCCCCGCTCACTACCCCTCCCACGTTTTCCCACATTAACAACATCCTTCATTATTGTAGTGCATTTGTTACAGTTGATGAACACATTTTGGAGCATTGCCACTAAACATGGATTATAGTTTACATTGTAGTTTACACTCTCTCCCACACAATTTTTAAGTTATGACAAGATATATAATAACCTGTATCTGTCTTTGCAATGTCATTCAGGACAATTCCCAAGTCCTGAAAATGGCCCCCATATTACACCTATTTTTCCCTCTCCCTCCCCTCAGAACCTCCAGTGGCCAATTGCCTCCACAGAATGATAAAATTTCTTCCATTGCTAGAATCACAATAACTCTACTCTAGTCCATTGTTCATTCCCCAGTCCTGAGGGTTCTGGGATGGTGATGCCCTCTACACCTCTAATTGAGAGGGGGCTTAGATCCCATGGGGCAGATGGATGGGACTATCTTGCTTGCAGTTGCAGACTCTCTCTGTTCCTTGGGATGGTTGTTGTCCATGATCATCCCCTTATTGGTTGTTCTGGTGACTCCAATGAACTGGAGAGTAGGTGTTGCAACTCTGTTGAGATTCAGGGCCCAACTGGCATATGGAAAACCCACAGATTTAAGTCTCTTGGACATACACCGATCAGCTCTAGTACTAACTATAGGTTCACATAGAAGGGGCAGAAGAGCTATGTGTAGGGAAACCACAACTGAGTCCAACTCTGTCACACTGGGGAGCATAAATTCCAAAGTTGGGTCCACTGGCAGGGCACCAAAATCCTGAACTGTCTGCCCTGCTTATAGTGTCTGGATATCTCCAAAGCCCTCAGGAGCCCTGCTATTTGAGGCAATATTTACTTCGGCAGTCAATGAGCTCCTGCTGAGATGTGCATAAGTATAACCTCTGGAATGACCTCCCAACTCACTTTGAAGTCTCTTAGCCATATAAACTCATTTGTCTTTATCCTTTCCCCCTTTTGGTCAAGGTCTTTTTCCAGTTGCATTGCTAGTTGGCGCTTGGTAGTAATCCCTCAGTGCCAGGGAGGCTCATCCCAGGAGTCATGTCCCACACTGGGGGGTAGGTAATGCATTCACATGCTGAGTTTGGCCTAGAAAGAGGCCACATGTGAGCAACAGGGAAGCTTTCAGGAGATAACTCTTAGGCACCCTGTAATACTAGGCTGAGTTTCAGTTTCAAAGTAAAGATTCATAAGTACTGTCATCAATATCAAAGGCCTGTCTGTGGTCCATCTTCCTTCACTAGTCACTGCCCCTGAACTTAGGGGATTCTTGATGTCCCATTAGAGAAAGTGGCAGAACTGGTGAGGCTCCTTAAAGCATGACTATGCTGGGGTCCAAGAGGCAGAAACAAACTGAAGTCATAGAAAGCAAGAGAGTAATGGAGAGTGTAAGGGTCATGGTCAGGTGGAAAATGAATGAAATTACCTTAAAATCTTATGAAAGCATCTTTGAAAGGGACACAAAGTCACATAAGGCAGTATGAAATTTTTTATTGAATATGATCCTTAATTGTAAAAACGTTAGTCCCATCTGAAATAAAATGGGGAGATGACATGTTTAATATATTTGTGTGTGTGTGTGTCTGTGAATCCCCATTGTTGAAAACAGTGCTAGGTATATAGGTATCATATATATTCTCACAGACATTTATAATATATATATAATACAGTGAGGTGAATTTTCTCCATTTTGCTCCCCCTCTACCTAACAAACGTACACTCCTCCAAGAACCATGTGAGAGGATAAACAATGTCTAAATTGGGCTCCTGGCTGAGCAAGTTTTCACATGGTGGGATTGGAAAGGAAAAAGAAAGATGGGATAAAGGTAGAAAAAAAGGGGAGTTTAGTAGAAAGGGACTGTGAAGAAAGAAGTTTGGAGAAGACAGAATGAGAAAAAGATGGGTTTCATCTGCTTTAGGGAATAAAACTTTCAACAAGTAAGATATGTGCCAGAGGGATTTTTAGGAAGTTTTGCTTTGTAATATGTGATGAAAACTTCCCCCAACATTCCTAGAAATCATTCAGAGAAATCTGTATAACTCATTATTACTTTGGGTGTTGAATGTGTGGTGGTGGTGTTTTTTCCCCTCAGATATAACCATGGGTTGCTCAAAAGGTTTCAGCTTTATTTTCCTATGTCTTTCTCTTCTTCCTCCTGCTCTCACAGCACATCCTCATGAATCCTCACATCCTCAGTTGAATTCATGGGACAGGGCAATTTAACTTTCTTTATGCATAGAGGAAAGAACAAAATTTGCTATACTTTACATATACTTAGTTTCCTCCTGTAGCTATAGGATGGATCTCACTATTTTCAAGTATATGGAGGAGGAGATATATCATATAAACAACATATAGGGTAAAGCCTTTTAAATGGCCAACATAAGATTTAATGTTTAGCAAATAATTTATTCTTTTAAATTCTATGTTTAAAATGTCAGGTAATTCTGGTAAATGAAACCCTAAATATTTTTGATGTTTCTTAATTTCTTAGTTGCCATTTCTGTTGTAAATCAGATGATTACAGTTTCATTTAGATTTTATAAGATTTTGGAAAAATTTATCTCAAATTCCATAATAATATAATAAGCATGAAAACCAATTTATATAAGTATGATTTGGTTATAGACATAATGGTAAAATAAGAAAACCAATAAGTCTTTTATACTCCTAATTTTTAAATCTTTTTGTTTTTGCATGTGGTTTTGATATTGATGTAGCTAAAAATTTCCAATTTTAGAAGCATATTTCTGGTGTCATTGAAAATGTGTATATATAATTCAGAAACTTAAAATTGAGGTGATTCATAGTTTAATAAATAAATAATTTCAGTCAACTTTTTCATTGATCAAACCCGATTCAGTCTTTGTTAATAGTAATCTTACTACATTCCTCTTTTTAAATTCTGTTAATTTACTTCTTCCATACAAGTTAACAATCAGTCAATTGTTTTGTAAGACTTGATTTGGAGAAAATGAAATTGTTGAAATTATTTTAGTCTATAGACTTGAATCAAAATTTTACTTGGAAGGCAAACATATTGAGTTTTATAGAGTTTCATAGAATTGTAGATTAATTGGATTTCATAAGTAAATTGCTGGTCACTGGATAGCTTAGGATAGACCAGTAATGTGATTCTGTTCTGAATGGCCACTATTTTTATGGATCTAAATGACAAAGATGCGCTGACATCTGAAATAGATAAAACCAACGAAGATGTAAAAGAGACTAAACTCAGTATCATCATTGTTCATTGAAAAATTATTTTCTTGAATTCCACATTTATTCAGCAAATTATATTGGCATTTGCTTTGCCCACAAATTACATTTGATGATGCTATCGAAACCATATGTACTTAAACCACACAAGTAAGGTACATTGTTACTGAAACAAAGGCCACCTATGAAAAATACTAATGTGTGCTCCTTCCATATCACTCTCACCCTTATACTCCTGTGCATCTCTACTTTGGACTCATGAAAAACAGTTATGTTGCCCAGTATCTTACATTTGATCCATTTTTTGGTAAAATTTATAGATCAGTTAGAATGTTTACAGCTAACATTTATCCAACTAAAAGTGGCTGAAACGATAGAGATCCTTTAACAAAATTCTATAACAAAATCATATAACAAAAATTCTGAAGGCATTCTTAGCTTTTCCCCTTATGGTCTACGATAGTTGCCACAATTGCAATGTGAAGTGGAGAATATTCTCCTGTGTGTTCTTTTTTATTAGGAAGGAAAAGAATATTCTCAGATATCTTCTTAGGTTCTGTTATTCTGTACCAGTTGGTATGCTCATAACTTAGCTACAAGTTTGCCTGGGAAAGCAAGTAGCTGACATTTTCAGCTGTCATATAAGGAGGCAGGCTCTGCTAGAAAAAAAAGAAAAAAAAAAAAAAAAGAAATAGGTGGGGATAAAGCTGTAGAGTTGGAAGACATCAGCCCTATCCATTAGTGCCTATTTCCCCAGAGCCTCCCCAACACTGTGTATTTTCCAATTTTGAATTTTACCTATCCAGTGGATGAAAAATGGTATGGCTTTATCTAGTTCTCCACTTGGTCCTTGGTCCTTGTTCTTTCCATTTTCATATGCATTGTCATACATGTTCCCTGGTCTGGAAACCTGAAGTACTCTCTGGGTCCTCCTCTTCAGGTCTGTTGGATTTCTGTTAGCTACTTCCTTGTGAGGTTTTGATTTATATGCATTTATATTTAATCTTTCCCTTTGTGGTTTTGAATCACAGTTAAACATGACTTAACCATTTCAGTGGTTATAAAATAATTGTTCCGCTCTCATCTTCTGATTTTACCTTTTACATCTAATTCTTTTCTTAGCTGTGATGTGTGTTATGTATCTAAGTTTATTTTTTATTTTTGGATGTCTATGCTATTTACCAGTATCATTATTCATTTGAGATTCTATCACTATGTTGTTTGAAATAACTACATGTATTAGAGTCTATTTTTAGACTTTCTAATATCTTCCTATATTAAGTCTATGCTTGTTTGTTTTTCCAATAATAAATTTAGGTGACCAAATATATAGTAAATGTGGCAGGCCACATTTATGTTTGGGACTCCTTTCATTGGCCTTGCCTGGAACATTGTTCCTGTCATTTTAGAGCTTCATATGTTCTATCTCCTGTCTCAATTCAAAGGAGCTAAAATGACTTGAGTCAAGAAAATATAACTGTCTATTCCTCTCCAAGATCTAGTGCTTCATAAAACACCTATTGAAAAAACTGAGTTCTCACTAGTTACCTTTAGAGAGAATGTTTTCTAGCAGCACAGTAAAATAGCTCAAAAAACATGCACTGGATTTATTTGATCAGCAGTACCAGCTACTTGAAATGTCCTTTTGAACTCAGCCAAGCCACTATCTTCTCATCATTTAAAAATTAAATCTCACCTAAGGTTTAATTTCATGTCCAGATCTGACAAAAAAGAGTTCTCAGTTCCCTCATTCATATCACTCTCTCTAATCATAGATTTTTGAGATGGCATGTCAATGATTCTTCTACTTCAGTTGCATATATAGTCTTAAAATGCTGAATGCACTTTGTGGTGCATTGTACATCCTACATAAATTTTATTGCCAATTAGATTTCCTTTTTAGGGCAAATGAACAAATCCATCTCGTTGGTCTGAAGTATTGTAAACTCTCAGAGAGCAGGGACTGGATCTAACTCAGTAGCATTATGTGGCACATTGCCATGTGCTGTCATAAAACTACTAAACCTGTTTTGGTGATATTGAAGATTTGTATTATGATAATGTAAGTCGCCCCCCCCACCCCGATCTGGTGTCTGTTAAATGTTATTCTGCTTCAGGTATATCTACATTTTACACTAAGCATAGGCATGGTATGGCATTATTTTCTACTCAGTGTAAAGTCTGCTGAAAACCTAAAATTATTTTCCATGTGTATTTTCCCTTAATTTTCAATTGCATGTACAATTTAAAGGAAATGTAACCCACATGGTTTCATTCATTTGTATTTAAATTGTGAAAATGTTCACTTTAAGAGCTCTTTGAAGTTCAAGGAGATTTTTAATAGCCTATTCAAGCCTTTTTATCTTTAAACTAGGATGGCATTTGTCAAGAATAAACAAAGACCAATACTGAAAGGTTAGGGTTCAGCTAGAAATTTAAAACCCTCATATTTTCTTCCATTTCTTCTCAACTTAAAAATCTAAAATCAAGCCTCCCTTCTCTCATAGCGACTCCTAAATTGATTCTAGGATCACCATTGGTCAATGAACAATTGGAATGTGGTGTGTCTCTTTTCTTAATCCTGTTCATTGACTTTGAGTTTTAAAAATGTGATCTGTTTACTTGCCAACAGTATTTTATAGGTGATATTATTTGACAATGTACTATTGGAAAACTAAGGGCAATGTTTTATTTTGGATATTGACTTACCTGAAGAGAATATATGATATAATTTTATTTGTTTAAAACACAGATCATGATGCCTATTCAAATACTGTTATTAAGTGGTCTATTTATGTTGTACTAAGTAGGATAAAGAGATAAAAATCCAGTTTAGGAGAGGATGTGGAGAGATAGGAATGTTTATTCACTGTTGGTGGGAATGAAGAATGGCACAGCCACTGTGGAGGACAGTTGGCAGTTCCTAGGGAAATTGAATATAGACTTGCCATGGTACCTGGCAATACCATTGCTAGGTATATACCCAGAAGAACTGAGAGCAGTGACACGAATATATTTCTGCACACCGATGTTTATAGCAGCATTATTCATGATAGCCAAAAGTTGGAAACAACCCTGGTGTCTATCAACTGATGAATGAATAAACTGTGGATTATACACACAATGGAATATTATGCAGTAGTAAGAAGAAACGAAGTCGTGAAACACATGACAACATGGATGAACTTGGAGGACATTATCTTGAGTAAAGCAAGCCAGACACAAAAGGAAAAATACTGTATAATTGCCCTATTGTGAACTAAATATATTATGTGAAATATGAATATGGGTAGAATTGCATATATAAGACCATTTTTTTTGGAAACTGAACAAATGTAAGTTACTATTACACAATGTTAATAACAGACCAAAATAAATAAATAAATAAAAACATTATACTAAGTGAAAGAGACCAGGCACAGAGTACTAAATATTTTATGATTCTACTTACATGAATTGTAAATATAAATTAATTAATAAAGATGAAATGAGATTAGTGGTTTTGTAGATCTGAGGAAGGAATGCTAAGGGGTGTGGAGTCTTTATTTTTGGAGTGATGAAATTGTTCTAAAATTTTAAGGATGATGAATTACAACATAGTGATTATACTAAAAGCCATTATCATACACTTTGGATCAAAAAGCCAAAAACACCAGCTATGTACAGTGAGGGGAGCCTACAGAGATTGAGAGGTGAGGAATTTTGTTGGTTTGTCTGGTTTGTCTGGTTTTTGTTTGTTATTATTATTGAAATAATGAAAATGCTATTATTATTATTGAAATAATGAAAATGCTCTAATAATACTCTAATAATGATTGAAGTGATGAATGTACAACTATGTGATTATACCAAACACCATTGATTGTACACTTGGATGAATTGTATGCTTTTTAAAGGGAGCAAGCAGCCCCAGATGCTAATCAAGGCAGGAATTCTCAGTGGCAGGGCCCCCTCCCCACAGGATGGAAAATACCACACTCAGCATAGATTTGTCTATCTTTTCCTACGCAAAGTGGGGTGTGCACAGCTGCCATCTCCCGAAGCCCACTTGGTCACAATGGGCTGTCTTCCCCAGCTCTTTTGGAACCTGTGTTCTTTGTAAGTAATAAAGTGGTCATTTGCTGAAAGTTCTGTTGTGCCCTCAGCCTGGGGTCCCACGATGCATCATGTAGCAATTCGCTTCATACAACATACCCATCCACTTTCCCTTTGCCTTTACCTAATCTAGCACCTATACTCCCAGCTTTATATCTCACCAAGTTCATGGTTTTCCCCTTTAAATTAGTCTAAGAAAGGCAATGACAGAACCAGAGTTTGCAAGATCTTGGCTCTTAGTTAATAGAAAAATATTATATGATTAGAGGACTCATGCCCTTAGCATGTGAAAATCTCAACGGTAAGATAGCCACTTTGGCTTTACCAGTGTGAAGTCAATATAGAAATAAAATTATCTGTGCAAGTTGTAGTGTGTTATTGATGCCCATGGTCATCACAAGCAATTAAGTTATGCAATATGCTGAAGATAAGTACATCTGATAAAAAAATGGAATGAAATGTAAATAGTGTAAATGGTTATACTTTTTAGTTATGGTAGTTTTGCAATATTAATATTAATATTTACATAATTATATCACAAATGAAGAATATCAATCACAAGCCCTCTATATATCATATCTTAAATTTATTCAGCTGTAATTTTTATCCTTATCTCTACAATATCCTTGAGGTTTAAATGAAAATTGGCAACTTTTAACTGTGAATAATCATGAAAAATATCATAAGTGGATATGACAGAACTATAATGTGCTCTTTTATAACCCATATTTTTCTTTATCAATTCTGAGATGGCTTACTTTATATGTTATACAAACATTGAAATTCTGTAGGTTTAATCATGTGACTAAAATGATTCCCTCATGTGCATCAGCAGAACAGCCTTTTTTAAACATTTTTTTTTTCCATCCATATGATTCAATTGTACTTGGGTGGAGAGGCTTTGAATAGGGCAAGAATGACAACCTTTGTGAACCTATATTCGGGACTCTCCTGTTAAGAAAAGAAAAAAGTGACCTTATCATAGGCATTAGTACATATTTGGTACTTTCTCAACTATAAACACCTAGCAACTTAATGATTACAGAGGAAAAGGTTCCTATGACATTTTTTATTTTTTTTATTTTTTTTTATTTTAGAATTCAAGTTTTATTTTCTTTTAAGTATTTTAATCAATCATACAAAGAGACAAACTGGCATATTACATATTTGGGATTTTTAATATTATTATCTGATGTACAATTTAATATGTACTATAATTGTCCCAGTAGAATCACATAGTTATGCCAACAAAAATCAATATAATCATGTTTACGCCTTTAAAACAATGAAGTAATTTGTATAAAATAGCTCGATTAAACAGTTGCATTTGAATCATACAAAAACAATTTTAGAAGTGGAAGAAACCTAGAGACCAAACCCTTTCTTTGCAAAACTAAAGTATGCCTTGGTGCTATCACTGGGTCATGTGCCAAATACCTCACTAAGATATTATAGATCACTCTAGAATATAAGCGCTATTTAAGAACAGGGATTCTGTCCCTTGTCTGGGGATAGTATAATATCCCCAGTGCCTTGCATAGTGCCTAGTAGGCACTCAAATATTTGTTGAATAAATGAATTCTGATAAAAAATAAGCTTTGTAAATTAAATTTTAAAGTATTTTTCATTGTAAAAAGATTTTAATTATCAAACAATGGAATGTATCACTGTTACCAGGGCTTGTCCTAGTTGTAGATAATTTTTAAGGAATTCTTTCAGGATTACCTTTATAACATACTCCTTCCACTGGATAAGGTTGTTTACTCAAAGCAGGTTTGAAAATTACTACCTTAGTCACTACTGGACCAAGCAATAAAAGATGATGTTGACAGGGTCAAGATTAAATTGCTACTGCAACCATCTGATAAGCTATTAAGTTAAATCCCATGATGTCAGATTATCTTGAGCCCCGAGTAAATAAGATGTAGGGCATTGTGATGTGATTTGATGGGAAGCCTTCATGGGCATATCCATAGCAGCAATAAATAAGTCTTGAGGTTAAAGTGAATTACAAGTATTAGAAGAAAAAGCATCAAGTTGTGGAGCATCTGGAAGGCTAGGGCAGGTAAGATGACGCTAATATGGCAAAGGGGGATCCTGAAACTGGAGAAGGAATATTGAAAAATGAACTTTACCTCTTGCACAATTTTGCCTAAGACCGGCACTGAAGATGATAATACAGATAAAAAGTTACAGGTTGTGCTGAGCTTCACATATAGGTGTATCCTTAAGTAAAATGAATGTAAATCACATAATTGTAAAGCTAAATAGAATTTTTGAGATGGCTTCTTTTAAGATGAAGAAATGGATAGTAAGTGGTTGCCCAAAATCAGATATCTAAAACACACATAACTAGAATCTAAGTCTCCTTCCTCCTACTCCAGAGATATTTTCACTTCACACTATCCCACTTCAAATATTTTTAATTACTAACATTTTAAAGGGAAAAAAAGAATCATTGAAGGAATCATTTTGTTAATTTATTTATTTTTTAACCATTCGATATTCTTTAATATGGACCAGACTTGTAAAATGTTTATGAAATGTTACTTTAGCTATTGTTAAGAGAACTCACCAAGATTAGGGATTTTAAAACTCTCACTTCATTGTTTAAAAAGAAAGTCTTGCCACTCCCCCCATCTCAACTCTTAAAATTTAAAAATAGTTTAAAAAAAGAAAAAGATCTGCTTTTCCGTTAAAGAAAAGCAATGCTCCAGATCTGCCAGCAGGACCCTTGGACCACTACTCCACAGTGAGATGTATCTGCTCAACTTTCCAGCTCCCTCCCGGTCTCCAGTCTGGACCAGCCAATGCATGACAACCCTGGATGACGACAGCAATGCAGTCAAGAGCTGTGAGACTCTCAGTGAAGCCCAAAGACACACACAGGGACCCGGACGTGCCATCTTGGCCTCCTTAACACCTACTAAAATAAGCTAAATGGCCCAAACAATTTTTAACACCATTACCAGATTTAAAACTATCTTCAAAGACTTTAGTTCAAAAAAAGATTTAAAGTTATGATAAAAAAGAGCAATCTGACAAAGGGAGGCTATCTTTAATTCCTGTAAGTATTTTTTAAACATGTTAATTGTTTTTTAGTTATTATAAAAATTTGATAGCATGTAAATATAGCCCCAAGATGGTTGCTATAATTCCCACTACACTCTGGGTCTGCCTTAACAGGAAAAGCTATTAGGAGTCTTATAGGAATTTATCTAATGAGGAAAGTAAATGATCTTTTAATATTTTTCCATTGCCTTCCATTTTTTTCCATTTTTTTCCCTTTTTATAGAAAAAATATAATATTCTTGGGGGAGTGACTATGACAAATAGCAGTGGAAAGAAGGGGAGGGGGAACCTTTGTGAACAGTGTAACTTTACATTCATTAAGGATTATCTGAAACTCTAGGACATGCCTAGAAGATGAATCTATAAAAAGTCCACAAGTTTGTGTTCCCTCAATGTTCTAGTAAAACCAATCATGAGTCTCAAATGAAGTTACAATTAGTAATTAATCCATGTATGTGCCTAGATAAAACACAGAATAAGGGTGATTTGAAAGTTTCATTAATTTGTTTCACACCAAAGTTTACAATTGGTAAGAAAAATAGGAAATAGTCAACTGCATGCACCAAAACCCCAAGAGAGAAATCTCAGGTATTCAGTTTCTTTTCACAGACATTGCTAATTCAAAAACCAAAACTCAGGGAATACTGGCACTTAGAGGAAAAAAAGTTTCCACTGTCATTTAAAAATAAGCATTCAAGATAAAAGCTAACAGTTTGCATGGAGCAGAAAAAAAAATTAGGTAATGCTAAAACAAATGCTAATAATTTAGTGTAATATACAAAAATTACCACTTTTACTTAAGTATGCCTTAAGAAAAAAGTACAAATTATATTTACATAATTATACACTTTGTCTTTGACTTCTTTTTCTTCTTTTTACCATCTTTGCTCATCTTTTCTTTGTGTTTTCGAATTTCTCGAACTAATGTATAGAAGGCATCGTCAACACCCTGTCTTGTCTTTGCTGATGTTTCAATAAAAGGAATTCCGTAACTTCTTGCTAAGTCCTGAGCCTGCTTTGTGTCTACTGTTCTAGAAGGCAAATCACATTTATTTCCTACTAGGACCATAGGTACATCTTCAGAATCTTTAACTCTTTTTATTTGTTCCCTCTATTGTAGGATCATATTCATCCACAAAGTGATTCTGTATTAGCTGTATCGTCAAGGCACTCTTGCCTACGCCACCAGCTCCAACTACCACAAGTTTATATTCAGTCATTTTCAGCAGGCCTCGCCCCCGCACCTGGGAGCCGCCGCGCCTCTGGCCCCCGCCGGTGCCTTCAGTGCGTGCGCCGCGCCGCTCGCTCCCAGTCCGAAATGGCGGGGGCCGGGAGTCCGGGCCGAGCAGCCGCCGCCGCCGCCACTGCCTCAGCCGCCGCCACTGCCTCAGCCGCCGCGGCCGCCGCCTCTCCTATGACATTTTGATCTGAGAATCCAGAAATGGACTGATTCTGTGCTCTAATTGGAAAGAGGAAAGCTACTCAAGAAATATGGGAGAAACAGGATATAAAAATGAAAATTTCTCATCTCAGTTTTCTAGCTGGGGCATTAAGACAAGAGATTGCACATTCCCAAGTGAAGCAACCATGCAGAAATTTCAAATGTAGGTGGTTGAAAACCTGTTAGACAATCTTAAACCCTTTATCCATAGCTAGAAATAAAATGTTCAAGAATTGAAGATGAAAGGAGGAGTTTTACAAAGCATTCTTAAAGAAAGCTGTTGGTATGCTGTGAGTCCCATCAATCCGGTCTTGACCTCATTACAAGACCAGTGACTATGGCTTTAATGGAACCATTTGGAGAGCTTGATAGAAGTTCATTGATTAGGTATACGGTGGTGCAATAATGTTTTACTCCTGACTGAGAAATTTAGAGTGAGATGAAGTCTGGTTAAATGCTGTTGGATGAGCTGAAGGATACATGATGAAATTTACTGATTACTCTGACAAAGTGGTTTTAGTGTAGTTTGGGGACAAAGTCCTGATTTAATTATATTGAAGTGAGATAGATTAGAATATAGACACATTTTTTGATGAGATTACCTGAGTGGGGAACAAAGAAATGGAACAGAGAAAATTGGCTGGTGAGGAACAGATTCTTTTTTCTGTATGTGATCTCTTAGAGCATATTTATATTTTTATGGGAATGATCCAGTAGAGAGAAAAATTGATAATTCAGGAGAGAGAGAGTGTGTGTGTATGATTGTAAGAATGAAGTCTTTGGTAGGCTAGAATGAATGGCTTTTTTAAAAATCAATTTTATTTATGCCTATTAATAAAGCATACAATTCTTCCAGGGTGTACAATCAATGGTATTTGCTATCATCACATAGTTATGCATTTATCATGTCAATCATTATTAGAGCATTTTCATTATTTCATTAAAAATAATAATAAACAAACAGAAAAAAACGAACAAAGAAACAAAGAGGTGAGAAACAAGAAAATTCCTCACCTCTCAATCTCTCTGTGCTTCCCCCACTATACATAGCTGCTGTTTCTGTCTATTTTATCCAAAGTGTATAATCAATGGCTTTTAGTATAAGCACAATGTTGCACATTTATCATCTTAAAAATTCTAGAACAATTTCATTACTCCAAAAAAAAAAAAAAAAAAAAAAAGACTCCAAACCCCTTAGCATTCCTTCCTCAGGCCTACATAGCAACTAATCTTTCAAATGAATGGCTTTTGATAACTGAAAAGAGAAGTTATCCTTTGTGACTGGAAGGAGGATAGAGTTTCTAGGATCAAGTGCAAAATGCTTAAGGCAACTGGATGACCTGGAATTATCTTGCCCTTTCCTCCAGCTTTATTCATGTATCCTATTTTTTTTTTTAATTTATTTTTATTGTGGGTAAAAATCAAAATTCTCACAATACATACAAACATTTGCAAAATGATATATAAATATATATGCATATATGTGTATTTGCTTACAAAAATGTTATTTATATATATATATATATATATATATGCATTTATTTTAAGAGGTGCTTAGATTACCCAAAATATTACACGGAACCCACTGGGATTCCCATGTTGCCCACCTCCCACACCTCCCACCACATCCCACACAAACATCTCCCACAAGTGTGGCCCACCACCCTCAATGAACTTACACATCCTGGAGCCTTGCCACCAACCATAGACCACAGTTCACACTGTAGACCACACTCTCTCCCACTCAGTTCTGAGTGGTGTGTGCTGATTTAAAATGCCCTACATCCGTTGCCACAACAGTACTCAGGACAACCTCCAACTCCCAAAGAAGCCCCTGTATTTCAACTGCTCATCCCCTCCATACCCCAAAAGTGTCAAGTGGCCACTGGCTCCACCTATTCTTTATCTCATTGTCTCCTCTGCAAAAATGATTGACTTCTCTTGGTGCCTTCTACAGTCTCTAATCTTTCTCTCACCTTAAACATTTTCATCACTTTGAGGTGAGAGAAAGATGATATTTCCACTACTTCGACCCCTTTCTTTCATCCAAATCTTCTTCTCTCTTATTATCATTCATTTGTTTTTCTGGCTAATTTTAACTCCTGTTTTAAGGTTAAAATTAAATATCATGTCCTTAGGGATACTTTCCTGACCACTACACTTGCCTGAGAGTTCTAGTATTGCAAATCAATAGTACCTTGCTTTACTTGATAACACTTAACCCATTTATACCTACTTGTTAGTCTTCCCTGATTCATTGTTTATTCTAAGTCCATGAGGATCTATTATAGGTCAAATACTATGCTGTATCCCATAGTATTTGACCTATAACAGATACTTAATGAATTTGTTGACAGACTGAACATGTTGCTTAATTATCTGAAATTCTTCCTTTAGTTATTTCTTTGAAAAAGTTTCTAAATCCAGAAAGCCCTATGAAACATGCATTTAATAGAAGGGAAGATATTATACTGATGTTCATTAACACAAAATTCCAGGTAAGCAAGCACTTAGCAGAAAACAGAGAAAGATAGAAATGAAACATGGGATAAATAAACTCAATGGGGATAGAAGGGTTTGATAAAGATCTAAAGCATCAGCTAAGGGTTTGACACTAAATTGGCTTCATGGAAGGAATAAAATCACCCTGTTCTCCTAGGGAAAAATACAAATTTTCCCACACTCTGTTTTTAATTCAGCCAAAGGAAAAAAAAAAGGAAAAGAAAAAAAAAAAAACACTGGTCTTTTATTTTTTGTTAACCCGATCATGCTTTAGACTTATGCTCAATTTAGAGAACTTGATTACTCTTAAATATGGTTTGGCAATAGCTTTTTCCAGCTTGCTCCCATTAACTGACTATCTGCTTTATATTACTTTTTTTCCAAATTTGTTTTTAGAAGTTGAGTGCCAACCAATTTCCCAATATAAATATATAGTTTTTGTTTTTCTTTGGTATTTCTGACATAGCTACCTTTTTCAAATTGTCCTTGAGGAATCATTAAGTGGCAATTCTTTTTTTTTTTTTGCAAGAGGTAAGCATTTATTGAGAACTTATTACATAATAGGCAGAGTGGTATACAGGACATTTATTTCCTAGACAGTGAAACATTAGGAATTCAACTAATTGTAAAATATAATAAAGGGTGATTAGAACTTTTGGGAGATTGTAAGTTGTGTGCCTTAGGTGCACAGATGACAGAATAATAAATTTTGTATGAGAGAACTCAACAGGCTTCATAGAGAGCTTTTGAAACAGGCTTTGTGCTACAAGTAATGAGTCAACAGGGCATTCTAACAGAAAAAAAAGATGAAAAATTAGTACGAGTAAGCATATAAAGCTGGAAAAGAACATCTAATGGCTTACTAAAACTTTAAACTTTACTCTGCATGGGATATAGTACAATTAAAATCCAACTTTTTAAAGATAACTAATTTGCATAATTGGTTGGAAAGTTGGGAAAGGAGTCTAATAAGGTGGTGGTCATATGCCAGGCAGAGGAGGAAGAGGGCCTGAATTTAGGAGGGAAGACACTCATACTCCTTTATTCAGCTCCTATTATGTGCTTGGCGATGTGTTAGATACTTTATACAATGTCTCATTTAAAATGTGAAACACCCTTAGGAAGTGGGCATTTCTATAGAGAAGAGCAGTAATAATAAGCATGATAATATCTAAGTGCACTTCATTTTTTAACCCATTTCATCCTCCCAGCAGCCCAAATGGAGGCCCAGAGAGGGTACGTAACTGCCTCAAAGTTACATGGTTTATAAGTGGCAGAACAAGCATGCAAACCCAAAAAGCACAGCTCCAGGACCCATCATTTTAACCACTGTGCATCCCTGCCCATTAAAGAGAAAGTCAATGTATTGGGTATAAGGCCATAGTGTTTTATGGATTAACAGTTAGCATGCTGGGGTCACCATTTCTGTACATGTCTTGCTAATGGATGACCTGGGTGAGAGTCATATTTATATCTAAGAAAAGAAAAGGAACGTTCAATAAGGGTAGTCTTCTAGTCTGTGTTTGGTTCTGATTTGACTTCTCTTCCTCATGTTGGCTGATTTTCCAGCTTATCTAAGGGGTTTAACAAAAGTAAACATTTTATAGATATGCCTTTTTTATAGAACATTAACAGATATCTGATAATTTTCTGCAAATTTCTTTCATTGAGCAGGAATTGCCCATTGTTACTGGGCTGGAATTTGAGATTTTGTTAAAGATATATAAGCATGCCATTTTTTTCTTAAACTGTAACTGCAGAGAGTCATAGGATGCTTTGCTGAAAATGGAAAATCTAATAATGTTCATTTTATAAAATTCCTGAGCTTGTCCCAATTTCAGAAGGTTTGGGGAAAATATATACATACATGAAATAGCATGATAGGATTTGAGTGGAATTTTTGTTCCAGAGAGTTTATCTTTATAACTTTGGACCCAATAAGTATCATAATCTCTAAGGTTTTTAGAAGTAATATCTAAATCAAGTTTCATGGTGAATGGTTGCATTATGTTTTAGTGGTATATTTTTTAGGTTGTATTGCCAAAATAAGTACAAATGCATTTAATAAAGTATGAAGCAATTCTTGTTTTTCATAGATTACGGTGCAATTCATTGGGGGTAGAGCCAGAATGCATATTTTCACATTATTTGGAATTGTCCTCAGTATTATAGGTTTTTTTTTTTTTGTCCCCAATGCATTCCCCTTCCAAAAATTAAGCTGTTTTTGAATATTGGTAAGTAAGTATGAAAGAAAACCTTGTTTGAATCCAATGAACTGCAAAAGCAATGTACCAGTGGTCATGAAAGGATGAGGAAAAAGGGACATTAAAAAATCCTTTGGGAAAAACATTACAAGCAGCCTCCTCTCATGCTAGAGAGAACTGTTTATATGCCTGGCTTAATTTTTGGTATCATAACTCCATCTAACATACACAGTTTGTTCAGCATTATTTGATTTCCTATCCTTTCATAAAAAGTTTTATCTGTGCTCACCTATAAGTTAATAAAAATTCCTCTTTTCCTTAATAAACAGGATATATGAAAAATAATATTATAAAGGAAGAAATTAGTCAGGGATAGACATGGATGAGGAGAAAAAGGGAAAACAGCTCAAGATGGTGTTAGAAAATCTCCAAGTCTTAAATCTACAGGCAGATCAAAGTTTCATATGAGATGTGTATAAGGTTTATAAGGGCATATAAGAGATAGAGCAATTGTCTTTGGGTATGGGATGGTGGCAAAGAGAAATTTTAAAAAGATTTTAAAGAAATTTCAATTTATTATATGTACCCTAAACTTCATGAGATTTTCAGAAAGATCTTCATTCTCCTTTACTGTTATTATTGTTTAAATTTTTATTTACTGCTCATAGGAGTGTATTTTTTTCCTCTTTTGTGTTTATCAAGTATTATTTACAAATAATTTTTTATCATTTCAAGCATACAGTTTGGTGAATATTGGTAATTTATATAATTGTGTAATCAGTACCACAATTAAGATATAGAATGGTTTCCTCATCCTAAAAAGTTTCTTTATGCCCCTTTGCACTCAATCACCTTCCCCAACTTTGGCCTCAAGCAACCTTTTGTTTTTTATTTTGTTTTTGTTTTTTTACTATAATTTGACTTTTCTAGCATTTTATATAAAGGGGGTCATACAACATTCAGTCTTTTGTGTTGTTTGCACAGGGTTCTCAACTTTAAAATTATTGACATATGGAACCAAATAACACTTTGTTGTAGAGTACTGTCCTGCTCATTGTAGGATAGTTTAGCAATATCCCTATATCTCTGTCCTCCTCCCGCTACATAACAGGTTTTATGTCTGCAGACATTTCCAACTGTTGCAGGTTTGAAGGAAAATGGCTTCCAGTTAAGAGCCATGGATGTAGCATAATAATTTGGGATTTCTTCCATGATGTTGTATGTACGAGTATATAATTTGTTTTTATTTTAGAGTTGTATTTCATGGTAAGGCTATTCATATGTTTATCCACTTACCAACTTTTGGACAATTTACAAATAACTAAAAATTACACACTTTTAGTTATTTTAATAATGTTGCTATGAACATTTTTGTGCACATTTTTGCATGGATATATATTTCCTTATCTCCTTAGTAAATATCTATGAGTGGAATTGCTCAATCATATAGTAAATGTATGTGTAACTTTATAAGGTACTGCCATACAGTTTTTCTAAGTTATGTGTAAAATTTTGCATTACAACCATCATTTTTTGAGTTTTCCAGTTGCTCTAAAAACTGGCTAACACCTATTATTGCAAGTATTTTAACTTAAGCATTTTAGAAGATATTATTACTCCAAAAAGAAAAACACCACACCCCTTAGCATGCCTTCCCTAGCCCTACGTAACCACTAATCAAATTTCATCTTTATAAATTGATTTATATTTACATTTTATATAAATGGAATCATACAATATTTTACACAATATATTTAGTTCATAGTAGATCAATCATATAGTATTTGGCCTTTTGTGTCTGGCTTGCTTTATTCAACACAATGTCTTCCAGGTTCATCCATGTTGTCATTTGCTTTATGACTTCATTTCTTCTTACAGCTGCATAATATGCCAATACGAATAATGGTGTATAAATGTCTATTCGTGTCACTGCTGTCAGTTCTTCTGGGTATATACCCAGTAGTGGTATTGCAGGGTGTATTTTTCAGCTAAAGGGGTGCCAATTGAAAGTACCAGATCTCTGTTGGCATTTATAAAGGGTATTTATTTGGGGTAGAAGCTTACAGTCACAAGGCCATAAAGTGTAAGTTACTTCCCTCACCAAAGTCTGTTGCCACGTGTTGGAGCAAGATGGTTGCCAGTCTCTGTGAGTGTTCAGCCTTCCTCTTCTTCCTAAGTCTTCGTGGTCCCAGCTCCTTCCATTCTTAGCTGTAGGTTAGCATAAGTCTTGTCTCTCTCTCTGGGGCTCGTTTCTTTCCAGGCTCAGCTGCTCTGCTCGTTTCACAAGGTCGGCTGTAGACTATCAGGCTCATTTTCTTCCTGGGGCCTTTGCTGTGTCTAAGAAGCCATCTCTATTCCTCTGTGTTCTTCTCCTGTGTGTTTACTTCCTGAGGCTCCAGCATCAAAACTCCAACTTTCTCCTCTACCATATTGTTTTTCTCTGATGTGGCTGAATCAAAGCCTTAATCATAATTCAATCAAGTAAAAGTGAAACCTCTGAATCTAATACAATCTAATATGCCCAGAGGAACAAACCAGTTTACAAACATAATCCAATATCTATTTTTGGAATTCATAAATAATACCAAACTGCTACACTCCACCCTCTGAATTCCAAAAAGATATTGCAGTATTTAAAAAACCCCTGAAATCAGTAACAATGCTAAGTACAAAATCATATCAGAATCAGTTTAAAGAAATACAGTTTGTCTTGAGTAAAGTCAAGTCTGGCTGTAGACCTCTGAAACTTACAAAACCATTTATCTGCTTCCAATATACAAATGGACAGACAAAGGATAAACATTTGCATTACCATAAGTAAAAGTTGGGAAGAAAACATGAGTCACGGGTCCTCTGGAGTTCAGTAAACCTGCAGGGCATACTCCATTAGATTTCAAAGTCTGAGAGTCATTCTTATGATGATGGTTTCTTCTCCCTGGGGCCTTGTGGGGGCCCACCCTTTCCACAGGCTTGCCCAAAGTCCATTTTCTTGGTTCCATTCTCATCAAGCATCTGGGTGGCTCCAGACCTCACCCTCTAAGTTCCTTGGTGTGATGGCCACACCTTCCCTGACCTCTGGGGTAAAGTCTTAACCTCACTAGTACAGTGAAGTGATGACAACATCCTCCCTAAACTTATCATATGACAAGTTGTATTAATTTCATGTCATAATATTTAAGGACATCAAGTTTAAGAGTGAATATTACCCAAGGACTTAATATGTTTCCGGTTGTACACAGGAGAGTTGAACACTGTTAGGCAGAAATATATATGCATGTCTGCTATAGTTTTTATTTAGAGACTAAGTATATTAGTCAGCCAAAGAGGTGCTGATGCAAAACACCAGAAATAGGTTGGCTTTTATAAAGGGTATTTATTTGGGGTAGAAGCTTACAATTACCAGGCCATAAAGCCTAAGTTACTTTCCTCACCAAAGTCTGTCGCCACGTTTTGGAGCAAAGATGGCTGCTGACATCTGCCAAGAGTTCAGGCTTCTTGGGTTCCTCTCTTCACGGGGCTCCGTTTCTCTCCAGGCTCAGTTGCTGTGCTCTCTCCACAAGGCCAGCCGTAGACTATCAGGCAAACGGCCTTATCTCTCTTCCTGGGGCTTCTACTGTGTCTAAGGAGCTGTCTCTATTCCTCTGTGTTCTTTTCCTGTGTGTTCACTTCCTGGGTTCAAGCTCAAAACTTCCACATCAAAACTCCAACTGAAAACTCCAACATCAAAACTCTAACTCTGTCCTTTGCTACATCTTTTATCTGTGAGTCCCCACCCACCAAGGTGCAGGGACTCAACACCCTATTGACATGGCCCAATCAAAGCCCTAATAATAATTTACTGATGCCCAGGTATAGACCAGTTTACAAACATAATCCAATATCTATTTTTGGAATTCATGAACCATATAAAACTGCTACAGTAAGTATGGCTTAAGGTAATGTGTATGGTTGCCAAGTTGACAAAGGGTGGACTGTGATGGTTCGGTGTGGTGTGTCAGGCAGGTTCTCGGAGGCTGGATGGAGCTCATGGAAAACCTTGAACGTTGACTGCTGAAAACGGCTGGTGACATTCTGTCCCGAGGCTGCTTGTCGTGACACCTTTTACCCCTTGATCTTTGTTTAAAGAACAACCTTGCACACATACATGTTCTGTACTTTATAAGCATGTTATAATCAATGTTCTGATAAACAATGCACAATGTATTCACAATTGAACTATAAAGGATTAAAAATAACCTTGAGATTGTTTTAGATATAGATCACTAAATCATTTGGAATGGAATAAAAAAGAAATTCACCAAAGAATAAAAAACACATGCTTTAGCATCCAAAGAGGGTCTGTTTTCTTTCCATGCGCCTTTGTCTTGCAGGACAAGACAGAATCCAACTCGTGAATTTCCACAGTTAAGCTAATGTGTCAACTCGGCCAGGTAATTGTGCCCAGTTGTTTGGTCAAGCAAGCACTGGGCTAATTGTAATACAAGGACATTTAGTCAGCAGTAACTTTACTTCATAGATTGCTGATTATATCTACAATCAACCAGGGAGATTGCCATCAGCAATGAGTGACATTTTAACCAATCAGTTGAAGGCCTTAAAAGGAGAAGTGATGTGAATATGCTCACTGTCCTGATTTTGTGATAATCAGGGTAGGGCTAAACATTTGCTATATTAGAAATCATGCATGTGTCCCCAGACCTAGTTTTTCTCCCTAGGTCTGGTTTTTGGAATGCTGGTGATAAACTAAGCCTGATTTATTATATGACCATCCCGTATGGGAAAAGTCTAACTTTGGGCAGCTTTGGTCAACCTTAAGAGATATAACAGGGACAGATGTGGCATGGGTGGTTGGGCGTGCGTCTCCCATATGGAGGGACCTGGGTCCAATATCTGGAACCTCCCAGTAAAAACAAAAAAAAAGAAAATATAGAAGGTGCGTGGGCCACCAGGCCCTGAGCGCAGGGGTGTCACCAGGCCCCAGGAGCCATGCAGCAAAATGACGATGTAACAGGAGAGTGACACAAGGGAGAGCCAAGATGAGACGCACTGCAAAACCAGGAACTAAGGTGGCGCAGGTGGCAGGATGCCTCTCTCCCACATTGGAGGTTCCGAGGATTGAATCCCAGTGAAGACAGGAGGAGAAGGATGAGAAGAGAGGGCAGGAAATGGACACAGAGTCACCCAGCAAATGGACACAGAAACAGCAAAAATGGGGGGGGTAGTAAAAATGGATCAAAGTAAATAAATCCTTAAAAAAATGTATAGGGGAGGAAGATATGGACTGTAGTTAGTAGTAATACTTTGACAATGCTCTTTCATGATTTGTTAACAAATGTTTCACAACAATGCAGAGTGTTTGTGGGGGGGTGATGTGTGGGAGCCCTGTATGATGTGATGCGTGTTTGTTTTGTAAGTTCACGATGTTTACTGAACACTTTTAGTTTACGTATGTTCATGTATGAACGATATACTTCAATAAATTGTTTTTTTAAAAAAAGGGGGAAGTGATTTCAGCATTCAAAGAAATTTCCCAGCTCATCTTTGGACAGTCAGCGTCTCCAGGAAACTCATCAAGGACCTTCATTGGACTTTCATTGGAGCCTCTGGTTTGCAACACTCCTGTGGAATCTGGATTTATGCATCCCCACAGTCACATGAGGGAATTTTATAAAATCTCATACCATTTACAGATACCTCCTGTTGATTCTGTTTTCCTTGATAACCCTGATTAATACACAGGGTCACATGGCAAATCTATATTCAACTTCTTTAAGGAACTGTCAAACAGCCCTCCACAGTGGCTGTACCATTCTACATTCCCACCAACAGTGATGAAGTGTTCCTATCTCTCCACATCCTCTCCAACATTTATACTTCTCTTTCTTTTCAATAGTGGCCATTCTGCTAGGTGTGAAATGATATCTCATTGTAGTTTTGATTTGCATTTCCCTAATCATTGGTAATATTGAACATTTTTTCATGTGTTTTTTTTCCCATTTGTATGTCTCCTTAGGAAAAATGTCTATTCATGTCTTTTGCTCATTTTTTAATTGGGTCATTTGTCTTTTTATTGTTGAGTTGTAATATCTCTTTTTATATCACGGATATTAAAACCTTATCAGACATGTGATTTCCAAATATGTTTTCCCATCGAGCTGGCTGTCTTTTCACCCTTTTGACAAAGTCTTGTGAGGAGCAAAAGTGTTTTTTTCTTTTGTTGCCCATGCTTTGGGTATAACGTCCAAGAAACCACCACCTACCACCACGTTTTTCTTTTTTTTTTAGTTGTTTAGTTTTTTTAAAAAAAAACTTTTAATATGCTGTTTTATTTTATTTTTTTAAGGATAATTAGATCACGTAAATGTTATACAAATAAATACAAGGTCTTTAAGATGCTTCCCTATATTTTCTTCTAGTAGTTTTATGGTCCTGGCTTTTATATTTAGGTCTGTGAGCCATTTTGAGTTGATTCTTATATAGGGAGTGAGATAGGCATCCTCTTTCATTATTTTGGTTATAGCTATCCAGTTCTCCCAGTACCATTTATTGAAGAGAATTTTTGTACCATTAACATGGACTTGGTAGGGTTTGTCAAAAACCAGTTGGCTGTAGAGGTGAAGGTTTATTTCTGGACTCTCAATTCTATTGCACTGATGAATGTGTCTATCTTTATGCCAGTACCATGCTGTTTTAACCACTGTAGCTTTGTAATATGTCCCAAGGTAAGGCAGTGAAATTCCTCCCATGTCGCTCTTCTTGTTTGGAATGCTTGTGGCTATTTAGGTACACTTTCCCTTCTAAATGAGTTTGGTAATTGCCTTTTCTATTTCTGTAAGGTAGGCTGTTGGAATTTTGATTGGTATTGCATTGAATCTATAAATCAGTTTGGGTAGGATTGACATCTTCACTATATTTAGTCTTCCATTCCATGAACACAGAATGTCTTTCCATTTGTTTAGGTCTTCACTGATTTCTTTTAGCATTGTTTTGTAGTTTTGTGCATAAAAGTCCTGTACTTTGGTTAAATTGATTCCTAGATATTTGAGTCTTTTTGTTGCTATTGTAAATGGATTTTTCCCCCTGATTTCCTCATCAGATTGTTCAATACAAATGTACAAAAATATTACTGATTTTTGTGTGTTGATCTTATATCCTGCAACTTTGCTGAACTAATTTGTTAGCTCAAATAGCTTTGTCGAAGACATTTCAGAATTTTCTAATTATAAGATCATGTCATCTGCAAATAGAGACGGTTTTACTTCCTCTTTTCCTATTTGGATGCACTTAATTTTTTTTCCCTTGTCTCTTTGCTCTAGCTAGACTTCTAATGCAATGTTGAATAACAATGGTGACAGTGGGCATCCTTGTCTTGTTCCTGATCTTAGATGGAAAGTTTTCAACCTTTCCCCATTGAGTATGATATTGGCTGTGGGTTTTTCATATATGCCTGTTATATATATATATATAGGAATTTTCCTAATTCCTATCTTTTGAAATGTTTTTATCAAGAAAGGATGCTGGATTTTGTCAAATGCCTATTCTGCATCGATCAAGATGATCATTTTTTTCCCCTTCAATATGTTAATGTGGTGTATTACATTGATTAATCTTTTTATGTTGAACCAGCCTTGCATACCAAGAATAAATCCCACTTGGTCATGATGTATAAGTCTTTCGATATGCTGTTGGATTCAATTTGCATTATTTTGTTGAGAATTTTTGCATCTGTGTTCATTAGAGAGATTGGTCTGTAGTTCTCTTTTCTTGTACTATCTTTATCTGGCTTTGGTATTAGGGTGATGTTGGCTTCATAAAATGTTTTGGGTAATTTTCCCTCTTCAATTTTTTGGAAAAGTTTAAACAGGATTGGTGTTAATTCTTTTTGAAATGCTTGGGAGAATTCATCTGTGAAACCATTTAGTCTGGACTTTTCTTTGTTGGGAAATTTTTGATGATGGATTCAATTTCTTTAAATGTGATTGCTTTGTTAAGTTCTTGTAGTTCTTGTAGTGTTGGTGTAGGTTGTTTGTGCATTTCTAGAAATTTGTCATTTCATGTAGGTTGTCAAGTTTGTTGGCATGCAGTTTCTCATAAAATCCTCTTATTCTTTTTATATCTGTGCATTCAGTTGTAACTTCCCCCTTTTCATTTCTGATTGTTTTATTTGTATCTTCTCTCCTTTTTTCTTTGTTAGTCTACATAGGGGTTTGTCAATTTTATTGATCTTCTCAAAGGACCAGCTTTTGATTTTGTTGATTTTCTCTATTCCTTTTTTGTTCTCAATTTCATTTATTTCTGCTTTAATCTTTATTATTTCTCTCCTTCTGTTGGTTTTGGCATTGGTTTGCTGTTCTTTTTCTAATTTCTCTAGTTGTTCAGTCAGATCTTTGAGTTTAGCCCTTTTTTCTTTTTTAATATAGGTGTTTAGGGCTATAAATTTCCCTTTCAAGACTGTCCTCACTGTATCCCATAAGTTTTGATAAGTTGTGTTCTTATTTTCACTTGTCTAAATATATTTACTGATTTCACTTGCAATTTCTTCTTTGACCCACTGATTATTTAGGAGTGTGCTGCTTAGCCTCTATTAGCACCTGAGAAGAATGTATAACCCACTGAGTTTGTATGCAACATTCTGTTAGTTCTAACTCATTTATCATACTGTTCAAGTTCTCTGTTTCCTTGTTGATCTTTCTATCTCATGATGTGAGTGATGTGTTGAAGTCTCCAACTATTATTGTAA
The DNA here is from genome assembly GCA_026826555.1 of Tolypeutes matacus. NCBI lineage: Eukaryota > Metazoa > Chordata > Mammalia > Cingulata > Chlamyphoridae > Tolypeutes > Tolypeutes matacus. The sequence goes on from JAKSZT010053770.1 coordinate 35,099,265, forward strand.
AGATGTCTATTTCTCCCTTCAATTTTCCCAGAGTTTGCCTCATATATTTTGGGGCACCATGGTTAGGTACATAGATATTTATGACTGTTATATCTTCCTGGTGGATTGTCCTTTTTATTAATATATAATGTCTTTATCTCTTATAACTTTTTTTTTTTTTTTGCATTTAAAGTCTGTTTTGTCCAATATTAGTATAGCTATCCCTCTCTTTTGGTTACTATTTGTGTAGAGTATCTTTTTCCAACCTTTAACTTTCAGCTGGTTTGTATCCCTGGGTTTAAGGTGAGTCTGTTTCCTGTAATGGTGGATTCTTTTTTACAAACTCTCTTAGTTTCTGTTTATTTGTGACTATTTTATACTCGCCTTCATATTTGATGGGCAGTTTTTCTGGATAAAGAATTCTCAGCTGGCAGTTTTTCTCTTTCAGTTCCCTAATTGTACCATACAATTCTCTTCTTGCCTCCATGGTTTCTGATGAGAAATCCACACTAAGTCTTACTGGGCATCGCTTGTATGTGATGGTTTGCTTCTCCTTGCTGCTCTCAGAATTTTCTCTTTATCTTTGATATTTGACATTCTGAGTAGTATGTGTTGAGGTAGGTCTATTTGGATTTTTTTGATTGGGGTATGATACTCTTGTTGGACATGTAAGTTCATTTCTTTCATGAGGTTTGGGAAAGTTTCTTCTATTATTTTCTCAAATACTTTTTCTGCCCTTGTTCCCTTCTCTTCTCCTTCTAGAACTCCCATGACAAGTGTATTGTTACATTTCGTGTTGTCATTCAACTCCCCGAGTCACTACTCATTTTTTCCCCATTCTTTTCTCTCTGTTCTTTTCTCTCTTTAATTTCAGCTCTTCTGTCTTTGGTATCACTTATTCTTTCTTCTATCATTTCAAGTCTGCTGTTGTATGCCTCTAATGTGTTTTTAATCTCACCTATTGTGTCTTTCATTCCCATGAGCTCTGTTACTTTTCTATTCAAGATTTCAAATTCTTCTTTGTGCCCACTCAATGTCTTCTTGATGTCATTTATCTCTTTAGCCATATTGTCTTTCAACATATTGATTTGATTTTGTAAATTTGCTTACATCTCATTAATTTGTTGTCTCAAATCCTGCGTCTCTCCTGGGACTTTGATATATTCCTTTCTTGGGCCATGTCTGCCATTTTCTTAGAATGGCTTGTAATTTTTGCTGATGTCTAGGCATATGATTAGGATGGTAGTTTACTCAGGTGTTCAGTTTCTTTCATAGGGTTTTAGTGGTTGGAGCTGTGTGTTACTCATTCTCTTTGATTCTTGTTTCAACCTGGATCATTAGGATTGTCCCTGTTAGTTGCTCAAAACTGGGCTCTAGACCCATAATAGGTTGCAGTCCCGCTTCTGAGGGCTTTTGGGAGGGAGGCTATAAAGGCTAGAAAAAGTCTCTCTTACTTATTTAATTTCCTCACATGCACTTCCTTGATCTGCCAGCATATGGAACTCTTTGGTAGCCCTCTCAGTTCAATGCCTGGCTGCAGTGTGTTTGCTGCAACCCCGACCAGAACAGTGTGATAGAGGTACCTGCCTGGAGGCTAAGAATCTTGCAATTCAAACTTTCTCAGAGACAGTTCTCCAGCTTTCACTGGCAGCCCCATCCCTTTTCGAGGTAGGAAATAATTCCATTCCCCTCTGCCTCCTCAACAATAACTCCTGGTTAGTAGAGAGGGAGATTAGAAGGGCTGGATCTTTTCAGTCCCAAATGTCTTTAGTCTGGAGCTTGCTTCCAAGGCAAACAATAGTGTGGCCTCACATGGCCTGGAAGCACTCATGGGATACAGCAGATCAAATTTGTGGGTCAAAAGCTGAGTCAGCCTTAGGCTGTGTCCTTCTCTCTCCCCTTGCCTGGGGCTGTGGATCCCTGGTACTCCCTTTGTCTGAAGACATTCAAGTGGTCTGAGAATTTAAAAGTGTCTTTAGTGTGGGGAAGGGTGCCACGGCTTTTAAACTCACAGTTTTGCCTTCATGATTCTTTTCCTTTGTCCCTCTCTCTTCTGGTGTTGTCTATCCTTTGCCTGGTATCCTAAATCCTAGGAGATTTTTTTCCAGGCTGTTTCAGCCTGTTCTCTAGATATTTTTCTGGGAGAGATATTTCCTGTGTATTTCTAGACTGCCATCTTCCCAGAAAAGCCTAAGTACTTTTTAATATTGACCTTATACCTTAAAACTTTCCTAAATTTATCAGTTAGTTTTTGTTTGTGTATTCCTTAGAGGTTTCTACATACGTGATGCCATCCATAAATGGGATAGTTTTACTTCTTCCTTTCCAGTCTCTCTATATATTTCTTATTTCTTTTACTTTGCTTCATTGCACTGGCAAAGACCTCCCATACAATATTAAATAATAGTGCTAAGGACACACATTTTTGCCTTGTCATTGATCTAACATAGAGAGACTTAATCTTTTGAGGCTTTCATGATTCAATATGATGTTTACTGTAGGTTTTTCTTTTTCTTTTTTTTTTTTTTTTTTGCAAAATATTAGCATTTATTATATTTGTGAGGTAGGTAACCAGATGCTCATTAGGTTGTTCTATGTACATTGCTATATTTTTGGAATATTTCATGATAGGACATAAATACAGAAAAAAAGCAAATAAATCCACCAGATTAATGCCAATAGCAAACATTCTCCTTGTTCAGATTTTTCTCCATTTCCCACTCCAACTCCCAAGGATACTCTACACCATTGTCTCCATGAAGAGCAGCTCCTTCATGCATCTTATAGGCCCGCCACCACTGGTATTAATTTTTTGGGCATAATGGCATATTAAAGGGTGGGAGAAAGAAGGGAAAGAATGAGAGACACAACAAGGGAAGGTGCCAAGAGAAGCATGGGAAGAAGAAGATGACAAATGAACATGATCTCTCCCACAGCCTGCCGGCCTTTGAATCTTTGGCTCTGCTACTCACTACTTGGATGGCCTTGAACAAGTTACTTGGCCTGAAAGGGGTTGTTGTAATGAGTTAACATACAAAAAGCACTTTTGATAGTGCATAGTAAACTCTCAGTAAAGGTTGGTTTCTATTATTATTCTTTATTCTTTTTTTAATCTTTGTATTCTCAGTGTTAGCAGAGTTCCCAGTATTTAGTAAGCGTATGATCAAATAAGTGAAAAAAAATCTTCCATTTGTTTTTCTGAGTCCTATCTCCTGATGATTAGTTGCTGCTTCTGGTTAAACATATGTGTATAGATACAATACTGGATTCTGACATACAACATGACCACATTCAGTATGATTCAGAAAAGCCTGACCAAAATTGGATGAAGTAGAGGGAGGTACATATCAGTAAAGTGAAGAGAGAGAATCCACTGGATGATCTCATCTGGATATTCGGCTTCAATGTTCTCCATTGAATGGATAATCCTCCAAATGGGAGACTTTGTTCATCACACAGGCCTTCCAATTTCTGTTGAAGCTAAGTATAGTCACTATCTCTTTATCATTCAAATGTAAAGTCAAAGACCTGAAAGTTTTCAGCAGTGCATTGAGGTGTGATAGACATGGGGATTATGACCACATTCCTCTGGATATGGAACTGGATCAGAACCTGTGGTTTTTAATGGTTTGCAACAATATCCTTAATCTTGAGATTATCCAGCAGTGAAGGGTCCTCCTTCTTGGGCCAAGGTCTATTTAGAGAACCAAGGGGATTGTACGCAGTGATTATGATGCCCTTGGAATGGCAGTACTGGATCATTTTCTCCTGTGTGAGGTATGGGTGACACTCGATCTGGGTAGAAAATTGGTTTATGTTTCAGTCCAGGTTTGTTCAAGAGCCTTTCGATCTGGAAGTGGAGGATGAAGTTGGAGACCCCAATGGCTTTCAACAGCCCTTCATCTACCAGCTCCTCCATGGCCTCCAGACATCCACGAATGTCATTTTATTGGGGAGAATATTGGCTTTATCATTTTTAGGGTACCAGTCCTCCCCATGCTGTAATCCCTGTGGAAACTGAATAAGATAGATATCTAGATAGTCCAGTTTCAGATCCCTGAAGTCTTCTGACACACTGACACACTTCCTTCACAAAGGGTCTTTCAAAGAAGGTGGGCCATAACTTGCTAACAATGAATAGGTCCTCCTGTTTAACAACCTTCTCTTGATCTTATCTTGGATGCTTCCCCAACTTCATTCTCATTCTGGTAGGCATAGGCACAGTTGATGTGTTGATATCCTATATCAGTATAGGATATGAGTATATATGAAGTATATCTTCATAGCCTCTTTGACAGCCTGGGAGAGATTTCCAGGTGCTTATTCCCACAATGAGCATCTTGGCTTTGGTACTGAATTCCACAAAGGTGGCCATTATTGGTGCAGAAACAGTTTTGAGTGAGAAGAGAGGTGGCTTGTGCCCTCGTTGTCAGATGCTAGTGCTGATATCAGAGGGAGGAGCTAGAGGCTCCACTGTAGGATTTTGCACATGAAAAATCAAGTTGAGGAAATTCCCTTCTTTCCTAGTTTGCTCAGAATTTTTAATCATAAAAGATATTTGCTAAATTTTGTCAAATGGCTTTTTCTGACCTGTGAAATCATGTTGACTGATTTTCAGATATTAAATCAAGCTTACATTGCTGGGATAAATGATACTTGGCCATCATTAATTAATATCTTCTTAAAGATTTTTGCATCTATGTTCATGAAGCATATTGGTCTGTAGTTCTATTTATTTATGATGCCTTTGTTTGGTTTTGGAATCAGTGAAATACTGGGCTCATAAAATAAGTCTTTCACTATTTTCTGAAAGAGTTTGTGTAGTAATGGCATTGTTTTTTCCTTACAAGTTTTACTGAATTCACCAATGAAGCCACCCGGTCTTGCATTGTGTATGTGAGTGTGGAAGCTTTTAGTTATGAATTCAATTGCTTTACTTGCTAAAGTCTGTTCAAGTTTTCTATTTCTTCTTGGGTTGAATTTAGTAATTTGTGTCTTTGAAGGAATTTGTCCATTTCATCAAAATTGTTGAATTTATTGGCATAAAATCAGCAATGTTATTTCCTTTTTATTCTATTACTGTCTGATGGGTAATGTCTCTTATTCTTGATATTTTTCTAATTGATTAGACTGGCTTTCAGTTTATCTTTATTATTTTTGGCAAAGTAATAGCTTTTGGTTTCATTTATTTTCTTTATTTTTTCCTCTTTTCTATTTCACTGATTTTTGCTCTTACCTTTATTAATTCCTTCCATCTGTTTCCTTTGGGTATAAATTGCTGTTCTTGTTCTTAAGGTGGAAACTTAGCTATTGAAATATCTCTGAAAAATAATAGTGGCAATGGGAAGCTTTGCCAATCTACTTGTATCCTTAATTTTGTGCATTTCTTCCTGCATTGCTTGTTTGTTGGTTTGATAGTAAACTAAAGTTTATTCAACTTTAAATGGTACCTGAATAAGCATTTTCTCTATTTCTCAAACTGGGACCAGGTTTTGTGGTATTGCTACTCACATATAGTATGAGTAGATCTTATTAAAAGCCAAAGGGAAGAAAAGGGATCTATAGTGGATGCTGTGTGTGTCATCCAGATTTCCTCTTCAGACCAAAACTATTGTTTTCCCAGTTGCTAGGAAAGTTGGCATTGAAACCCTCCCTGGAAATTGCCTTTGATAGGGTGCAGCTGCCTTACTCAAATTAATACACCTTTCCTGGGGGCAACCTGCAGTCAGTGACATGAGTCTTGAGTCATAAATGTTGGAGAAGGTGAACAAAGGCGTCATGCTTCATTCTGCCCCATCCTTCCTCCTTCATAGCCTTTTAGATGTGGTTCTAGAATGTGCTCCCCAATAAACCTCCGGTACACAAAACTCCATCTGAGATTCTGTTTTCAGGAAACCTGATATGAGAATCAGTGCCAGGAATATTACTGGGAAGTGGGCTCTAAATGGGATTTGGGTCTAAATCACCTGCAAATCTGATGGCAATGGAAACCCCATCTCCCATGGTGAGTAGAGTACTGATTGTCCTTGACATACTACAGTGGTGTAATTATGAAAACTCTCACTGGTGGTAAAAGGGAATGTACTGCCTGTTGGAATAGCTCAAGAATTTGAGAGGAAATGAGAAAGCAGTCACTTTAAAGACTGGAATTGGGTGTTTTTCAATGGCAGCTAAATGAAGCCTTAGAGAAAGAAGTAAATGGCTGGAAATGAAAGATTGCCAATTTATGATAAAATGTGAAAGTCAGAAGGTTTCTTTGACTTTCTTTAAAGAGACTCTCATCTCCTACAGCCAGAGGGCAGATAGAAACGTGGATCAAGACAGGCACCTAATCATAAATGTAGCAAAGTTCTAGTAAAGATTGAGTTCTCATATCTGGCAAGTTTGTTACACTAAGATTGAACATTGATTGGGAAGAAGTGGAAACATGAGACTTGGAATGGGATCATATAGTTGATAAGTTTGAGAACTCTGAAATTCCACATTTTCCTGAACCTGCAGAAGTAGCCCAGTCCTACTGGTTAAAGGCTAGCACTCCTCCTTGCCCCTTGCTTGAAGACAGTGCAGAGGCCTCTGCCTTGTAAGACATTATGCTCTGTCCCACAGAATGCACCCCCACTTCAGTTCCTGGTCAAGAAACCCATAGTGTGGGTCAGATCTCAGCATAACCTAGCTGAAGCAGTATTGGTCTTGCTAAGGGAGGAAAAGGAATAAACCTCAAAGAACCTGCATTATATAGGCAATATGTACTAGCATAAGATGGGAGAACATGTAGTGGAACATAAAGTTGTACAACAAAGAGTGCTCCCATAATTTGAGATTTAGCATCATGGCAAGGACCCTATGCGACAGTGGTTACATGCTACTAGGATGGCCTTGGAAGTTTGGAAAAAATAATGGCTTAAGTTACATGTGAGAAGAAGGTTTCAGTGCATGCATTAGAATGCCTATAATAAGTAAGGCTGAAAAATCCAACAGCCAACTATGTTTCACGGTAGGGTACAAAGGATACTCCATTTATCAGAGCAGAAAGGAACATGTTGGTGAGAGGGAACCAAGTTCATTGAGAACTTCAGTGGTGGCTATCTTCTATAGACCAGGCTTACTGTAGAAAATGATGATTCAGAACAGGAGCCCCTGATAGTAATAAGTATCCTGAAATAATAGTCACCAGCTCGATGTGCGGAACCATCCAAATTCAAGTGGGAGTAATTACCATAATGCACAGCAAGATCTGAGTGGCAGCCCATTATCCTGACCCCACAGAGAACTACTGACAAAGTAGAATACAGTGTTCCTAAGCACAGGATGGTAGGGCAGTCAACATGGATATTCACTGGTATATATAATCAAAAGAAATTAAAGATTGATGATATAGAATTTGAGGGCAGCCTCCCCAATAATATGTCACAACTCATGCCAAGTTTTACAACCTGAGCTAGCTCTAAGGCTAGAACTCATTGACTGAAGGAGAGGCCAAGAACCATGAGGAAGGATCCTGCAATACCACAGTGAGTGTAAAAGGTAATGATACCCCCAGTGCTTTACTAAAGAAACTCATAACTATCTTCTTGGTACCTGTGCATTGGGGAGAGGGGACTAGGACACAAGGTCTGAGTTGATACTGATATCCAAGGAACCAAAATGTCCTCAGGGTGCCATTGTTAGAGTAGGAGTATATTGGTACCAAGTAATAAATGAAGTCCTGGCCACGGTTCAACTCACATTGTGTCCACTAGGTCCACAGAACAAGTATTTTCTTCCCCCTGGTCCCTGTATTACCCAGAAGCTCCAGACTAGTAGAGTGAAAAAGAGTCTTTTGAATGTGCAGCTGTGAGACCAGTTTAGAGCAGACACTCAGCAAGGAAGCAGCACCATCCTGCAGAGTATGGTGTACACCCTATGTAGTGAACATTATTTTGTGCTACTTTCCCAAATGGTGGAATGCTTGGATCCTAGAACTAAGGGGTAGATGTGCTATCATTTCAGTGACCCAGTTGAAGAATTTGTTTCCTAGTTCTTTCGACTTTAGGCTATATATGTCTAGAGTAATTGGGATGGGCTTTGCTTCCTGGGGGATGTTTGGTGATATCTGGAGATATTTTTGGTTGTCAAGATTGTTGGGAGCTACTGGCATCCAGTGAGTAGAGGCCAGGGATGCTACTAAACATCTTGCAATTTTATGCATGTATGATAGTGGATCCTTGGATTTGTTGTCCGTGTACCTCCCACAATACCACGCTGATAGGATTTTTGGCTGCAGAGTTCTAGAGCTATAGCCCTCCTCAGGAATTACCTTTGGCCAATGGTAGCTGTCTCACTCATTCATACAGAGGTAGCAGTACAAAGCATGACACTCTTGTCTAAGCTCCAGGCTACTTTCAAGGGCCATTCCACCTTCAGGCAAACTGGGACAGCTGAAATCTCTTTTGCAAATGCACTGAAATTCAACTTCTCCCCCTTCCCAACCCTGCTTTCCTCACATTCTTAGAAGTATTGTTCACAAGTGCACTCTTTCATAAACCTCTGGGTGAAAATTTCCATCTCAGAGTCCAGGTACATGAAGCCAACCTAAGTCAGGATCAATTAAAAAGATTCTGCAAATTAGTATGAAGAAAGCAATTCCTTGAAAATACACATGTAAAAGGTACATCTAAAATAATTTATTAGATTAAATGATAGAAAATTACTCTATACTAAATTGGTGATTTAAATAACCAATGTAAGAAGCTTGTGAAGAACACAAAGGTAAAAGAGGATGAAATGAAAGTCATACTAGAAAAGATTAAAGGTACATGGACAGCATATGGACACCATTACCCATTGGGTAACAATGGATAATCACAAGGAGTAACCATAAATTTTAAAAACTATGTATAAAAAATTGAACTAGCTTGCATAGAAGAGAGTTTCAAACAGAAAAAAAAAAAAAGTGACTCCAGAGATAAAAGAAAAGCAGATGCCACAGAATGTGCAAGTAAATCAACTTAACAGTAGCTTAGAGAACAAAGGAGGACCTGGTGCAAGAAGTTGAAGAATTATATAAGGGCTAAACTTAGAGGATGATAGAGACCAATTTAGTCATTTAAAGTTTATTTTGAGAGCAATGAGAGCTGCCAAAGTCTACGAGGAGGGAACAAATATGAACACACTTTCTTTTAGAAATATTTATCTGACTGTAGTATGACAATTATATGTTGTAGTGTTATCTGTGTTGTTTTCATTTTACCTTTGTTGAGGAAAATTTTAAACATATACAAAAGTAGATAAAATAGTATTATGAAACCTACAGCCCATCTTGTTTCAAATCAACACATAGCCCACCTTGTTTCACCTCTACTCCCACCTCTCAACTTATATTACTTTTAGGGAAGCTCCAGATAGCATTTTTTTCCATAAATATTTCAGTATATATTTCTAAAAGAAAAGGACTCCTTTGAAAACAAATAACCACAGAAGATGGTGGCAGAGTAAGGAGCTCCTAGAGTCAGCTCGTAGTTCAGGGCAGTTAAGTAATCACACAGGGGCTCCAGGATACCAGAAGAGTATCCTGCAACATCCTTGAAAGAAGAGAAGGAGGAGATTGACCATCTGTAGGAAAGATTCTTAAGTAGAGCACTCAACGCCACAGAGGCCAGTGCCCATCCTCCACTAGTGGCAGAAGCCACCTTGGGAGCTATACTGTAGCTGGATTTGGAAGCTCCATTTCCCAAGAACAGGGGAAGAAGAGAGAGTTGGCCACCCACTTCAGCTACTGCTTAGTAAATTTGGCTGGCTAAAGTACAACCCTAAGAAAAGCTAAAGTTTGATCCTGTCCAAGTCAGAAAGAGGCTAGCAGCTGCCATTTTGACTCCACCAAGGCATGAGTGGAAACTGGGCTTACTGAAAATCAGAGTGATGGTAGGGACCAGCTTCTTTCACCCAGCTTGGCCTGCAGTCCTAGCCTAGGCCTCAGCCCCAACTCTGGCAGGGAGGAAGCTGACGGGAGCTGCACCAGCCTCTCCGGGTAACTGCAGGTATATTTGGCCGCCATAGACTGAATAGTTGCAAGTCTACCTGGGCAACTGTGGTCATTTTGGACCCTCAGGGCATAGATTGCTGCCCAGAACTGCAGCTCCATCCCTGCCCCAGGCAGGGGAGGAAGGGGCATGAAGCTTCATCCATCTCTCAGGGCAACTACATTCTAGGCCTGCACAACTTAGATTATTACACATGGCTGTGGCTCTGTCCCTACCCCTGGTAAAGGAGAAAGGTGGTAGAAACTTCATCTATCCCTGGGGCAATGCAGGCAGCTTGAGCCTCCACAGCTTATAGCATCAACAACATCCTCAGCTCCTCCTACACAACCAGCAAGGGAGAAAGGGCAAGAAAGCCCTAAACTAAAGAGGCTAACTGTACCCAGAATAAATATATCTAGTAAACCAGATGCCAAGACACCAATAAAAAATTAAAGTCCATACCAAGAAACAGGAAGGTATGACCTAGATAAAAGAGCTTATAGATAAGCCTCTAGATAGCATAAAGGAGTTGAGACAACTAATCATAGATGTTCAAACAAATCTCCTTAATAAATTCAATGAGGTGGCTAGAGATTAAGGATATTAAGAAGACATTGAATGAACACAAAGAAGAATTTGAAAGCATACATAGAAAAATAGCAGATCTTACAGGAATGAAAAATGCAATAAATGGAATTAAAAATACACTGGAGTCATATAACAGCAGATTTGAGGAGGCAGAAGAAAGGATTGGTAAGCTTGAAGACATGGCAATTGTAATGTGCAATCTGAGGAGGAAGTCAGGAAGAAAATTCCATTTACAATAGCAACTAAATGAAATATTTAAGAATAAACTTAAACAAGGATGTAAAGCACTTGTGTTCAGAAAACTATAATGTGTTGCTAAAAGAAATTTATAAAGACCTAAATAATTGGAAGAACATTCCATGCTCATGGATTGGGAGACTAAATATCATTAAGATGTCAATTCTACCCAAATTGATATACAGATTCAATGCAATCCCAATAAAAATTTCACCAGCACTTTATAAATAAATGGAAAACACAATTATCAAATTTATTTGGAAGGGTAAGGGGTCCTGAGTAGCCAGAAACATCTTAAAGAGGAAGAGTGAAATTGGAGGACTCCCACTTCTGAACTTTAAACCATATTACCTAACTACAGTGGTAAAAACAAAATGGTACTGGCATAAAGACAGACACATAGACCAAGAGAACCAAACTGATGGTTCAGACCATATCTATGGTCAAGTGATTTTTGATAAGGCTATCAAACCCACCTAGCTCGGGCAGAACAGTCCGTTCAAAAAATGGTGCTGGGAGAACTGGATATCTATAGCAAAAAGAAAGAAAGAGAACCCCTGTCTCACACCTTATACAAAAATTAACTCAAAATGGATCAAAAACCTAAATATAAAAGCAAGAACCATAAAGCTTCTAGAAGAAAATACAGGAAAACATCTTCAAGACCTGGCAGTATGTGGTGGATTCTTAAAGAAGATAAGAGGAGGACTGAGATGGACTACTGATGTTTAATGTATGTAGAAGTTTTCATTAACTTTATTATAAAAGTGTGGGAACGTATAGAGTTGATGGTAACACATTACAGTGAGTAACAGCTGGTTTATAAATGGGGATGTGGCTGGAAAGGGTAGTCTAGGGACATAAATGTCAATTGAAAGAAGCTAGAGAATAATCTAGGGACTGAATAACACAGTAAATCCAGAAGTGGATGAGAATTCTGGTTGATGATACAGATGCAAGAGTATCCTTTGTGACAGCTAAAGCAGATGTATGTCACTATTGCAGGGTCATGGGAATATGAAGAAGCATTGGAAAAATACAACTGGAGTGACCTATGGACTATAGTTATCAGCAATGCTATAATATTTACGCATCTATGCCAAAGATGTACTGTGTTGATAATGGGGGAGTATGGAAAAAGTGTTCCAAATGTATGCTATGGGCCATGGTTAGTGGCAATAGTCTGATGATATTATCTCATAATCTTTAACAAATGTCCCACCATGGTGTGGTGTGTTGATGGAGAGGTGTTGTGTGGGAATTCTGCACATGCGCATGATTGTTTTGTAAGTTCACAACTTCTGTAAGAAAAATATATTTAATGAAATAATAATAGGGTGGGTTGGGGGAAAGATGCACCAAGTGTGGGATATGGACTATAGTTAGTAGTAAGATGTTGACAATGTTCTTTTCATAATTTGTAACAAATGTCTCACAACAATGCAAGGCATTGGTGGCAGGTTCTGTGTGGGACCCCTGTATGATGTTGTGCATATTTGCTTTGTGAATTTGCAACTTTTACTATACACTTATTGTTTATGTATGTTCATATATGAATGGGATAAAAATAATAAAATAATAATAAGGTGGATTGGGGGGAAAATACACCAAATATAAGATATTTTGGTTAGTAGTAATATTTTGAGGATGCTCTTTCATCATTTGTTAAAAATGTTTCACAACAATGCAAAGTATTGGTGGTAGTGTGAGATATGAGAGCACTGTATGATGTTATGCATGTTTGTTTTATAAGTTCACAACTTTTACTATACACTTATTGTTTATATGTGTTATGTATGAGTGATATACTTCAATAACATTTTTAATGAAAAAACCACAATAATATTGTCATATCTAAAATTCAATTATAATCACTTAATATATGATATGAATGATCAAAATTTTGAAAATATATACATGAACATAAAAATTACTGGGAAAATATGTATATTTACATATACACACAAAATTACATGTGGAGGTAGGCTTACTCCTTTTTTATTTCTCTGTTAGTACCATCGGTGAGTAAATGATATGGCACAATAATAAAAAATACTAGTTTTTTCAAATTCAGATATTACTTTGTATATAAATAGATTAACAATCTGAGGAAAAACAGGCTTATACTACATATTTTAGGGAAATAACCAAAGCTACATGTTCAAAGGAAAAACAGAGCATACCAATTAACACTGGTATAAGAAAGAACAGAAAGGAAATGTCTGGTTCTTAGCATAATTTTGACACCACTAGTATTCTGTGGTGATATACACTTGAAGAAAACCAGGTATCAGTACGGTTTTCATTGAGAGGTGAAACACAAAACCATGCCCATATTACAGTGACAGCAATACAAATGGATGTGTACTGTCTCCTAAAGTGCACATGAGGAGGCAGCACTGTGGAAATGCCCACCCAGAGAACAGACTGCTCAGCGCAAGAGCTGAGTTCAAGCCTGGTGGAGATCTTTGCGCAAACACACCAAGTTTGATTTTGTTGCTGTTGTGTTTATTTTTGATGGTGCTGGTGGGAGTTGTTTTAATAAGTATATCTAAGCTCCTCTGCTGGCTGTGGCAATTGGGTGTAATTAATAAATTATGTTTGATGTCATTGTCAAGACTGCTCTCCTTATCTTTGCCATCACCCCAGACGATCTCATCTCTCAGAGTCAAACGAAGGCATACGTTCACGTGAAGTGAGGTTTCAAACTAGCTGTTCCTAACTGTAAACCAAAAAATAATAAAATAAAATAAAATAAAATAAAATAAAATAAATAGCAAAGCAAAGCAAAGCAAAACATCAAAAATAACAAAAATTGTGAATAAAATCACAAAACATTTTTCTAAATGAAAATCAGCAATGAATATATGTCCAAAGAATAAAATGAAAAGGATATAAAATGCAAGAAAACATTTTGCAGTAAATCTCAAGGAGGATGCTTAGAAGGCAGGTGTGTGGATCCCGTCTCTGCTTCTAATTAATGGTATGACCTTGGGCAGACAATTTAGCTTCTCCAGACCTCATTGTTCTCACGTGTAAAATAGGAATAATATTAGTGTCTACTTCCTGGTATAGTTGTAAGGATTAAATAATAATAAAAAAGCTCCTGGCACAGTTCCTGGTCCATATTATTGTTAATATCATTCACACATAAGAAATTCTTGTAACTAAACACAAGCCCAATTCAGAATATAAAGATATTAAGGTATTAAAAATATTTTTAAATGAGGAAATTCTTATGAGTAGTACATGTGAAAATATGTTGAAATTCAGTGATAATAAAATAAATTCAATTTTAACCCCCCAATTTTTCCTACTAAGTTAACAAAGTTAAAAAAATGATGGCACTCAAAGTTAGCAAGGGTGAGGTGAAAGAAATATTTGTATATGTCCTTGTTAAAATTATAAATTGATTATGCATGATTGTTCTGTAAACCCACAACATCTCTAATAAAAAAAATCAAATCATAAGTTGGTTTAACCTTCTTGGAATTTGGTTGACTGTATTATTAGAATCTTGAAAGTCATTATATTTAAGTATTTCTTCTGTTGAAATATATTTTAGGGAAATGATAAAAAATTAGGCTGTACACAGAGGTGCTTATTACAATATGAATATCATGGGATATTAGAAAAATGGCAAAATCAACTTGAGTTTTCAACATTTGGGATATTATTAAGCAACTTGCAGGCCGTGCACATAATGGAATACTATGCAACTATTAAAAATTTTCAATTTCTTTAAAAAAACATTGCGTATGGTGATAGGATTAGCTGCTTTAGGAACACTGCATCAAACTCAAGCCTGCTCTTGTTTTTATTTCTTATTTTTAAAGAAGCTTTAGATTATATAAATGTTACATAAAAATATAAGGGATTCCCATATGGCCCGCCCTCTCCCCCTCCCACAGTTTCCCATATTGACAACTTCTTTCATTAGTGTGGTACATTTATTATAATTGATGAACACATATTGAAGCATTGCCACTAACCATGGACTATAGTTTACATTTTGGTGTAAACTCTGCCCCGCACAATTTTATAAGTTATGACAAAATGTATAATGGCCTGTATCTGTCAACACAATGTCATGCAGTACAATTTCAATGTCCCAAACATGACCCTATGTTACACCTATTCTTCCCTCTCCCTCACCTCAGAACCTCTGGTGGCCACTGCCTTTATTTATTTATTTTTAATTTTTTTTTTTTAAATTTTGAAGAAGCATTAGATTACATAAATATTACATAAAAAATATAGGGGGTTCTCATATACTCCACCCTCCCACATACACTTTCCCACATTGACAACATCCCTCATTGGTGTGGTACTTTTGTTACTGTTGATGAACACATATTAAAGCATTGCTACTAACCATAGTTTATAGTGTATATTATAGTTTACACTCTGTCTCGCAAAATTTTGTAGGTTAGACAAGATTTATAATGGCCTGTATCTGTTATTGCAGTCATGCAGAACAATTCCAATGTCCCAAGAATTTACCTACCTTACACCTATTCTTTCCTCTCCCTCCCCTCAGAACCTCTGGTGGCCACTGCCTTTACATCAATGATAAAAGTTCTTCTTTGTTAGAATAATAGTAAGTCTATACTAGAATAGCAATAAGTCTACTTTAGTCCATTGTTCATTCCCCGATCTTGAGGATTTGGGGATGGTGATGCCCACTCTGTCTCTGAGAGGGGGCTTAGATCCAATGGGGCAGATGGATGGAGCTGTCTTGCTTGCAGTTGCTCTTAAATGCTGTGTGGCCACAGTAGTCAGAGGTGGGGAAGGGTGTTTCTAGCTGCTACTTTCTGCATAACAGCATCCATGTGCTTCAGGTGTCTTGCTCTGAGAAATAGCCTACCTTGGATTGCAGGGACAGCTGAGGGAAAAGATGTTTCCTGATTAATCACTGCATTTCCGAACAGGTTTCTACTGTTTGAGAGCCTAATTCTCAAGGTGCTTAATTTGATGAGCTTCCTCCAAGGCTTAAGAGGAAATGAGATATTAGAACAATTAATTAGAAAGTAGACATTGCCTCTGGCTTAACCTGTTGTGTACTTTACTTTGTGTATCATGGTGCAGGGTTCACATTGTTGCTATTCATCAGAATTGATAGGTGTCTTAAATAATCAGATTTCCATGGAGATTCTGATTTCGTAAGTGAGGTATGGAGCCCAAGAATCTGGTTCCTTTCTATTTAAAGCATGGTCCATGGATGAACAGCATTGGGAGCTTTTAAAATGAGAATCTAAGGTCCAACCCTAGAGTTACTGTTTCAGAATCTGTATTTTAGTAAGAGCCCCAGGGATTTTGTACACACATTAAAATTGAGATGCACTGGTCCGTTGAGTCTGATAAACACCCAGATTTGTTTAAGCTGATGATAGGAGGTCAGGGAAGGCCTGACAATAAGCTGTCATATTTTGGTCATTTGGTTGGTCTGTCAAATGTTTTATCAGGATAATCTATGTGGAATTAAAATTTAAGAATCTTTTACCAATAAGAAATAATTCTAGAATGAACCTGGGTCATAACCAGAGAAACAGTTCTTTGCTATAGGATATTTGTGACCTCGTATAATGTAGAAGGCATGAAGATATCCACTGAGCTACTAGCATAACTAAAGTGGGAAAGCTGCATTACAATGCCAACAAATGCTATGAAGACATCCTAACTACAAGCACTGGGTATCTTAGCTTCGCTATGCCTGACAATAAAAGCAGCAAAATAACTAAGCTTGTGGGAAGTTCTTTATAACACATAAGTGCAAAAAGACCAAGAAGCCAAAAGCAACAGACTTTGAATCTTCAGCAATAAACAGCTGTATGATCTATTCATGTTCATATATGAACATGAATGTTTTGTTCATTTTTTGTTTATTGGGAATATTTTCATGAATTCCAAAATAGTGTCAAGACAATAAGCCCAAAGAAACTGATAGAGACAGTGTGTGATGGAATCAATTTTAAAAACATTTCAGTAGGAGCAAAATATTGTTATTATATGATCAAAGCCTTGCATCTTTTGGGAGAATAGTTAGTACAATTGGTCCAGATCTGATAATAATGTCATAAAATCTGACAAATGATAGCTGGCATTCTACTGAAATGATAAGGAGAAAGGCTGAGAATCAAATTGCTTAAAGGTTTTGTATGCCTCATGAAAGGGTTTTCGGATGTTAAATCAGCTGAAATTGGAGGTATATAATTCTTTAACTTTTCACATACCCATCCATGTTCTTGTCTTCTTAACTTACACAAGGATTCATTTAATGCTGATTTGATTCTGTACCTCACACTAAAGAATATACATTTCCCTAAGGGCAGAGAATATAAGTGAGTTGTGTGGCCCATCCCTTCATTATTTTTGAGACTAAATTTATTTTAAGCTCCCAAAGAAGCTGTTTACTTCTCCATGGCTGGGCTTGTAGCCATTACCAGGAAAGCCAGGAGAGACTGATGGAAACATTTTGTGAGCAAACTGGCAGAATGTGAAAAACAGAGAGACAAGGAAAAATATTTTTTGAGAATTTGCTCCACAGTCTAGAAGGAAAGATAAATAGACACATAGCAGAGGTGGTCAAGGGATATTGTAAGTACCACTTTTGTATATACACCACCTATTACTCCACATCTACAAATCATGAGCAAGAAAGAAGCTTTCAAAAAAGAAGTAATATAGCAAACAGCACGTTTGCTTGCTAAGAAATAGTGACATCAACGTCTAATAGGTGAATGGGAAATAAACAATATTAACAAAAATAGTTCCATGTTAATTAAATATATAATCTAACTTGTGAGAGGTTATGCTATATTTTTTTCATAGGAAAATAAATTCAGACACCACTAGGGCAGAGATTATAACTTCTAAGTAAGAAACTACTACTGAATTCTACATTTTAAAAAATCACATTAGGGTTTACACAGCTTTAGAATAATGTATTTCCATTCAGACAATTCCTGCTGTCTTCAAATAATAATTTCACAATGAGACAAATATCTGCATACATATATATGTACATACTTGTCTCTCTTGTGGAGAACACAAGACAAAAGTAAAGCTATAGCAGTAATTTTCAACCTTGGATACACATTAGGTTCACCTGAGTAGTTTTACAAAATATTTATGCCTGGGATGCATCCATCACAGAGATGCAGATTTCATTGGCCTAGGCTTTGGGATTTTTAAGCAGTTCCTCAGGTATTACAAATGTGCACCTAAAATATTAATAGCTTTAGGGATAATAATATGATCACAATCAAAGTTGTCTGTATTTTTCTTCCTTCTAACCCTCTCTTTTCCCCCCCATTTTTAAAACCCCTCTTTCTAAAGCAGGAGCCAGTGATTCCTTTTTTTTTTTTTTTTTTTTTTTAAGATTTATTTATTTACTTTATCCATTTTAACCCCCCCTTCCCCATTTGCTGTTTTGTGTCCATTCGCTGGACAATTCTCCGTGTCTGTTTCCTGCCATCTCTTCTCATCCTCCTCCTCCAGTCTTCACCAGGATTCGATCCTGGAGACCTCCAATGTAGGAGAGAGGTATTCTGCTGCCTGCACCACCTCAGCTCCTGGCTTCTGGAGCTTTCAGAGCATCTCGTCTTGTCTCTCTCCTGTTACGTCATCATCCTGCTGCATGGCTCCCGGGGCCTGACGGCTCAGCTGCACACAGAGCCTGGCAGCCCATGCGCCTTCTATATATATATTTTTTTATTTTACCGGGAGGTCCCAGGGATCGAACCCAGGTCCCTTCATATGGCAGGCAGATGCCCAACCATTTGAGCCACATCCGCCCCCCCAGTGATTCCTTTTTTTTTTTTTATTCTTACGATATTATGGGTAAAAATCAAAATTCTCACAATACATACAAACATTTGTAAAATGATATATAAATATATATGCATATATGTGTATTTGCTTACAAAAATGTTATTTATATATATATATACATATATTTTAAGAGGTGCTTAGATTACCCAAAATATTACACGGAACCCACTGGGATTCCCATGTTGCCCACCCCCCACACCTCCCACCTTTTTGAAAGCTTTCCTCCTCTATGACTGTACTGATTATAGTTTGCCGTGAGCTACAGAGTTGTATCTAGTCCAGTGGTTCTCAATGGAGACATTTTTATAAAAATATCCATGCATGCCTAGATCCCGGTTTGTGTCCAGGTTTGCAGCTGGGCTTGAATCATTTTTAAAATCTCCCTATGTGATTCTACTGTGCATCCAGGGATGAATAGCCGTCAAAGGGATTAAGTAGCTGATAACTTTTTGATTCTTGAAAAAATTTATTTCCTTGACTTCCAGACACTACAGCTCTTGAAGTATTACTCCTATACACTGGATGCACCTTCTCTTCCAGACTTCTAGATGTTGGAATGCCCCAGGGGTCAGCCCTCAGACCTTCTCTCTATCTATACTTATCGCCTAGATGATCTCATTTTGTGCCAAGGTTTTCAATATTACCTTTACCTGATGATTATTGAATGTATATGGTTAAACCCAGGCATCGAATACATCTTCATTTGGGTGTCTACTAGGCGTCCCTCCCCCCAGTCACTTCTTCCCATACTTTCATTCACCTAGTTGCTCAGGCCAAATCTCAGAGTCATTCTTGGTTCCCTTCTCTCTCTCACTCTACATCCAGTCCTTAGAAGGTAATATCAGCAATCCTGTGAAGATCCAATCCATCATCATCTCTGTCTTATACCATTGCACCAGCACTAGTTTCTCTGATTCCACTTCCAATCCATCACCCCAGTCTATTGTCCACACCAAAAGTGATCTTTTAAAAACATATATTAGATCACACTCTTGATTGTAACATCCCAATACTTACCCTCAGAATACATGGCTTCTTTCTCACTCCATTCTCTCTAATTTGTTCTCTGATCAATTGCCATCTCCTCAGAGATGCTTGAATGTCCTTGTGTAAAATATCTATTCTTCCCTCCATTTCTTCTTCTATTTCCTTAGAATGTTTTATATTTATTCAGGAGTTGTCCCTGTCTAACATTGTATACCATATACATTTGTTCACTTGGTTTTGAATATCTCTCCCAGTAGAATGTAGGTGCATGAGCAGCAGTGACTCTGTCTTGGTCACCATTGTAAGCACAGTATTTTGAGGGGCCTGTGTATCTTAGTGACTTAATAAATATTTATTGACTGTTGCTGATACAATTATTTTGGCTACAATCCTGCCTCCTAAGAATCTCTACTTTGTTTTTGACTAAGACTTTCAGGATTCTCTGCTCTCCATTTTTACTATGTGTTTTACCCTGAGCCCCAGTCTCTGTCACTATCTGAGAGGAAATTGTTGGAGTAGCTGCCTTGCTAAAATTTTTCTCCCAAGTCACTGAAAAGGGCTGCAAATGCAGAGGATTGGGACTCAATTGCCATGGCTTACTGATTCAGGATTGTACATACAGGCCAACCAAAGCCAATTAAATTCCTCTAGATTTTTGTTTATATTATTTGGTAGTAGAAATTGCATTTGGTAGCAATGTCTCTTGAAATATGGAGAGTACACGGTTTTCAGAGACCTTTGATTGCAAACGAGACCAAAGAAGGTTTCTATTAAAATAAAGCTGGGTTATTCCATACAAATGATTTGATTAGCGCTCCTGCATTGCTGGTTGAGTGCCACTAAGCAGTCACTTTTAGCACCACTCCTTTGTCTTGGGGTCACTAAACCCCTCTGAAGCTCCACTATACTCAGCTCCAGTGTCAGCAGCACTTAAAAAAAGGCAACAATAATAACCAACAAATGACTATACTTACATTTTGGGCTTAATCCATAAGATTTAAATTGTCAAACATGACTTAATTACATATATGTCCTTTGAAAAAGAACACATACATTTAATGTTTTAAGTGCCTAATTTTCTGTATAAACCATGTTTATCAGTGAAGGATTTCCAAAAGTCTATTTTAATCATTATGTGTATTGTAAACCAGATCATATTTCAACTGTGCTCTGACCTTTTAAAGATCTATCATCATAGTCAGAATATAATCTAAAATTCTTATTAGTAAATGTGTCCTGCAAGGTCCTATGGTCAGGCACATGTCTACCTCTCCAACTGCATTTTCTGCTGCCTTTTCCCTTGTTCAGACTGTGTCAAATGAACCAGGTCATCTGCTATTCCTTAAAAATACCAATCAGAGTGCCTTTTCAGTGCCTTTGCACAGGCTATTTATTCTTCCTGGAAACTTGTCCCTTGGATAGCCAAATGGCTTGCTCCCTCACTGCATTCAAGTCTCTTCTTAAATATAATCTCATTATAGAGCTCCTCCCTAACCATTATATCTAAATTAACACCTCCCATCTCCATTACTCTCTACTCCCTTACTTACCTTGTTTATTTTTCTTTCACTACTTATGATAACACGACATATTGCATATTCATTTATCTACCTTTTCCTCAACACACACACACACATATATACACATATGCACATACACATGCCCACAAACCCATGGCCACACCCCCACACCCCTCAAAATTATAATCTCCAATACGAGGTCTTGTTTATTCACTGTGGTATCCTATGCACTTATAAAAATGCCTAATTTTTAGTATGTACTCAATAAATATTGCTTGAATGAATAAGCAAAATGGCAGTAGAAAATCATTTCAGATGATTTTTAAAGATGTAAAAATCAGGAGCTTTCAGTATTCACATTTCTTGACATTCAAAATCCCTTATTTTTCATTATATTTTCTATCTTTATTATATTAATATCAGACTAAATTCCAAGTGAAATTATAGAGTGAGATATTTACATAGAAAGAAATTTGTTATGTGCTGAGAAAGTTTTTGTTGCAAAACCTTATTAATAAAATAATAAATGAAAGAATCTTGAAGAACTCAAACAATGCCTAATTTTAAGAGAGCTTAAAAATCTATTTTAGGAGATAATATATGTATAGACAAAGTAAATTACATTGGAAGATAGAAAGTGATAAATTAACAATAGAGAAAGAAAATTAAACTCTGATCAGAAAAGAAAGCCAGCAGTCAGAAAAGTGTTCATAGAAGAGATGTGACTGCGTTGGAAATAAAATGTAAGCATTTTTCCTTGATTGCCCCAAATAAAAATCAAGTTAAGAAATTAATAGCATTTTAACTGTTCAACAGTTGAAAAAATTAGAGAAAAGGATGAATAATATGAACAAATCTCTAACAGCCAGGATCGTATGTAAAAGTCCAGGTGACTGATTAACTATCATAAAAGTCATAATAATTTCTATTTACTCTAGACAAATAAAGTTATTGTTTGCACAGCTTTTTCTCTTTTGAACAGGAGCACATACCTTTAATGTTTCAAATGCCTGCTGAGTTGACTGTAACTCACAGGTATATAGCATGTTTATTTTTCTAATGATCCCAGGGGTGATGACATACAATAATGTGAACAAACAGCTGTTTTAGTGCTTTTTAGGGACTGGGTCTGAGCAATTTGCATTCCAGATCAAACTGAAAAAGAAACTAACCAAAAACTGCATTGATCAATGATATCAATATAACTTCAAATTTGATCTTTGCTATTCAGAAAATCTGAAAGTCCCTTAGTGTCAAGCTATATAATGGTGCTATCTATTTTACCAAAATCCTAATGATTACATTACTAGGGACGTTTCCTTTAGCCTTTTGAATTAATGGATTTCATGTGTTGGGTCCTTTACAATTAGTTCCCATGCAGTCAGATTTCCACTTTCCAAAAGCTATGAGATTATTTGGGTGCATCCTTAGACCATCCTAGATCTAATATTACTTTTTTCTGATCTCCTGGGAAGATTTTATTTAAACGCATAGGAAGAAGGAAGCCTATTTCTATGAACTCAATTGAAATTTGATGCTTTTGAGAAACAAAATTTTCTCCAAATAGAATCTATTGTGGTAATTCAGAAGGACTTTTCTCTTGCATGGAGCAGGACACTTTCAGGAAAACATTCAGATTTGGGGGAACACTATAAAGGTCTTATATGCATTCCATTTAAGATATTTAGATGTTATAAAATCTATAGCATTTAATGTGTTGTGGCCATTTTATTCAGGGGATGCTATATACAGAACATTTCCCAAAGATGTTTTAGGATGCCCACTGCAGGTTGAGGTGAAATGAGAAAGATGATTAGAAAGGAGAACCCTTTGGACTCCAGTCCTTGCTTCAATGAGTAGTCACATTCCATAATTTCCAACATTGGGCTTTCCTGCAGAATTTCACTCAAAGAAAGGATTTGTCAGTTTTGGTCCTGCAGAAGGCAGATGCCAAGAGTGAAGTTGAAGTGTAAGAAATTTATTGGGGGAAATACCTATGAAGGATAAAGATGATAGAAAGCAGGGATGGGTGGAGTGTGTTAGGCTGAGTCCTCAGAGAAGCAGATACCAAGATGACATTAAAGATATAAAGATTTTATTAGGGGAAATGCCTATGTGAAAGGAAACAGGCAGAGAGTTGGAGCCAGCTGGGAGAGTCATCTCACCATGATGATAGTGTGATCCTAAGGGAAAGGGAGAAGGAGGGGTGAGTGGAAACATCCTAAAGAACTGTGCAATCTAAGAAAAGGTTCAGCATGGCCTTCAGCGAGTTCTCAGAGCAAAATTGGACTTTGGTGGGAAGCAGCCTGTGATAAGTATGGCCTCAGTGCAAATAGAGCATAGCATATGGAGCTTTAGGATAATTATGCTCCCTGCAGTTAGATGGTAGATTCTCGTGATAAAACATTGGTGAGCTCTCCACCACAAGGCTGATCTGATACTTTTGAAGAAAGAGAGGGAAGGAAGTGCAGTCTGAGAAAGTCCTTCCAGTCTGATGGATACTCAAAGCAGATTGCCCTGTAGAGGAAATGACCAACACCTGGCAAAAACGACACAGCACTCATACCCCCACGGTGCTCAGTCATTGACTGGGAGATGCCCAGGAAGAAAGTGCTTTGGCATGAACACCATAGCAGATCCTGAAGGTGCAGCAGCTGGAGGCTGTCATTTAAATACATTCCTTGCAGAAAGTTCTCTTTTGAAGAAAGATCTGGGTGGGTTGTACCTTTAGGCTGTCACAGGATTTCATAGACAAAAGAATTGTTAAAATGATTTGTCTAGTACAACCCCTCATTTTACAGATTATGAAATTTAATAACTGAAGGAAGTGAATTTCCAAAGTCATATAACCAGCCGTTGTTTAGCCAAGACTAAAACCCAGATGTCTTTATCCTCTAATCAGAATTATTTCTGCAGTACTTCCATGCATTTCCAATATTCTGTTCCACAATATAACAAATTCTTTTTCTCTCTTTTACTCCCACCTCCAGCATTTTCAAATAATTGCAGGATGGAGAAAAATAACTTCAGCTTGCTTAAAATTCAATCTTTCTTTTCTTTCTTCACTAATTATGAAATTGAAAATGAAATTCTCAATTAGAGAGGACCTGAAGGTCAATAATTAAGGATGGTGTTATTTTTTGACAATATTGTTCTTGATTTGCAAGTGAACAAATAAAGTAATAGTTGGAGTTAAATTGTCTGACCTATCTGAACAGTGAGTTCAGGGTAGTTCAACTTATCTGGAACATCAAGGGAAACTGCTTTAGATGTGGGATTTTTCATATATTTGAAGATGCTTCTGTTGGCAAAGAGTTCTGGTTATCTGTCAACAAGTAGAGAGTTATGAAAATCACTCATCTACAGTTCATTAACCAGTACATACTCTTGAAGCCCTGCTTCTGGAATTTGAAATCATGACTTTGTAGAAATAGTTTACAGTATTTTCTTTTTTTCCAAACACTCAAGACAAATGAATACAAGGAATATTGAACTTTGCATGAAGAAAATTCAGGAAGTAAAATTAAATTAAAAAGCTGAATTTTGATGCTGTATTTTCTGTGATATTGAGCCTCTTTAAGAAGTTATAGAATAAGAGTCTTTGTCCAGACTTTCATTTTTTCCCCCTAAATTTTAAGTTACTTAACAGCATACATGCCACTGATTTCTTAAGTTGGCTTTTTTTTTGTATTTTAAGGTAAAATGTTTAATTTATTGCCAACATATATAATGTTCTATCTCCTGTTCATTGTTTCATCTGACTGCATGGCATGCTCAGTGATATCTTTCTCTTTTTTGTTTTGAGAAGAAAATCGAATGAACCAAGCCAGCAATACAAAATTATGCAGAGATTAATCATTTATAAAGAACCGATTTTGCAAGATGTGTATAATTTTTTTTTTCTGGTGTAAGAATTTTGGCTTAACAGTTTAGATCATCAAATAATATCTTAATAAAATACTGGAATCTCTGCTACACAGAAACAAGACTCTCTTTTGGACCACTAAAGAATTAATTACCAGAATCTCAGATCTCAAGGAAATTCAGAGTCTTCAATTTCTCCACTAGAAAATATCTAGAAAATATCCAATAAATGATCATCCAGAATCTTCTTAATCACCTCTAGGAATGGAAAGCACAATGCCACTTGGACCAGGAACAACTTTAAATTGTTAGAAAAAACCTTCTTGTATAGGCTATGCCCATTTCATCTACTGGTTTTACTTATTCACAGTGAAGAGAATAAAAAATGGTTTTAATCTCCCTTCCCACGTGGTAGCACTTTAATATTAAGGACAGCTCTCATGCCTCTTCTTATCCACCCAATTTTAACTAAATGCATAGTAATATAACTATCTTTTAAAGCAAAATATTTTGCTACTGTGCCTTTATTTGTAACCTGAATTTCATTATGGGCCTTCTCTAAAGAAAATATATTTGTGAGAATCGGTAGGAATTTTTTATTTCCTTGACTGCTTTAAACACCATGATTCTTGCTTAAAAGCAAATGAGAGAGAAAGCTTTGCTTCTTCAAATCATTTAGGCTCCGTAGTGAATTCTCAAGTGAAATTGCAGGAGAAAAGGCAGAGAATGATGAGATTTAAAAATAACAGAATCTGATAATTAGATTTAATTGGGTCACCTCATTATTATCATCATAATTAATGAAACCTCTCATTTAGGGTTATCACACATACTGGGTGAAAACTAGCGATGAGAACACTTTTTGTAGTGAATAAATGGAAAAAGTCTGTTAAAAAGTGAGAAATGAAAAAAATAGAAAAAGTCTTTAAGTTGTAGCTATTTCAAAAAATGTGTAGATATTTTTGCATGTATGCACCCTGGTTTCTTTCTATAAAAATTAGAATGCATGATGTAAAACATAATTGTGAGAGTGATTTTACAATTCTAGGTTTAAAGTAAAACAAACGAGAATTTAATCATTTTTTAGTCTAAAGGATTTACTTATTTTAAATAATAATGTCTAAGCTCTACAGAAACTAAATTTTCACTGACATATATGAAATCTTCTAAAACCTAAGATTTGCTTCCAATCATGTTCTAATAACATCCTTTTACCTATTGAATATTTAAAAGTAGCTTCTAGAGGCTGAAAATATTTGATTTCAGTTTGATATAATTTTATGGCAAAGTTAGACACATCATTTGCAAATGTCATTATGCACTAAGGGACAATACAGGACTTTGCCATATTGTACACTATACAGATGACTTGCAATTTTCATTTTTGATGTATATTTTTTGGTGATGTTCTTTTGTACCAGCTTTTTTGTGTATAATTGTATTACTATTTGGAATGTCACGTTAGTTCACTCTTGCAATTTATTTAGGTACATAACAAAAGTGAAAGATTTGCTATCCTATTATAGAGGTATAATGAGCATGTATGAATTTTCTAAATCTCACCAGTACAGCAAAAAAGCAATAAAGAAAAAAAAATGCTCAGGTGAAATAAAACTTTTCCCTACGTTGTTATTTCAGCTTTTTCTTTCATAAATTCAAAATTTATTCCACTAAAATACTAAAAATGCAAAATACATAGTATAAAAAACTCAAGCTGGAGATTGAAATAGAATATATTCACTTCAATTGCTGTCATGACATCTCCTGTTCTTGTTTTGCTGTTCTCGTTTCTTCTTCAATATAACTGGAACTAGCGCCCGGACTTATTTTGAGAAGTTGCCTCTCTCCATCCATTTGGCTCTGGTGGGGGTTCCAGTTGCTGAACTCTGTCCCAAATTAAAAAGTCGGAGCTTGACTCAGGTTTGGTCAATAATAGTACCTCATTATTCCGGTCACAGTTACTGGCACAGAGATCTGGTAAAATCTTGGGATTTTATGCACAAACTTTGGGAAAGAGACCACCTCTCTCCTCCAGAATGACTATTTGGGTTGATTGAAGCCTGGAGCAGTCCAGGGCCATATAGTCCCAGGATGTGGAGCAAGTCTGTATGTAGAAGAGGAATTAGGAAGCAGTCTAGGGGAGAGATGGATAAATGGAAATGCAAAGACACTATTAGAGCTTGGGATTCCTAGATAAAAGCACAAATAATTCTTTTTTTTTTTTTTCATGCTTATATGAAGATGACTTGATTTCTCTCATTTTCAACTGATAGTCTTAATAAATACAGGGTGCAGTGAAGTAATAGCTTGCAACAGAAGAAAAATGCCTGGTAGCTTATTCTACTGGAAATTAAAGTGGTTAGTAAAGCTATAATAACTAAAACAGTGAGGTCTAACATATTGGTAAAAGAACTGACAAGGCAAACCAATTAGACAGAGGACACTGCATTGAAAGAGTCTTTGTGTGTGTGTATGTGTGTGTGTGTGTGTGTGTGTGTCCCTATGCCTGCCCGCACCTGGGGAAAAGAGAGAAAGAGAGAGAGAAAAACATAAATTTTCACATACCAATAGAAAATCAATTGAATACTTATCAAATAGTGCTGAGGTATTTGTCCACTTAGGAAAAAAAATCAAGTCATATACTCACATAACATACTATATGTGTGTATTTACATGCTAAAGGTGTGTTTATATGATAATTATACTTGCTAATAATGTGACAACAAAGAAGTGAAAAAAATGGATAAAATAAGGTTAAAGTTCAGTGACTCTAGAGATGGAGGACATTTTCTTAAAAAAAAAAAAAAAACCCAACAGAAATGAAAGAAAATTATCAATGGATTTCAGTAAAAACATATTAGAATACCCTATCAACCAGCAAACCCAAAACAAAAATTAAAAAAACATTAATTAGTAGTAAACAATTAACTACCCAAATGCAAATGACTAACAAGTATATTAAACATTTATTTTTACCAATAATCAAAAGAATGTCAATCAAATTAAAAACAATCCAAAACAGAAGTGCACAGTGTGGTGAGAGGATGGCAAAGCAGGTATTCTCACATACTCCTGGTAGAAGTTTCATCTGTTGTATCCTTTCTGCAGGGAAATCATCCGTTCCAACAAAATTTCTTACTCTTTAGAATTTTAATGGCCCTTTGAGGAATCTTCCCAAAGCAAAGACTTTTATAATTGTTTTATTGCAGTTATTTAAAATAAAACATCAGAAACAATTAATTCTAACATCCTTAATTCAATTATGGTACATTTGCACAAAGGAAGATTTGGAAGCCAATTAATTTAACATGTATTAATGTGATGTGCAAAAGTAAGGAAAAAAGAACAGGGAGCAAAACCATGATATTATTCTTGTTTTGTAAAATAAAAAGAAAAGAGTGAGAGTGAAAAGAGGAAGGAGTGTTTTTCCAGAAGAAAAATGGAAAAATTAGCATCTTTGGATATTGAAGATCACAACAACAGAATCACCATAAAATTAGAATATCCCTGGGAAAATTCCTTTAGGAAACTTTACAGAATTTTATTACAAATTTTATTTTATATCAGGAATAGAAATATAGCATTTTACTTGTCTAAAGATCTGTGCTCAAATATTCTTAGGCATTTTTGAGAAAGCTTTGAGTTTAAAAGATTTGTAACCTTTACTTCAATTTCAGCTTCATTTTCACCTATAAAAGAAACAAACCTAGAATGCCATTAAAATTAGTACTTTAAATTAGAGAGTAACCAGTGAGACCAGTGAATTGACTAGTTATATTACAGTCTATTTATAAAGGAGAGCAGGGAGAAAAGAAACTCTTTAAACTGCAAACCACAAAAAAGGCAGAATTTCAAGGCTTTGAAGAAACAGTGGTGAAGAGGAACAAATGTTTAAACAATTTAGACTTATCCTTACACACTTTAACATAAATTCATTTATTGTCTATTAAATTTCCAGAGAGTTAGGTTTGGCATAAAAACAAAGAAGGAACTTTCTTGCCCTCTAATTTTCTTGGACTTGAGCAGAACTGACTGCAGATTTTCCTACTGCTGATTTCATGGGAGACTTTTTCCTCCTATAATATATATATTTTTTCTCCCTACTTTAATGTTGTGAAATGGATTAAATTAAAAGATTATGATCAGCTAGATGAAATTTAAAATCACAAAAGAGTAATATGTGCTAAAAGTGTTTAGAATCTTTGCGCTAAACAAAAAAATAACTTGTAATTTTAGGACAAACTCAACAAATTATTCGGTGGTAGCCAGCCTCAGATGGTTCCTAATGGTCCATGCCTCCTTGTTTGATACGCTCTTCTTAACTTGTTTCTAACCAAAAAATATGGCAAAGTTGAGACAATGACATTTCTGTGATTACATTACAAAATTGGAACTTCTGTCTTCTAGCCAACTCTAGTGTCCACACGGCAAGGAAAACACATAAAATAAAAAGAACAGTTCTTAACACACAATAAGAAATCAAAAGTTTGATACTGAAAAAGTATCTATCAGAAACCAATACATTGAATTGGATTAACAACTCCACCAAGTTCTCTCTGATTCAAACCTCCACCATCAGCTGGCTAGAGCTTAGTCCCATAGTTATACTAAGTTTCAAGGGAGGCTGAGGAATGTAACCAATGTTTTGTTGCAAAAAAGGAAGGGAAGAATGATTATTGGATGGGCAGTTATCAGTCTCTGATATCAAAGTGTTGCCATTTAAGTCTAAATTTGAAGTGAACCTATTGCTCATTAATGATGGTATACTGAAAATTCAGCCCCATTTGCACTCTTGAAAGATGATATTCCATATGCCTTGAATCAGCGCTGCTGTGCCATGAAGTAATCTCCCAGAATAATGCTTGAACAATATGAACACTTATCTGTTCAACTATCCCCAAATGTTCACCACAAACACACATACATAGTTAGCTTTAAACTCTGAAAGCAAACTGGGTAACCATTCATTTCCTGGAAAATAAAGAAAAGCTTAAAAGACAGAGTCAGTAAATTCATGCCCTAAGTACAGATAATCTATAATGTCCTTTCAGCACTCTACAGATTTACTGTCCATTATTTTATCAAAATATCCCTTTTCTTTTGGGCAGGTGTGTCAATCTCTAGAACGTCCTATACAAACACTTCTGGTTAGGGCAATCTTAAAAGCCTAATAAAATACTTAAGTTCTTCAGTTAGAATGAGAGCAGTGGTTAATAGGAAAGAACAGGGCCCAGATTAAGAGTGGAGGTGAGAAGTATGGAGACAATGTGGAGAAGGAGGTAAGGAAGTAAATGTGAGGATGAAGGACTTTCTAGAGTAAATTCCCCTACTTCTCAAGTTTGCCTGGGGGTATCTGAACTTGTCAACTTGTCTGTACCCTCCTCTAAGAATAGCCATAAATATTCTATAGCAGTTCTGAAAGCATGTCAGGAAGCTGCCACTTACTCTGCCCTGTGCTATGAAGTTGAGCCACACTTGGAGTACTTGCTCTTAGGAACTTCTTTGCTCTTTGGAGTTTAAAGATTCTGTTTGTGTTTTGTTTCACTTTTTATTTTTTCCATAGAAATGCCTTTTTCCACTTTGACTATGTGGTGAATTCTTACTCATCCACTGAAATATAGTTCAAGTTTGGGAGTAATGTCAATCCCATTTCTGTGCCCTAAAGCACATGCTGATATCCTTGTTATTCAAAGTGTGGTCCCCATACCAGTTGCATCAGCATTAACCTGGGATCTTGTTAGAAATAAAAATGTCATATATGTTGAATCAGAATCATGTTTTACAAGCCATCCAGGTGATTTGTAGGAGATGTATTAGTATATGTATATCACTATTCATATTACATTTTAATTATTTATATAAATTCTGCTCAGTTTGCTGTGAGCAACTTTAGGTAAAATATTGCAATTTATTTGTATTTGAATCAATATGTCCCATTGTATTTGGAAATTAGTCAGTGTTCAGTAAGTATTTTGTGAATAAATCAAAATAATTTGGGAAGTATATGTAGCAAAAAGTTTCTAAAGAAACATAAATTTCAGGGGAAGCGGCTGTGGCTCAATCAGTAGGGCTCCCGTTTACCATATGGGAGGCCCCGGGTTCGGTTCCCCGGGCCTCCTGGTGAGGGCAAGCTCGCCCGCACACGGCGTGGTTGGCTGACCCAGCGAGCACAAGCAGCAGGGGGGGGATAAATGAATAAATAAATAAAATCTTTAAAAAAAAAGAAACATAAATTTCAAATACTATTCAAGAATTATTCCAAATAGATAATGATTATATTTTATGACAAGATTTTCAAAGCAACTAGTATTAATACCATTTTTCTTAACATTGCTGGTGGCTTAAGAATTATATTGATCTTGATATTTATGTAACTGGGAGAATAAAATTATTCCTTTTACTATTCCCAGACAGAAACTGAGATAATCAAGAGCATTTTTTTTAGAAGGTACCAGGGATTAAACCCAGGGCCTCATACATGGGAAGGAGGTGCTCAGCCACTTAAGCTACACCTGCTCCCCAACAAGATCTTTGCTAAGAGTAAAATTTAGTCATAATTATGATGGTTATCTCAAAGCCTTTCTTTCTATGGCCAAGCAGCCATCTCTAAGAGAATCATATTTCAGCAGTTGCCTATTATCTTATTTTCTTAGGCCTAAAAAAGGACACTAAAGCGAGTTTTGAAAAATAAAGTACTAGCTTTTTGGGAAAGAGATGGCTTGTAAGTTATAAGAAAGTTAGGAAATCTATCTTCTTCCTCCTGATTGTGTTTTAAAATTATATTGTTTAAAAATTGGTGTTTTGTTATTTTATTGCCTCAGGGAAAATGTTTGTTCATTTGTGTGTGTATGTGTGTGTATTTGGTTTAACAACTTTGCTCTGGGTGGTTGGAATAATGAACACATGTGCCTGCATCTTCCATTGAAAGGGAGGTCTCTAAGTAAACTTGCTTTGGAGAGCCCAAGCCCTTACTGGACCTTAAAGGGAGAGGAAGTGCAGCCAAATGCCCTAAACTTGGGCATTCTAAGTTTGAAACATCATTATGCATGCTCTGCTGCAGCCCAGCCCTGGTATTAGTCTTGAAGGAATGTCTCAGAGTTGGAGAAATGCCTTGCTCATGAAATGAAGTACAGAGGGATGGGCATGAGGTTAGACCAATCCCTCTGGGTATGTAGTTTTTTTAACAATTGGGTGGCGAGCAGAATACTAAATGTTAGAAATATGAGGCATGCAGGATTGTGAGCGCAGTGAGATTGCTGCTGAGCGTTTAACTTCCCCATAGACCAGGCATTGCCAATTTAGAAGCCTCAAAAGTTAGGCAAGCAACAGAAATGATTGAAGGTGCCAGGTGTAAGGGCCTCTGCACATTCTGTGTCAGTGGTAGAAAAATGGGAGCGCTCGTTCTTGGCTTAAGAAGGCACATGCCATTCAGCTCCAGCCTAAAATTGCCGTCTGTGTGTACAGGCCGAGGGCTCTGAGAGTCTGGCTTTTCAAAAGTTGGAAATCTGAACTTTGCTGTGAAACATCTCATTCTGTATATGATGGATTTAAATATTTGAAAACACTTTATAGGCCAACTCTCTCAAACAGTACCACATCACATTTTCAGACCAGCTTTATCTTATAACTACGGGTTTCCAAACTCTTCTGTGGAACATGCAAAATTTTATCTTTTGTGTCAGCTTTAAAATTTCCCCTCTTTCTGCTAATTCTCATTGATTTCATTAACATTTCAATAAAGACTGGAACAACTGAGTAAAGGAGAAATACAGATGGTTCACCATTAATTGTTCCCTTACCACCTATTGAATACCCCCATCTGATCGAATGGACTGCCTCCGTAAGTTTTAGGGGCTGGCTCCACAGTGGGGCTGGGCGGCTGTCCAAGTCCTATGACCTGAAGAATGGTATTATAGGCACTTCTCAAAGGGAATATGAGTAAACTGTTCATTTTGCCCCTCTATAGTAACTAGAAGAGGATAGAATCCTTGGGAGGGATTCCTTGAGGGATGGTGGAGGTAGAGAGCAGTGTTATATTTGTAATTCACAAAGACCCTTTTGTCTGCACAAAGATGATGCAAGCTACAAAAACTTCATTCAGTGCTCCAAGTAGAAGTCATTTGCTTGCTCTTGCAAGAAAAACACATTACTTTGTGTTTTCAGAAAATATGTATGAAGTTTTAATGTCAGGTTGGGGGAAAAAATCTCAAATAAGTATCTACAAAATTAGCAATCAGAAAACAGAATATACATCAATTTATGAATGACTGACTCACATTTTTATACTGTATTTGATATGACATTTTAAAATATAATTTTGTGTCCTGTGGAACTTTTCCAAAGAGACATTTCTTGAAAGTATTTGAAATATTATATTATTTATAGTTTTTTGATGGAATATTTATTTTGGGTTGTTAATCTCTGCAGTCTAATGATTCTAAAAATTACTCTTGTATGAAATGTGAGAATTACATGAGTAACATCATAAGTCCAAGAAATAGAAAACATCACTATTATTATCTAATATGGTCTCATTGCTATTCATAATTTTAGAAAGATAAAATATCTTATTACATTAATAACTTATTTCAGAGAATTTATGTTAACCCAAGTTTCAATGAAATTAATGCAAATTTTTAAAAAAAGAAGTTGAATAAAGGTTTGCATTTATTTAAATTGAATTAAATCATTATGCTGAAGTAGGAAGAAATTTTCAAGTGGATTTAAGGAAGGTTTCGGTATGTTAGGTAAAGGGTAGGTTATATTTCTCATAAGATCAACAGAATTTCTTTGCATTCCAGAAATTGATCTTCTATAAAATTTATATATAAATAAAAATTGACAGCCTAAGCATAAACATAAATTCGATAGGGGAACAAAAGACAAATTTTTGTCCTACTCATTATAAATTAATACTGTTTAAACATGGAGTTAAATGTAGACATTGAAAGGCCAACTAATTTCTAATTCTTTAGCCCCAGTAAACACAATGGTGATTTCATTTATTCTGAAAAATAACCACTGCGAAGCTCCAAAACCTGTTCAGTAATAAAGCATGCAACTGTTCTGTACACATAATTGGTACCAGCTTTAGAATAAAAAGCTTATTCCCAGAATAAGGGAAGACTGAAGTAACTAAAATTTTGTTTTAGCAGATTTTAAGTGGATATAACATTCTCTGATTCCATTTACCCATGGTGTTGTGTGTGTGTGTTTTGACCCATTTGGAATGTTTATTCACCTTGGGATTCTGATCCAGTCCTTGATTTTCTGTATGTTTGTGACATGTTTATGGACAGAGATAGAGCATACTAAGGTTGCCATCTACTCTGAAAGGAAAATATCCACATACTTTAACCCACTGTTAAAATAATAAGTCTAGTAACTGCTGAATATTTTTTAAAAGATAACAATCCCAAATAGGAAGAAATCCTCCAAATTTATTTTTAAAAAAGAACTAAAATGTTTTTTTCACCTACTTATGATTCAGTGTATTATTTACTTTTTAAAAGTTTGAAATTTATTACCTAAAAAATAGTATGGCTAGAAATTTTAGAAGTTGTAATTCATTTTTGTATTGTAATTTACACATCAAGATTTTGTGGTCTATAAAAATTGGGAGAGATATTTGAACCATTTTCAAAACTTGCTTCTAGAAGTAGGGAATGAGATTTTATAAATAAAAATTATCTCATACATTACCAAGGTAAAATCACCTCCAAACTTTTATTTCATATAGCTCTAGTTATAATAAATACTAAGGAATTTATTTCTCTTATTTCTGGTTATAAAAAATACCAAAGGAATTCTCAGAAATAAGAGTTTGTAGCTCAGTTATTTATTGAGTTCATCATTATAATATGACTGACAAACTATATACATTATATTGATAATAGTTTATTGTGGTGTGTGAACTTTGCCTCATTATCTAGCATACCAACCATCACTTCACATCACAGGTGAAAATTTTCAGTCCTTCATCACATCAACAGTTATCAGATCTTTTGCTGAACATGAAAGCATCAATGAATTCTCTTTGTGCTCCATAATTACCTGCCTTTTGCATTATTCACTTGGAAGAAATAAGAATGTAGGTATAGAAACAGTGTTGCAACATTTCTAATAACCATTGGCAAGTAATTAAATACTCCACCTGTTAACACTTGAGGTTGCTACTGAATAAATTCAAATTTTTAAATTTGATTTATTTTATTTATTTCCACACACCCCCCCCCCTTGTTTTTTTGTGCTCACTGTCTGCTCTCTATGTCTGCTTGTCTTCTTGTCTTCTCTTTAGGAGGACCCGGGAACCGATCTTGGATCCTCCGATCCTGGGACCTCTGATCCTGGGACCTCCAACGTGGGAGAGAGGCACTTAGTCGCTTGAGCCACCTGAGCTCCCTGGTTTGTTGTGTCTCTCATTGTCTCTCCTCTTTGTCTCTTTTTGTTGTGCCAGCTCTTCGTGAGGTCCAGCTCTCGCTGTGCAGGCCAGCTCGCCTTCACCAGGAGGCCCAGGGAAACAAACCCGGGACCTCCCTATATAGTGAATGGGAGCCCAATTGCTTGAGCCACATCTGCTTCCCAAATTCAATCTTTGTTTTCTATTGAAGAGAGATATAAACAAGTCTCTTCCTTCCCATCCTCTTGCTTCCCTCTTCCTTCCTTCCTTCCTTCCTTCCTTCCTTCCTTCCTTCCTTCCTTCCTTCCTTCCTTCCTTCCTTCCTCCCTCCCTCCCTCCCTCCCTCCCTTCCTAATTGTTCCAGCACCATTTAATGAAATGTCCTAAATGTCCCCCCTTCCTTGTCCTAAATTGCAGTGGTGCCTTTTCCATAAATTAAGTGCCCATCTTTGCCCCAATATTCCACTGTTTTTAATTATTGCAGCTTTAGAGTACACTAAAATCTGGTAGTGTAAGTCCTTCAAGCATTTTCTTCTTTTTTAAAAGTTTTTGTTGCCTAATCTAGGTAATTTTTATTTCCATATGAATTTTAGAGGTTGTCAAATTCCATAAAAAGAGGGTCTGTTAGAATTTGAATTGTTATCATCTTGAAGTTATATATCAATTTGGGAGAAGTGATATCAGCAATATTTAGTTTTTCAGACTAGGAGCAGGGAAATCTATTTATTTAGATCTTTAATGTCTCTTAGTAAAGATTTCATACTTTTCTTTCGATATTTAATGCTTTGAGGATGTCATAAGAGGTGTTTTTAAATGTATTTTAGAGTTGTTTCTTGCTAGTATATAGATGCATGTTAACCCCACATCCTGTGATCTTCTAAATTCAGTTATTGAAACTGATGATTTCTATAGATTCTTTTGATTTTTTTAGATATATTTAAGTCATCTGTAATAAAAGTAATTTTACTTATTTCTTTCAAATATTTACAAGTATAATTTCTTTCTCTTGTCTTATAGACTTGTCAAGGACCTTCAGTACAGTATTGAACAGAAGTGGTGAGAATGTGTATTACATTTTTCCCTTGTGAGTATGATGCTAGTTTAGAATTTTGGGTAGATATTCTTAACAGATGAAGGAAGATCTCTTCTATTTCTAGTTCTATGAGAATTTTGATCACAAATTGGTATTGAATTTTATCAAATGCTTTTGCTGCATATTTTTAATCTCTTATTGTTAATGTAATGAATTACATTGATTATTTCTAGAATGATAATTAACTTTACTTTGCTGAAGTAAACCCCTTTGGACATTGTGTATTGTTTTGTGTATAGATATACATGGATTTGATTATTAGCATTTTTGTTTTGATTTTTACATCTGTATACATGTATTTTTTCTTATTTTATTCTCTGGAGTAGTTTGTATAAAAATTATATTATTTGTTTCTATAACATTTGGAGGAATTAAACAGTGAATATATCTGGGCCTGGAGTTTTCTTTATGGGAAGCTTTTAAATTATGCCTTCAGTTTCTTTTCAATTTTTTCAAGAATGCAATGTTTATATTTTATTCTCAAGCCTAATACGGTTAGGAGCAATAATATAGAATGAGAACTGGCAAGTGACACTCAGGTAAATGAAGGAACTTCTCAGGAAATATGTAAAGGCTGCCACTTCATACAGTAGTTCAAATTTTTGCCAGATTATTTTTATGTCTACATTTAATTCCCTAATTTACTTGTATTAACCTTTCTGTTGTCTATATACTCCTCCCCATACCCTCTGCCCATAGAGATCAACAACTTAGATATATCAGAAAGCTGAATGAGTTTCTTTGCATTTGGTTTTAATTATGTCCCCTAATTGGCTCATCTATGCCTGAAGATCAAGAATCTCCCTTTGAAATTATTTTAGCAATTTGTCTGATATGAAGGATATCTACCATAAATTTGCTTGGTTTTTCTTTGAAAGTGCCCATGCCTTTCTAATTTGAGCTAGCTGAGAAAGAAAGGAAAGCATATTTATTCTTTATTTATTGAGTCCAGAATTTTTTAACAGGGTCATCCATGAACTGGTTTCATATGCCCCTGCGCAAAATGATATGTTTATATTATCGGGCTTCTTTGTAACTAGCAATATTATTAAATAGCTGCTGCTTTTCTAAAGCTAAGAATAAAAGTAAAGAATGAAAAAAATAGAGTAATTATTTTAGATTGGTATTGCTTTCCCAAATATAAAATTAGCCCTTACAATATAAAAGACTATTTCATAATGCTTGGAAAATATATTTTACATTAATAGAATTTAATAAAAATAATAATTACAATATTTCAAATGAAAGCTATCTTTTCCCACCATGTTTATTGCTTAGCATAGAAAGCAGGTATAAATGCTTATTCTTGAGTTATTAATTTATTCAACAAATTTTGTTAAACCTCTACTATATATTAGGTGTTGGGTTAAGCATCAATGTGGTGAAGATTGGTAAATGTCTAATAATTTTCTCTAAATAATTTTTAGGTGTTTATTTTCACATAGAATGATTTAGAACACAAGCACCAAGTTTTGAATAAAGAATCCTAAATTATATATTAAACATCTTAATGTTTAAGAATTCAGTAGGAGAAAAATGTGTTGAATATTATTTTTGTCTGACAGTAGAAATTTTATGAGATGACATCATTTAGTCTAAGTGTTTCATTAAGCAACTGATTAAATCATTAGGTTTGTTTTTATTTGCATTTTCATTAGTTAGTAGTATATTTCATAAGGAAGATTTAATAAAGATATATTCAACATCTTAATTCAGCAAATAACATTTTATCTTTTGCTTAAAACTTTTAACCTAATTTTGACTACAACTTGATTCTTAGCAAAAGTTAATAAGCTATTATCAAGTTTTATGACATCATTCAATTGTTTAATATGGTTTTGTACCTCAGAACTAATATTCTCTTTAAAGAAATAAATGATAAAATGTCGTTATTACACAACATAGCAAAAGCCATCCATCTAAAAGCCTCTTTGATGGGGGGAAAAACATAACGTTTTGCTAGAACTTATTTTAAATAAACAAAAGAATCGGGATACATTTATATTTAATTGCAGTGTGACCCTTCTCTTTTGTGAACACCGACAATCTCTGATCCATCTCCTTCCTAGATATTCTTTTGATCAGAAGCATCAGGGCAGACTATGACCCCTCCCAGGTTTAGCTGCTCATCATGGAAGCTTGGATTAAGGAGCATCTCAGTCCAGGGCAGGCTACAAGGAGCCAAATTGTCCATTTGTAACTAAAGAGTGCTGTATAGAGTAACTTTTCCATTTGTAACTTCTCACTACTTAAATGTAAACCATCTTCTAATAAGAACATGGAAATGTTCCAACTATCTGTATTTTTTTCCTAGTAAGGCATTTTTTTTAAACAAATCAATTTTATTGATACTTATTAATAAGGCATAAATCTATCCAAAGTGTACAAACACTGTTATTTGGTACAATTATATAGTTGTGCATTCACCACTTCAATCATTTTAGAGCATTTTCATTACTCCAGTAATAATAATTATAAAAAACAAAAAACAAACAAACTAAAAACTCATCACCTCTTAATCTCTCTATGCTTCCCCTGCCATACATAGCTGCTATTTTGTTTCCATCTCTCTAGTTTATTTGTATTTATATTTTGTAAAAAGTCTTATATATGCAATATCACCCATATTCGTATTTTACATGAAGTTTCACTATGTTATACAGTCCCATGTTACATTTTTTGGCTTTTCTTCTAGTAATATACATGACCCTAAACTTACTCTTTCAACCACTGCCATACCCATTTAATAGCTCTGCTAATTTCAAACACTATGATGGGCTTTTACCATTTCTATTGACCTCCAAACATTTACAAACAACATTTTTACCAATTCTGCACAGATTAATTCTCAGGTTTCCATTCTCTACCCTCATTCTATTTTCTGGTGACCAATATTCTAATTATTAACTCCATGCATTTACACAATATATTTAGTTCATAATAGCGTAATCATTCAGCATTTGTCCTTTTGTGTCTGGCTTGCTTCACTCAACATAATGTCCTTCGGTACATCCATATTATCATATGTCATGACTTCATTTCTTTTTACAGCTGTATAATATTTCATCGTGTGTATACACCACAGTTGTTCTATCCATTCATCAGTTGATGGACATCTGGGTGATTTCTAAGTTTTGGCAACCGAGAATAATGAGGCTCTGAACATCGGTGTGTAAATGTCTATTCATTTCACTGCTCTCAGTTCTTCTGGGGATATACTCAGAAATGGAATTGCTGGGTCAGATGGCAGGTCTATATTCCACTTCCTTAGGAACTGCCTAACAGTCCTCCACAGTGGCTGTACTATTCTACATTCCCACCAATAGTGAACAAGTATTCCTATCTCTCCACATTCTCTCCAACACTTCTAGTTCTCCAACTTTTTAATAGTAGCCATTCTGATAGGTGTGAAATGATATCTCATAGTTTTGATTCACAATTTCCCTAATCGCTAGTGATGTTGAACATTTTTTCACATGTTTTCTCACCATTTGTATTTCTGCTTGGACAATTTTCTTTTCAAGTCTTTTGCCCATTTTTTAATCGGGTAGTTTGTCTTTTTATTGTTGAGTTGTATGATCTCTTTATATATCATGGATATTAAACCCTTATCAGATATATGATTCAAATATTTTCTTCCAGTGAGTTAGCTGACTTTTCATCCTTTAGACAAAGTCCTTTGAGGTGCAAAAGTGTTTAATTTTGAAGAGATCCCATTTACCTGTTTTTTGCTGTTGTTGCTTGTGCTTTGGGTGTAAGGTTTAAGAAACTACCACCTACCACAAGATCATGAAGATGTTTTCCTACATATTCTTCTAGGAGGTTTCTGGTTGTCACTTTTATATTTAGGTACTTGATCCATTTTGAGTTAATTTTTGAATAAGGTGTGAGATAGTGGCCCTCTTTCTTTCTTTTGGATATGGATATCAAGTTCTCCCAGAACCATTTGCTGAGTAGACTGTTCTGGCCCAGATGGGAGGGCTTGACAGCTTTGTCAAAAATCACTTGACTGTAGATGTGAGGGCCTATTTCTGAGTTCTTGAATTGGTCCCATTGGTCAAGTCTGCCTGTCTTTAAACCAGTACCATGCTGTTTTTGCCACTATAAGTAATATGTTTAAAGTCAGGAAGTGAGAGTCCTTCAACTCATTCTTCCTTTTTAAACACATTTTTTGCTATTTGGAGCCCCTTACCCTTCCAAATAAATACATTAATTGACTTTTCCATTTCTGTAAAAAAAGGCTGTTGGGATTTTTATTGGGATTGCATTGAATCTGTAAATCAGTTTGGGTAGAATTGACATCATAATGATATTTAGTCTTCCAGTCCATGAACATGAACATGGAATGTCCTTCCATTTATTTAAGTCTTCTTCAGTTTCTTTTAGTAATGTTTTGTAGTTTTCTGAAAACAGGTCCTTTATGTCCTTGGTTAAGTTTATTTCTAAATATTTGATTCTTTTGGACACTATTGTACATGGAATTTTTTCTCATTCCCTCCTCAGGTTGCACATCAGAAGTGTATTGAAACACCTTTGATTTTTGCATATTAATCTTGTATCCCACCACTTTGTTAAACTCGTCTATTAGTCTAGTAGCTTTATTGTGAATTTTTTCAGGATTTTCTAGATATGGGATCATATCATCAGTGAACAGTGAACGTTTTACTTCTTCCTTTCTTATCTGGGTGGCTTTTATTTCTTTATCTAGACTATTGATCTAGCCAGAAATTCTAAAACAATATTGAATAACAGTAGTGACAGTGCACATCCTTGTCTTGTTCCTGATCTCAGTGGGAAAACTTTAAGTCTTTCACTGTTGAGGACAATGCTAGCTGTAGATTTTTCATATATGCATTTTACCCAACTGAGAAAGCTTCCTTCTAGTCCTAACTGTTGGAGTGTTTTTTTTTTTTTTTTCAAACAAGAAAGAGTGCTGTATTTTGCCAAATGCCTTTTCTGCATCAATTGAGAAGATCATGTGATTTTTCTTCTTCAATTTATCAATATGGTTTATTATACTAATTGATTTTTTTTGTTTTCAACCGTCCTTGCATACCTGGTATAAAACCCATCTGATCGTTCTGTATAATTCTTTTAATGTGCTTTTGGATTTGGTTCGCAAGTGTTTTTTGTTGAGGATTTTTGCATCTATATTCATTAGAGATACTAGTCCGTAATTTTCTTTTTTCACAATATCCTTATCTGATTTTGATATTAGGATGATGTTGGCTTCATAAAATGAGTTTGGTAGCATTCTTTCCCAAGTTTCTGAAAGAGCTTGAACAAGATTGGTATTAGATCGTCTTTGAATGATTAGTAGAATTTACCTGTGAAGCCATCTGGTCCTGGGCTTTTCATCTTTGGGAGGTTTTTGATGACTGTTTCGATTTCTTCATGTGTGTTTGGTTTGTTGAGGTCTTCTATTTCTTCTAGGGTCAATGTAGGTAGTTTGTGTGTTTCTAGGAATTTGTCCATCTCTACATTTCCTAGTTTTTTGGCATACAGTTGTTCACAGTATCTTCTTATGATCTCTCTTATTTCTGTGGGGATAGGGGTAATTTCCCCCCTCTCATTTCTGATTTTATTTATTTGCATCTCTTTTTTTATTTGTCAGCATAGCTGTGGGTTTGTTGGTTTTATTGATCATCTTAAAGAACAAACTTTTGGTTTTGTTGATTCTCTCCATTGCTTTGTCTCTTCTAGATTTCATTTATTTCTGCTCTGATCTTTACTATTTCTTTCCTTCAGCTTGGTTTGGGATTAGTTTGTTGTTCTTTTTCTAATTCCTCCAGGGGTGCAGTTAGATCTTCAATTTTAGCTCTTTCTTCTTTTTTAATGTAAGTGCTGAAAGATATAAATTTCCCTCTCAGTACTGCCTTTGTGATGTCCCATAGATTTTTTTTATGTTGTGCTCTCATTTCCATTTGTCTCAAATATTTGCTGAATTCTCTTGTAATTTCTTCTTTGACCTACTGATTATTTACAGTGTGTTGTTTAATTTCCATATATTTATGAATTTCTGCTTTTTTTCCATAGAAATAAACACATTTATTACATGTGCTAGGATGGAGGGAGAAATTATTGCCTTCCTGGACCTTGATTTTCCTCAGATTGAACTCCCACTCCTTGCCCTCTAGCACATAGAAATCTGCTCATCCACACCTGCCTGGCCTCCAAGCAATGCATGCTGCAAGAGAGTATGTGGTATTTAGCAAAATGACAGAGCAGCCCCCAAAACCTATCTGTCCCCTCAGAAGTCCACATTGGCTGGGGGCAAACATGAAGCCCATTGTCTCATCAGATAATAATTTATCATCGCTTAAAGTCACTAGCAAAATTGGACAAAGTTTTCATCACTGAATAAATTTTCCCTTTTTCTGTCCATTATTGATTTCCAGCTTCATTCCATTATGGTCAGAGAAAGTGTTTTGTATAATTTCAGTCCTTTTAAATTTACTGAGTCTTGTCATGTCACCCAGCATATGGTCTGTCTTGGAGAAGGAGCCATGATTGCTTGTAAAGAAT
The DNA here is from genome assembly GCA_026826555.1 of Tolypeutes matacus. Lineage (NCBI taxonomy): Eukaryota > Metazoa > Chordata > Mammalia > Cingulata > Chlamyphoridae > Tolypeutes > Tolypeutes matacus. Next base: position 35,142,288 of record JAKSZT010053770.1, read on the forward strand.
GTGTATCCTGCTGTTTTGGGGTACAATGCTCTATAGATATCTGTTAGCTCTAGTTTGTTATCATATTATTCAAGCTCTCTGTTTCTTTATTTATCCTCTGTCCAGATATTCTACCAATACTGAGAGTGGTGTATTGAAGTCTCCAACTATTATTGTATAGACAACTATTTCACCCTTCAGTTTTGCCAGTGTGTGCCTCATGTTTCATGCATAAATATTTAGTATAGTTATTTCTTCTTGGGGAATTGCCCCTTTTATTAATATAGAATGACCTTCTTCATCCCTTATAACAGTTTTGGATTTAAAATTTATTTTGTTCAGTATTAGTATTGCTACTCCAACTCTTTTTTGGTTACTATTTGCATGGAATATCTTTTACTATTTGGAAATAATTATAATTACAATATGAATAATTTCTTACTGTGTAATATTTCTAAAGACTGAGTTTATAACTTTTATATACTCTCGTCCCCCAAATGACAATAATGATTATACAAATGGAGGCAGTATAGCATAGTGGCCAACAGTGTTTTGGAGTTATACAATGGTATTTCTTATAAGAGCGCCACCTCATCCTGATTTATGATCTCAGACAATATGCTTAATGCATGTAAATTGTTTAATACATGTAGTATTACTACATATAGTAGGCAAAAAGTTAATCCTTAATAAGTATCAAGCATTATTATTAATCAATAAAATCATTACATATATTAGTACATTAGTGTTTAAAAATTAATTGAACATATTAAATCCCACTCTGGTGGCTTTTCTGAGAATCAAAAAATATTTAAAAATTTAACCTTATCCTCGTCAAAAGCTTTTTGTTCAACTTTACTTTTACTGAACATCTGTCCAATGGGAAAATTCCATCTGCTCGTGATGAATTGAGACTCACCCAAAAAGCTTTTGCTCTCTTTATCATATGAAACTCATCATTTGGGAACTATATCACTGCATTTACTATCTAAAATTTTCCCTTCTAGCTTCAATCTAATCTTAATTGACAGTTTAGAATAAATCTGGATTCTTAAGGGAGGGAATTAAGTTATCTAGCTTTTACTTTCCACAACTTTTGTTTTTTGTGTTGTTTTCTATTATCTTGTAAAAGGAGAATAAAAATTTAATTGAATATAAAGCATGCCATTTGAATGAACAATTGTATGATATCATTGATTTAATGTTTTACTATAGTCAAGGAAAGACACTTTTTAAGGGCAAACCTCTGATATGAAGTTTGCTATCATAGGTTATATAGATTCCATATTTCAAAATGTAGCTATCATATTCTTAGAGGGAAAAAGGAGAAATGAAGGGAGGATAATAGACAATGTTTAAAAAGATAGTGCATGTCAGTTTTTTAAATAATTTAGGTGCCTATTTCATATGAACAGTAAACATGTGTAACCTATGAATCAAGAATGCACACACATTTTTTAAGTAGAACAACCTTTTCCATTGAGATAATTCACATTATGGAACCCTTGATTTGCCTCAAATCTAGGTTTCATGTAAGTGTTTATATTTTAAGTGCAAATAAAGCAGAAGAGACTTTTTATTTTAGATTAGTGTTAAATTTGAGGATACACAATAGCTTAATTGCTGGAAAAGAACATTCTATGATACCTCCAATCTTCTTTTGAAAAACAGCAGTTTTCATGCCCACTAACAACTTTTTCCAAGAAGGGCTCCTTGAGCATGGTAGCTGGCTTAAAGCCTTCAAGATGTTTAAATTATTTAGCTGGTTATCCTTGATAGGAGGATTATGAAACAGAAGTACAGGAAACTTATATTTATTTGTAATGATAGCAATTCATGTGCAGATGGTAAACTAAGCTTCTCTCACTTTTCAAAAAGCCTAAAGTTATTTAACGGAGACAATTCTCTGTTGCTCCAATTAGGAGCAATAATATTAAATCATTTATAAATATTTAAAGCCAAATAGATATTTTCTTAAAACGAGCTAAATTGTTTTTTTGTGTTTTGTTTTGTCTCTTTTCTTATTTTCTTCTTCAGTCAATGTGGCTTATAGTCTGACAAACAGTGGCATGTTTGCAGAATGCTTTTTGGAGGTCAATGAATGAAATGTGGCTTTTCTTTTTTAAAGGAGGCACTGGAGATTAAACTCAGGACCCTGTACATGGGAAGCAGGCACTCAACCACTGACTTACATCCACTCCCAAGAATGAAATGTTTTTGACAAAAAACAAACCAAAACAAAATTCAACTCTGTTTTTGCTGCTGTTTTTATATTCAGTGTAAAAATAATGTTTATTGTTTCAAGCAAATGATTTTAGAAACTCATTAATTAACTTGTCTCTGATTCATTTATAAATCATATAACTCTGTCAGGAGTGTGCTCTTTATAATAAAGATAAATGATAGTTATGTAAATATACTGCAATCTGCAAAATTAAATTGAGTAGAGTGTAATGTAGTTACATTTACATAGCCCACAATTTATTTACAAGTGGGACAGCATCATATTTCATTTTCTCTGCTACACCTGTTAACGCATTTCAGAAACTAATTATTTGGGTGGGAAGTACCAGAACCTATGCTACTGGAGAGGTCAAGGAAGGTATCTATGAGGAGGTGACGTTTAATTTGAGTCCCAGAGAATAAGAAACACATAACCAAGGGAAGGAGTTTAATGAGTATTTCTAGAAAAGGAAAATCAAAGTACTAATTCATTGGTTGATTTATTCAATGTGTTTAACGAGTGCCTGCTCTTTGCAAAAAATACATGCTAAGTCTTCTTGGGTATTGGGGAACTGAAAAAGGCAAATAGGACAGTGCACTTTCATTTAATTCATTACATTATAGAAGAAGCATTTATTTACATGAACAATGTAAGAGAGTATAAAAAGCAAGATATAAGAAATATTGTGACTATGAGCTGAGCAAGAAAGTGTGCAGTCTTAGTGTCCCACATGGTTGACACGGTATGGGTTTCTTTGAAATCTCATATCAGGAGCCAGGCTGGAAACAATGCCAGACGGCAGGGTGACTCTTTAATCCCATCCCTAGGTCAAAGTCGATGAGCAGATGTAACAGATCTGGAAGAAGGAGTTTAAGCCAGGTGGGAAAGGACTTTTCAAGTGCAGGGGGTGCACCCATCCCCCAACACCCCTAAACTTTGTATTTTAGGAAAGCTAGAAGTTTAGCTTAGTTTAGTTAAGTCATGACTGTTTACTTTTTCTAAGTAAAATCTTTAAAAGTTAAAGGCATTAATATTAAGAGGCATGTTGAGAACTAGGTTTGCCTTTAACATATTATAATTGTTTGATTGCTAATCAGGTGATGAGAGTAAGCCATGATATTATGATAGCAGTGACCCATAATCACAAACCCCTTATTAAATTATTTAAGACTACATGGAAAATTTGTCCTGCAGATCCCTATCTCTTTTCTCCTCTTTTGAGGCAGCTAAGTCCTTGACTTGCACTCAGTCTCCTACATAGAATTTCCTTTCCTGGGTGGCACTTCAAGTCTATCCATTTCCTTCTCCCACATCTTGTACTGGTCTTCCTACTCAAAACCCTCTGAAACATCTATTCCTCTGCAGCGTGGTCTGGATCTCTGAAGAGCCCCCTGAAATAAAACAAAGAGATCCTAAATAAATCACAAAACATACACATTCAATTCTTTACTGGACTCATAGGAAAGTTAAAGAAATCTCCACGGACAATTAAAAAAAAATCAACAGAACAGCATCAATAAAAATAGTGAGCTGAAACCACAATGGATAAAGACAATGTCAAATAAGAGTTTACATCAATGGATCAATAATAAAAGGATATCTAATGGATATACTTGAGGAAGAGGGTAAATGACCTGAAAATAACAGAGTTGCAAGAAGGAAAAATGAGCAAAGAAATAAGTAAATATGTAAGTAAATTGAAATACTTATTGCCTATATAAAATAATAATAGTATGGTCTAAATATTGACATTAAAAACACAAAGAAACAAAATTCCTTAAAACAATAGCATGTAAATCAGTAAAGGAGAGTTCAGAAATAAAAGTGTTCTAAATACTTTGTCTTATTTTTTTTTTTTTTTTACCGGGAGGTCCCGTGGATCGAACCCGGGTCCCTCCATATGGGAGATGGACGCCCAACCAGTTGAGCCACATCCGACCCCACTTTGTCTTATTCTTTAGGGGGTTGTGATATTGAATAACTTTAGAAATTAAGTTAAATATATATGTGATAAAATTTCAAAAGTGTTTCTATTCAAAAGAAAGATTAAAAAGAAAAAAAAAAACACCTCTCAATTATGCAAAAAAACCCAAAGATAAAAAACAGAAGCATAGAAACAGTGACACATTTAGAATGCAAAATAAAAATGGTAGAAAATGAGTCCACTTAGCACAATAGATGTAAATAAGCCAAACTTGAATGTTAGAAGAAGACAGAGGTTATTAGGTAGGATAATGAAGTAAAGTAAAATATAGCTGTATGTATACTACCAGTATAGAGACAATATGGGGGATGCAGAAACATATTAAATGACAAAACTACAAATCAAGTAGCCAACTCGAGAGTGTTGACATGTATCAGCAAGTCAACGACATGAAAAAGATGATGGAGCTTTGGGAGGAAGAGATCAGTTCTAGAGGAAAACCGTTTTAAGAGCCTTGAGAGACAGAACAACCAAATAAAATAATTGTACCTTGTTTCAATCTGGATTTAAAACTGAATGTGGAAGGTATTCTAGCCCACTGTTTCTTTTATCTATGACATTAGGCAAATCTCTCTATCTTTCTGGGTTCTTCTTTACTTATTTATAAAGTGCACTTGTGTTAGATCCTTTTCTAAGGTTGATGCTTATTAAATTATATCTCACTTCTGTATCTTTGTTCGTGCTGCATCCTGTGTCTGGAAGCTTTCCCTAATTGGTCTGGACTGTTTGAGTGACACCTACATTTGTGTCCCAATAGCACTTTATGTTATATCACTCTTACAACATTTATAACTACAATATCATTATTTGTCTTATCTGCCTCTAAACTGGAAGCTTCTATTCATCTTTATTTTCCTAAAATCCACCATGGCATCAGACACATAGGTGTTCAATAAATATTTGTTGAAAGTATGAAAGAATACGTGAATGAAAACATTATAAAGAATATTTTTGCAGTTCATATCTGTATCATAACAACTTTACCTGAAAGCTATGTATATCAAATAAAAATAATTAACATTTCCAGCACTACAAATAGGAAGAGGTTTTTAGAATTTGGAAACAAAAGATCTTCATAATCACAAACCTTGAAATGACTACACTAGAGTGGACAAAGAAAATATAGCCAGCTATCATGTTTAACTAGCTTTTAAAATCCTTAATGGAAGCAATGATAACTTATTGCCTTCTTATATTCCTTGCATACATAATAGATGCGTTATAGGGGCTTTAAAACATTTGCCAACTAATTGAGTTCAGAAAATATAAATCTTTCTTTATAGATTGGCCTTTCTAAGGAAGTAAGACAGTGTTTCTTTCCTTCTGTGTAAAAAATTTAGTACAAAGTAATTATATAAATTTTAGGAGGTCTTAATAGATTTGAGATCAAATAACAGAACACAATTGCAACCAAATTAAGACATTCTTAGTATCTTATTATTTTACTCTAAGCTGCCTGCAACTAGTGTTCTTTGTTGTAGGTTCCAGCATCTGCTGAATTTACTCTATAGGTTGGATTGTCCCTCGGTTTTGGCAGAAACATGAGAGAGCCTATTTTCCTTACTGGTCCTTATACCCTTTGATTGGAAGTTTCCACTACTTTATTTGGACATATTCCATTATAGTTCTTATAGCATCCATATGCTAGATTTTTTATGTCTATTAATGTTTTCTTTACTCTGGGCATACTTCCAAAAACACTACTTTGAAATATGGAACTCCTTATTTAGTTATATAGCCAGTATCTTAAAACCTCAACTAAGAAAGGATTTCCACCAGAATTTTCGAAGGTGCTGTTAAGATCAATCAATGCAGCCACTCAGTGAGTGTGGAAAAGAGTCTTATATCAGCTCAGGAAACCCACCCCATAAAGTCCCTACCAAAGAGGACATATCAGAAGACAGAATACAAACCACCAGAAGGGGAAACTGTAACCAAACTCAGCAGCAACAGGTGTAGAATAAATGCACTTATTGACTAACTTCCTTGTAAGACTATGTTTATGTTTCTACTTATTGGGTACACATTATATTTTCCTGCCAACAGTGAATACTGTAGATTTAATACATGTGACAGCTCTCTACCTCATTGTAGCCCTCTGAAATTTAGGGATGGAATTAAAACATAGCCCACTTTTTCTTAGAGAAAGAAGGTAACTCATAGAAGCCTCAGAAAGAAAGACATGCCTAAGAGGAACTTCTACATTGTCTTTTGAAAAAAGTATAAACATAAAGAAAAAAGTACATTTTGGATGAGGATAAGTGATGCTGCTTCTTTTCCAGATGTCTGCCTAATTTCCAAGCCAGAAATTTCAAAGATTTATATAAAACTTCCCTTGAAAAAATGCTTACCAATTCTCTGTGAAAGAAAAAGCAAGGCACATAATGACTTCATCATCTCAGAGTGATTCATAACAAACCAGACACTGCATCATTACTGAGAAAATGTGGGTTCAGAGAAATCAGAGAACAGGACTGTGACCATTGGTGAAGCCTGGCTGGCTAACATGAGCAGAGGCATTTTATCCAATTGTGAATTTGCTCCATTGTGATGGTCTCATTCCATCTCCAGCTTTCAGGAGGTAAACATTTTAAAGTAACTGGGGATGTCACTTGAAAAGTCAAATCACAGAGATGCTGGCTAGATGCCAGGGAGTTGCCCCCAGATGTATGAGTTTGCAGCATATAATTAGGTTAATGCTGGACCCTGTGTTTGATGAGTTGGCAAGTCCCATTACTGCTTTTCTTTAAGTGGGCTGGTGCATAAGAGGAAAATATACCTATGGGATTTAACAGGAGACAAGCACCAGAAAGCAATTGAAGGGCTGGGATTTCACAAGCCTTTCAAAGAATAATGGAATCTCAGAACAGAAAGGTCGGCAGTTCTGTTCCTTACACTACATGGGTTTTAAGTCTGAAAGGTAAAATTCAGCCTACTTTATCATTTAGATTTCCAAAAAGGGGAAACCGCTATCTTCTTTGGTAAAAGTTTAATATATCAAAAGTTCTTCCATATGACTCCACAAGCTTTCTTTGTTGTAGTTGAGGCCCAGTAAAATTTCTTTCTCATAATATATTTTCATATGAAAATGTGATTCCTCCATGTTAATTGTTTCCCTATTTGTACTTTATTTATTTATTTATTTGTTAGAGTGACTTTTGGCACCCTGAAAGCATTAACTTTTCAATGGCTCAAAATTGACCACAATTCCATAAAAAAGATTTGACCCAATTCTGACCACGTGGAGAAGTGTTACATTCTGGGACTTGAGTTTTCCAGCAAAGTTCTGGTCACTTGCAAAAATAGCATATTCCAGTTAATTTGACACTTTTGTTTATTGAAAGATACTATGAGAGGCACCAAATACCCATTTTGCCCAAATGTGAAATGGTCAAATTATTTAAATCAATTTGGTTAAAGAATGAAAACCAATCAACAAATAGAATGAGTTTCTGATATATAAGATGAAATATTGATTTTTATGTAAAGCAACTCAAAATTATATGATTTCTTCATTAAACATAGAGTCTTAGTTTTTAAAAGTTTTATAGGACCATACATTTTTCAAATATTTAAACTTCTAGACTGTGCCTAAGTCATATACTAATGCTAAAATAATAAATAGGAATCCACTTTCAAATAGCACATATAATAATAGTGCTAAAATTTTTGTGCACTGTGGAATATAATTCACAAAAACTTTTTTCAGTAGAATGTTTACCAGAAGTAACTTTACACCAAGGACTCATACTTGAGAAAAATCTCAAGAATACATTGACTTGAAATGTTGAAGATGATCGGCAGATTGTAGCAATCATTTTGACCAGCTTTTTGTTTAAAATGTTAGCTTCTATAGACAGAATTATGAGCACTCATGTAAAGATTTTTGTGGAAATATGTTTTCATTTCTCTGGGGTATATAGCTACAAGTAGAATTGAGGGATCATATGGAAAGTCTATGTTTAATATTTTGAGGAATTGCCATATTCCTCCAAAGTAGATGCATTATTTAACATTTTCACCAGCAATGTATGAGAGTTCCAATTTCTCCCTATCCATTTTTCATCAGTCTATTTGATTATAGCCACCATACTTTGTGTTAAGTGGCATCTCATTTTGGTTTTGATTTTCATTTCCTTAGTGGTTAATGGCTAATAATGTTAAGTATATTTTTACATCCTTAATGGTGCCTGTATGTCTTCTTTTGGAGAAATGTCTATTAATATTCTTTCCTCACTTTTAAATAGGGATATTTGCCTTTATTATTGAGTTGTAAGAGCCCTTAGTAGTCCAATAAGGTTTTATCCTACTCACCCCCTTGTGCTGTTATTGGCAACTGTATCACATTTTTGTATGTGCTCAACAATATGTTTATATGGGCTCAACAATATAATTATATACATATTTTTATACAATTGCTTTTTAAAGTAAGTTAAGAGAAGAAAGGAGAAGAAATATGAATTTACACTGTCTTTTATAATTTCATAGTCACCTTTATTGGTGCTTTTTAAAAAAAGTGTGAATTCAAGCTACCATCTAGGGCCACTTGCTTTCAGCCTGAGGATCTTCCTTTAGTATTTCTTATAAGGTGGGTTTGTAAGCAACAAATTCTCTCAGTTTTTATTAACCTGGAAAGTCTTTATTTTGTGTTTATTTTTGGAAGATAGTTTTGGTGGATATAAGATTTTTTCTTTCAGCACATTTTATAAGTTATCCCACTCTTCATTTTTTTCTGATGAGAAATCACCCTTTTAAGTTATTTTTTCTCTTGCTGGTTTCAAGATCCTCTTTTGTCTTTCAACATTTTCACTAAGATGTGTCTGGATGTGGCTTTCTTTAGGTTTATCTTACTTAGAGTTCATTGAGCTTCTTGGATCTGTAAATTAATGTTTTTCATCAGATTTGGGATAGTCTTTATTCAAATATTTTTTCTTCTTTCTGTCTCTACTTTCCTTCTGGTATTCACATTACACATATGTTGGTATGCTTAATGGTATCTCACATTTATTTGAACCTCTGTTCATTTCATTTCATTCACTTTTCTCTCTGTTCTTCAGATTGCATATCAGTCTATCTTCATATTTGCTGATGCTTTATTCTGCCTGCTCAAATCTACAGTTTATACCCCCTAGTGAATTCTTCACTTGTTATTATATTTTTAAATTCCAGACTTTTCATTTGGTTAATTTTTATAATCTTGATCTCTTTGGTGATATTTTATATTATATGAGCTATTGTTATCATACTTTCCTTTTCTTCTTTAAGCATATTTTCCATTAGTCATTTTAGCATATTTATAATAGCTGCTTTGAAGTCTTGTCTGCTAAGCCCAATATCTTGGCCCTCTTGAAAGCAGTTCCTATTGCCCATTGTTTTTATTCCTATGTATGGGTCACATGTTCCTTTTCTTTACATATTTCATAATAGTTTTGAAAACTAGACATTATAGATAATATTTTGTAGTAACTCTGGAAACCAATATCTTCTTCCAGGGCTTGTTTGCTTGCTTATTTGTTTAGAAACTTGAGGGGACTATTTCAATGAATTCTATTTCCCCTGCAGTATACTGCCTTTGATGTTGCTCCTCAAAATCTACAGCCTTGGGTATATGCACAGTCATATTGGGGTGACACTGGTTTTAGTAGGGCTTTCTTTGATTGTCTCCATCCTTGACCTCTTTTTAAAGCTATCTGCCTACTTTGTTATCACACAGGTATTAGCTCCATTAATTTCTGGTAGTTCTATATTTTCAGCAGTGGTCCTGGTATATAAATTGCTCCACATTATGATCCAATTAAATTTCAGCCACTTGCAGCAGGACACTTGAGGCCAGGCTCTGAGTCTGGTTCTGACCCAAGGAGGGCTCTTCTTCATTGTCTCTTTCTTTGGTTGTCTCCATTAAAATTCTAGATGGTCTAGTGTTTAATTTGTTCTTCTCAAGGAGCTATCAGACATTTCTTAATTGCTTCCCATAAAGCTTTCCATTGTTTTTAACAATGCCTTTAGGCTTAAAATTCCCCAAAATCTATTCCAAATATGCATATTGCTAGGCACAATAAATAATAGCTTTGATTTTTTCCCCTACTAGATGGCTGTAAACTTTATTCCTTCCGTTTATGACATACTTATATTCTGTTTGCTTCTTCATTAATAGTTTCATATGTTAATGTTTTATCTTCTCTGTTAAAGTCTTCTGGGATAGTCAGAGGAAGATCTATCATGCAGTGAATATGTTTAAGTTTCTGGGTCTGTCACAGGCACATTTCAACGTCCTGAGAAAAGCTCTGTGAATGAATTCTCATGGTTGTATTTTTTTTTTTTTTTTTGCAAACAAAATCATTTATTTCACCTAGAAATCAATCCAATTGGATTCAGTGTCCCTGAATACCTTATGAAAGTTTATCAATTCTAAACATCTTTCTTTTTTTTTAATAAATATATATGCATATATGTGTATTTGCTTACAAAAATGTTATTTATATATATATATATATATATATACATATATTTCAAGAGGTGCTTAGATTACCCTAAATATTACACGGAACCCACTGGGATTCCCATGTTGCCCACCTCCCACACCTCCCACCACATCCCACACAAACATCTCCCACAGTGTGGCCCACCACCCTCAATGAACTTACACATCCTGGAGCCTTGCCACCAAAAAATATACAAAAGTAAGATCTTTTAAATACAATTGGTTAAAACACTGCCTCTTTCCATTTTAACCTTGTTTCTGCCATACTTCCTCTCATGTCTGGTGGTATTGGAGTGGTGATATTTGGGATCTGGCTAAGGAGAACTTGAGTTGGGGATACATTTAATTTGGGTATATTGGGATATACTTATGCAGTTCAGTCACTTCTGAGTAGTTAAGTTTTTAGTAGTCATTCTAGTGAAGGATGGCTTTATTAAATAATCCTACTGTCCACTGTGCTGACTCAATTAGAGTCACATTGCAGATGTTCAGAGTCAGAGGTCATATGGCAATATGAAGAGGTCCTATGTTTGTCAGCACTGGAAGTATGTAAGTAGTGAAGGAGAAACAAGGTTTGAAATGCATGGAGCCAAAAGTAGTATGTGGAAAACTCATCTAGTTGTGAGGAATATAAAATTTTAAATGGAGGATTAGTTCTCATCGATGATTTGTCAAATATAGAAGTTTTTGTCATCAGGAATATACTCAATAATATATAATTTTACATATATCATTATAAATGCATCATACATTTTTTCTTTCTTTTTGTCAGTGATCTTGCAAAATATAATTTATCATAATTTCTGTGTTTATAGGACACACATCTGTAACAAGACAAAAACTAGCAAATATATTTGTCTGTGTTTAAAGTCTAACATTTTATTCATCTCAATTCCATAGATTCTTGATAGCCATATCTGACAAATACCATCCTAAGCCTGGCAATTCCAGATGAAATATTATGCAATCTTGCCACTGGTTTAGTAAAGATGCCTAAAGAAACAAATGTTCCAGTGATGAAAGCCCCTTCACATATTTATAAATAATGTATATAGTATAAGCATAATTTGATTACACAATTTTTGTCTTTATTCAAATAGCAGCAGTTTTTCAACACATTGAATTTTGCAATGTACTTGAATTGCTCTTATGTGTGCTTTAACTTCAGATTAATTTATTTTTCAGAATTGTTGATCAGAAAATATTCAAATATGGTGGGAAGAAAGTGTCCAAATAGAAGCCAATAATGTTAACCAGAAAATAAAACAAGACAGGGAATAGCTTCAGAATGTTTAGTTTTCATAATAGAAACTAATACTTAATGGTATAAATCTTGAAGATAAAATTTTAATCATGATAGGCAAGAAAATATAGGTAATAAAAATGATGAATAAGAATTATGAAAATTAGGACACTTGCAAAAAAAGGAAAGAGAAAAGCAGAAAGAAAAATAAATTAATTAAAAAAAACCCTCTCAATTAGAACAGTCTGCAGAGCATTAAAAAATGTGAGCAACAACTTCATATTGCTGATTCACTGGCTTTGGTAAATATTTTCATCTTTATTATAGCCTGCTATGGTGAACAATAACTTAATTCAAAACTATTTAAAGAAAGGCAACTTGTTTTCTCAGTATCAAGATCACATTAAGAGTCTTTCAAAATTGAGGGAAGGATTAAGATATTTCCACATAAACAAAAACTGAGGGAGGTTGTCAACACTAAGGCAGCACTACATGAAGTATAAAAGGATTTTTACAGTTTGAAAGGAAAGGACACCAGACGATTGATGCCACAAAAAGAAGTAAAGATCTCAGATAAAGATAATGACATGGGTTAATATAAATATCAGGACTTTTGTTTTTGATTTGTATGTTCACCTTTTACTTCCTACAAGATCTACAAGGCAAATGATTAAAATGTAGTGACAAATAATTGGTCTTGGACTCATATATGATATGTAATCTGGGAAAAGAACTACATAAAGGTGTATAGGAGCATAGTTTATGTATGTTATTGAAGTTAAGTTGGTATCAAAGAAATGAGATTGTTATAGATTTAGGATGTTAAAGTTAAGCCCCATGGCAACCACAAAGAAAATACCTGAGAATATGCAAAATCACAAAGACATAAATTAAAATACAGGGGTGGGGTAGGGAGAGGCAATATACAAAATAAATATAGAGTTGCTGTTTGGGGTGAAGGGAGAGTTCTAGTAATGGATGGTGGGGAGGATACTGCAACATTGTGAATGTGATTAATCCCACTGAATCGTATACTTGGGAGAGGTTGGGAGGGTAAGGTTTATATTGTATATATATATATATATATATATATATATATATATCTACAGTTGGAAAAAATAAAGAAGATAATTACAGGTAAATGTAATACCTGATGCTGGCATTTTTATGTGGGCTATATAGTTAGAAATTCAAACAGATAAAATTTAAAATATTTAGGTACTAACTTATTTACATGTTATGTTCACATAAATAACATTTTATGAAAAATAATTATAATTTCCAAAACAGAATAATAATGAGAAGACTGGCATTGTTTTACATTAAAAAAAAAAAAAAAAAAAAAAAAAAAAAAACAAAAAACTCTCTATAATGTCTGACAATAGAAAGTAGCTGGATTCTCATATCAGTTTCTGTTGTGATACTACATATATCATTGTGCCTCCGGAAAAGTCCACTATACATTACATACTGCATGGCTCCCCTGAAAGGAGCTTGGGGTTTCTTATGGGTCCACAGATAATACTTTGAAAACCACTATTCTAGTGGGACAACAGATAACTATAGATATCAATATAGGTTAATTAATGGAATGAACAAATGAGGGAGACATAGAAAGTGTTCAGCTCTAACTACCCAGCTTATGATGTTACAGAGGACAATTTCCAATGTTAAGATGTCCTACCCAATCCTGGCTGTGAGAGGGAAGGAAAATAAACTCAAAAATGTATTTTTAAATATAAAAAACTTTATTTTTAAAGAGGTTTTAGATTACAGAAAAGTTACATCGAAAATATAAGAGATTCCCATGTACCCTACCCCCTTCCCCTCCCACATCTTTCCCTACTAATAACATCTTACAATTGTTTTGTACATTTGTTAGAATTGGTGAATAAATACTAAAGCATTGCTACTCACCAAGGTCTATACCTTACATTGTGATTTACACTTAATTCCCATTCCCTAAAAATGGTCCATGTTCCACCTATTATTCCCTCCCCCTCCCATCAGAACCTCTGGTAACCATTATCTTTATATTAATGTTACATGTTCTTCCATTACTACAATGTAAAGTTTATTTTGCCTAATGTTGCATTCCCCCCTTATTTGTAAAATATATATATATTTAATTTTTAAGGAAGCTTTAGATTACATAAATATTACATTAAAAATATAGGGGATTCCCATATACTCACCCCCTCCCCCTCCCACACTTTCCCACATTAACAACATCTTTCATTAGGGTGGTACATTTGTTACAATTGAAGAACATATATTGAAGCATTGCTAGTAACCATGGAATATAGTTTACACTTTGCCCCTCAAAATTTTATAGGTTTTGACAAAATGTATAATGGCCTGTATCCATCATTGCAATGTCATGCAGGAAAATTCCAATGTCCAAAAACACCCCCATGTTACACCTATTCTTCTTCCCTCCTCCTCCCCTCAGAACCTCTGGTGGCCACTGCCTTTATATCAATGATATAAGTTCTTCCATTGCTAGAATAATAATAAGTCTACTTTAGTCCATAGTTGCATTCCTTCCTTATGATTATTCATTCCTAAATATTGAGGATTTGGGGATGGTGATGTCCACCCTCCCTCCAATTGAGAGGGGGCTTAGATCCCATGGGGCAGATGGATGGAACTGTCTTGTTGGCAGTTGCAGGCACTCTCCGCTTCCTGGTGTGGGTATTATCCATCATCATCCTTTGTTAGTTGTCCTGAGTGAATCCAATGAACTGGAGAATAGGTGTTGCAACTCTGCTGAGATTTGGGGCTCAACCAGCATATGAAGAGAACAAAGATTTAAGTCTTTGGGACATATATTTAACAAGTAGAGTGCTAATTAGAGGTTCAAGTAAAAGGGGCAGAAGAACCATGTGAAGGAAAATAATAAATGAGTCTAACTCTGTTACATTGGGGAGTATATATTCCTATAGTGTCTAGATGTCTCTAGAGCCCTCAGGAGCCCCACTGTTTTGAGGCACTTTTTTTCACTGTGGCAGTCAATGAGATTCTGCTGAGATGTGCATAAGTATAACCTCTGGAATGACCTCCCAACTCACTTTGAAATCTCTTTGCCATAAAAACTCATTTGTATTTAATATTTCCCCCTTTTGGTCAAGACCTTTTTCCAGATGCATTGCTAGTTGGCACTTGGTAATAATCCCTTGGTGCCAGGGATGCCCATTCCCTGGAGTCATGTTCCATGCCAAGAAGGTAATGCGTTTATATGCTGAGTTTGGCTTAGAGAGAGGTGACCTTTGAACAACAAGAAGGTTTTCAGGAAGTAACTCTTAGGCAATATATAATACTAGGCTAAGTTTCAATTTAACAAGAAAAAGTTCATAAGTACAACCATAAATATCAAGGGCCTGGCATAATGTTCTGTCCTCCTTTGCGAGGCACTGCCCATATACTGGGGGGATTCATGCTGCTCTATTAGAGAATGTAGCAGGACTTTCCAGGATGGGAAGTCAATATTCTTTTGGTTATTGTGTGAGTCTCCACCCACCAAGACAATGCTCCATGACCACTTGAATATATTCATATGCCATAGAGGCATGCCCCAGGTGCACCCCTTCCCACACATCCCCCCATCATCGACACCCTGCAACAGTGATCCTCCCTATCATGGTTCTGAACCATAAGTGATCCAAAACTTCTCCCAAAACACAGCCAAAAAATAAGCAAATAAAAATAATAATAAAATAAAATAGTAATAATAAAAAAATCAATAAAATACAAAAATAACAAAATAAAAATAAAAGGAAAAATAAAATAATTTAAAAAATAAAGTAAAATAAAAAAAAATTTCAATGTGTCTTTCATCACTGTAGAATCTGTTATCTTTTATGTACAGAGACAGTTCTGTATGCTCCCCAGTGTCATATTTTTTTCACTTTATCTTCAAAGAAGCTTTAGGTTACAGAAAAGTTACATAGAAAGTATAGAGGATTCCCATATATCCAACCCCCTCCTCTTCTCCCACTTTCCCCTGTAAATGGCATCTTACATGAGTATGGTACATTTGCTACAATTGATGAAAAGATATTGAAGCTTTGCTACTAACCATGGTCAATGGTTTACATTTCGCACCATACACTTCTATAGGTTTTGACAAAATTTTAAATGGCCTGTATCTGTCATTGCAAGATCATGCAGAACAATTCCAATGCCCTAAAAATGCCCTATGTTTCATCTCTTCTATTCTTCCCTATCCCTACCCTTGGAACCAATGGTAACCACTAAGTTTGAATTTTTGATGAATAAGGTTCATAGTTACTTGCAATAATATTGAGAGTTTGACATATTGGTCTATTTTCTTCTGTTAGGCACTGCCTATGTTCTCGAGAGATTCTTGCCCCTCTAATTGAGAACATAGCAGGATTCCCCAGGATGGGAATTTTAATATTTTGTTGTTTATTTTGTGAGTCTCCACCCACTAAGATAACACACATGACAATATGAACACTTTCATATTCCATAGATGCATGCCCCAGATGTGTTCCATCTCACATACCTCTCTACCACCGACACCCTGCACCAGTAACCCTCCCTTGCCATATTTGCCAGAAAAGCATTTCCACCATTGTAGTTTTAACCACAGAGCTACATATCCCCAGAACCCACCTGTTCCTTCCTCCAACTTTCCCCCCAGTTCCATGGATAATCCAATCCAACTCCCCCACCCTACTCTCCCTCACATTCCAGCACCATTGAACCTAATCACATCATTGCACCACTATCACCCCAATCCATGTCCAACCACCCCCTTCCACCTTATCAAAGATTGAGCATCGGATCACCACCCACTACTCCCTTTCTTTCTCCTGATAACCTATCTTCCAGTCTCTGTGAGTCTGCGCAATTTGCTTAAGTCATATCAGGAGCCTATATAATATTTGTCCTTCAGTGACTGGCTTACTTCACTCAACATAAGGTCTTCGAGATTCATCCATGTTGTCCAGTGTGTTAATACTGTATTACTTCTTACAGCTAAGTAATATTCCATTGTTCTTCCATTACTATGTATATATATGTATGTATATACCACATTTTGCTTATCCATTCATCTATTGATGGCCACTTGTGTTGCTTCCAACTTTGGCAATAGTGAATAATGCTGCTATGAACATTGGTGTGCATATATCTGCTTGTGTCCCTGCTTTCAATTCTTCTGGGTATATACCCAGAAGTGGGATTGCTGGATCATATGGCAATTTTATAGTTAGCTTCCTGAGGAACCGCCAAACCGCCCTCCACAATGACTGCACCATTCTACATTACTAACAGCAGTGAATGAGTGTTCCCATTCTTCCATATCTTCTCCAACATTTGTAATTTTCTGTTTTTTTTAATGACAGCCAGTCTAATAGGAGGAAGATGATATCCCATTTTAGTTTTTTTTTTTTTTTTTGAGGTACTGGGGGCCAGGGACTGAACCTGGGACCTCCTATGTGGGAAGCTGGTGCTCAACCACTGAGCCACATCAGCTTCCCTGGGTTGTTTTTTGTTTTGCTTGTTTTGCTTGTTGTTTGTTTCTTGTTCTTCCAGGAGGCACCTGGAATCGAACCTGGGATCTCCCATGTGAGAGGTGGGAGCTCAACTGCTTAAGCTACATCTGCTTCCCCTCATTGTAGTTTTGGTTTGTATTTCCCTAATAGCTAGTGATGTTGAGCGCCTTTTCATGTGCTTTTAAGCCATTTGTATTTCTTCTTTGGAAAAGTATTTATTCAAATTGCTTGCCCATTTTTAAAATGGGTTGTCTTTTTATTTCTGAGATGTAGGATTTCTTCATATATGCTGGATATTAGACCCTTATCAGATAAGTGATTCCCAAATATTTTCTTCCGTTGGGTAGAAAAGGTAACTTTTCACTTTCTTGTCAAACTCTTTTGAAGCACTAAAATTTTTACTTTTGAGGAGGTCCCATTTATCTTTTTTTTTTTTTTCATTGCTTACACTTTGGGTATAAAGTTTATGAAAACATTTCCTACTACAAGATCTCGTAGATGCTTCCATTATCTTCTAGGAGCTTTTATATTTAGGTGTTTGATCCATCTTGAGTTAAATTTTTTGTATATGGCATGAGATGGTTATCCTCTCTCATTCTTTTGGATATGGATATCCAGTTCTCTCAGAATCATATGTTGAACAGAAGTCCCAGTTGAGTGGGCTTGGTGGTCTTGTTGAATATCAGTTGGTTATATATGCACAGGTCTGTACCAGAACTCTCAATTCAGTTCCATTGGTCAGTATGTCTATCCTTGTGACAATACCATGCGATTTTTATTTTTTTAAGGGTACCAGGGATTTCACCCAGGACCTCCTACATGGGAAGCTGGTGTTCAACTACTGAGCTACATCCGTTCCTCAATGAGAGTTGGTTTTTTTGTTTTGTTTTTAGGATGTACCAGGGCTCGAACCCAGGACCTCATACATGGGAAACAGGCATTCAACCACTTGAGCTACATCTGCTCCCACCATGCAGTTTTGACCATGGTAGTCAAGTATGTATTTTAATTTAGAGTATGCTGAAGACATTACAATTCCTTGAAAAGTAATTGTGTGAGGAAATAAATCAAGATTTTTTATTTCCTTCATTTTTAGCAATTTGTTCTTTGGTTTTCTGACCTATAGTTCAAGATGTTGAGGCCTTTAGGCTTGAAAACTGTTCTTCAAGAACAATTGTTCCTTACTAAAACTCCTTATAGCAGGAATTAGGGTTTCCATTAGAATCTGGTTGAAGCTGCCATCCACTTTCTCACATACCTCTCCATAACATCTTTGAAGAAGCTTATAGCCATTTCTTTGTTACTCTGCAAAACCAAAGGAAAAACATTGGATAGCTGAACATGATCTATATGGGTATGTTCTTTAAATAATTTTATCCATAAAGATTTATAGACTGCTTTCTGCCCTTCAGTTCTATCAGTCAGAGTGCAGGTAGAGTATTTAGTTCCTCAATATGATTACCTAAAATCCTGAAGGATAAAACATGAGTAAAATAATGTAACACCCATGCACATCTCATTCTGAAGTTTTTTGTGTTATGTAACTAGTTTGACAGGTTCTATACTTTGTAGTTTACTTTATCTTCATCTATATAAAGGCAATGGGAGTTATTTATTTACCTGACATAACACCAGAATTCTGTAAACCATTAACTAATTTATAAACTTGAAAATTAGGAGTTGCCTAGCATCCTTTGTGAATCATTAAAATAATTTGATAATCTCATTCAGAGCATATGGGAAAAGAGCAACACACATCATGAATGTGCTGAATCAACTACAGCACATGGTGGTAGATGAAATATGTTAAAAAAAAATAAAGAAAATCCATCACTTTTTAATATAGTAATAAATTGATTCCTCATTCATTTTCATTGATTCAACAATCATTTAGTTATTTATTAACTAATGTTGGGTCAGGCACTAGGATGAGAACTGAGAATGCATTTGTGGAAAGGATGATACAATCAGGCCTTGCTATATTTACCATGCTGAAGGATTCCAAACTGGTAGCATGCCACCTAAATACAGCCTAAAGACATCCCAGATCAGGGAGGTTTTTTAATTTAGTTTTTTATCTGAATTTAAATATTCTGCATAGACATGTTCTCATTCTACTTTAAGTGTGTCTGGACCAGCAGCACTGCCTCATCTAGGAGCTTGTTAGAAATACAGAATCTCAGGTTCCACCCCATACCTACTGAATCAGAATTCTAACAAGGTCTCAGGTGATATATATGAACATTAAACTGAGAGGCACTGGACAAGTTTACTGTGGCTCCAGAACCTTTTAAGGTTTGACCACTGGCTCAATTAACAGGTATGTGACACCCAACCCTGGTAATATCGTAGATGTTAAAGCAGGCACATCACAGAAGAGGTGGTCTTTTTTGAGTGCTTTCAGTGTCCTGGAGTAGGTTTGCAAATAAAGAAATACAAAGGGGATGCACTGTAATTTTGTGGAAGCTTGCCTAGGGAGAGATTCTTTGAGGAGGAAAATATTTAGAGAAGGTTTCAAAGAGGTGCTATTTGAGCTAGAATGATAAGAATATGGAGAGGCATAAAAGCATTTCCTGGGAAAGAACAGAGAAGCATGGCAGGTAGCCGTGTATGTGGGAGAATAACAGTTATTATAATAAAAGTGGATCCTAGTTTTTACAGCTGGCTGAATAGGATGGAGTAGACAAATAAAGGTGAGGGGACTATAGCTTGGGATGAAATAAGTGTATGCCTGCCTCTGTAGAAAGTGATAGGAAAGGTTTGTATACAGAGTAATGGTATCAGATTTAAGCTTCAAGTCAAATGTATAGAAGAAATGTTATCTTTATGGATCACTGATATTATACAATATATAAATCAAAATCCTAAATACCTTGACAACATTGAAAACTCTTCTAATTGAGCATGAGTCCTCATTCATGGAACTATCTGCATCCAGTTTCAATATTATCATTCCTGAGGAAATACTTCCTGCAAATCCCATTTGCTTGGGCAAAGCACCCACCTATATTGATGCTATTGATTTAAATCTACTGATTTAAAAATATCCCATATGGCTTGATGTCCTATGTAGCATCCCCAAATATAGTCAGGACTTTGCGTTAAGCTATGTGTATACAATCTCCTATTGAAAATGTAAATGTGGTACAATAGAGGGATAAAATATTGATCTTATTAGATAGTATTCCAGGGAAGTAGAATATATCATAAAATCAGCTAAGTGGTCATTTAGGAAGGTTTTAAGGGCTTATAACACTCTTTCAGGGATAGATGTATGATTAAAAATTTAAAATTTTGGCATCTGCTGGATGCCAAACACTAAGCTAATCATTACCATATAAATTATTTGTATTGACCTTAAAACCATTGTGAAGAAGCTTTTGTTAAATCCAATTTCATATTTCAAGAAAATAGGACTTCAGGCTGTTTTGTTGCTGCTCAATAATAAAACCAATGGCTGAATATATTTCTGAAATGTTATGACTGTGATGTGTAACTATTCACTAGTTCTCTTTCCCTTCCCAGCTGGGCATAATGAAGGACCACACTTCTTATACTCCCTTGGCATGTACACTGGTTTCTGGATACAGAATGGTGGTGGAAATGATATACATGACCTCTACATACAATACATGTTTTCTGTGTGATCTCCATCCTCTTTTTCCATCTGCTAGCAGGATTTTGATGCCCAAACTAACCTTGGAAAGCATGAGTTGAAGATAAATCTGGGACCCTGTAGGACTTTCTTCTTTGTTGTTGTTCAGTCAATTTGTTTTCTTTATTAGAAAGGCAAGGTTGTGGGTTAACAGATAAATCATGCACAAAATACAGGATTCCCATATACCACCCTGTTATTAACACTTTGCATTGGTGTGGAACATATGTTACAAATGATGATAGCACATTGTTAAATTGTACTATTAACTGGAGTCTATGGTTTAACAGAGGATTTATTGTTTGGTAGTGTAGTTCTAGGGACTTTATAAAAATTATTGTGTTGCCATATGTACAATCTAACATTTCCCCTTTTAATCACATTCATATATATATATATTTCAGTGCTGTTAATTATGATCACAGTGTTGTGCTACCATCACAACCAAAACATTTCCATAATTCTAAATAGAAACCTAACACATTTAAGTCTTAACTTCCTATTTCCTATCCCCAACCTGTCCCCTGGTAATCTATATTTTAGATTCTGATTCTATAAGTTTGCTTATTCTAAATGTTTCATATCAGTGAGTTCATATGATTTTTGTCCTTTTGTGTCTGACTTATTTCACTCAACATGATGTCTTCAAGGTTTATCCATGTTGTGGCATGTAGCAAGACTTTATTCCTTTTTATGGCCGAATATATTCCATTGTATGTATATGCCAAATTTATTTATCCATTCATCTGTTGAAGGACACTTGGGTTGCTTCCATCTTTTGGCATTTGTGAATAAATCGACTATGAACATTAGCATACAAGTATTGTTCGAGTCCCTGCCTTCAATTATTTTGGGTATATACCAAGTAGTGGAATTGCTGGGTCATATGGTGTTTCTATACGTAGCTATCTGAGGACTAGCCAAACTGTCTTCCACAGTGGCTGCACCATTTAAATTCCCACCAGATATGAATGAGTGCCCCTATTTCTCTGTATCCTCTCCAACACTGTTAGTGTCCATTTTTTTAAAAAAGATTTACATTTCCCTGATGGCTAATGATGTTGAATATCTTTCCTTGTGCTTTCTGGCCATTTCTATATCTTCTTTGGAGAGATCTCTATTCAAGTCTTTTGCCCATTTTTAATTGGATTATTTGTCTTTTTGTAGTTAAGTTGAAGGATTTCTTTATATGTTCTGGATATTATACCTTTATCGGATATATGGTTTCCAAATATTTTCTCCCACAATGTAGACTGTCATTTTCCTTTCATGATAAAGTCCTTTGACGCACAAGTGTTTTTAATTTTGAGGAGGTCCTTTTCATCTGAGTTTTCTTTTGTTACTTGTGCTTTGGGTGTAAAATTTAAAAACCACTGCTTAACACAAGGTTCTGAAGATGTTTCCCTAGGTTTTCTTCTAGGAGTTTGATAGTACTGGCTCTTATATTAAGTTTTTGATCCATTTTGATTTGATTATTGTATAAGGTGTGAATTAGGGATCCTCTTTATTTTTTCATATTTTATTTTTTTGCAAATTGAGATCCTGTTTTCCCAGCACAATTTGTTGAAAAGACTATTCTTTCCCAATTGGGTAATCTTTGCCCCCTTGTCAAAAATCAGTTGATGGGGGGTGGATGTAGCTCAAGTGGTTGAGCACCTGCTTCCCATGTACAAGGTCTTGGGTTCAATCCCTGATACCTCCTAAAAACAAAACAAAGAAACGAGAAAACCAACTCCGGGGAGCTGGTGTAGCTTAGTGGTTGAGTGCTGGCTTCCTACATACGAGGTCCTGAGTTCAGTCCCCAACCCTGAAAAAAAAAAAACAGTTGGCCATAAATTTGAGGGTTTACTTCTGAGCTCTCAATTCCATTCCATTGGTCTATTTGTCTGTCTTTGTGCCAGTACCATGCCAACACATTTCATGGTATATGCTTTTGGCAATTTAGCAATCTAAAACACTGCCTTTGTCCAGGCAGGTTGAAACATTGCTCGCTATTGGCTTTGTCCAGAGCAGCTTAAAATGACAGTAACACTCAGAGCTGGACCTTAGCAATCCAAATTCACTAATCAAAAGCCATGATCAGTGATCGGCCATGCTTACTCCTGGTTTTGGGGAAGAGGATCTGTATGTCCCTTTCTTTCACCAGCTCAAGCGAGTCAGGGGCTAGAGCGCGGCGGCCTGCCATTGGAGTGGGGGATGGGCACTGAAAGCTTCGCACAGGGAAAGCAATTTATTGTTCTTTACCATAGTTTGTTAGCCTCTTCCTCTGGCTCTTCCTTGAATGCTGCACAGTGTTCTTCTGGCCTCTGGAGTTTCAAAATAGTTGTTTCAGACAGTTCCTGCCTGTTTAATAGTTGTTCTAGTGGAAGCACTGAGTCCTGAAGCTACCTATTCTGCTATCTTCCCACAATCCTCTCCCCCATTCTTGATCAGCAACATCTAATTGGGCTTTACTAGAGCAAAAGTAAACACACACACATTTCTATTATATTATGTCATTGAGATTTCAGGAGTTATCTTTTATAGCAACTATCATTATCTTAACTTGAACTACTTATATGAAGTCCAGAACTTTGGAAGTATGATTGAGAGACTGAAGTTGTCAAACGGCAATTTATGAGCAGCCTGTTGGTTAAAATCCTTAGAAAAATATCGAAAGAAGCCAAGAAACATCAATGATGGAGGCAATGGGAACTTGAAGGATCTTTAAAAAGTTTTTCTTTTGCCCAGTGCTTATCTAATTGATAGGATATGGGGATTTCCATGAGTTACAGGTTTCTTTATACCAATGAGATGGTGTTCTTGTAGTGATAGGAAGGCTCTGAATTATGTATTTGTGAATTCCTCCTAACAATGAGCTTTTTCTTTCTTCTTTATTGTTTTGCAATATCTGCAAAATTGCTATATATAATTTTAGATCTGCTGTGTATAAGAGTCATTGTTCCAGGAAGCCTTTAGACAATTTAATTAGTTCTGAGTTCTATTTTGTATTTGAAATCCTAGTTTCTTACACTCATATGCCTCAAATGTTTAAAACAGTGGCAAAAACAACAGACATTTACATAGTCCACAAAATAGAAAGAAAAAGATTTAATTTTCCTGGTAGTGGAAGAGTAAGTGGTATTTGACAATTAAAGCAAGTTCTTTCTTGGTGTTCACTGTTTTCTTCATATTTTTAAATTAAATACACAATTACTGTAATTGTTTTCTTTTTAAAATTTGTATGTTTGAAAAGGTCTCATACCCATTTTATTTTATTCACAGTTGTATCCTGGGCCTACCACAATACCCAGTATGTAGTAGACACTCAGTAAATATTGGTTAAACAGGTTAATGAAGTTAGTACTTTAAAATAAAACTTATTTTATTAATACTTACCACTAGATGGCATTTTCCATCCATCTTAAAATTCTAGTCCTTGTTTTGTTTTTTAAACAAGAGTAACTGAATAATACTTTTTTAACTTGCAAAGATAAAACATTTCAGATCAATCACCTCAAATTATTAGGAGCACGTATTCTTTATGGCACATATTACTTTGACACATTTATTTTAAGCCTTCATATTTGATAATTATAGAATTTAAAACATTGATACAATTAAATGTTCAGGCTATACAATTTACATTATATATATGCAAATATATATATGCATGCACACACACACCAATCTATCTATATGCCTATAAAATAGAATATAAAACAGATAAGATGGACAAAACTTGCGTTTTGTATTATTTCAGTTATCTAAAGGCATTTTATGTATTTGATAAGTTTTGATAGGAGACGATTTTTTATTAAGTTAAATAATAAAATGTTTTCCCCATAGAAGTGGTCAAAACAAATTAAGTGGTCACGATGAGGTTGTGCTTCAGCTGGTACTGCTCTTTGGGTTGCCCTGGAAGCAGATTCTGCGATGGATTTAACCTGCTACATGTTCATTAGGGAATACCATTGGGATCAACACCTGTGAAACGTAGGGGAAGGACGCAGAGACAGAAATCAAGTTGTGAGGGTTGAAAAAAGTCAGCTCCACAAAGAGCTCTGGAACTAAAATGGTCCATTAGAGTGGTCCAAAGTTAGGTCATAATGGCTGTCCTTTCTGTTCCTACCTCCATCCCGTCTTAGATGTGGGCCACTGGGCGACAGGCACAGTCTTAGGGGAGCCAGCACGTTGCAGCTGCACAGTCTCTGAGACTGATAAGTGAAGTCTGGGTCAACAAATCTCCTTGAAGCGGGATTTGAGAGGTGCCAGGCTGTTGTCCATTGCAAATTAGGTAAGTTAGTGCTCTGAAATTGGTAAGCACAATGACAGACAAAGTATATGTTGTAGAACTCGTAGAATTGCTTATACCTAATGATTTTTTAAAAAGTAACTCTTGGATGTTTAAAAGCATGTTATTAAAATTACAGGTCAGAAATTGAAAGAAAAGTATAAAGTTACCTTGCATAAGTGAGTGATATTTTAAGTGGAGCAAAGAAGTTATTGAAATAATTTAACACTAATAAAGCTATTCTGCTTTGTTATATTTTTGATATATGCTTGCTCTTTTGTTATTAATATCCTTTAATAGAGAACATTAAGAATTTCCACAGTATTTAATAATTTATTTGAAGTCATTTATAAGAATAGATAAATAGTTAGGGCAAATAAAAAACCTCTTAATGGTAAAATTAGAACTTTGTTGGTAATGGTCTCTCACAAAAGATATCCCTTGTCCTTCTCCTTCCCCTTTCTTTCTACTTTCCTTTATAGACTGCATTCTTATTTCATTTTGAGCACTTGACGTGGAATAAAACCTTGAAGTGGAAATGAGATTTTCAACAATTCTATACTTCTGCTTCAAATAAATGAAAATTCTTTGTTTAATAATTTTCAAGTTTCTTTAAAAAGACCTTTGCAAAAAAAAAAGCCCTTTGCATGTTTTCAATCTTGTTTACCAGAAGATGGCACTCTTGCTTCTCAACAGTGAACATAGAGGAATTTTTTTTTTTTTTTTTAACTTGTCAAGAGTATCAGTCAAATACATCCCCTTGAAGGAAGTATAATAAAGAAGATGCCTTTAGCCTGTTTATCTGAACTGATTGAGATTCTTTACATGCAGGTGCAACTAATCCTTTCAAGATGCAATGAAGCTCAATAAATCCTCCGTCTGAAATATCTCCACTAGTCTTTGACGCTGAGTTTGCTTTTTGTGAGATGGAAACAGCAAAATGGCTCAGCACAACACTGTATGTTTAAGTCATAAGGAGACGGTTCCATTGTCTTATGTCAAGTAGGCTGGGGCGCAATTTCCTTTTTCCTGTTCTCAAAATTAGCTGATGAGAGCAAGTTTGCCAGGTGAACACAAGTTCTCCAGATTTTTTTTTCCCCCTGAAGTAGGTGACCAAAGAACTATGCCTTCACTAGCTATTAATCTTGACCTTATGTGTGAGGAAATTCACTTGAGCACAATATATTACCCTTCTGTATCTATATCACTTCTTATTGGAACAAGGCACTTACCTGCTATTCATTTTCTTTTTAATGATTGTATGAATTGTGAGGCTATACATTTGCAATTTTCAGAATGATTATAAACATTAGGATCAAAGCAAGCAAGGTTTTATATAAGTAAATGATTATTTATTTAATAAGCTCGATATAGCTCCCCCTTCAGACTGGATATTCAGAACCCATCATTTCAAGCTGGTATTTTTTTATTGGTATTTCTTAGGAAATCTCACATTCTCAGACATAGTTAGCTAGGTATACTACTGCTAATTATCTGTGTCTTTCTGTGCAAAACAGAATAAATAATGGAGGAACGAGATTTCTAAAAAATTATCCTTAGATCAACAAAACTATCATTATACCAACTCATAAGCTCTAATTCTTAGCCCTTCACTCCAATCCCAGTTTAGAAATCAGTAGCTGCTCATGAGAGTGGATTAAAAAAATGAATTTAGAAGGCGGCTGTCAATGATTTTGTGTTATCTTCCTCTTTTAACATTCTTCCTCTTTCCTACTGCCCTTTCATTGGTACTTAAACACACTACCAGTGACTGGACTAAGAGTTAGGTCTAGAAATGGGATGTTGTGCCCCAAGTTAACTCTCTCATGACTATATGCTGGTTGAAGAGCCGACAAATTACATTCTCACCACAGCAACCAGTGGGGTTTTTAAAAGTCCTAAATAGGACTAAATCCATTTCCTGCTTATTTTAAGATTTTCTAACGTTTCGAGACTGCACTTTGCATTAAAATCCATACAAATACCTATGTAGCATGCTCCTGGAATTTCTCTCTAACCTTAGCTCCTACCCTTCTACCTTTAGCTCACAGAGCTTCAGCCACACTGTCCTGATTTTGATTCCTGGAATGTACCATACACTTTCCAGCCTTTGCTGTAGCCATTTCTTCTATTTGGAACTCTCCTTCTGTTCATCTTTATTTTGTGACTGGTTCTTTATTTTCATTCAAATCCTAGAATGAGTGTCATTCATTGACTTTCTATCATACCATTCCCTTTTTAATTCTTCACCTACAATGGATCACTCACTCTTTCTTTCCCTTGATTTATGTACCAATTTGTCTGCCCCATCCCACCCACCACTAGAATGTAAACTCCCTGAGACAAGAGACATTGTCTATGTGCTTATGTACTTTGCTGACACATAATAGGAATTCAGTAAATCTTTTTAAAAAAATTTTAATAAATGAATGAAGAAGTGAAGCTTCCAATATTTATAACTTGATGCCTCAAACATCTGAGTCTTATGACAAATTCCTCTTGCTCTGATTCCAGGCTAATTAAAAAAACCCCTATGTATGCTTTTCTATCTCGCTGGTAGTTATAAATCTTACTGTTAATTAACAAATTGTCATTCTGCTTTCCACATTGTATTTTGCAGACTAGAGTCAGCATCCCTGAATACATCAGCTGTGGAAAACAGGCAGATCAAGTTTCTGATCATGTAAGTACCAAACCCTGGGCCTTGTTGAATATGGGAAGGTAATTCCTTCTGTGGCCTTTGTTTGATTAGTATTTAGGATATCCCATTGGAGATAGCTGAATTCACCAAAGCCTCTCTTCATGAAAACTGCTCTCTTCCCTAGTAACAGGAAGAGATAATAGGAAAACTAGGAGAGGAGGAAGATAACATCGTAAATCTTAGAAGGATCTTTGAATTCCATAGTGTGCATCATAAATGAAATCTCTCCCTTAACTCAATGAGGTATTGATATATGTATTTTTATTTTGGGAACTTAAAAAAAAAACCCCGATCCCCAGACAGCACGCTGGAAAAATTAATAATATCTGAGGGTGGGACCTAGGCCTCAATAATTTTTAGAGATTTCTAAAGCAACAGTGGATAAAACAAAATCAACGCTCTTTCCATTTTGTTTTCTCTGGTGTAAGTTGTCCTGTTTGTTGTTTCTCTTTCATGGAGGTAGTGCTCTCAAAGTTATCTTGTGATTCTATTTAAATGCCCATGTATATTGTTGAGCCCTATTCTAGATGTTTGGCCATTTTAGCTTACTTAGTCTAGGATAGAGGGCTCAAACTATGGTTGCCCTTTTACTCCTGACAGGGTTCAGTGATTCTGGGAGAAGAGCAAGATTAGCCTTAGGGTGGAGGTGTTTTTGCTGCTTCCTTCTAGAATTATTATTATTATTTTTTGTTTTTTTCTATTTTTATTTTCCATTCAAGTTTCTCTTCCATTGCCAGGTGCCTAGAGCATTGTCTTCTGTCTCCATCTCTGGGCTTGCTCCTTTCTGGAGGTAAAAGCTGGAGTGGTAACTTGTATTGATGGTGAGAAGTGTGTGGCACAGGAGGGCAGAGGAGCAAGCAGTGTGCTTGGGCTGGCAGATAGACTATTCCCTTTGGGTACCCCAATTAATCCTGCTGTGGTTGCCCCAGCTCCCTTTCACACCAGGCATCTCCCATAGAATTCCTATGGCTTTGATTCTATTCTTTTTTAAAAAACGTATTCTCTTCCAAATGTTTGCTGAGTTTGTATTTTTCTGCTTGATCACATTTTGTCTCCTTTAAGTCTCTCAGGAATTCCCCATAATTCAGTCTTCTGAAACTTTCCTTCCCATTTTTAAGCATGACCCTGTTTCACTCTAATAAAAAACAAAAACAAAAACAAAAATCACTTATAGTTCTAGGGTTTAATGTGAGGAAGGAAGGTGCTTGGTATACCTTTTGTCCCACTCTATGGCCTAATATCAAGTTCTATACACTGGATTCTACAGTATGTATATATTTATATATACATAAACTTATGCACACACCTCACTCACACACCCATTTGTCATTCATACTCAGATGGCACTGTTGATTTTAATATAAATAGATTTAATACAAAGTTTGACATGTTTCTAATGTACTTTCCATTAATTACAAATCAATTAAACATCTGTTGAATGCTTACTGTGTGCCTAGACCTACGATAAAAGTTGCAGATATAAAAATAAAGACATTCCTTTTTTCTCACAAGTTGCTCACACCTGGTAAGATGTGAGATAAAAATGCAGAGAATATCTTGAAATAGATTTATAACTGCTAGATTAGCAGCATATGGAAAGCTTGAAGATTAAAAAATAAATAATATGGCCTATGGCCTTGAAGGATCAAGGTTTATTATTTGTCATTCCTTTTTTGGTTGGTGTTCATTGTCAGTTTTTTCCATAGTTTTCATCTGAGTTCAGGTGATCTCTTCCTGGGAGGATAGTGGTACCTTGATTAAGGCCTCATGATTTGAGGGAATTGACTTTCTGGGATCATGCTAAACTGAGCACACAAGGCCTTTCTGCTGATTTTCCATTCTTCATAAAAATCTCACATACTTTGTCTCTTTGTCTTGTGTGCTGTGTGAAATGTTTGCTTAAAATGCGTCATGCTGTCTTAGTTCAGTGTCAGACTGACCGGCCTATTGCCGTTGTTTCACAGGAAACTAATCTATATGGCATGTGCACTTTTCCTAACCACTTTATTGTATTGTTATTCCATTGGGGTTACTATATTTAATTATAGGTGTAATCCTGTTACTGCTTCTTCATATATACGTAGATCAAAATAGCTTGAGTAAAGTTACCTGAGTTTGATAGAGCTGAAAAAAAAAAAAGCCATATTTTGTTGTTGGAAAATCTTGTTTAAGTTTTCTTATATGCAGCATATATTTCTTATGTTTCTATCTTTACATTTTAATTACAATGAAATTACTCCATTGAGGTTTCCTTTTAAAATATTTGATAATTTGGGATATTTCATCTGTTGGTAACTTTGAGATCTATGGAAATTATTACACATATCATTGTAGATTGATGTGTTTTATGGGATTCCACATATCTTTCCAAAAACTGTACTTGATAATTAACAACCCTTTTGAGATTATGTTCTGCATATTATTGCATATAATTTTTCAATATTTGTGTGTATTTCTGTTATTTCCTTTTTTGCACTTAGTGTGCTATAAATGTGATCAAGGTCATAAAAACTCTTCGATTAATTATAAAACACTCAAAACATTGAGTGAGAGTTGTGATACTGTGAATTGAAATATTTACCCAACTGGTCTAATTCCAGGCTCCAACTTTTGCCCAAGTATTTCAGAGACTAGATATCTATATCATGTAGATAACTGAAGATGTTGAATAACTTTAGGACCTGAGATGGCCATGAGTAAAGAGTCTACTATCTTTTAAATGTAACAAGTTTTAAATATTTTTTGGGAAAAACATATCAGTTTAAAAAGATAATTGTTATATCCTAATGGGAAACTCTTTTTTTAAAGTTTGATTTTACTCATTTTAAAGTTATTCTTTGGTTTTAAAATATTGTATGTTGTATATGTAATTAAGATTAATAGGCTTCTCATTTCAAATGCATGGGGATTAAAGTTCTTTTATAAATGTACCTTCCATTTGAAACCACAGTCGTTTGGAGAATTCATACAATATCGTTTTCTCAATTAACAAATAATTTGAGGAATCAATCCAAATAAGAAAATATAATATTCAACTCCACTGAGATTTCCTAGTTAAGAGATAGTGGCAGAAAAGAGCTGTTGTTAGGAAAATGTTCCTGATTAAGTAGATTGGCCACATTTCTCCATGTTAATCCATCTCACTTATTCATTGATTTTATGTTATTTCCTTTCCTCTCTCTTAGGTTTTATTCTCTATAGGCCATGAGAAATTTAAGAAAGGCATACTTTCTCATGGTATGGTATTGTTTTTAACAAGTAAGTCCTTAGAGGCTAAATAAATACTTTTTAGATGCAGGTTTAATTATTCAGTATTTGCCAGTGTACTACTTATTTATTTTGGTTCTCCGGTAATGAAGAATTAAAATTTTGTGATTTATGGCTTCTGCTTACCTTTTAATAAAAATAGGATAATTCAGTAAATGTACTAAATTTGTGTATGGAATCTACACATGTCAAACACTTTGACTCTATTCATGTAATTACAACCTCAAATAGTGTCAGTTAGTTTTACCAACTGACACTGATGGAAACTATCATAGATTTACAATGTGTCTTTTTTTTCAATCAGGTTTTTAATTTGAAGGACAGATGTTGAGACTCAAGCTGAGTGGGGCCAGTCTTCCATTAAGTGGTTTTTGCTTGATTCTATGTTCATGGCCTAAAATTTTCAAGTTAAACCTCTTATATAGTTGGATAACAGGAATTAATTTAAGTGGGAGAATTTTAAGGGTCAGTGAGCTGATAATTTATGCCATTATAACATACAGAGGTATTTGTCTCATTTGAAAGGATTTCTGTGTGGAATCCCGGTTCCAAGTATATGCATATTTTCTGGCATCTTAGAGCCATTCCATACATGTTGAATGAACTATGATGCATATCAAAATCAAAATTTTATTAATAATGATAAAAGGAAAGGCTTATAGTGCAAATATCAAATAATACAATGGTCAATTTTAGTATTTGTAATGCATTTGATCCTTGGTACATCTGCCATTCTGAGTAATTTCACTATTTCAGGTTTGTATATTGAAGCCATATGGGAAAAGCCCAATTCAGCCATAGCTGTGGAATTGCCCATTTAACCATTTTAGTCTTCGCAATAATACTGTCCTATTTCTCAAATTTTACAAAGCTATCACCATCACTTGTCAGACTGATTCAAATCATTAGCGGAAGTTTCCTTATCCCTTGTCTTAGTTTGTTAATCCACTTTGACAAATACCACAAATGGGTTGGTTTAAACAATGGGAATTTACTGTCTCTTGGATATGGAGGCTAGAAGGCTTGCTTCTTCCCAGGGTTGGTAGCATTCTGGGCTGTTTTGCCGCTGTTCTTGGGAGTCCTTGGCTTGCATCGCTGCCTCAGGTCACGTGGCAGATTGGTCCTTTCTCCCTTCTCTTCCAGGTTTCCCCTGACTTCTGGCTTGGGGCTTTTCTCTGTGGCTTTCTCTTCAAAGGACTCCAGTAATCTGGATTAAGGCCCACACTGGTTTAGTTCACCAAACCTTAACTAAAAGTAACATCTACAAAAGGTCCTATTTACAGTGGGTTCATACCCATAGGGTGTGGAGTAAGAACAGGAACCTGTTTTGTTCTCATCTACCACACCCCTTTACATCTTTTGTCATTCATTTGTGAGTTGTAAGGTACTATCCTTGACGGTGAAGAGGCGAAAACCTGACTTTATTTCATCCTTCATGATGCATTCAAGTCCAGCCAAACCCACTGACCTGTTTCTAACCACGTACCAGAACACAACTCCTTTCTTTCTGTTCCTATAATGCTTACAATGTGTTGTACATAATTTAGCACTGACAGGAACTAACATTTTCCACCATTTAGTGAGTTCTAAGCATTGTGATTTACACATTCAATGCATTATCTTTCTTAGTCTTTACAGAAATTCTACACAATACCTTTTATTTCCCATTTAACAAAGTCAGACTATATGCTTTCATTCAAGAAATTGATATTAAACACTATGTACAAATTACTTTGTTACCTGTTAAAGAAAATTATGGGCAAACAGATATACTAGATACATACTTGTTTAATGTTTTATTGTCTGTTTCACACATACAAATGTAAAAGCCTTGAGTGCAAGGATTTTGTCTTTTCCTTTTTGTTCACCATTGAATTCTCAGCTCCTAGATATATGCCTGACTAGGTGCTCATTAAACATATACTGAATGAGTGAATGAAAGAATAAATGAAAATTGGTCCTCTTGGAGTGATAATATACGGATCAGAGATCTAGAAAGGGATATAAGGTACAGTTGCAATTTCTTGCCAAGGAATGCAAGCCCAATTTTAAAAGAAAAGCTAATAATTACTTCACAATCTATTTTTTGTTTGCTATTTAATTACACCAATTGGATTTTGTCAAAAAGATTAGATTAATTTTAAATTTATTCAAATTTTCCAAAAATGTTAGAAATGGATTGAAAAATTAAAAATTGGGAGAGTTTTACAACTCCATAGCATTTGGATATTATTGCAGTAGGATCTGTAAAAGGCTTTTACCTCATGCAGCGAAATCACACAGGAGTGAGTCTCCAGGGAATATAGCAGGTGCAAGTTGGTTAAAATGGTTTTGTTAAGTTTCTATACTCATTTGGACTCATGAAACTTTACATTCTTCAAGATAATGACAGAATGAGATGTCTTTGAATTTAAAAATAAAATGTCAAAAGCAAATTTGCCAAGTCAGATTGAGACATTTTATGATGTGAAAATACCCTTTGCAAAACCCCTAGATACTCATATCCTGAGAAGCCTTTACTTGAAAAGTTAACAGACTGTTGATGTTTTTCCCTCCAAAACAAGCCCAATTATTAAGAAGGAATTAATAAGTATAAGATCAAAGAAGCTACTAGTGGGAAAATTGAAAAGGAGGAAGTTAGCAAAATATTTGTTTCCGAAATAATAATACTTAGATAAAACATTTTATATGAGCAAATATGTATAATTATTTCAATTACCATGAAGAAACATTTGTGTTAACTTCATACATCATAGAGACTGTGATATTTAGTATGAATTGCAATGTGTAAGAAGACATGGGGAACGGATGTGGCTCGCAGCTCCTGGATTGCTTTTGAGATTCTTTCTAACTGTAGGATCTATGAATTGTCATATCATATAAATTTCCTCTTCACTTAAGATGCTTATCCCTATTTACTATATATATTATATGTGTATACATATATATATTTCAATATCATCTCTTATCTCAACTGATGGGTTGTAAACTCCTGCAGAATGAGTTGCTATATGGTGTTTCTTTATAGGCTCAGGCACAACAGAAACTTTCAGCAAGTGACCACTTTATTACTTATATAATACAAAGGGTCCGAAAGAGCAGGGGAAGAGATCCCAGCATGGTCAGTCTTTCAAGAAGGCCAAACTGCCTGGGTCAGGGTGGGAGGGTGGTAGCTCAGCATGTCCTCACTTTAGTTAGAGGAGAGCCAAATCTATGTTTTCCAAGAGCCACTATTTATACAACCCAGGGGGAGTGGTATTGCCACTGGGAATTCCTGCCCTAATTAGCAGCTGAGGCTGCTGTTCCTGGTTTCCTGGTTTAAGGTATGGTCAAGCCTTTTCCTTAGACCTAACATCTCCCCTGGGCAGTGGAATGGAAACATCTGCACACAATAGAAAAGGAAGGGGTTTGGGAGGAGGTAGATAGGCAAGGCCTGGGAGATGGCTACTAAGTGTATTTGTGAATTTTCTGGTACCTCCTAGAAGTCAGGTTTATATCTCCTTTGCCTAGCACCTACTCATGTTTTTTTTTTTTTTGGTTGGCTGTTTTATTTGGTTGGCTGTTTTATTTTTATGCTCATTGTTTTTTTTTTGCTCGTTGTCTGCTGATTGCTGATTGTTTTTTCTTTTTAAAAGGTACCAGGAACCCAGGACCTCCTGTGTGGGAGGCAGGCACTCAACTGCTCAAGCCACATCAGCTCCATGCTCATTTTGTTTTTGTTCGTTGTTCGACCACTGTTTTTGCTCATTGTCTGCTCATTGTTTTTGTCTTCTTGAGGAGGCACTGGGGACCGAACCCAGGACCTCCCATGTGTGAGGTGGGCACTCAACTGCTTGAGCTATATCTGCTCCCAGCACATACTTTTTAAGTGAATAAATGAGATATATTGACTCTTCTGATCTTTCTAAGCCCAGTGTTCATTCTTCCATAATGTATATTTCATTAATTTCTACCAGTCCTATAAATGTGACAGTTAATTGTCTGTTATATACATATTAATTTTTGATTAATAGAGCTCAATGCCAATGTGATGGTGTGGTGATGTTGTGAATATATTATAGGGGATAGAATGGCATCATTTAAAAAGTATACTCAGATTTTCACCATAGTATGGGTATCCATGTTTATGAGCATAGGTGAAGTGGTTGTCTCTCAGAAGGAGAAAGTGAAGGTAAAGTGGACCATACAGGCAAGCAAAATTGACAATAATCTGGATGAGAAATTTGGGGCCAGATCCTTCCTGCTCCCTAATACTTCCCTTCAACTGTCTGATATCATCATTTAGATTTATTGAATTTCCTCATTTATAGCAATTATGTTATTTATGTTTTTATATGTATAAATCTAAGAGTATTATGAATACATATATACAACCTGGGGAGTTGTTTGAATCACATTTTCAGATCTGTTTGAAACTGTCCTTTGATATATGTGGCATATCCCAATGGACTTACTTGGTTTTTCTTCATTCCCCTGGAACTCATGGAAGAGTTTTGACAACTTGGAGGCCTATTTTCAGTACCCCCATTAAAAGTTGCCCTCCAGGAGGCATATGGCAATGATTGCATCTGAGTACTCTTACTTTAGACAGAGAAAAAGTCTTCTGACACAAATCTCCAACTTGCCTGAAGACCCTATGGGTTTAAGTGAAGTCTCTTAAAAGAGATTATTAAGGAAATGTTTAAAAAGCTGTGTAGACTTATTGCTCCTATTGTTTAATTATATGGAACATATCAGGATCTAGAATATGTCAGGAATATCAAGGCCAGGGTAGTAGGGGATTTGGAATGGCACCAATGAGGGGCAAGAGAGACTGTTGTGGCTGCCTGGAGCAGGAATCTGGTACTGGATATGCAAGTATCAGCAGAGATGGGCTCTAAGAAGTTCGGGAAATAGTGCAAGTTAGATTGGGATAAGTACAGATGCATCACAGCAGAGGCTTGAAGTTGGGTTGGATCTAGAGAAACAGCAAGAACTGAAGGTGGGTTGCAGTAGAGGCACCAGACAGTATTGAAGCTTTCTGGTAGGAACCTTCAACCCTGAGGTGCCATATGGAATTTATTGTTCCAAATGAGTTGCTTGTGAATTAGGTGGGAAAGATGGGGCTGCTGGCTTTCTCCCCACTGTAGTTTACATTCCCAGTGAAAGAAGAACAATAATCCATTCTACAGAGCAATTCTGTATGAGGAACAAAGATCAGGAAGGTGGGAAGTTGCTTGAGACATGCAGGTTCCCAGCAAGCAATTTTAGCTTTGAAAATAAGGGCTCTACAAGTTATCTGTTTTAAAATAGGAATAAATAAAGGGAGGGCTAATAGTCTGGACCTGTTTAAATTAGTTAATACACACTTACACACGTTTTTTAAACACAAAGATAAAATAACCCAAGATGAGAGCATCTAACTAAAATTATCTTCCCTCTAGCTGCACTGTAACTCTCCTTTTGAAAATCCAGATATCCAAAAGAAAACAAGGTAAATTTAATTGAGTGGACACTTCCATCATCTCTTCCTTTTCTCTCCCTATTTCCATGTTCTGTTATTTCTTCTAACCTCTCAACCACAGGTACTTCTTTAACTTTGGGTTGGGGAAGTGGCAGGGACCTTCTGTCCCTGTCCTCTGCCCTTTTGTGTGCTGTGTGACCCTCTCTTATGCCCCAGAGTAATAAGGAGTCTCCTGGAAAGTCACACTTTTCTAGCTTTTCTTACTAATTAAAGCCCTGACTACTTTGCATACACATTTAAAAGTCATAAGCTGTGAGTCATTACTCTGGTGGTCTGCACAGGATTTGCACAGTAAAGGACTTTGGATTCTCCACTGCACAGAGCTAAGGACACAGCTCCTCAAGGCGCTTTTGGCCCTCAGGAAAACTGCCACAAATGTACCTCAGGAAAACACGTTTACCAGAGAAGGCCTGAGACTGGAGAGGATTATTTTCTTTCAGTGGAGGTTTGGATTTTTAAATTCTACATCATTAGGTCTTTGACTAATGGGGTAGGGACCTGCTGATGCTATATGAGATTTTATCCAAGAGCTATCCTTATATGTTAAAAAAAAAATATATATATATATATATATTTTTTTTTTTTCCCCACCCAAATTTTAGTCTGTGTTACACATTAGCAAATCAGCAGTATTTTAAATGATTTACAGAGAGCTTAAGAGAAGACTACATTTCTCAAACTCTGTGTCTGGCAACTCCCTTGAGCTTTAATTTAAGGTCCCTACTTCCAGAAATCTCTTTGACATAAAACATCCAGGTTTTCACTTCTAAATGGTGTTTTGGAAAGAATTTTTAGTAGGCAAACAATGCTGCTGCTAATCAATAAGCTATTTTAATAGTAATAATAGAGAGGTTTTTTTTTTGTTTTTTTTCTTTTAATGACAGATATTCTGGTTGTTAGGAATATAGGAGTCTGTGACAACTGAAAGCCCAACAAGAACTTCACAGGCTGCCTTTACAGATAGTGTCTGTTTCTTTGCCATGTAACAGTGACTGCAACATAAAAAATTTCATCTCTTCACAGCCATTCTTGAATTTGCCAGGAAAGATTATAGGGGTGAATTCAACATTATGAAAACATTTATGATTGTACTACTAATGGTAGACATTGGTGCTTTTTGCTGGCAGTAAACTGGGAAAGTTACTGAAACTTTTGTAAATATCATCTGGTACTTAATGCACACATGGATTTTATTTATGATGCTTTTCAATAACCCTGAACTTTGGAATCAGTTGGTTGTAGTGTAAAAAGCAGTAGTAGACCACCCAGCATGAAGTGAAAAATAAATCTTAGAAATATATGGAGTGTACACATGCATATATTAATGTTGGTTGTGCTTTTATTTGTTAGCTATACACATTATTGGGTTTTAATGACACCAAACTATTCTACAGAAATGGCCTTTGATTACTGTTTTGGCTAACTTGCATGTTTAAATTTTGAAAGTCTGTTGCTAAGTTGAGTATTTCTATTTTATAGGAAGTATTTAAATTTATGATATGACTTTCATAGAATTAAAATACTTTAAAACTGCAGGAAAAATGGTTGAAAAATTCAAACTACTACTCTCACACTGTTGTAAAACTTCAGGAAGCCTGGTACTAGATCATTCTAGGAAAATCTATACCTTTATTACCCTAGCAAATCTAAGGGAAATTAAATGACAATATTATCAATAAGGTATTTTTTCCAGTGTAGTTTATTCCCTCTCCTGAGAATATTATGTATAAACTAGACAAATATTTCTATTGCTGAGTTTTTTTAATATTCTTTTTATCCTAATTTAGCAAAACAGACAGGAAGTATCACTTTTAAAAAGTTGAATAGTATAAATATCTTCTAAGTGAAATATCCTTACCTTTCATCAAACCTATATCATTGCCTGGTAAATATTCATAAGTATACAACTTTCTGCCAATTTCTCTCACAATTCTCTCAATAGGAAGTAGTCAATATTCATCAATAGACCAAGCAATTTTAACCTGATTTTCCAGGACCCTTACACCTGACCCCAATGCCTACTGCAGTAAGCCTTCTTAGGGCTCATACAGAAGAAAACCTTAATGGAGCCATTGGGCTAGTGGACTCTTGTGAAATCAGTCATGAGATACAATAAGAATGACCTAAATTGTGGCTCTGAAAACGAATGAGATCCAAACCTGAAGGAATAGAGTAGCTTAGAACACTTTTGTTCCAAACTACATGTAGACACGAATCATCTGGGAATTGAGCTAAAATGCAGATTCACTGGGGTGCTGGGTGTTTTTCTCGTAAGTTCCCAGGAGATGCTGATGTCAGTGATCCATACTTTGAACCTCGCTTGGGCTTAGTGAACTGTTGACCAAGATGGACAATATAAAGAGAGCTCAATGGTACATAAGATGAGCATCTCCAGAAGGGTAGAAAGAGTAAGTGAACAGGAACCCATACAGTGTTAAAAAAAGAGATATCGTTCTTTTTTTGAAGATCAATGCTCTTACTTCCATTGTTTTTTCCAGTTTTTAGTCTCTCTTTCTTCCCATCCTTATAGCATTTGGGATTTTTCTGCTCCTTACACTTTTAATATTTCTTTTCTCCGAGCACTTTTTCTCCAATTCAATCTCTTAATGTTATGTTAAATATTTTAAGTAATCATCTGACTAATAAATGAAAAGTTGAGGGTGAACTGGGCCTGTGTGGTGTTCTGTGCAAGATATCTAAACATAGGAGAACTGATCAGAAGTTCTTTGAAACACTGAGCCTATGAATAACCCAGAGAGCAGAGGTGGACATATACTCAAGGTATTACAAGAAAGCCTAACTCAAAATTTCTCTGAAAATTATCTTCAGTGCTGTTTACTGTGAATTATACACTTTTCATTGAGTTTTAACTTAATGTTCTTTTCAGCTATGTAGAGTGTAAAATACTTGTGTACAGTCCTTATTCCCCCGCCCCCACTTCCAGCTTGTCTTATATATACAGAAGTCTTTCCTGGGGGCTGACCTAAATGGTCTCTTAAACTTTCTATGAACGGAATGAATCTACTTCAAAGCCTGCATTGTTGTTTCATCTCTTCATGCTGCTTTTTATCAATTTCCAAGATAGTTATAGCTGAAAGTCGACAATACTTCAAACACAAGATAATTTAAAAAAAAAAACAATTACCAGATAATTGGAGCCGATCAGTCCTCACACTTTTGGAACTTTTACCCTTCCTACCAGACCTTGAAGTCCGTCAGATTTTGCTGAGACCTTCATTTTAGTGAACATCTGGATCATGTCATATTTGGTCTTATTTTTGCCTAACAGTTTCTTTGTGGATTTGCCTCCCACAACACATATGGTTTATTTCTTATGTTCATTCTTAGCTTGGCAGGGTTTTGATGTGTCATGTCTCTTTTCATCTCTACTTTTTAAAGGGAGTAATTTTGCATAAATTATTATCTTTTTAGGTGTGAATTATGGTAGTGCACTTTTTCATGTATTCTTTAAAGACTATGAATAAATGTCTATTCTTAAATTTTCTTCCTGTGAATTATATCTTATTACAAGAATTATAATTTCTTCTATATTATATATTTTTACAGTTTGATTCTATTTGATGACAGTTTCTCCTTCACCAACACTTGGAATTGCTTAGACTATGTTCCAAGCTTTTTCATTTGAAAAACTTACTTAATATGATATACTTTATTTTGTTGAGCCTATATAAAAGAATTACTTTGTTTTCTGGAAGATATTTTCATGAACTAACATACAGAGAAATGTCTCCTTTCTAAGCTTGAACATGCAAATTTTAAAAACGATATTGAAAAATTGTATTAGTAATTACTTAGTTCAAAATAATTGACTAATTTACCATCAGAACACATTCTTTGGGGTTATGATCATTCTAAAAATTAGGAATTAAAAGTAACCTAGTTTGAATTTAAAATATAGTGTTTGGGAATCTTAATTTAAAGGGCTCTGGGGAGGATAAAGAGTCAAACTAGGCTTATTTAAATCTAGTTCTTTATCTTTAATTGGAAGTCCATTAGAATTTCTTTTGAGAACTTAGGAAAATACGAGAAGTTGAAAAGCACTCAAATGAATGACATGGCTTTGGGAAATTATTTTCATTGTTGTATTTACTATTTTGGATGGGGATGTGTGAGAGATTTTAGGTATAAGAGAATGAGACAAAAGTGGAGGGATAAATGCCTTAAGGGAATGGCAATAAAACCAATCAAGAGCCTATTCTTTGGACACTAGGATGACCTTATTTTTCTCACCATCATAAGGGAAGAAATGGAGAGCAAATATATATCGTTATTGGTAAATATTACATATCAGTGTTAAGTGGTACCCTAATTCTTTGTATAAGTTCTCTATCATCTCTCTTTTACAGATGAAATCATTGACATTTTTAGAGATGGGGGAAGTGAGGCCTAGGGAAGTAACCAAAAATTGCCCATAGACATCGACCAAAAGAGTAGAGATTGTGTTCAAATCAGATCTGTTGACCTCTAAAGCCCATTTCTTGACTGCTCTGCTGATTTGCCACTTACTTATATTCCTGCCTCAACAAAAGAGGCATCATTTCTTCCCAAGTCAACCTGGATCCCATCCTATCCTACATCTTCGGATTAAGGGGATTAAGATTTATCTGATGTAACATTTCTTCTCTAGCTATATAACAGGGCCACTTAAATAATATTTACAATAACTCATCTTTATAAAAGCACAAGGAACCATGAATCATACCAGAGTTAGAACTTAATTTCTAACACTTTTGATTGTGTGAATTAGGCAATCAGTTATTTAACCTCTTTATAGATAAAATAAGGATATAAAATAGGGTTAATGGAACTGTTGTAATGATTAAAGTAATATAAACAAAGCACTTAGTAAAGGAAACACCATGTTGTAAACACTTAAAAAACATGACTACTACCATTACTGCTACAACCATGACTCTTACTCCTTCTCTGATTAGTCTACTAATTTTATGGCATTTGATATGTTGCATTTTGTTTTTATCTCTGATAGATGGTGAGTTTCTCAAAATCAGTGACTAATTATACTCATCTTTGAAACCCAACAACTTCACATGTTCCTGGTACTTAGGATGCACTTGAAACATGATAGGTGCATCAATAGTCAGAGGCTTGGATGCCCAGCTCTCTAGAAAGTGTGCTCTGTTCCCTCCACCTGCCCATAGCCGATTCCACCTATCTTTGAATGTTTATTTCTACATGCCACTAAAATCATCCTGATCTCTGAAATTGTTTCTGTGGGTTACAACAAGGCTGATACTTGTTCATTTTGTTCCTTCCCTAAAATAGTGCCACAATAAGGAGGGAAAAAAAAATCAGGAATAAAGGAATGAAAGAACTGGAATATAAAGAATTTATGGTCAGGAAATCTAGGTTATTGATTCTCCTGAAGGAGAGACGTGATCAAGGAGGGATTTGGGATTT
This sequence comes from Tolypeutes matacus, assembly GCA_026826555.1. Taxonomy (NCBI): domain Eukaryota; kingdom Metazoa; phylum Chordata; class Mammalia; order Cingulata; family Chlamyphoridae; genus Tolypeutes; species Tolypeutes matacus. Next base: position 35,184,559 of record JAKSZT010053770.1, read on the forward strand.
TTAAGAACAGATAAAGGCCACAGTTTTATACTGAGTGGAGTGGATGGTGTACTTTGTTATTCTTTAACTGTACATAGGTTATACAAATGCATTTAAAATGTATATTTTTCACAACACATTTTTAGAGTTTGAGGTCTTCACAGTAGAAGAGTTTGAAATGAAGATGAGTCCAACTTGCTCCCATTCTGCTAGTGGCTGCGGGTGAACTGGAGAGAGAGGTCACTGGGATTAAGTGGGTCAATTTACAGTGAAATCAAGGTGTTAGATGAGTTGTAGGTGAAGATATTGAATTTTGTGAAATGGATCACTAACTGGAAAGAAAAACGTACTAGATACTGCAAAGTTGAAGGAGAATTTTGGAAGTGAGTATATAATTTGAAAAATGGTAAGGGGATAGAGAAGATGACAAAGTTTTCAAATAACACATGAGAGTTTTGTTTTCTTTATTTCATGTTATGATTTCAGCACAAAGTTTTAGAAGTGGACGTAGGGGGCAACAAGAATGCTTTCCTTCATTGGAGACTATTTATCCACAGAATATAACAATGTGGAAAGGTTTGTTAGAATAGTACTATGTTTACCTGTTTTTAAAAATATTTTAATTGAATATCACAGAGTTGAATACCATACAGTAGTAGTGACACAATAATGCAATAGGAGATAAAAGGAGCATCCTCATAAAATTGACAGTCCTAATCTATGTTTAACCCTGAATCTTGAATTTTGAAGTAATCTTCTAAAGGGTTCAAATACTTAATGAAGAATAGGAACGAACTTGACTTACTGGGGTGCCATTTTAAAATCAGAAGTTATCTGGGTCATGGTGGACATGTCCAAAGGAAGTGGTGGCTTCTGCAGTTCACTTCCACTGGGATAGTCCCTGGAACAAGGTCTGCCCTGCAAGTGGCTGGGACAGAGGAATTTCACAACCAAATGGTCCACTGGAGAACTGAGAATTTCAACAAAGTATCGATAAACTTTAGAATTTCTGAAATTTTCTGTTATACTGCTTTAGTTTGCTGTTTTAAATTATCTGATATATGCACTAAGTAAAAACAGAATTTACTCCAGAAATTATATATATTTGAATTGAATAGATATATTTAGGATTATTATAATTACTACTTTTGGGAAGCTACATAGGATTTTCTTCTGGTATTTACTTGACATAAGGTATTGATACTTGTTATATCCTAGGAGGTAGCAATTGAGTGAAAAGTATTTATGAAGTTGATCTAGCTCTTTGGCAACTGAACACTTGACTACTTGACATTGGTTCCTTCATCCTCTATTTTAGTTAATATCTTAAGTTACCAAATGCCCTAGTCAATAAATTTTTCCCTTGAATATATATTGTTTTAGATGATCTAAACTAATATAATGATTGTTGCCATGGTACTTTATTAAGAGTTAAATTGATAGCTTTTTTTACTGGCATGATGTGATATGGTGACAAAAAGTTCTGTTCTAATTGGATCAAAAACAAGACTATAATCTGCATCTTAAAACTTTCTAAATGTTAGATGTAAGCCACTTATTTTCTCTCCTACAAATTTGTATAATAAAATTGTACTACTTCATATAAAGAAGATCAAACAAAATTTTGAAAATACCTTAAATATTATAAAGTGATATAAAATGCAACATTATTACCACCAAGCAGTAACTTTAGGACAGACTTTATTAAACTTCTACACTTCTGATTATATGGATTTTATTTAACATAATATTAAATTATAATAAAAAGCAATATATTAAAAAGTTTCTGCTCTTGGGTTTGATACGTACTAAGTCACTCAGATAATTTTATAAAAACATATAAATATTTCCATTAAAAAAGTTCTAGAATACTGTTCCTCAATAATAAATATAAGGCAACTGGATATGACATAATTTTCATAAACTATAACAAAGAGGAGTTTAGAGAGAGACCAGTATGAAAACTATTGTAATTTATATTTCAATTCCCGTTGAGAAGGGGGACATAATACTTTTTGAATGCTGAAGGTTTTTGTAATCTAGGTTAGTTATTTATTTTATAAATTCTGGAGTGTTTAGGAAGTTTAAGGAAAGACCTGAATGGCCTGTTTCTAGTGTTAATGACAAGAAATATAATAGTTCTAGAATAAGTAGTAATTTCTGCTTTTTTGAATTTCACAATTCTAAGAATTCCATAGACTCAGTGACAGTACATTTCTCTACATGGATACCAGATTTTTTTCTGATGCACCATAATATTCATTAGGTAATAATTTAACTGGCTTCCCAAACAAAATAAAGTATAAATAATTTCAGCAGACATGCTGCTAAGGTCAAAAGTAATGCAAAGAAGAAAATGAGAAATCAATTTTGAAATTGACACATGGAAACAATGCAAATTTGATAGAGATGTACCAATATTAGTATCTAAATCATAGGGGGATTTATTAAATGGCATATAGAGACCCATACTAATTCATTAATGTTTATCAACAATTTAAAATACTGACTGAATAAAAAAAAATATCAGAAGACTAATAAAACTGTCATTCTTTTTTGAAATTCAAGGATTTAAACCCTCTGAAAAGCGAGGTATATTAGAAAGAGAATCCTAAAGTGGAAAAGCTCTTTGATTTTAGATAAAAACTTTTTCTGAAAAGTCTAAACTTCTCAGGAATTATTTGTCAACAAATCAAAACATTAAGAATTGGGCTACACAGATGAAATGCCTTTAAAAATGTATTTCTTCACAGTCGAATTCTTCAGTGAGATTTACATAGAAAGGATGGAAATTGACACTTCAAAATTACCCAAATTGTGATGACTTGAACATGTTTATGAAAACTTTTGCTTAGGTACTGTATAAATAAACACTATGTCTACAAGTATAATGTTTTGATTAAGAGAAATAAAATTCTTTTGTTATATGAGAAAAAAGCTAGACAGTTTAAAATAATGGTGGGCATTACAGATTCAAGATGTCGCCAGGTCTCTTCTTTTTAAAGAAAATAATTCTTTTTTTGGTAAGAAAAAAAAGACTTTGCCTGTAAAGTATATGAGCTAATCTCATTTGCAGCATTGTGCAGTTTTGAAATATTCCATCTAGGGTATCCATTGAACAAATCTGGACTTCTTATTTTAATGACATCTTTGGTGATGTTCATTTTGGGCTACCTTGCTACTAATAAAGGCAATTTTAGCAACTGATGGATGAGTAGTCCAATAATAGATGAGTGAGGCAATGCTGTAGGTACATGAAATATAACCAGAAGTCATTTAAACTGAGCTAGAACACAGAGGGGTCAACATGGTGAAGATAGCTTTTCCCAGCCATTTGCCTGTGAAATTCAGAACTCCAGCTGAAGCATGGTAGGTTGAATCAGAGAGGAGTTTGTGGCATAGAGAGGGATGACTCTGCAGATGGTTGTAGGAACTACTATGAGTGCTATGACTCCAGGGTAAGTCAATATAAAGGAAAACAACATTAAGCGGGAGAAGGGAGCAGGGAGAGCAAGGAGGGGAGGGAGATAGGAAGCAGAGTGTATGACATATGCCAATCATGAGAAACTGGGTTTCAGAAAAAGGCAATAAATCAAAATCCAGGAAAATCTAAATAAATATTTTGATTTGATTTATAGTTGTAGATCATTTCACTTTTATTTATGAATCCTGTGCTCTATCCATCGGGAGGGCTTCGTTCCAAGAAAGAAAATAAAATAAAATAAAATAAAATAAAAGAAAAGAAAAGGAAAGAAAGAAAGAAAGAAAGAAAGAAAGAAAGAAAGAAAGAAAGAAAGAAAGAAAGAAAGAAAAAGAGAAAGAAAGAAAGAAAGAAAAAAAGAAAGAAAGAAAGAAAAAGAGAAAGAAAGAAAGAAGAAAGAAGAAAGCGAGAGCGAAAGAAAGAAAGAGAGAAAGAAAGAGAGAAAGAGAGAAAGAAAAGAAAGAGAGAGAGGAGAGAGAGAGAAAGGCATTTTTCACACCTCTACTCCTTACTGTTTTGACCCTCTGCCCAGATTGCCCTTCTCTTTCTTCATCTGGGCAAATTTAACTGATATTTTATTTCACAGTTAGCATGTAACTTTTCCAAATCTCTCCATTATCTGTCTCCTCAAATTAACTCCTCCTTCCTCTGTCACCAGTAGCATTTTTATTGTGAGTTCACATTTGGCACTTGCCACATTGTAATCTGGTTCTTTTAAATAATGATTTATTGAGCCCTGCCTCTGTGCCAGGCATCATGCTAGGTACTTGGGGAAGAGATAAATTAGATACAGATCCTGCCCGCAGGGAGCTCACAGTCTAGACAGGGAGACAAGGATATAAATCAATCAATCACACCACTGTGGTAAGTTAGGCAATACAAAGTATATACAAGACACAAATGTTAGCTTAGAGAAGGTGGTGAACTTGATCTAGGGATGGGAGGATCAGGAAAGATTTGCTGGATAAGATGTTGGTTAAGTTATGTTACTGTCTATTTCCTTTATTTTATTGTGAGATCTTTGATGGTGGGGTGATATCTCACTTGTTTTAGTATCCTTTGTTAGTGCCTAACAAAGAGTAGATGCTCAAGATTTAATTGATAGGGTAGGAATCTGGTCCTAAAAGGCAAAAGCCCAATTTCTTTATATTGACAATCATCTTTTTGTTTGGTGTAGCTTGTTACCATTCTCCACCTTTGTCTACGATGTGTACCTGCATGTTTGAAATGCATAGCTAGCTAAGCTGTTTTCCTTGGTCATGTTGACTGTGAAAACGACCATACATATATATGAAGCATCATTTGGGTTGCTTTATTCTCTCATTCACTTCCAGATCCTCTTAATCTATTACCCTTAAAAAAGAAAAAGGATGTTTCTTTAATCAACTAGCGTAAGGTAATGGCTAGGAAACAAACAAACCAATAGGATTTTACAGACTTTTTTGAAAAAAGACTGTGTTCTTCTTTATGAAAACATGTATTTTGAAAGCAATATCAATCTTAAATAATACTTATTACAAGCACTTAAAAATTAAAAGCATGGATGCCTTTGGCATTATGCCAATTTGTGCTTACCATGTTATTACAAAATAAGTAGACATTGAATCCTATTTGTTAAGTGTCCTTAAGCCATAAAACCTGATAGATTTCATTAAATTAAATGCAAAGGGCATAGTAATTTTGTACATTGAACAGGCATGTTTTATATTTAAAAAATGAATTTATAACACACAGATTTCAAAATGCTGTACTACGACTCCCCATTTATAAAATGCTTGCCCCTAACGTTCAGGTTAGACAATTGCCAGTCATCTTTGCAAACCCTGTATGAAACCAAACTAATCATGATAATGACAAATTATTGAATTTCATCTCCATACTTCCTGTTTAGGTATGGTATATAAAATCGCAATATTTAATTTAAAGGACATAAAATTCACATCATCACCATGAATATAGACCCAGGGTACAGCTGACTACAGTGAAGAAATCTGTTAGCTGACTGTGTAGCAACCTGACTCTGGTTCTCAATATTTTCTAAGCTGTTTCTTGACACCATATGCTACAGACCACAGTAAAGACATCTGAATTCAAATATTTCTTTGAAGAAATGTGTATTTAGCAACTGAATACATGCTAAAAGAAATAATTTACAGCAGCAGGTTCATTACATTTTTTTCTCTCCAGTTTTCTAGTTCCCATCTGAAATGCAATGATAAATACAGATATGGAACATATTTACTACCTGGCAAAAAACATGCGTAGTGAATGGGCACATACCTTCTGCCCTTAAATAGCACATAAACCATCTTGTAACCTGTGTGAGAAAATCTTTCATTTTAGGATGCTGTTGAACACATTGAAATGGGGATACCTATAGAAAGTTGTACTTTACACTGTTCTTCCTCTTGATTTCAAAATTATTTACATCTTTTTTGCCTAATGTGTAGGTAGCAAAAATTGAACTATTAAATACATACCATTGAAAATCACAAAAGAATACATAAAAAGAAACATAAAAAGTGTGCATTTACATGTGTTTACATTTTACATTTGATTTCAACTGGGCCATGATTTCTCTGCTCTGCTGCACCATTTTCCTACTGAGAATGCTGTCATACTTTAAGATCACATGAGTCTCTGAACAAAATTTCATCTCTGAAGAGACATGCATACAGGAGACTTTTCATTCTTTTTCGTGCCAACTGCCCCCTCTCAAAACACATTGGCAGAAGACTATGACTGTAATAAGTTATTTACCTACAAGTTATATCTATAATTTTCTTTGAAAATAGACCTGATGGTTTATAAACACAGGCCAGTAGATTTGTTTATTTTTCTTTCTTTTAATCAAAGTCTAGCCGTTCTTACTGTTGGTATTTCATAACATTAAAAAATACATTTAAATATAGGAAAGCAACTGTGAAGTTATTATAAAGTCTATATCCCTTCAAATCCTTTATGTTTGAGGACTAATAAGAAATCAGATACTTTTATTAAAAATAAATTTGTATCAGCTGAAAATTTAGAATGAAATGAAACACTGCATTTTAGCACAGTTAAGATATGTGGGAGTATTCTTTGTTTTCTAAATTTCTGTTTCAAACACTATTTTCTGTAAAGGAGTGTGTCATTCAAATAATTAAACAATTCAGCTTCCATTTGAGGATGTATTGCTAAAAGCAAAACCATATTAGTCAATGGAGTCTAAAATTGAATGTAGCATATTTTTAGGTTTTTCATTTGAAACAAGCATCCACAAATTGTTTATTCAAAGCAGTCATTAAAACTGAAACAGGAACTTCCATCTGTGAAATATTTCAACTGAAAGGGAATTTTTAAAAATGCACTGTAGTCTGAAGTAAGAAATTAATGTTGAGTTAATTAGAATACCAAGACCACAAGAGTTAGAATTTCAATGCCACTTCATTAATTAGCAATAAAATGTTTTCTCTTCATTTTTGTACATGTTGAAGGGCTTCGGGAGGGATCTCTAGGAAAGTGCATGCAGTACAAAAGAAACAGTATTGTAATGCTGAAGGTCTTAGGTATCTTGCAGTCACTGGTTCACAGCGAAATTTTCTTAGAACAATGAAGCAGACAAGCCTTAATTAATAATCTTAACATTATTTTATAAGTTGTTGCAGGAGACAAAAGAATTTTATATTTTTTTCAGTGTGGGTGTGTCCTACACAATATTTTGTATAAAAGTCACTCTGACTGACACGAAAAGAATAATGTGTTCTGAAAACAGAGAATTGTCCTAAACAAGGTGAGATAAGAGGCTGTTAGGAAATAGCTGCTATAGATGTAAACAGAGTTGGGAAATTTGCCTTTAAGATATTGATTTTGAATATTACTTATGCTTTCTCTCTTTTAAAAAAAATTAAGTGAAATGATGTAATTCTAAATGGAATCAAGCGAGTTCTGTCTCAAATATCATGCAGGGGGATTTCAAGCACAGAATTAAGAGACATTTTCTATAAACACTATTTTGAGAAAATGCTTATTATTTTCTTGAACTATGCAGTTCCTTTTCCATTCATTGAGCTTTTAGATACAATAAAATGCATTTAACAAATTAATATGTTTCTCCCCTTTTCTTGCTTATTTAATGCTCTGTTTGTTTCTGTGAGAATATTATGCCGGTTAAAATTAACTCACATAATACTTAGAGAAGGCAAGGTGTGAACAGTTCTAGTCACTTGATTTCCTCAGAGAAATAAAGCATAATTTATACCTAGGTTTAGGAATTAACAGTTAATAATGTATCAGTGTTGGTAAAACAATATTGGTCACCCCTCTTAAAGAACTGAAAACAAAACAAAAAAAAGCAGCACACAACTAGGATTTTTAAAACAAAAACTATATAGCACAATATTTATGACAAAAACCTACTCTAGCTTAGAAAAGAGCTAATTTTACTGCATATTTGTCATGGTACATTTAAATTATAGTTTTAATAAAATACATCTTAAGATCAAAGCTGAAAGAAGTTATCAGTAGTAGATCAGTGTATTCCATTTTTCTTCTGGATGATGGATGGTTTATGGTTGTTTTATATATATATATATATATATATATATTTCCACAGACCATTTCATTCAGTATCATTTTACTCCTCCAGACTTTATAAACAGGAGTGCTGGTCGGTAAAAAATATCCTTTAAATCCAACCGCATTTCGGAATATTCATCAGCTTAGTAAATCCATGCAGTTTATTTTAAACTTTGAGTTCAATAAAATAGCTTTGCTGATGCAGTTTCTCTTCTTTAGATGGCAACATAGCAAATGACATTTTTATTTCTCAGGCAAAGAAGAAAGTGAAACCTGTACAGTGAAATCTCATAGGAAACATTAAGTCTGCTAACGTGAACATCTGCGTTCACTTTTGACCTCTATTAGGTGTTGGTATTAGGAAGAAAGCCTGTTAGGAAAGTTACTCATGGACTTAATTGATAATTGGCAGAACTCAGTTGAATTTCCCACCATTGTAAACATCCACATAATTCCATGAAAAAAGTTAGTTGTATATTGCATTTTCCAGTTATTGTCTAGGCAAATTTCTATTTGTTTGAGGTTTCTAGAGGTAATGCAGTTTAGACACTCCTGGGTGCCCTCTCAAATTCATGGGTCCTCCTGTTTCTACCTTTCTTATTTTCCTGTAAGTGCTTCCATTTATTACTGTTCCCTTGGGTATGTCCAGGTCTTTGCCGACGTTGTTTTCGGTCCCTTTTCCAAACTTGTTCACAGAACTCATCCATCGTGTTCAGGTTTGGGTGGTTGATGAGCTGCATGAAGTCTCTGTACCAGACCTTCTGACTAGGTGTCATGCTGTTGGACATCTCTTTGGTCTTAGAGCCATCACCATCATCATCTTTATGAAGAAGTTCTTCTAAATGTTCTGTGTCAATGACTTCCAGGGTGACTTTAAGAAGAGTTTGCATGAACCCGTGTTCCACAGCATGACAGAGGTAATTGCCTGAATCCTTCCGCTGTAGACTACGAAGTAGAAGGCCTTGTTCTGTCCTGATGATATGATCATCCACTTTGATCTGGGAGTAAAATTAGGTAATAAAATATGTATACATTTAAAGCAAATACCAGTTCAGGAACCCCGTGTCAGTAAAATTTAGCTTATGTCTTAATTTAATAGAATTTTTAATGAAATAAGTTAAAATATTCAAGATAATTAAAGGAAAGAGCAAAGGTATAGCTTATTTTATAAATCCAAAAGTAGGTATATAAATATGGGAAAAAGGTAATGTTAAATATGGATGAAAGAAACATAGAACCTCCATACTAGAAAATAATGGGGATACTAGTATGTCTTATAATAAGAAAGATACAGAAAAAACTGAGAGGGGAAAAAACAGGATTACCTGCTTAATAATTATTTATTCCAATTCTCTACCTCTTAGATGTGACATAAATATGACATGTTCTTGAGTATATCTAATCTTGCTTTTATTTTGAATACAGTTTATAACAGAGATCTCAGAAAGCCCAAGGTGGTAATGTGTAAATCAACTTTAACGTTTATATGACAGGATTACACAGTTTAAAGGTTCTGCTTGAAATATCAGAAAAGATAATGGAGGAATTTTACCTTTATACCCAAGATATGTTCATAAAATCATCTCCACTTAACACATTTTATGAATCAACTAAATAGTTGGGTTACTATTATTTAAAGCTTTGAGTGCTCACTGAGATTTTCTGTGTAGAATTCTCTGATTTTAATGAGGAAGAATAGAATCTATTGAGGAGAGTGATCTTCCTGACACTACATGGTTAGTTCAAGTCAAAGTTGAGACTGGGACCTCAAACCCTTCATACTAAATCTTCACTACCTTCCCCCAATCTCTTCTGATTTCAGGAGGAAGTTAATAGAGAAGGGAAAATATGTTTAGATAGAATTAAAAGTTTAAATTAGTGGGAAGATATGACTTTTGTGCCCAAATATAGATAATAAAATTGCTTTTTATTGATAACCATAGTATGAAATAAGGCTCAAAAATAAATCCCAGACAAGCTGTAAACTCCTTCAGAGGGAGAAACATCTCCCAGTTTACCTGTGTTTCCTATATCCTAGCACAAAGCCTATCATAAGGAGATTTCAATGAATAAATTTAGTGAATTAGCCTTTGATGGGCTGAGAAAAAGATAAAAGTTCAAGTTCTGCCCCTCCCCCACACTGCCCACCCAAGTCAACCATGCAAGGACACTTATTAGTATAAATTAGAAAAGTTTTAGTCAATTTCATTCCTGTACCTCTTCTTTTCGCTCTTCATTTCGCCTCTGAAATTGCCAGTAGACCAGAGCCCGCTGTGACTTTGGACTGCATTCCAGGAATGTGCTACTATTTTCTACTCCATAGATGATTCTTTCTTCAAAGCTGTGACCATGGTGATTATCTGGCCAGTGTTGAGGAAATGAAATGGGAAAATGTTAGAGAAGTAAACTCAATGCTCCAAAGTGTTTATTTGGAAATTTAGAAGACTAGTTTGTTGCCAAGTTGGAAGGCTTTTCCAGATTGATTGAGGATGGCAGAAATGTCAAGAATGCAAGGTTTCAGAATACAAATGACTACCTAAATATACTAATCATTTGGTATGGGTTATATAAAGCATATGCAGAGATTTGTCTACCAGAAAATAGCATTACATTAACAAAACCAATCATGTGTGGAGCATAACTATACATCCTTATATACTATAATACTCTACATGAAATCATTTTCACTGCAGAACTCTATGTTATGATAATGGGGCTAGTTTATAACATATTATTCTCTGCAGAACATTGATGGACTGGGCCTTTGGGAAGAATTGTCTGTTTTTGATAAACTTTGTATGTTTTTCATCTGTAAAAATAATCAACCAATAATATTTACCTAGGATTTTACAGAAATTAGAGTTCAGGAAGTTTATATTTCCCATCAATAACCTTTAAATAATGTATAAGTTTGTTCTGAAGATCAATTGGTATGAAATGTTTGTGATGGCTCAGAGAAAGATCTGTAACTATTATGCAATGTGATTTCAATTGTCCTTGTTTAAAATGGCTCATCTTTTATTACTTTCAAGAATTAGGCTAAGGAATATGGCAAAAGTATATAATAAAATACAGCAATAAGGAAACCTGTTTCCTGATTAAGTTTCTATTATTTTACCCTTGATGTAACCTCCTTCAATGTGGTAAATGAAACACAGTTAAGATCAAAAGACGACGCAGGGAGTCTAGGTAAAACTCATTTAGAGAAAAAACTCCTTGTAATCTTGTTAATCCTGTTTCCATTATGACATCCTGCACAATCTGGAACTCATTAAATTAATTTGGAAAATAATAAATATATTTTCACATGCATAGAAAGCTGACAGTGTAGACAGATGAAAAATTGTTAACGCACCACGCCAAACAGCTAGATTTTTAATTTAAAAAAATGTTTCCCCTTTTTGTTTGGCATCGCTTTGACAGTTTTACTCTTGTCATAATCAACTGAATGCTTTTGTCTGTCATAGCTGATATAATTTGCTCTTACTAGGTTTAAAGCTTTCCAAACCCCGCTTCCATCCAATCCTTGTATATCTGCCCTTATCCAACATCCTACTCCTGTTCTGCCTGCCGTTAACCCTCTGTTTTGATTTGCTCTACCCAAGGATGCCAGCCTCAGTGCCTTTTTTTCCCCTTGACCTACGTGTGAAACTTCCAATATTGGGGGATATCTGTGCCTTCTTTCTTAAGCACCTGAAAGTAAGAAAAACCAAGAAATGACTGAATTGTAAAGAATTAACAATATTTGATTGATTCCATGACAATAATTTTCCTATTGGAGATATATATCTTTGTGTGTCTGATCAATTATCTACATTGAAGATGGTAAGATTTTTATTTTATCTGAAACTATTAGTGCTAATTTGCAAGATATCTTCTTCTCTGGATAGAGATGAGTCAAACTGCTATGTTCAACAGGGGCTGGAAAGTCTCTTGTGATTCAAGAACTACCATGAACAAAAATAATGCCTTGTTAGAGAGGCCAATACATTTACATTGACAATATTTCTTACTCCTAATTGGAGACATTTCTTATGGCTAATTCTTACTACTAAATTGCAGCTCAGAGTATAGCTGCAGGGTAGGTTCCTGAGGAGGCTGCAATATCTGATTAGTTTGTAAGATCCAGAGTTTCCCAACTCCTAAGGGGGAAGACCCGAGAGAGAGAGAGAGAAACCACCTGTAGAGTGACACTAGGTCAATAAGCCCATGACTAGCCTCACAGAAATATCTACACTCTAGTCTGTAGCAAAACAGGAAGGAAAGAGTCCTGTGAACCATTGAGTGCCAAGAGAGTAGCAGCAAGAGCTACCAGGGATCATACAATTGAGGAAGAGAAACACCTCCAAGGCTCACTGTGGAGATGATAACCGAGGAGCAGGTGGTACCATGGCCGGTCCAGCTACTCCTGTGCAGGCAGCAATGGGGCATGACAAAGGATAGTGAGGACATGTCCTTTCCTCAACACCTTGGCAATGCTGGGGAAGGGGTGGAGGGGCATTCAAGGAACTGATTGACTTTTACAAAGTTTCCGCCACTTGGGAGAAAGGGAAACTTGAACTGGAAATTAAATCAAGTCACCAAAAAATAAGAAATTTTATATTCCCTGTCTAAGAGTTTGGGAACCAAGAGTTGTACTGCCTATAAGGAATAATCAACAGAATAAAAACTTATGGTGTCAACTCAAAAATAAAAATTAAAAAAAAATGCAGTTTAAACTTTTTTGTCCAAGAAAACCTTTTGCTTTTAGGAAATCTACATATATGAAGGAATTATAAGATACATTGCAGCATAACATAGGAAAAAATCCCACTGGATTTAGAAATAAATGACATGTGATCTACCACTGGCTTTCTGCTCACCAACCATGCCTCCCAGGGCCATCTTTTCTCATGTAGCAATTATCATGATAACTATAGGTTAGTCTCTAACCTAAAGTATAAGGACATACCTATCTGTTACTATAGGAATCTAATATATAAGTAAATTATTTCTCTCAAACATAGAATTCTGTTTAAATCCTTCAATATATTCGTTGATGCATAGCTAATAGGAATAATATTACTTTTATATTAGGAAAGAAGAGAGTTTTAATATAACTGAAACATCAGTGAGTACAGACAATCTGAGTCATTGTCTTCCTAATCAATTTCTGGCTGATTCATAAGGATAGCTTTTTGTTATCTTTTTTAATGATCTTGGAAAATCAGTTGTATTTTATCCTTTATATTTCTTATAATTAAAATTTTTTTCATTTTATCTACTACTTATACAAAGTAAAATCTAATATAGTATTTGATTTAACAAAGAATTTATACGAAGTGGCTTTACTTTAATATGTCAATATTTCATGGTCTTCTTCAAGAAACACCCTGACATTCAGGTATTTTATACCTGAACAAGATAAAAACCTCAACTGGCTAATTTGGCTCTTTGAATTGTTGTTTTTGTTAAATCCCTTGTATAGCTACAAATGCCAATATTTTAAGGTTGACGTCCCTTCTAAGTTGACCAGTTGACTCCTTCTTTCTCTCCTTTCTCAAAACAAAATGAAAGGGAAACATCTTCCAGGTAGACGCTAGCTAGAAGCTGGTTGTAGCTAGAAATCCTGTCATATTAGCTACCAACCATGGTCAGTTTACAGATGTACAATTGTTCTTCTTTGGTTTGAGATTCTCCTGCTTTGTATTTTGTTAGGTTCTGTTGCCATCAACAACAACCACAAAAAAACCATTAACTTGCATTGAATGCATCTCCTTCTGCCAATTACTATGGAATTGAACACTTTACCAACACCAACTTTTACTTTAGCAAAAACCGTAATGTTAAAGTTGCCTCAGGCGTCCAGATACTGTAAAGATTTTTATGTTAATTTCCCCATACCTGTACTTTATACAAGATACCCAATAAATATTTCAAAAAGAATGATTAGAAGACAGTCAATAAATATCCATTTCATTTCCTGAGCGAACCACTTGTGTAGATTTTGTACAGCAGGAGAAACGTTAGAGGTCCAATACCAATGTGCATTTCTCTTTCTCTTAAAAAAAACCCTTAGAATTGTATTTTGATTCTCATCATCTACCTTTATTTAACTCTTCAATATTCTCTGTAGTTGTCAAATATATTGTCCGTTTGATTGTTTATTAATGCAAAAGGCTCTGCATAGAAATAGCAGCATAGAATAGCTGTGCTCTAAGTACTTTTCAGAGTATCATATTGAACTCATATTTAGTCAATATAAATCAAAAACTCAACTGAGAAAGATATTGTTTATAATATTTCCTGAAGTATAATCAATCTTGCATATTCAGGGTAAGTATAATCTAAAATCTCTTTCTGAATTAAGCTAGTTGATCTGAGAGCTGCTTACATGGTGTTAATTCCACCAGATAATTGATTTTTTGACCTGTATTGGGCGAGTCTATAAAAAAACACCCTAAGGAGTTGCTCACTTTGTTTATGTCACAATATTGTTGATTATGATATTCACTGCATTGCAGTGTTTTCTCTACACACAACTTTAGGATTTTTTTTTTTTCTTTTTGGTCTTAGTTTTCAGGCATTATTGAGATTCTCTTGAACAATAGAATCTTTTTTTTTTTTTTAAATGAACTTTGTGACTCATCAGTTGATTACATGTTCTCCTCTACATTGGCTGACAAAAAGCTGTAAGGCAAATTTGTGTTTACCCTTGTAACTTTTTGGTAAGTGTGTTCTCGTGCTTGTCTGGTTTTGTTCTCTGCTAGTATACCTGCTTTGCTTGTGTGGCATCACTGTTACCTTTATACTTTTTCTTCTTTACCAAATAATTGTAAGTTGTTTTAATAATATTAGGTAGGTCATTTAATAATTATAGACCATTTTTATAACTACTTTTAATATTTTTGTTTGTTGAAAATGTCCATATTAAAAAATAGCATAGTGTCTAGATACGATAAGCATTATTATTGGTAATATTTTTATTGCTATTGTTGTGATCATTTCAATTGTTAATTCAGTACTGAAAAATCTCTATTGAGAATCCATACTAAGTAAAAAATTATAATCTCCTTTTTCCCATCAGCCACTCTACTCCAACACCACCATCCAAAAACATTTCCTCTTCCTTCCTTCCATAAAAATTTCTTTTTACGCATCATATAAATGTTAGGATGAATTTTAAAAAGGAACTATTGAAAACTTTGACACACTGAAAATGTGGAATTATCATAATTTGATAATTATTGAAAAAGGGTTTACGGCTTGTAACCCTAATTACAACATGATACTTTATTAAACTTCTGGTGAATGTAAACATTTCAAATCTTCTAAATTTGTTAAAATACTATTACAAATTTGACTGGAGATGTGGTGGAAACAGGCACTGACTAATCAAATCATATTCCAAAATTCCAAATTCCAAATATGTAGTGTAGAATAATACAAAGGGAAAGGGATTTCAGAAGTCACAGGAATATCTTCTGCGATCTCCAGGGAAACTTGTACTTCTACAACAGACTAATGAGTAGTCTCATAGATTTCCAGAAAAAAACAATCTCACTCTTAACCATTTTAAAATACATTTCACACTTAGCAACTTTTTGAACACAATTTTTGTCATGAAAACTAATATACAAGAAAGGTATAGTTGTTAAATTGACATAATGAATTATCATGGGTTCAACAATCTGAACAGTTAGAGCCACAAAAAATTCAAGAGTAACAAAACATTAAAAATTATTTTAAAAGCAGCACAGTGTTTGGATAACATAATGTTACAATATGTTGCAGCTGTTAATGACAAGAAATAATGTTTTTAAGGAAGCAATCTTCAATTAATCATTTCCTCTTTTAGTGGGATAATTTATGGAAATGAAATGAGGCTAATAAACCAGAAAGAATAGGAGGAAAGATTAAATAAATTGCTTCCTTTTGTAACAACACAAAGTCTGATATCCATCATTTGGCCAGAAATATCATGTTGCTAAAGGCCTTATTTAGCATTTGATTCTCTTCCAATATAGCAGAAACAGAAGGCACCATATATCAGCTTTCCATTTATTTCACTTTCTATTTTAACCCTATAAATGTCTCTTAAGATTGAAATGCTAATAATGCAATCTTAGGAAGTTTGTTATGTGGACAGACTGAGATAAGTGAGGTAGAGAATTGGATATTCATTCAATGTCATAGGGGTTTTGCTCCCTGTTATCATTTTTTATATTTTTCCCTTTTAGGTCATTAAAAAGCTGACTATCATAGATAAAAGTATAAAAGTAACACATTTTGAGGGGAAAATTATCTTAACTATTTAGCTAATTAACAAATATATTAGTTGCTCAGCTACATAAAGAGAAATGCAATTCCAGTTATTTTCATCGCATTATAATTTTAATATTTTTGTCAATAATAATCAGTGTGAAAGGTCAAGCAAAGCAGGAAGGGCAATGATGCCCAACAATTCTTGGTGACAGAAAACTGTAGGTATGCACTATTTATATAAAATATAATTACTTAGGTTTTCCTTACTAGATTCTAGATGATTTTCTCCAAAGATATAACAAGTGCTTTATTTTTATAGAAAATACTCTAGTTTGACTTCAGGTGGATGAAAAACAACATATTTTAAAATGGAAAAATTGATAAAATAGTCATCATCCTATTTTGAGTAAATCACCCTCTACTTAACATTCACATATATTATTTGGATCCTGACCGTTAAAGTGGTTAATAACTCATTGAATGATGACATATATTGTAGTGTGTATAAAACAAATTCTTCAGTGTATAATAATCTATATAACACTTCATATTTTCATGTTTTTTTAAATTAAGAAAATGCTTAGAGGAACATTTCTCCAACAATTGGAGTTATCATACCATCTTGGTTCTCAATAAATGGCTATTGAATACATGATTGCATGCATGTATGTACCTAGAAATGCAGGCATATATGTATTGAAGTCCATGTGTTTACTCAATCTGCCAGAAATCTCTGAGCAGTTGATGTGACGTTTAGTGGGTGTAAATTAACAAGTCCAAAAAAGACTGAATTATTGAAGACTTAGAAAAAAAGTAAACTTAGAATTTACCAACTTATTAAAATCCATTTAAATTTTAAACTATGTTGTCTTATGCCCTAAATTAAAATCTGTTTTTGGATATAGGGAAGTACTTTTCAACCAGGACATAGTGTTTAGAATTTTGCTACTCAAGTAACTCTCAATCATACTTGAATCCCCAGATTCCCTGTGGGTTTGTATTGTGCTTTAATATGTAGAGATAGATGGATAGACAGACAGATAAGGTCATGATATTTTAATTTTTTTCCACTTAAGTAGTTATTTTATTAGGGAGAATCACTAGTATTTTATTTTTAGAGTTTATTCATTTAAAACATTTAATGAAATTTAATAATGTGTTAGAAAAGTCACTATGTTTAACATGGTCTCTGCTGACTTTGCTCTCTTGTGATGTCATAGGCTCCAATGCTTCTTAGCAGGTCGAAACTCAATTACTTAAAACGCAATACCTAAATGAAGTTATCTACTGTAATATTTATTCTATATGGAACATCTGGTATGTTTTATTTTTGTGCTTTTAGAACAAATGTACTACCAAAGAAATTACAAATAATCTGTATGCCAGAGCAAAATTATCATAGGAATTTTTACTTAAAAAATCAGGAAACATGGACTTCAATATTTAATTTACTTTTCCCCAAGAGATATGATGGGAGATAGAAAACACCCATTTGCTGAAGCAGAAAATTTCCATAAACAATAATGTAAATACCAGCTTGTATTCTAATGATATGTGTTCCTCATGAGTTTTGCAATTTTTAAAAAATTAAAACTTAAAACTGTTTAGAATAGTTAAAATGTAGGTGTATAAACATGTTCTCTAATGAAATACTTAAAAACTTTAAGAAAGGAATATCAAAATAAGCATATATTCAAAGAGTGAGTAATGATAGCCTCAAATATTAACCTCTTCATTTTCTTATTCAGGTTTTTTTTTTTGTGTGTGTGTGTGTGTGTATGCATATTCTGTCTGAAAATCATATAATTATTTTTGCTAAAGTTATCAGAACATGAGCTATTGTACTTGATTATTGCTAATGGAAATGGCTTCAAAAAGTTTACGAAAAATCAGAGGATAATGCTGTCATGATTTGATTCTAGGATACATACTCCTTAACATTTTATCATCTCTGATATCAAAATGTCTGACAAATGAGCTGAAGTTGATTTATTCCTGAAGGTATTTGTTCTTTCTTCTACCAGTCACCTGGGGCCCTCCCAACCTTTTACCACCTGTATTGAAATCTCTGTTTGAGGTTTTGTTCCACTCTGACAGTGTGAATTCAGAAAGTAAACCTTCACGAGTACCATCTTGTGATTCAAAGTATGCCCTCTCCCTTTTCCTCTACTCACTGATTTTGGTTAAAACAGGCACGTTTCTCTATTTTCTTCTCTGTGGAAGTTTATTTCTCATTTTCACTAATATTGAATCATTTGGTGCCCCAGCTTGATGGTAGGATCATGTATTAGACTGCCTCTCTTGGGCAGTTTTTTTTTTTTTCACTCTCAGTGAGATCTTAGATTTGATGAAATGTGGTAATTTATGAAATGTATGGATGTTAAAGGCTGACATCATGTTTGTTTATCAAATCTTGAGGCCTACGTGCTCAGATTCAGAGTTGGATTTTCTACATGAAGAGGCTAAGGCACTTTAGACCATATGAGCACGCTACAGAATCCTAAATTTACAGATCTTGCAGGTAATAAAGATGGCACTGCCCAAGATTTTTAATGAAAATTTGGAATGATTTTGATGCCAACAGTGGCATGACTTGAGATAGGTTGGTTGTAGAGATAATTAAAAAGATCAAATTCTATGGGTGTTTCCTTTGGAATCCTTGAAAGTAAATGCATGAATGTGGAACAACTAAGAGAATTATTAGGAAGCTAAATTCATTGATGCCATTAAACTAAAAGATAAGATAAAATATTTCAAAGACTTAAAATATCTAAGAAGATGTTAGAAGTTAAAACTTAAAAAAGAATATTGTTTCAATGGTGTCGCTTTTTCTGTTCTGGACATACATACTCATTCCTGTTTAACAAGGAAGGGGGAGTAGGATCTAATTTAAAGATAAATTGGTCATACATTTTCTTGAATGCAAATCAGACAAGCTCCAATTTTTTGTACAACAGTTATTTTAGGGAAGGGAATAAATAGATTGGAAATAATCTGAGATTTCTCTTTAACATCCTTTATGAGGTATGACTGGGAAGACAAGAAGACCTGCTGATGTGTGTATTTAGGGTTTTATAATAAAAGGTACCCTAGGTGAGTGGACAACAGTCATGGTAGGGAGTGTGCTGGCATCAAGGGAAGTGGAGCTAGATTTTTCTCTGTTTCAGCTAGACTGGTTCACTACTAGTGCTGCTTATACATGAGAGGCAGCAAAGCGCTGAGTGTTAAAGGTTTCATCTACAGTGCAAAGTCTTCCACTTAATTCTGTTATTTTATATAGCCTTTTTATTAAAACCTCAGGATATTTAAAATATGGAGTGCTAAAGAATATATTTACCATTACAGCTGGAAATGATCAGCCTGAAGTGTATAATTTGGCTTCATGTTGCTTAGCAGCTTTCTGTGAAAACATCTCATATCTTTACATGTTTCCATATGAGCACATATATTTTATTCAATGTGAGAAGTGACATTAGCAAGACAACATACATGATTTACCAAGGTTAAGCTATGGGTTATTGCCCACTTAACTTCCAAATATTTACCTCACCTATTCAAAGATAATTCACTGGTTCCTAATGGTAAGATGCAGCCTGGCAAAATCGGAATGGCTTTGTTTCCAAACACTTGAAATTCACTATAATGTATGGCATATGTATTTTATGTTTGGTCAATTAGCCATACAAGCAGACAAGGAATAAAGAGGCCTTCAAAAAAGGAATGCTTTATTACTGCAGAGCTTCTTGGGTTATTTTACCCTTTCCTCCCATATATCACAAACATATACTTAGAAGTGACTACAGACAAAAAAAACCTCGTAACACTGAACCACAGCAATTCCTTTCTCTCCCAACAGTATGCATTCCTATTGAAGAATCTGAAGAAAAAGATTTTCACATTTATTTTGCTTTCTATATAGCCAAGCAACTCTATTGCTAAAGTTTAAAAGGCTTTTCTCATTCTATTTGCCTCTGAGTAATTTCATAAAAACAAATCTTTAAAATCTAATGTACTCTCCAAAACACATTCCTTCAAAAATCTATAATATTTATTTAGCCACGGTCTCATTAAAAAAAAATATTCCTTTGATTATGTCCTCTTTTATATATGTACACTCGTAACTCCAGCAAAAATATTATTTCAAAACTAATTGGGTATATGTTGGAACTGGATTGCTAAGCAAACGGATATATCAATATGATTAGATATATAATTCTGTAGCAATTTTCAAAACAAGGCTTAGTGGCCTACACATAGTGGTATATAACCAGTATTTATTAGTTAATTGATTGGTTGATACCAATGTTCCTTAAAAAATTTTCTGTTTCTGAATATGATGGCGTTAATAACAATGCATGACAAAGTTTTTTTCACAATACATAAGAGATGCTATTTAATTCAAATCTCTATTGAGAAACAAAAGCAGTAAGACAAGTGCTTGGATCAGAGCTTGAAATCTTTAGATCATTCATTAATCCAACAAAAAATTATTGAATATCTAAATGGTATTCAATACCCATTATATTGAACCTGTTGTAGCCCTATGGATATAACAGTGAGCAAAATAACAAAGTCCTTATTAATATGTAGTGTGAAGTCTAATAGATTAGAAATAAGGTATAGTTACAGTCTCTTGTTTCTTTTACTTCTAGTTATTATCATTAACTTCTCCACATCTAAACAGAATCCTTGGTATAAGGATTTAATAATAGCTAATTCTGAACTTCTGGAATGATGCTGATCATTACTTATTGTCGTTACATAAAAATGTATTTATGGGGAATGGATGTGGCTCAAGCGGTTGAGCGCCTGCTTCCCACATGGGAGGTCCCAGGTTTGGTTCCCATTGCCTCCTAAAGAAATAATAAAAACAAATAAGCAAAACAGAGGGACAAAACAACTCAGGGGAGCCGATGTGGCTCAGTGGTTGAACACTGGCCTCTCACATACGAGGTCCCAGTTCCCAGGTTCAATCCCCGGTCCCCAATACCTTAAAAAACAAAACAAAACAAAAATATATATATATATATTCATGGAAGACTAGTGAATACTGTCCAAATGAAATATGTCATTTGAAAAAATTTAAGGAGTAGATGCCAAGAGCGTGTCTATAACACTCTATACCAGTAAGAGATACTCAGCCTGACCTTATAGCATTTATTCTGCTTTAGCTGTGTCTTTCTTGCTTATATTTAATAGAGTAACAGACAGAAAGCCATTGGGGAAAAACTTTGGCAGGCAGTCAATTAAAAAAAAAAAAAGGACTCCATTCGTGGCCACCGTCTCCTGGTATGGCCATTTCCCCCCAAATCTCTGAAAGCATCCATGAATCTAATGCTGGCACATCCAGGATACACAACAGGGTAAATGTGTATTTGATAAAGGTGATAAGGTCTTGGGATGCTTGCTGGAAGTGTTATATGTGGTATGTTTTCTTTTTAGAATATTCATGGAACATAAATATTTTACACGCAGTTACTAGGTAAAACCAAAGTTAACTGATGAAAAACATTACATAAGACATGATTTTAGGATTAATATAAGGGCACCAAAAAGTTAATAGTTTAATTATGTTCAGTTATAGTGTTCACATTTTACCTTTAGCCATTTTTAACTAAGCAATGGTGTCATTGAGGAATTTTTCCAGTAGAGGGTAGCATAGCCTTATTTTTATTTTTCATAAATGGTACAAATGTGTACAGATGGAAATCCCTAGAATTATATTGCATCTAAATGAAGATTGATTGATATTTCAGCATTAAATTAGCTACTTTGACATTAAACAGACCTTGACATATTTTAGGAAGCATAAAATAAACTTGGTCCAAAATGTCCAATTCAAGGAAATATACTAGTATGCTCATTATGAAGACATTTGAGTTATCTCCTAACTGATTATGATACCCCATAACAATATATCAGGGCCAGCTATATTTATCATTCAGCATATGAATGAATAATTTGAATGACAATGCTTTAAGACTACATATTCTTCTTTTACATATTTTTATTAGCATTTTTGTTGCCTGCCCCCTCAGGTTGCTACCTTGCTCAGAAGCACGTACTTAAACCTGACTTATTTTTTGTTAACTTAAGAAAGTTGAACTTTAAATTACACGAGTCTATCATACCTAAGATAGTAAAACAATTTCAGCACTTTGTGTTCTTTAGAATTTTCTTTGCACTAAGTTCTTTTTCTCTTCAACTGGATTTCTTTAAGAATGCTGGGAGAGGGCTGTGCACATGTGTGTGTACATGATTTCATCCCAGTGTTAGCACATAAAAAGATGAAAACTGGACTTACCATGGTGTTGTAAGTCTGAGCAGTGAGTCAACGGGTCTCCATTTCTTATGTCTTGTCGCCTTGTGCGTCTAAAACAATTACATTTAAAAGGCATTATTGTATCTCTATATATTCCCTCTGGAATTTGTCAAAAGAATGAATAAAAAGTGTATATCAAAGAATCTAGGCGCTTCTGGGAAGAGAAGCATTTAAACTAGTTAAAATACTTTTTTAAAAGCAATTCATTATATCTGTAAGAACAGTTCCCAACATGACCAATATGGAAACACTAAGAATATGATAAAAAGTCTTTTGAAGTACTGATAGCAGAGAATTCATTGTTTTTCACTGCTGGGTATCATACCATAAGAATCTAGCATCTAATATATGTAGGCTTAACTTGAAAATTTGGAGTAGTGACCCACTTTTTAAAATAAAATTAACTTTTTTTATGGTCACTGAAAGAGCAAGTTTGTAAATTAAAGTTCATGTGAATGTAATTTTTCTCTTAATACTTATGCATAATTCCTTAAAGAGAATTTTGTTTAGAAATTCTATTTTTAGGTTTTTAATTTTTCTTTCTTGGCTGGGTGCTGTATCACTTTTTTTTTTTGGCCAATTTCTTTTATTGGTATATGGCTATGAATGTAAACCAATTTACCTGTGATTTGAATAAAAGGAGAAAAACAAAAACTGTTGTGCTTAGGGACAAGGCTTTGGTTTACAAGAGGATGGTAGAAGATAGGAGTCAATTTAACACTGCTTGCAGAAAGGCCCAATGCTTACAAAAATCAAAGTTAAATTCCCCTGTATTGTACCGTCCAGATATCTGTTAGCAGCAGAACATTCTGGCCATCCTCTCTTCACTTGACTAATGGTTGAGTGGGAAAGAGGAGCTAGGCTCTAGCCGTTGTGGTATAAAAAAGGAGATGTGTAGTTTGAGGAAGAGACTAAAAATGGAGACTGGCTATGAATAGTCTGGAAAAGATTGGGGACACTTGCCCAAATATTTTCTGCATCTATTTTAATAGGTATTGTCTGGGTGCAACATTAGTTACCATCCCTGAAACGGGCTCTCACAAGGCTATTGAGAATTAGAAATATGGAATTTGTTACTATATTCATAATAAATTTAGAAGTCCAAAGTATTTATAGATTTCTATTTGTAGAATTAGTGACACTATCAAACAGATGTTGTACATTTCAAAATTGAGCCAACAAGGGAACTTGTGAAATACGAACCACAAAGCATTTGGGAAGGCATTTTTCACTGCCATTTAGGCTTTTGGAAAATGCCATCACAAAGAATATATAAAATGTGAGGCCCTTAAACATCCTTTTGAAAGATATAATGTTAGATACCTGAAATTGGATTTAGTAAAATCTGTAAAGCACAACAAAAATGTGTTAACGATAATTCCTTCAATCTTGAATTGCAGGTATTCAACAAACACATTTCAAATACACAATAATATATAGTTTTAAATTTACTACAGATCTGGTTATGGTTTTCTTTTTAGTCATCTTTCTTACTAAGAGGAGCTTAAAATTGGCATCTTACATGTTTTCACATGAAAAGGAAATCCTCATCTTCAGTTCAAACACAAATTCCTATTGTGTGAGCAACATTAAAGCTTCCTAGAGCTAAATGCTTTCAGTAAGGATACAATTTTAATCCTAAATAATTTAACTTTATTGCAGTAAAATCTGTACATTGCTGTATATTAATATATCCATGGTTCTTTGCTCAGTAAGACATCTCCACACTGTTATTTTAAATTAAAAATTCGATCATCAATGGGCATATGAAAGTAATACAAATACCTGAATTCTGAACATTGAAGGCCTAAGAAAATTTTGAATATTTCTTATATGGTATGAATTAGTACTACATATGTGTCTAATATTGGGATTAACAAGATTCTGTGTTTTCATGCACATGGACTAATTATATGATATACTTACACTGTAAATGATTTAACACTACAGTCAATGCTATTTCAAGGATGTAAGTAAAATATTTAAGTAGACATTAGGACCAGTTTTTCACCTAATATTTTTTCCAAACATTTACAATAACCTGAATGTTCTAGGAAATACCTTACTAGCTAAGGAACTTCGATGGTCATAGCTTCTTTGAAAGTCACAGATTCTTTGAAACCATTAGCTATAGTTAAAGTGAAAACAAATCATATTGCCCCCAAAACATAGTGGCTTGATAGTGCTGGTTTCTATTTTATGTTTCAATAGGTATATGTACAAGCCACTAATCTTTAGGCTCATATTGGCAAGATATGTTTTATTACTTTAATCAATTATTGCTCATTTCTTATACTTTGGTAAATATCAGTAAAAGGGAGCTATCAGTGAATAGTAGAGAATATGTTGAGATAACTATTTCGTCAAATGAAGAAAGTGTTAAAATTTTAAAGTGATAGTAAACCAAGTTTGTACACAAATTTTAGGATATGTCTAGGAGTTCTCTGCAGGCATATTGTATAAAAACATTTTTTGAATATAATACTAAATTTAATGATTGTTCACTCCTAATGCATTTAATCTAGTATACAGGAACATACGATTATGCTTTATCTAAATGCAATGTTTTTGATAACTTTTTAGGTATAGCTTTCAAACTTTTATTCAAGTACATCCAAAAAGTATTTGTAAATATTGATTGTAGATTATATATGTCGGTATGTATGTGTGTAATGTATCATTTTATATTTCAAGTTCAAACACAGCAATTGCAAGATGATAGTATGATAATATAGTGACATCTAACTTACATTGGTTCAAATACAGATATATTTTGAGATGTTAGTTGAATATTATATATACCACAGACAAAAGTAAGGTATTTTCAAAATTATAAAAATGCTTCTTGACTTTTTATAATTGCATTTCTGTACACTAAGTTTCCAAAGATAAATAAATTTCTTTCTCTGAGGATTTTCCACTATCCAGGAACATAAATTGTCTTATTGAAATTTAAAACCAGGATAGAGTGCTGCTGATAGAATAAAAGGAACATTTTTGGACAGAAGGTCAAAAGGCACAAGGCCTAGTCTAAATTCTGTTTGTGATTTTCTCTATGGTTTTGGCCCTCAGTTCCTTTTGTGCAAAAAGAAGTTGGAAAACTTTATTATTCCTAAGTGTTAACATTGAGGGATATGACTGTACTGTTTTAGATTTCCCCCTGTAATTTACTGCAGCCATTTGTTCCATTACCATTAGTACCCAACTCTCCTTCCATTTTCTAATAGTTTTGATATTGCAGAAAAAGAAAAGCAAACAAAACCCTTTTAAACTTCCTTTTATGCACCAGCAAAGTGTGACATACTTATTTCAAGAAAGCTGCTATATAAATGAATTGGGAAAGATAAATAGCAAACATTTTTATTTATTTTTAAAGCTTCCCCTACCTCTTTGCGGTGGGAAAATAGCGAGAGCATGAAGAGCCATCCCAGGCGCAGTAAGGGTCTCGGGCGAGACAGCACTCTGCACAGGCTTTCCCATAAATATCACATCGGTGCAAAGGGAGTTGAGCCACCCCAGCAGTTGAACCAATATATAGTTGTTGCTGTGGAAAGAGGCTACTGTTATGACAAAAGCAATCTCATTTATTAAACATTAATTTTCTTTAAAAAAGCTTCTGTATTTGTTCATAACTTATCAAAGATAAATTTATATTGTGGTTTTAAAAAATGAAAGCCCTGTTTTTGGTAGTTTTTACCAAAGGCCTGGCAGATAATGCACCTGTTTAAAAATAAAGCAAGATCAAGACCTAAATACTTGACTGAAATGAGTATCTTTTATACGTATAAAAACAAGGGAAGATAAAGATAACACACTGAGTGATGTAATAGTTAAACCTTCAGCTTTTGTTCTTAGAAAGCTTTCTTTTTCATCTCTATGGTTTTTAATTTTTATTAACGGTAATATCTGCACTGCCATGTATTTCTGCTGGACCTGAGGCAGGCATCATTTGCTTCTGATTCGTAGGTTTGTTGCATTGACTGTGATAGAGCACGCCCTCCCATGAAAAAGCAAAGGACAAAGTTTTGGTGCTTGCATTTGAATGGAGTTTCTACTCAACACCATGGTAGCTCTTGCAATACCTCCTGAAGGATCACTTTAAACACAACAACTAAACTACTTCTCATTAGAAAGATCATTAAAGTGGGGAATTAGGGATAATCTGGTTGGTTCAGTCTACTTAACTAAAAGCTAAGGGGTTGAAAAAGCACTGTATTGGGCATTGGGGTATCTGGATTCTAGATTGTCCTCTAAATTAACACTGGGTGTGATCCTGGAACATTCACACAATTTTCTAAGACTGGGTTTTCTTTCTATCCAATGAGCATGCTTAACTAGATCTCTATATTATGCATCTATAGGAAAAGTTCTGCAATTCTGTTATTCTCAAAATAATGTGAAGAGTTTGGGATTACTGAAGGAGACATAATCTGGACAATTATTTAAAAACTTTCTTGTAGCTACTACTTCAGGATTTCAGTACAACCTTAAAGTGCCTCAAGTAAAGTTGAGCCCAGTGTAGCACATCAGCTGCAATTTATGTAAACACAAAGTGTAATAACAATAAAAATTATTTTGTGAAAATTTCTCCACATTTTACCATCATTGGTGCCATAGCTCTCTTTTATTGGATAGAGGATTGATTAATTATAGTAAACCCTAAATATAAGTTGAAGAAATGCAGAAACACACAAGAGTACACATGGAAAAGACCTCAGAAATGTATTTTTCTCCTCTATTATACAGATTAATGTAAGTTACAGAAATATTGGTCTTTGAACCATTTGTGCTCTTTCATATAACAAATAATCTAACAGACAGCAATGGATATAATCAAAATTGCCTCTCCAAAAGACTTTCATATATGACTACCTACCCCTATACACACACGCACACACACACACACATACATATGGATAAGTTGAATGAAGACTTAAAGAATCTATTATAATCTAGGAAATTATTAAGGTTTTTAAGGAGTGTTGATGTACAAAAACTTTCTGGGCTTAAAAACTAAAAATTGTGTGTATTAATACCAAAAAGGGAAATAAGAGAGAAGAAGTAATGCAATAAAATCTAAGCCATTGTGGAAGCAGTTATCTGATAAGTATTGTTTATTCCATTCCACTAAATGGATAAAATTAAATTTTAGCATATACAACTAGATGCTTAAATATTTACTATATTTAATTTTTTAGTATAACAAATAACTCAATAAACCAGGACACATTAAGAAATGGTGGTTAAATTCTCTGGGAGGGAAAGTCAAAGTATTATAAAGCTTTTTCTTCTATTTTTAGAGAATTTATAGGTTTACAGAAAATTTGGGCATAAAATACAGGGTTGCCATATACCATATAACACCCTATTTTTAACACCTTGCACTTGAGTGATAAATTTGTTACAATGGATTAAAGCAAATTTTTATATTTGTAATATTAACTGTAGTCCATGGTTTGTTAGGATTCACTGTATTGTACAGTTCCATGGATTTTTTTTAAGAAAAATTTATTCTAATAACATATATAAGTTAAATTTTACCCTTTTAACCACATTCAAATATATAGTTCAATGCTGTTAATTGTGTTCACAATTTTGTGCTGCCACACCACCAGCCATTACCAATATTTCCCCATCATCCCTATTAGGAGCTCTGTACACTTTAAGCCTTAAATCCCCACCCCACCCCCTAGAAACCTATATTCCTAGAGTCTGACTCTATGAATTTGCTTATTCTAATTACTTTATATCAGTGAGATCGTAAAATACTTGTCCTTTTGTGTCTGACTTATTTCACTCAACATGATGTCTTCAAGATTCATTCATGTTCTTGCAAGTATTAGAATGTTATTCCTTTTTATGGCTGAATAATATTCCATTGTGTGTATATACCACATTTTGTTTATTCATTCGTCAGTTGATGGGCACTTGGGATGCTTCCATCTTTTGTCAATTGTGAACACTATGTACATTTTTGTGAAAATATCTCTTCAAGGCTCTGCTTTCAATCTTTTGGGTATATACCCAGTAGTGGGATTGTGAGGTCATGATAATTTTATACCTAACTTTCTGAAGAACTGCCCAAACTGTCTTTCACAGTGGCTGTGCCATATTACATTGCCATCAGCAATGACAGAGTGTTCCTATATTTCCACGTTCTCTACAACATTTGTAATGTTTCAGTTTTTTTTAAAAAAATAAAGGCTATGAAATGGTATCACATTATGGGTTTGACTTGCATTTCCCTAATGGCTAATGATGTTGATCAACTTTTCATGTGCTTTTCAACCACTTATTTGTATCTCTTCTTCAGAGAAATGTCTATGCAAGTTTTTTTTTTAATGTGGTTGCCACATAGTTTTTCCCATTGCATAGGATGTCTTTTTACTTTAAGTATAAAGTAAAGTATAAAGTTTTTTATTTATTTTTTCTTTTGTTGCTTGTGTTTTGGGTGTTAAGTCTTAGAAACCATTGTTTAACACAAGATCTTGAAGATGCTTCCTTAGGTTTTCTTCTAAGAGTTTCATATTTCTGACTCTTGTATTTAGGTCTTTGATCCATTTTGAGTAGGTTTTTGTATTTAGTGTAAGGTAGGAGTCCACCTTCATTCTTTTGCATACAGAAATTGAGTTTTCCCAGCACCATTTGTTGAAGAGACTATTCTTTTTTCAATTGGGTTGTTTTTGCCCTCCTGCAAAAAATCAGTTGGCCATAAATTTGAGGGTTGATTTCCACTAGTCTATATGTCTGCCTTTGTGCCACTGCTATATGTCTGCCTTTGTGCCAGTATCATACTGCTTTGATTACTATGGCTTTTGTAATAAGTTTTAAGATTGGAAATGTGAGTCCTCCAACTTTGTTCTCCTTTTTTCAAGATGATTTTGGGTTTCAGGGCCCTTTACCCTATCATTTGAATTTGATGATTGGCTTTTCCATTTCTGCAAAGAAGACTATGGGAATTTTAAAAAAATAAATTTTATTGATACATATTAATAAAACATACAATTCCTCCAGGGTGTACAACCAATGGTATAATCACATAGCTGTGCATTCATCACTTCAACTGTGGGAATTTTGATTGTGATTGCATTGAATCTATAAATTGCTTGGGTAGAATTGACATCTCAACAATATTTAGTCTTCCAATTCATGAACATGGAATGTCCTTCCATTTATTTAGGTATTTTTAAAATCTCTTTTGGCAATGTTTTGTAGTTTTCTCTGTAAAAGACCTTTACATCCTTGGTTAGATTTCTTCCTAGATATTTGAAACTTTTAAATGTTTTTATAAATGGAATTTTTTTCTTGATGTCCTCTTCAGATTGTTCATTACTAGTGGATAGAAACACTACTGATTTTGGGGTGTTGATTTTGTACCCCACCACTTTGTAGTAGATATTTCAGGATTGGGAAATAGCAAATAGGGAAAATTTTATTTCTTTCCAATTTGGAAGCATTTTATTTTCTTTTTCTTTCCCATTTGCTCTGGCAAGAACTTCCAGGACAGTGTTGAGTAACAGTGGTCACAGAGAGCATCTTTGTCTTGTTCCTGATCTTAGAGGAAAGCTTTCACTCTTTCACCATTAACTAGGATTCTAGCTGTGGTTTTTTCATATATGTTCTTTAATCATGTTGAGAACATTTCCTTCTATTCTTCATTTTCTAAGTATTATTATCAAGAAGGGTGCTGGATTTTCTCAAATGCCTTTTCTGCATTAATTGAGATGGCCATGTGCTCTTTTCCTTCATTTTCTTAATGTGGTATATTACATTAATTGATTTTTTAAGTGTTGAATCAACCTAGCATACCTGGGATACACCTCACTTGATCTTGGTCTATAATTCTTTTAATGTGCTGTGGGATTTGGTTTGCTAGTATTTTATTGAGGATTTTTTCATCTATGTCCCTAAGAGACATTGGTCTATAATTTTATTTTCTTCTGGTATCATTATTTTCTTTGGTGTGCCTCATAGCTTGAATTAAGGAATATTCCCTCCTCATTAATTTTGTGGAATAGTTTGAGCAGGATTGGTATTAATTCTTCTTAGAATGTTTGCTAAAATTCCCCTGTGAAGCCCTCTGGCCCTGGACATTTCTTTTTTGGGAGGTTTTTGATGACTGGTTCAGTTTATTTATTAGTTATTGGTTTGATGACATTTATTTCTTCTTGAGTCAGTGTAGATACTTTGTGTGTTTTTAGGAAGTTGTCTGTTTCAATTAGTTATCTAATTTGTTTGCATACAGTTGTACATAGTATCCTTTTATAGTGCTTTTTATTTCAGTGGATTTTGTAGTAATGACCCCCTTTTCTTATGTTTTAGTTATATGTGTCCTCTCTTTTTTCTTCATTGGTTTAGCTAACAGTATGTTAAATTTACTGATCCTTTCAAAGAACCAACTTGTGGTTTCACTGATTTTCTTTATTATTTTTTTATTCTCCATTTCATTATCTCCACCTTAATCTTTGTCACTTCCTTCCTTCTCCTCGCTTTGGGTTTAGTTTGTTCTTTTCCTAGTTCTTCCAGTTTTCAGGTAGGTACCTGATTTGAGATCTTTCTTCTTTTTTAATGTTAGCATTAATAGCTATAAATTTCCCTTTTAGCACTGCCTTTGCTGCAGCCTTTTGGTATGTTGCATTTTCATTCTCATTCACCTCAAAATATTTCCTAAACTCTCTTGTGATTTCCTCCTTAGCCCACTGGTCATCAAAGACTACATTCTTTGATTCCACATATTTGTGAAATTTCCATTTCTCCCTTTTTTATTTATTTCTAGCTTCATCCCATTGTGGTTGGAAAAGATACATTGTGTGAATTCAATATTTTTTAATTTTTGGAGACTTGGTTTGTAACTCAAGATATGGTCTATCCTGGAGAATGATCCATGTGCACTCAAGAAGAATGTATGTTCTGTTGCTGTTGGGTGAAGTGTTCTATTAGGTCTGGGTGGTTTAAAGTATCATTCAAATCTTGTGTTTCTTTATTGATCTTCAGTTTGGATGTTCTGTCCATTATTGAAAGTTGAGAGAGTTACTTCAGCAGTACATTGTGGGAACACAGGTTCAGGGCACAACAGAAACTTTCAGGAAATGATCTCTTTTTTATACAGAATAAAGAGTCTAGAAAGGGAAAATTTCCTAGTCATTTACTAAGAACAAAAATCCAAAAGAGCAGGGTAAGAAGTCCCATCATTGCTGGTCTGCTGGGGTGGAGTA
The DNA here is from genome assembly GCA_026826555.1 of Tolypeutes matacus. Taxonomy (NCBI): domain Eukaryota; kingdom Metazoa; phylum Chordata; class Mammalia; order Cingulata; family Chlamyphoridae; genus Tolypeutes; species Tolypeutes matacus. The sequence continues at coordinate 35,216,357 of JAKSZT010053770.1, forward strand.
TGATTTTATCTACCTTGGGGGAAGGGACCCTGCCACTGAGAATTCCTTCCCTGATAAGCATCTGGGGCTTGCTTGTTTCTGGTTTCCAGGTTTAAGGTCTGGTAGGGCCTTTTCATTAGATTTAACATCTCCCCAGGTTGTGAAATGACACACAATAGAAAAGGAGGTGGGGGTAGCAGAAGGCCAGAGGATGGCTGTGTAGTGTATGTTTGTGACTTCCCCAGAGGAGATGGTGGTATGTAAGGTCTGGGCGATGGCTGCTTAAACAGATGTCTGTGACTTCTGTAATAAGCAGTGTATTAAAGTCTCTTATTAATGCAGAACCATCTATTTCTCCCTTCAAATCTGTCAGAATTTGTTTCATGTATTTAGGGCATTGCTGTTAGGTGCATATATTTATAACTATTACTTCTTGTTGAACTGCTCTCTTTATCAGTATATAATGATCATCTTTGTCATTATACACTTGATTTAAAGTTTATTTTATCTGATAATAATATAATGACTCCAGCTATCTTTTGGTCACTACTTTCATGGTATATTTTTTCCATCTGTCACTTTCAAACTACTTATGCCTTATAATTTAAGGTGTGTCTCTTCGATACAGCATTTAGTTGGGTCATGCTTTTTTATCCATTTTGCCAATGTCTACCTTATGTTTGGAGACTTTAATCCATTTATACTTAAAGTCACTACTGATAATGGCCTTTTTTTCTGCCATTTTGTTATTTTAGTCTTTGTAAGTCATACTTTTTTTGGTCCCTCAATTCTTTTATTAATGCCTCATTTCATATTTATTTGATTTTTTTGTATTGCACCATATTGAGTCCCTTCTCATTTCTTTCTGGATATATTTTTCATATATTTTCCTTGTGGTTACCATGAGGTTAAAAGTTAAGATCCTAAATATATAACAATCATATTTAATTTGAAACTGTTTTAGTTTGCCAAAGGGGCTGCCCATATAAAGTACCAGAAACCTGCTGGCTTTTATAAAGGAGATTAGGGGAAAGCTTACAGTTCCAAGGCCGTGAAATATCCAAATCGAGGCATCAGCAGAGATGCTTTCTCACCAAAGTCAGCTACTGTTGTTCCTGGCATTGTTGTCATGTGGTGAAGCAAGATGGCCACTGATCTCTGATCTCTTGGAGCTCAGCTATGAGCAATCAGGCATAGGGCTTGTCTCTTTCTGTGCCTCAGCTCTTTGAGCCTCTTAGGGGCTTCTGTTTTCCTGCAGTCCTCTTTTTCACATGGCAGAATCAAACATGTCAGCTCCCCTTTTCTCTGTCTGTCTGTCTCTGTGTCTCTGGGTTTTATATCAGACCCAGCAAGGGGGCTGACACTCAACCTGTGTCACACCTCATTGACAGAGTCCAATCAAAAACCCTAAAGTTAGGATCTCATAGAATTCCAAAGCGTATATCACCCCAAATAGTGGGGCTCCTGAGGGCTCTGGAGACACCCAGGTCTTATGTCAGGGTGGATAGCTCCAGAGTTTGGTGCCTTGCCAGTGGGCCCTACTTTGGAGTTTGTGCTCCTAAGAGTGACAGAATTGGACTCAACTATGTCTTCCCTGCACATGGCTCATCTGTCCCTTCTATCCAAACCTATACTTGGTGCTGGAGTTTGTAGGTGTACGTCCAGAGATTTGAGTCTTTGGGCTGTCCATGTGCCAGCTGGGCCTGGAACCTCAGTGGAGTTGCAACACCTACTCTCCAGTTCATTGGACTCACCCAGGACAACTGGCGGGGAGATGATGATGGACAATGGCCATCCCAGGAAATGGAGAGAGTCTGAGCTGCAGGCAGGATAATCCCATCCATCTTCCCCACTGGATATAAGACCCCTCTCAAATGGGGGTAGAGTAGACATCACCATCCCAGACTCCTCAGGATGGGGGTAAGAGCTATGGACTAGAGTGGACTTACTTGTATTCTACTAAAGACATATTGTGATTCAAGCAATGGAAGAAATTACAAAATTGATGTGGAGCCAGTGGCCACTGGATGCTCTGGGGGCAGGGAGAGGGAAAAGCAGTTGTAATACAGGAGCTTTTTTGGGACTTGGGAATTGTCCTGAATGATATTGCAATGACAGATATAGGCCATTTTATATTATCATATAACATGCAGAACTGTGTGGGACAGAGTTTGGTCTACAATGTGAACTATGGTACATGCCTAATGGCAAAACCCCAGGATGTGTTTATCAAATGCAATTAATGTGCCACACTAATGAAGGATGTTTATGTGGGAGGTGTGGCATATGGGAATCCCTATATTTTTTGTGTAACTTTTACGTAATCTAAGTATCTTTAAACAAAACAAAACAAAACAAAAAAACCTAAAGTAATCTTATCAAGTAATCTAATCAAAGGACCCTCAACCAATTTTAATGCAATCAAAGGGTATCATACCCATAGGACTAAACTAGTTCAAAAACATAATCTTTCTCTTTTCAGGATTCATAAAATAATTTCATGCCACAGATACCAACTTGACTTTAGTAGCATGCACATATACTGTTCCTATATCCCTCCATCTCTCCATGTTTTATATACATTTTACAAATTGTATCTTCACACATTGTATGTCCAAAGTGATAGACTTATCATTACTTTTTATGCATTTGCATTTTATCACTTGAAGGAAATAAGAAGAGGAGTTACATATAAAAAAAATTCAATTCAATAGTACAAACATTTATTTATTTATTTTTAAAGATTTTATTTATTTATTCTTTTATCCCCCCCTTGCTGCTTGTGCTCGCTGGGTCAGCTAACCACGCCGTGCGGGCGGGCTTGCCTTCACCAGGAGGCCCCAGGAACTGAACCCGGGGCCTCCCATATGGTAAACGGGAGCCCTACTGATTGAGCCACAGCCGCTTCCCAGACATTTATAATTACATAATTTACTGGAGGTCTTTATTTATTTTTGCCATTTTGGGTCATTGTCTAGTGTCCTTTCCTTTCAGTCTGAAGAACTCCCTTTATCATTGATTGTAGGGCAGCTCTAGTGATGAACTCTCTCAGCTTTTATTTCTGGGAATGTCTTGATCTCTCCCTCATTTTTTAAAAGAAAGCCCTACCAAATATAAAATTTTTCTTGGTTGGTGATAGTTTTCTCTCAGCACTTTAAGTATTTCAATCCACTGCCTTCTTGTCTCCATGATTTTTGATGAGAAATTGGCACTTATTCTAATTGGGACTCCCTTGTACATAATATGGTGCTTTTCTCTTGAGCTTTCAGAACTTTTTACTTGTCCTGGGCATTTGACAGTTTGATCAGTATGTGATGGGGTTTATTGTTCTTCAAGTTGATCCTGTTTGGTGTTCTTTAGGCTCCTGGGATGCACATATTCACATTTTTTGATAAGTTTGAGAGGTTTTCTATCATTACCTTTTAAAATATTTCTTCTGCCCCTTTCTTTCTTCTCCTTCTGGGGTTCCCACACTGTATAAGTTGGTATGCTCGATTGTTTCCCACAGGTCTTTTAGTCTATTTTCACTTTGTATAATTCTTTTTTTCTTTCTGTTTATCAGCCTGACTCATTTTTATTGTCTTTTCTTCAAGTTCACTGGTTCTTTCTTTTGCCAGCTCCAATCTGCTCTTGAAACACTCCTGGGAATTGTTCATTTTAGTTATTGTGTTCTTCAATTCCATTAGTTCTGTTTGGTTACTTTTTAGAAAATCTATCTCTTTATTGTGATTCTCATATTGTTCAGTCATTGCTTTTCTAATATCCTTTAGTTTTTCTCTGTGTTTTCCTTCATCTCCTTGTGCATATTAAATATATATATATATATATTTTAAATCCTTTTTTATGTTCCCAGTCTGGTCTTATTCATTGATGTTTTCATCCTCTTCCTTTGGATGGGACATCATTTCCTGTTTCTTTGTCTCATGACATTTTCTTGCACTCTGTACATTTTAATACTTCAAAAGTTAACTCTGAGATTTATTCCCAGAGATATTTACTTCTTGATTTTGAATTCAGCTAGTGATATGATAAATTTTCTTGGATGTCAGAAGCTAACAAAACCAAGCAAATCTAAGCAAAAAAAAAACAAAAAAAACAAAAAGCACCTTTCACCATCTTTGCAAATTGGTTTTGCATTGGCTGGTGCACTCCTTCATAGTTGCATCCTCTTATCAGTAAGGTCAGCCCAAAGTGAATGCAAAGGGCAGGGTTCTACCTCTCTTTTCTGGGTCTGTGTCTTGTCCTGGGTTTGTGCTTACTATTGGCATTTGGAGTACCTCTGTTTATAGGAGTTTGAATCCTACTTCTCCTTCCCAGGAAACAGATCCCCCACCCCCACCCCCTCAGGCATTCTACCTCAGGACTTAAAGCAGAGGAGCCTTTGCCTCAGGCCAGCAGCTCAATTATGTCTTATACGGCTTTTGTTTTCTCAAGCTGCTTTTGACTGTAGGACAAATTCTGGGAGGGGGGCACCCACGGAAGAAGTTTTCCAAGTCAGTCTTTTCTGCTGGAACAAGTTCAGAGACCCACAAAGGGAATTCTGACCAGCTCCAAAGTGCCCTGGGAACGGCTAAGGGAAGGACCAGGAAGGGTACCAGGAATTCCTTCCAAGACTTCCCAAAGCTGCACTTTCTTCACTGGGCACCTGCCCAGCAAATGTAGCCCTTGAACTGTCCTACACAGCTCTGAGGAAGTGTACCATCTTTAAGTCTCTTCAACCACCTTTGTCCAAGATAGTTTGGAACAACTGATGCCTCAGAGTCACACTCCTGGCATCCAAAGTAGCTAAACAAAAGCAGTTATCAGTGATGAGACTGCATCCCTCTTCCCTGCAGATCTTGAGAAAATAAGTTTGGCACCAGCAAGCTCCACCAGGGGCCCGGCCCCACTGCTGCCTATTGTGGGTGATGGTAATCGCCACTCAAGAGAGCAATTTTCTGCTATTTACCACAATTCACCAGCCTCTTTCTTCTGCTCTTCCCTGGATGCTGCACAGTGTTCTGCTGGACTCTTTCATTTCAAAACAGTTGATTCAGACAGTTCCTCCTTATTTAACAGTTATTCTAGTGGGGGGACTGATTCCTGGAACTTTCTACTCTACCATCTTCCCACAATTCCTGTTAAGCTCTTTCTTGTGAAAAAAGTAGGTTGATTTGTATCTCTTTTAAAGTATCTATGGTATCAGTATATGATGACAATTGACCATGATTTGGAAAAGTACTAAGAAAGCATTGAACAAAGGCAAAGAATTTCCTTTTTTCTTTCTATACTTTCTTCTAATAGCCTACAAGCCTTTGTTTGCTTGTTTATTTCTTTCAATGAACTTATATTTTATAGAAATCTAGTAGTTTCAATTTACTTAGAAATAAAAATTACATGATATTTAAGCAACAAGGGAAATAAAATTGGGGAACAATATCCAGAATCATTGTTGGCATTGGTGAATGTGGACATGCCATTCCTTGTATTGTGATCATAATGATTTTAAGGAGCTACTGATCAGGTTCGTCATACATAAAGATCTTTATGTTTGTTCCATAAATTTAATATTCATTAGCAAAATGCATACTTTCAGATTCTTAAAAATCTTTTAAGAACATGACATCTGAGTAGAAAAGGAGTTGTTATTGTCTAAATGTCATATTCCTTTAGGAGAAAAAGAGAATATATAGGAGGAATAGAAGATAAAAAATAAGCCACTGAAATTATTGTAATGAAACCCAAAGCCTGTAAAAAAATGCCAAAAATGATATACAATTCAATGTCTCACTTTCATCTTAACTTTACTCTGCAGTGATATTAATGATGTGCAAAAATAATTATGCTATCCAAATGAAATATAAGAAGGCTTGCAGGCTCCATTGAGTATAATTCAGTCAATAACAAATAACCTGATGTGCTCTTTCTTCCCAATTTAACATCACCACAGGCTTTCTTACCATTCTCTTTAGTAAGTTGTGGGCCATAAGCCAGAGAAAGTCCATTTACCAGAAAATTAGTTGCTGTACTACTTAAACTTTTGAATCTACTGCCTCACTTTTAAAATGCCTATAAAGATGCATGAAATTGAGTTCTATCAAAATGAAATAAAACTTCCAGTAATGGTAAAGGCAGGCTATGGACATTTCTGTCAACTCCATAGTATTTTAAATTGATAAACAGTTTTTGCTTGTTTGTTAGTGAAATGTATTGCTTTCAAGGAACTTTTTTTTTTAAGTCAACTTTAAAATATTTTAAACTGAAAGGAATGTTTTACAAAATTAGATGTGGAGGTATGTAAGACTGGCTATGAAGTCTAACAATGAATAAATAAATATTTTAAAAAATCAATACAGAAAGAAGATTCCATTCTGGAAATCCCCGGATTTCGTTGCCAACATCAGACAATTTTTAGATTACAAGAACAGGTGAACACATATTTAGGAGGTGTAAGATAATAGTATCATGTCAATAATATCTTCACTTTGAGTTTCTCTAAATATCTTGGAGATTATCAATCTATTTTGATATGTCTATGTAGAAAGGATATGCACTGAATTTCATTGGTACAGTAGTTTAGTGTCTTCTTCAGGTGGTAAAGCATGGTCAGAGATAAGGCATAAACAGTTCATAAATAAGATTAACAAAATAATTATGAGAGGCTATTTCATAATTAACTTGAACTCAGCAAGCTTATTTCATTTTTGTAGTTATCATTGATATACTGGATAGAAAGTCTAGGTAAATTTTATGTGGAAAAATAATTTATTGTAAGTTAAAATTATATTTGTTTTACACATATCATTTAGCATTTAGAAGCTATTTGTTTTACTTAAATGTCTCTCCAGAGCATTCATTAGATATGAAGAAGAGGACTACTAACATGTTGCCCTTAAACTTTCAGTTTGTGGAATTTTAAAACTTATCACTTGCTAATGACCATTTTGCTGTTTTCTTTTCATATTTCTTTTCTTGAAGTCATGTCTTACTTTCTCTAGCACACAAAACACAGAGAAGCAAACTTAACATTGAAGTCAATGTTCTCCTAACATACATTACCCAGTGCATAATTTTATTAGCCTGTAAAGTATAATTTGTTTATATATAAAATTAATAATAATTAAGAATTAAATTATAAATTTATTTATATTTTGAAACATCTACCAATGTTATTTTGAAAGTGTATAAGAGAGTTTGAGAGAAGAGAAAGAGTAAAGAATCGGAAAAGATGAAAACAACTATTGGGTAAATTATTTTACAATCACCAGAAAAGAAATGCTGTAAGTGAAAAATTTATAACAAATAATTTTTCAGGAAATATGCTTATAAGAAACATATGAGATTGATCAAAAGCATGGATGAAATGAAAATTATCTTTTTCATGGTATTAAGCTAATACATATTACATAAAATGGTATTTTTTCCCTTGGTCTATTTTCATGAACAATTTTAAATAAACCTATATAATTTTAATGGATCATAAAAGATATAAGTAGTCACAATATTTTGTTAAATATTTTTTAAAAATGTTGTTAAGCACAAATTTAACAAAATACAGAATATTGGTTGTAAAAAATGGTAGTACCTGTTTAGTGGAAAGCTCCATTGCTGAAATGATAGTTGGTTCCTAAAGAAGAAAAATAAATGTTTGTTCAATTTTTTAAAAAGTCATTTATTAACACAAGTCAGCAACATAAGTTTTCACAGAAGCAATGTAATTGGGAAGTAAGATACATGAAGGAAAGTACATGGAAAAATGTTAAATGAATGAAGCAGACAGTAAGAGCTTGTCAATGTTCTCCAGCCAAAGGCCATCAGGAGCACACCTTTACTTCACCAAGTTGAATTTATTGCTTGTTGCAATAAGGGAGGACACCTATCTTAGAGTTCTATGGGATCACTCAGTAAGGTGAAAGGACTTAAATGTTTAGTCTTGCTTGTGTTAGGTGATCAGGGGGACGGTTCAAGGAAGCAGGACTTTGCTCTGGATTGGATGCTGTCAAAATGCAGGTATTATTCTATGTTTCGGTATCTTTTGGGGATTGACTCATATGCCCCATAAAAGACATTTTCAAGTTTTAATCTGCTTTCATGTAGGCACAAATCTATTTGTAAATAGAAACTTTGAAGATGTTATTTTTGGTTAAGGTGTGGACTCATTTGTGGATAGGAACTTGGAAAAGTCTATTTGGATGAAGTAAAATTCTAGAGTCCTTCTAAATAAAGGAAATGCAGATTCAGTGATTCAGAAGAAACCAGCAGTCAGAAGAAGCCAGAAGTTAGTAGAGGCCAGAAGTCAGCAGAAATCAGAGCAGACACAGGAAAGAGATCACTATGTGATGGAGGATTGCTGGAACACTACAAACTTCAGAAAAAACCAAGCCATGCTAATACCTTCATGTAGGACTTCTAGCCTCCCAAACTGTGAGATAATAAATTCCCATTGTTTAAGCCAACCAGTTTGTGGTATTTGTTATAGCAGCCCTGGCAAATCAGGACAGTATCTTAATAAATCTAATTTAAAAGGAGGGAAGAACAGATTGATAAAGAGAGGAAAGCCGTGATTGGTAAAGAAGCAGCAATTGTACAGGAGAGGAGGCTATTTGGCCATTTTATGGGGTTGGACAATGTATATATATTTTTTTCTTGTGTCAGACATGACTACAGAGTGGTCTTGCTTTTGTATTGATTCATCATGGTCTTAGAGCAGCCTTGTCTGAGGTTGTTGTTCTGTGAAATTTTTTATGTTCAACTGGAGAGTACTGTGATCTGGCAGAGAGCACCAGATCAACTCCAACAACTAGGATGAATTGATAGCACAAGGCCAGTTTCCAGCTCTAAGGGACTGATTAAGCTCCTTTGAGATGGTATTTCTTTATCATTATTAAAATGACTATTTAATATGGAAAGACCTACCCTCCAGGTATTTGACAAAGAATATATCTCCAATTCCTATCAAAAGGCTGATATAGAGGAGAAATAAATAAGTTGGGAGGTAATCACTGACTCACTTCTGTAAGTATTCTATTGTTGTCTATCATGAGTGCATGTAGACATGAATAAATAAATCCTATTTTGATTGAACATTGACTACCAAAAGGCTATACACCTGACACCTACTGAGTAGTAGTTTATCACCTTTTAGATTAACTTTCTCTGCACTGCTCCATTCTGTCTTTAATCAGAGATAAACAAGGCTCAGAATGAGATTGTTTGTTTTTTAAAGAAGGGGCTGATGAGTAAAAGGCTTAAGTAGGTAGAATGACCTTAAAAGTCTTCACTGTTTAGGCTACTTAAGTTGAGCCCTGAAGAGGGTATAAAGAGTTAGACTCTAGAATCAAACTGTTAGGATTTCAAGTTGTGACTGAGATCTGGCCAGAAGAGTACTTTTGGTCAAGGAACTCAATCTCTTTTTTCTTCAGTTTTCTCATCTGATAAATGGGGATCATGGTATCATTCTCATAAGTTTGTTGAGAGGATTAAATGAGTTAATATATATAAACCACTTTACAAATTTGCTTGGTGCATAGTAAGTGTTTAATCATAAGTCTTTCTCTCCCTGTCTTACACACACACACTCCCATTTCCTTTTCTTTAATTTTTCTCTTTAGTCCTTCTCACTACCTTGAATGATATATATTTTACTTACGTATCCTGTGTTTTGTGAGTTGACCCCCCACACCCCAAAGCAGAGACTGAGGTAGGATCTTGTTTAGCAGGTAGGCAGCACAAGTGAGGGACTGGAAGAATAAGAGGAAAGAGGAAGAGCCGGCCAATAAGGGGGTGTGTTATGGAAGTTTCCAATGAGAGCGAGTATGAGAATAATAGAGAATGGCTTTCAAAATTGTCCACCTAGGTTATTACCAAGAGAAGTATTTTTTTATGGGCTTCCATCATTGGTTGCCCTGGGGGTGTTAAATCTGCTATATTCCCAGCTGTGATGCTTGTCTTCCTGCCTGCTGTCAGAGAAGCCCTGGGACAGAGGGCAGAAAGTGAAAGACTCACAGCAGATAGTACAGGTAAGGAGGACAGGATTTGAAGAGGCATATCAGGGGGGCATCTTATGTGTCTTAGTAATTGTCTCCCCCATTTGAGAACAAGGATTTGGCTGTTTAGGTCGCTAATACATCCCTAGCGCCCAGAATTAAGCTTGGTTCCTACAGTGGCTCAATAGATATGTGCTGAATGAAAGAATGGATTTTCTATCACTTTTCCCCTTCTCTTCTTCACCTTATACCACTATACACTGTTTCTTCCTTTTAATTTGCATATATGATAAAGACATCCATCTTATAAACCGTCTTTTCTTGATCCTTCTGGCTTATCTAGAATTTCTTGATAAAACAAGCTAAATATTTTATATGTACTGCCCTAATTGTGCACTTCCCATATAATCACATTTACCCCTCAGGCCACTGCATCCGCCCCTTGCTCTAGGGCAGGGGTACTTAACCTTTTTTGTTCCATGGATCCCTTTGCCAGTCAGGTGAGAACCATGGACCCCTTATTAAGTCCACACTATACTGTGTATTATTTAATAAATTCCTCACACCCGCACCAACACATCCCCACAAGAATAATGTTTTTTTTTGAATTTCAATTCAAGCTCATGGGCCCCTGGGTAAGAACCCCATAAGCTCTAGGGAGATAGCTTATTATCTTCAGAAGAAGATATCACTGATAAAGTGTGTATTGCCAAATGGACACCACTTGGTCTTTATTGTTATTATTGGGCTTTATTCTGTATGGCACATTGGACCACTTATTACTTCTTGACTGGGTTCTCTATTAAATTTGATTATGCCGTGGAACTCTTTATTGACTACTTGTTCATATCCATTTTCGCAATCTTCTTCTCACTTTTCAGCCATTTCTAACACGTTTGCCTTTCCTTGGCTGCCCTTCACCCACTGTTGGAGGTTTCCTCCTTTCCCTTGTGGTTTCATTACCCTCTATGTGCTTCAGAATTACAAGTCTTCAATTCAAATCCTGACATCTGAGCTAATAAAAGCATTTTCTTAACAAATTGAAGACAATCTGAATAAGATACAAATGAGGCAAATGATTTAGGATGTAAATTAATTTAATGAGATAATTTAGAAATGTCCAGTACTTTTCCATTTTTATAACTTAAATGAATGATATTAAATATTAAGCATAATTTGCTGTGGGAATTGGCATCAATCATAAAGATAACTATGATGAAAGGAATGTCTACCATGGTCTAATTTTCTCTATACAGGGGTATGATCTTTAAGATGTAGTAGTTAATATTCACTCCAGATTTACAGCTTTAAAAGACAAAGCTGAAGATTTTATTTAGATTTGTATAATACTTGACTCAGTTAACTAAAGAAGAAAATTTAGAAGAGTTAAGAAAATTATCCATAGAAACTCCTTCTATTCCAACTGTTTCATGTGTGAAGTGTATATGTAGTTATGTCAGCAGCTAACATCATGATTTCATGAAGAATTTCACAAAATAAATTTTATAGGCAAGATGTGAGGAAAATGCTTCTTAGACAGAAGAATTAACAACTAGTGTTAATTAAGCCAAAATTTATTTATGTCTAAGTTCTTAAAAAAATAGATGCAGCTGGTCAATATTAATACAATTCATGATCATTGACAATGTTAAAAATATCAAATATTTATAAGGCAGTTGAAAATGAATTATTGCATACATAAATTGTAATATATAAAACAAATCCTCATACACACCGGACTCTATTGTGTCATATTATGATTTTAACATTCTTAAATTAATATCCTAGAATCCCTTAAAGAAGCTTTATTTATTTTATAGACCACAATATTAATAACATTTTCAAATAAGATATGTTGTATGCTGCCTGTGGTTGAATTTTAATGGATAATATGTGAAGATGATATCCAGATAAAGAAGTTATATTTTTTTCTGAGAAATAGCTGGTAGTGAATTGACTTCCATTTAAAACAGCTTTATAAGCATTTTTTTTTTTCATGAAACACATTTCAATTGCAAATTTAATTGTCTTCAAATAAAAATGAAATGAAAAAACGTAGCATCCTTTCAAGATTTTCTATGGTTCTAATTTACCATCTTGTTTTTTCAGATATTTTAATCAAGCTGTGATTAAAGATGTGGAATTTTCAAGCATCTTAAAGATACTTTCATTTATACAACTAGTTACAATAACTACCATATACTAATAATCTTTATTAAAAAACCACTAAAGAAAGGACAATCTTCCTTTATGATGCTGAGATGAAGTAACTGAAGCTCAGCTGACTTTAACCAACTTACTCAGAATCACATAGTAACTATGATTGCAAGTAATATTTGGAATTAGATTTCATGGTTTAGTACCTAAATGCCACTTTGAATATCTAATGGCAATTCAAAGTAATTTCTAGACTCCTATACCAATGCCAATTTTATTTCACCTTTTAAAATTTTTATTCTAAAATGGAAATTTTTATTACAGAGGAGTATTTTTCTTTCTATATTCTGATTGGGATTTGATTTCACCCAGAATAAAAGTATCTCGGATGTAATTGAAACCACTGGAATGTTCCTGTGATTACCCAGGGTGTTTTCCTTAACCAACCTCAAAATACAATGGACAGAGTGCTGGCTTTAATTCAGGACTTTACATGAGGTTTGGTTATTCAGTCTAGCAAGGACACATAATGAACAGTCCCATGGAAATGATATTATGGTAAATGAACTGGCTGTTTCATATTAAATGTCTCACTTTTAAAAAATCCAACACCATGGTCCTAAATCTGTTCCTGTCTATTTACCTTGTCAAACTATCAGAGTGCTGAAAGTAACTCTATTTTATTATTTATTTTAAGTGAAATGACTTTCAAGGCTCACGTATAAACTCTGAAACTGTAAAATTTCTCTGCTTGTTTCACTGTATAAGGCAACCACTTTAATGTGTTGGGTTTTTTCTCCCATGGCAAAATTAAACAAAGTGTGACAGTGAAATATTCCAATTGCTAGACTGCAATATATGTATGAACTTTTCCTGATAGAATAGAATGCTGAAAGTAAATATTTCTCTAAACTCTGCCCAAATATGTTTTGTCTTCTTGAGTGCCAAAGAAATAGTAATGGCAGTAGTACATGGCAGAGAATATGGAAAAGAAATGGACATTTATCTATGGAAAGAGATGTGTTCCATATTGCAAACAATTTTTTTACAAAATCATAGATTGGTAAATAATCATTTCCACACTAGCACATCATTACCCTAAATACCACACAGATGTCATTCAATAGATATCACAGGAATAAATTGCTTGCGTACTCCTCTTGAAACTGTAAAATGCCAACAAAATCTAATAGATATTAAAAATTTGTGTTTTCAAGATTGTTGGCTTCTAACATCTTATGATTTTGTTAAATAATATAGCCTCAATTTGAAGAACTTATTGTACTAAAGAACATTGCATATAAACTTAAAATCCCAGAGATATGAGGAATTAAACTTAGTGAGAATACAGTATAACTACAAAATCAGGTATGTTTTAATTCATGAAATTCTAGAAAACAATTAGATAGAAAAAAGAACATTATCTTTAAAATGGCATGATAACAGCTAATACAATTATACAAGAGAAAAGTTAACAGTACAAATAGATAATGCGTTAAGTCCTTGAAACTATGTTGTATAACACATAAGACTCTGTAAGTTGCATGAGGGCAGGGAACATGTTTATAGTGTTTATCTCTGTTTCACCAGGAAGTAACGTTGGGCCAGGACCATTGTAGGTATTAATGTATGTATTTGTTGACAGATGAATTAATGAATGAAACTTCTTTTAATAATGTATGACAACTGAAGGGAAATTTGCAAAGGAACTATGAAAAATACAAGAGTAAGAGCCTGGGAAATAATTTAAAAATTCTTAAGATAACATTATTTTAGTGTCTTCTGATTTCATTTGCAACATCAGTGGCAAAATATATATATGTGGTTGTAGTTTTTTTGTACTAAAGAAGAACATGGCAATAAGCCGCATGATAACTTGCATTCCCAGTTTATTTTCCTAATACTCTGGCCCCTGATTTTAAGCATGGTCTCTCTGAGGAAGACCTTAAACTCTTTGCTTTCTACTAACACTTCTTTATTCATTCAATAAATGTGATTGAGCACATATTTTAAGCTTTAAGGAAAATACAATGAACACAATACAGCAATTTATTTATCCACCCCTCAGTGCTAAATCTGAATAGACTCTATTGTGCCTAATATAGTCCACTGGAAAATTTAATTTTTGATTATGTAGGCTAATAAATAAATGTGTAAATACTGAAATGGGACATTTGAACAAAACAATGGACATGTAAACGATAGGGATTAGTCATCATTCCATACCAGACATAGAATAGGGTCAAATTACTGGGTTAAAAAAAAGCCATAATAGCATTATGATTTTACTCTATTGAAGACTTAAACTGAGGATTAATAGAAAAGGCTATTGGGCAAACAAAGAAAAGAATAGGCTACCGGACATGTGACTCATTTTCAGTTTTCCTAAACTAAAATAATAAAACAATATCAACAAAATGTTGAGCATAGTGCCTAACAATGACCTTGATAATACACATCCAGTGTTTCTAATTCTTCCCAATGTCCATGTGACTTACTGATTGGGAAGCTTAGAGTGATCATATGTTTATTTCAAATAGAATTACCATGTAAATCTGTCTGGCTGAAGAGCCTGAGCACTTTCCACTAGAACATTGTTGAGAGGTTATTAAAAAAGGTTCTGTCATGATTTATCAATTATCTGTTCTCAATCCTAATCATAATTTGAATGAAATGAAGAATGTGTATTAGGAGTTTACCATAATATACTTCACTTTTTCTTCAAAATACTACTGTAAAGATAATGCCCTAGTGAGTTAATAAACTGGTATAGAAATTTGGGGTTAAGCCATGTCTTGGGAGAATTTTGCTTATAACTAAACTAGTGAATGAACCGAAAAATTTAAGCCAGCTCCTTCATTGTATAGATAAGGTATCTGAGACACCTGGGGGCTAAATATGAGCCTAGAAATTATGAGAATAAATCTATGTTTTTCTCATTTTCTGTCCACCAAATCATTCTAATTCTAGTCTGTTTTGTACTTATATATATATCTCAATATGTGTTTGTGCTATTGTTTTATCAAACATTTAAAATAACACCTTTTATAAGCACCTAGTTCTCAGTAATTTCTCATAATTAATTCTTATCAAGGTGTGCTTCAAGTCAAACTATTTCTATTAGCTAGCTTTCCAAAAGGAATAAAAGACACTTTTACCCCCAACTTGCATAAGTATATCTGGGATGTTTTGGTGATAGTCAGTGATTCAGGACAAAGAGACAAATATCTAAATGTCTTAAGTGTATAGACTAGCTCTCTATAACAAATTTGCTATCAGTGAGATAAAAATCTCAAATTTCCTTTTGCTAACAAATGATTTCTTTAAGGAAATATGATAAAACAATTCATGAATAGTCTTTAAAAAGGGCTGAGATGTCTTCATTTCCCTTTCATTCTGATTGTCTCTGCCTGAATATGTTCAGGGAAGGGACATACCATTCCAGTTTTGCCATAAATTGTGCAGAATTTAAGGGAAAAAATGGTTTGTTCATTGAGGTAACTTAAATAATATAAATTGTAAATCATATATTTTATCATTGAGAAAACAAAATATGAGCCAAGAATATATTTCTTTATATCTTTAGCATTTAACTAGTATTGAAAGCTTCAAGGTTTATTTTGACTAGTGTCTGGCTTTCTAATTGACAAGCTAATTAGAAGGGTATGCTAGACTACTTGTCCATACCAAGTTCAGTGTGCAGCTGTCCTGGGGAAAAGACGTACAACTAACTTGTTGACACTTAAAATTAAGCAGCACTCACCCGAAAAACTGTCATTTCTTCCAGCAAAACTTCTTCTAAATCATGCCAAGTTTCCTTAGGAATTGAAACTACTTTAAGAACGGTCCCAACATCTTTGAAAGAAAGAGGGGGTGAGGGAAGAGCACAACTTAAATATATCTTAACAGAGTTTAGTGCTAACAGAATCAATATTTGTTCCTAAAGAACATTCTTAGCCCAGTCTTCCTTTTTATTTATTTTTGTCACAACATTAGTAAACAATATATTCAAACTCATTTCATGCAGTTAGCTTTTAACAGTGAAATGAAAAGAACTGGGTTTTTAGAAATATATTAGGCTTTGAAGAAGGTTTTATCCTGAAGATATATAAATTTAAAAGAAATTAGAAGTTGGCTAGGTTGGGTTAATTACTTCTATTATTTAAAAAAAAAAAGTCTCTTTAATTATCAGGTATCTCGGAAAAATACCGAAAAATAAATTACCAATTTGACATGGCAGGTTTTTCCACTCTTTTGCCAAGTCAGGGACAACTATGAAGATGAAATATAGGTGTAAAATGCAAGGTATTTTGTCAAGTAGTCAGAGCTTCAGAATGTTAGCTGTTTATTCTCTTCAACTGAAATCATTAAGTATTCAGAGACTCCTAAACACAGCTAAATGACCAGTAAGTGATGAACAACAATAACCCAATCTCTCTAAATAAATACCTAGAATCACTTATTACAGTGGTTTTTTCAATAGTGTGCATTTTGGTTAATAAATTTTAGAGTACTAAAGGATTTTAAAATTCAGAAACATATCACAAAATGTTAAATTTAATACATTTTATAGATATTCCCAACATTATTCTTTTCTAGTTTTTGTTGTTAAAAGAGAAATTGTTTTAATGATAAAAGTTGTCAATTTCACTCTAATTTTAATTCAGAAAATATTAATTTTCCAGTATTTACCAATACGTTCCTATTCCTTGATAGAAGGAAGAACAGGGTCTTATTAAGTTCAAAAAGTTGTCTGTTCAATATTCTAGTTCTGACAAAATCCATTAACTGCCTCATTTTAAATCAAGTTAACATATTATTTGAGAAGCAAATCTTACCAGTACAGAATAAATTACACCAGAAAATAATTAATATATTTATAGCATTAATAACCATTTTTAAGAGACCTGCAAGATGTGCTGTGTCAGATCAATAAAGGTTGTCATGTGTCCCTTGTAAAGTTTTTATGAAGTCCTCTTTTAAGAGGCTCTTTCTATGTTTATAGGACCTTAGGCTACTCAAAACACCAAAGATTAAAGGTAAATTATGTTAATCTAGTTAGAACTCTGATCAGATCTCTAGTACCCAAACACAACTTTTGTCTGTGTTCCAGATCTGTTTTGCAGACTAGTATTTCAAAGAACTTCACAAAAATTGAATCGGATTACTCATCTAGGATCAATATACTATGATGTGCAATTGAGTTAGAAGATAAAATTACTGTAATCAATTTACTTTGCTGACAGATGATAGTGGTCTGTACTGATGGATACCCATCCACATCACCAGACATTCAGCATGCTCGTGAAATTGGTGCCTTTAAAACCAGCTTGTGAGAGGAATTAAAAGCTTATGGCAGTGTTTCTTTGGTTAAATAGCCAGAAACAACCTTTTGTTGCGTTGTCAATGAGTGAGGGACTTCTCAACAAGTGTAAGTCAGAGGTGAGGAAAAAGGCATGTGTCACATTATTGAGCAAACTTAATTACTCTGCAGAGACTTGTCTATAATGTGATATTGAATGATAAACTGATAATTATTGAAGGAAAAGATTAAAGGTAAATTACGTTAATCTACTCAGGACTCTGATCAAGTCTCTAGTAACCAAAAGCAACTTTATCTATCATCTTCTAAATTCTAGCGATATTTATAACCAGAGTTGATACTTGCAATTCACTGACTTTTATAATATTGCAAGAGATCAGACCCTGAGTTTCCATGGGATTCTTTATTTGATAGAAAAACTTTTTACCCATAAAAGTGGACTGCAATGTATTACTCAGAGCCTGACACTGTTACATCTGATAGCATAAGTATTTACAATTTCATTATAAAACTTTTAAGTCTTTATAGCACTTACTGCACAAGTTGCCATTCCCCTGTAGTTAATGCATTTTTTTCTCTGTTTCTCACCAAGTGAAAATAAATGTCGTTATACCAGGTTTCAGTGTAGCACTCACTCTGTTTCCCATTGATTTATGTCAGTTAACAATGTTAATGGAGACTCAGAATTTATTACCTTGGAATCTGACCCTAAGTAGCAAGTTTCAGATTTGTAACTGGTAATTTCAAAAATAGTATTATTATTAATAGGAGAAGGAAAAAAATAAAATATTTGGAGTGGAATTTATTCTGAAAATAGTTTATTTCTATTCATATAATTAGAAATGTGTTGTCAAATTCCTATAGAAATGGATCTAAAATGTATCTAATGATTCCTTGGGTCAGTTTTGTTGTTTTTCCCATGAAGTCTTTTTTTTTTATTTTCCACTGCATGGCAGAAACACAAATTTTGTTGCCCAAAATTAAATTATTGAATGGTAACTTAAATTTCATAAGTTTTGCATTAATATATTCTGGAACCATTATTAAATGCCTTGGGGATTTCAGGCATGGTTTTGAGCAATACATCTTTGTTCTACAAAGTCACTGCCCAGAGAAGAGTTATGAGTCAATTATGGACATTGATTACTCACCTAATAATTAGTTTTACTTATTTACATTTATCAACTTTTGATTAAAAAGGAAATTTATTTTAAATTAATATAAGTCAACTTGCCTTAAAAGATAACACATTTGTAGTGGTAGAATGGTTAGCTTTTCTAATAATTTATTAGAGGTTACCTATATCTTGAGAGTGACTATAAAAACTGCCTTCAATTCTTAGTATACTTAATTAAACAGTGTTCTAGAAGAAAACTTAATGCTGAAATAAAAAAAATTTACCTGTTCCGATAAACATGACATCATACTGGCCATCTTCTGCATCCACTCGATCTACTACAATTTGTGTGAACTGATAATTTACATCGGTTTTTATCATTATTGGTCGGTTATTAATAGGAAACACTGGATTGTACATGGCTGGATGACTTCTTGCAAATGTTATTACATCATCAGGAAGGTCCTTTGTAGAGTCAAACCCGCCAAATGTCTTACTGGGACACTATTAGGGTATAAGGAAAGAATATTTTTGATTAAAATCTGGAGGAATAGAATTATAAATTACATCATAAAGTATTGCTTAAGTAGTCTAGGAATACTTTTTTTGTTTTTTTCCTTTGTTGATTTTTTTTTAAGTTATGTAACTAATAAACTAAAAAATAATACTGCCATTTAAATTAGTAGATACAATATATAATACGTATTTCACATAAACATATCTTAATTCTCAGTGGGATTTAATTATATTATTGTTTATTATAATCAAAATTGCAAGTGCATCCAATGAATTTAGTGTATAGAAAGAGTCTGATGCCTTAATTTGTGACACTACCATATATTTTATTTATGTGATAGATGAAATATTTGCAATATGTTACAACTAAATGTAACTATTCATTAGATTAGAGAGACTCACTATAATTTTCTTAAATTAATTTTTTTCTATTGCATTATGCAAAAGTACAAATGCTTTCTTCAAACTAAAGTTTAATATAAATCACTTTTTTAAAAAAATTTTTTATTTATTTTTATTGTGGGTAAAAATAAAAATTCTCACAATACATAAAAACATTTGCAAAATGATATATAAATATATATGCATATATGTGTATTTGCTTACAAAAATGTTATTTATATATATATATATATATACATATATTTTAAGAGGTGCTTAGATTACCCAAAATATTACACAGAACCCACTGGGATTCCCATGTTGCCCACCTCCCACACCTCCCACCACATTTTATATTGCATTTTTTCTAACATAATCCCTGAAAAAAGTATCATAAATAATTTAAATAGTTAAAATAATTTTAGGGATAAGCAGAGGTGTTATTCAAAGTGTTAAGCAAAATGCATGACACAGAAACTGACCCATCACAATGGGCATGATGATCAAGCAGAACAGATGATGGCCATAGAGAACGAAAAGAATTCATTGGTGTGCACTAGCACCCTGGATAGAAACACTCCACATACAACACAAATAAGAAAATTCAGATTTCACTGTCTCTTTTCACTGCATTTGATTATGAAGTACAAGCATTCAAGGAGTGCTGTATCTCTAATCTCTTGCTTTTTTTTCCTTACACTTAAGCAATTTCTGCCATTTAATGTAAGAGCTTGGGAGCTGAAATGTAATTTGGAGAAGTTCCTGATCTTACTAGAGACTTGAAGGAGAAATCAATTGTCTTTGCTGTTACCTTGATAAAGATCATTAATAATTCATGAGAAATGAAATAAACCTGTTTTAAATTAGAGGAGTATATCTGTATGTGTATGCACATGCAAAAATATAACAAAGGGTTTACTTTTTGTTCATCTTTTAAAAATTATAAAATTAACTGTTTTACACATATCAAATATCTGTATAAAATATGGAAATAACATTAAACATATTTTTCATCACATTTAAAATTATTCCTGTGCTCACTCTTCTACTACCATTTAAAATAGTTTATAAAAATTTAGATATATGTGATTGAAAATTAAAGTATGGGATTTATATAGTTTATACTTTTATCTTACAATTTGTCTTATTCTCTTACCTTACTGTCCTTTTATTTTGTCTCTGGCATGAGCATGTAAGTTTTTCTTTACAAGAAAGAAAATATTGTTTTATGGACACATTGTTTGGAGGTCATTCAATATGTTTTCCCCCAAGTAGTGCTGATAGAATGACATTCTCATTTGGCACCTTTGGGAATTAATAAACTCTTTCATGTAAACTTTATTCACAAAGTTAGGTGCCACCTCCCACTGGTAGCCCTTTCCTAAACTCCAGTTTAGGCAATACTTTCTGGTTCTGTGTGTCTTTAGCACCTGTTGTATATCCCTGACTTAATTTCCTATGTGAAAATGACTATGTATGAATAGTCGTTGAGAAACACAGGCTTTAGAACTGGGGTTCTTAACCTTTTTTGTTGCATGGACCCCTTTGCCAGTCAGGTGAAATGAATACGACTCTAATTTATTTATTACATACATTGATAAGTGAAGGAAATGCTAGATTTCAGTTAAAGGTCAGAGAAAATAAAGATAATAAGTTGATATTCTTCAGTTCAAGCTCACGGACCCCCTGAAATCTTTCCATGGACCCCTTGGAGGTCCATCAACTCCTGGTTAAGAACCCCTGCTCTAGAACCAAACTGTATGGACCGAGTCCTGCCTCCATTACTTAATTTCTCTTTGCCTCAACGTCCTCATCTGTGAAATGGGAACAATAATTGAGTTATTGGGAATAATATATATTTATAAGTATAAATCTCTTTAAAAGTTTCCTGGCACACAGTAATTTCTATATTCTACTTGCTATTATTAATTATAAATATATTGCCTATATCTTCAAATCAAGAACTGAATTCATCTTTGTAACTCCAATTAGAAGCACATAAAAGAAACATCATCAAGTGTGTTGAAATGAAGTAAACTACAGTCAGTTTATATTTGTAACATGCTGGCATTAATTGACCATGGAGTCATAAAATTGTCCACCAAAAAAAGCAACAATAATTTTCCATTAAGAGATGGATTAAATATCTTATGTTTTTTTATAAACCTCATTTGACTTCTTACAATCAATAGATATTCCATCGTGTTCATTTATTCTTTGGAATGCCTACTTAGGTTTTTTTTTTTTTCTTGTCTAAAAGATCCATCAGCTAGAAGTATAATATTTGTAAAATGCAAACTTATCAAATTACTCATTATAAATAATTTTAGCCGTATAGGACAAACAATATTTAATATACAATGTATCTTACTTGAATTTAGGAGAAAAAACCCAAAGTAAATTTGTAGTAATGGCTATACTTCAAATGCAAAGTTTTCCATCATATAAGTTTATTTCCTTAAAGATTATTTAGGGTTAGAAAATATTGCTCTTGAATGGATGGTTCTATCCAGTTATTATATTACCTCTGACATCAGTTTGATGACCACTTCAAAATTTCTATCTTAACTAAGCTTTTTTGTTGTTGTTTCTTTTCTTCTTTTTTCTACTCTGAACTTCAAATTCAAAACTGTTTTTATTTTGCATTTGTCTTTTTTTTTTTTTTCAGACTGTGTGTGCCCAGGTGAACTGGAGGGAAGAGGTTGAGCTTGCCTGAGGCAGTAGGCAGTGTCTGTTAGAATATTTTGGCCCTACTCTCTTCTGAGATTTTTAAAATATCTTGTTCACATACTGAGGGTTGTGTCCCATTCCCATGTGAAAATACTGTCAGGGTTTATTTTTCTCTCCAATTTAAAGTGTGCAACCCTTAAGTAGAATGAGTCTACCCTTAATTGTTTCAACTCTTTTTCCAAGAAGATCATTTCCACTATATCCCATTCAGAAAAGAAAATAGGCTACCCACTCAGTTTCTGTTTCTCAGATATTATAGGTAATAGTAAATGATAAGCACCAAACTTTAATAAAATCTGTAAAGAACCTGTTTTTAAATGTGGAATTCCATGAAATCACAGAATATCTTTGACTTGCTCTCATCATCTTGGAATCTTTGTTGTTCATCATCTGTATTTAAAGTCTGTTTGTAGCTGATATATATTTTTTTACCTTGATCAGAAATATATTCATTTCATATTTTAAACACCTCGGCCACTTACCGTTCCTGGTCGTGGGTAGGGGACTCTTCCTTGATAAGGCACCCACTGATAGTTGGGACCATCCCTGTGAGCATATGGACCAAGGAACACCCTTCTCACATCACTCATGCTGTACATACACACAGCTGATCCCTTGAAGATGTTACTAACAAGAAACAAAAACAAACAAAACAGAATTTTACTCTTATACAATGCCAAGAGAATTCTGTGGATGGATATTGGGTTTTAAATTTTCAGGTATCAATTTTCTTAGCAATCTCAAACAGTGTTTGGGATTTCTTTAGTCATACATAGTATACGTCTTAACGTGCACAAGAGAACAAATTATGATGTCTTAAATATAAAAGCCATGATGAAATTGTTTTTAGTATTCATAAATATATACATTCATATTATACATTTTATTTTGATATCAGGTAGAAATGAAAATATAAACTTTGGTAATATGTTAAGCCTGCAAGTACCATGACTGAAACCAGGAAACTTTTAAACAAGCAAGAATATTTAAGAAGTTATTCTGTAAACTGAAATTCATGCAGAAAATGAATAGTCAATGTTAAATGATGTGTTACATTACATTATTTTTAACTCCCAAGCCACCAAAAGTATTCATTGAAATAATAGTTTGATTTTTGTGAAGGCATTTAAAATAATCTATTTCCAACACAGAAAATGATTTTAACTTAGTAGCTATTATACCCTAGTCAAAGTGGAGAATTACAGCAATTATCCCCATCGTTTTGCTAGGCAAAAATCAGGTATCTGAAACAACCTGGAAGTTTGTCACTGAGCTGCTACAATTTTCCATTTTTTTTTGCTTAAGTAAATACAGCTTAAGAAAAGGGATTCTAAAGACATAAAACAGTTGTGCACATTTAAAATATGGAATGCTTACCTTTTAACCAATCGCCATAGAAAATTATATATAAATCAGATCAAATGAAAAATATGTGTTCCTAAAAGTTTATTATTGGTACTTCTGCATATAGACAATGCCTGCTAGACTGCACCCTTCATTAGGGAAGGACCTTGCCTGGCTTCTTTTCTAGTACATCCATTGCATGTTGCTTGGTACTTAATGCACAGTAAACCTCAATAAATATTTGTATAAATAATAACATCTCATAATAGAATAATAGAATAAATAACAAATTAACTCTTGCTTCACACATCATAGGTTATAATCTTTATGTTACATCTCTGTTGCATTGTTACATATTTTGCATATTTATATATGAAATCACTTAGGATTGGAATATCTTACTCTTATGACTTACAGCTGTTAAGACTCACTCACAAACTTCCATCTCATTGAAGTAATTATACCCATTAAGCCAGTTGTTAATGGACTTCTCTTGGGAACTTGCTGGAAATGCAGATTCTCAGGCTTCACTCCATTTCTACTGAACAGAAACTCTGGGAGTGAGGCCCAGGAATCTGTATTTTAATAAGCTCTCTGGGCTATTATGATGCACATTCAAGTCAGAGAACCAATACACTAAGCAATGAGGAAGTAGAAGAAATGGATTAATATTTGTTTAATTTGTACCTCCCACTCTTTATTTTAGTTCTCCTTTGTTTTATAATAAAGAAAAGGAATTATTTAGGTATGGGAAATTGCATAGAGTTTTAATAACATGGGTTTCTTAATTTTTACATGTTATTTAAAAATTATTAAGTAAACATTTCCAAGCAATTTGTAATGGATTTAATATTTACAATCTAAACTATTGTTAACATTGCAGGTAATCTTTCTCTTAGTGCTATCACGGTCCTGTGTAGCAGAGAAGAGGGGGCAGAAGGGAAAAGGGGAAGAGTGGGAAAGGAAGGTTGAGGTAGAGGGTTGAGATTGCATGTGAAAAAAAAGTAAGTTTAAACCTGGTGTTCATTTACTGCTTAGTTGTAGGTTGTTTTTTTTTTTTTTTTTTAATTTTAATTGAATCATTTTATATGGTTATTTTCAAAATCCAGATTACAAAGTGGCCAATGCCAAACTAAGTGAAGACTATTAAAAAAAAAAGAAAGAAAGAAAAAAGAACGAGATTGAAAGTCAAAGCAAAACAGAGGATTTATTATACCAAATTTAAACACTTAAACAAACAAATTATAATTGGAACATATGGATTACTGTAGTCATGATTTTCAAAAGCACAAAAAACCAATTTAATAGTTTCATTTATGAACAATTAGCTTTCCCTAAACCTTTAAATTCCTATTTTAGTTGCAGAGATGTGTGCAGCAAAATTGTAGAAATGAATCTCTATGTGGAGTTGGTAGGAAAGAGTGCTGTAAGCTATGGCATTTATAGATGTATGTACTCCCCCAGATGTTCATGTCAACAGCCTGGTCAGAGAGATGGATTTCTGTGGAACTTCTTGTATCAAAGAATAATTGGACTTTTATTTTGTTCACTTCGCAATTGATGAGAGAGAGAGAGATTAGAGATCTAGGTAAATATAGAGTTTAGAGATAGAGATATAGAGGAGAATGGAAAGGAGGAAAAGAGGGGTATGGGGGGACTGGAGGAGCAATAGGGAATTACTTTAGTCATAATGGCAAATTATATGTATAGTGTTTTTTTCTACCTGTAGTTTATATCACTAAAACTCTTGCCCAAATTCAGATATCCATTTTTATAATATTCTACATTTCATTCAAATGTTTAAAACCAAAACTATACAAGGTTTTGACAAAATTTCAAACCATTTTGCTATTTGATTTATGGTGATTATATCCTTTGCTAAAATTTAGTAAAAAGCAAACAAACAAAATCCACTGTTTGTCATTGCCTATCTCAACCACCCAAGAACGCACAAGACCTTCAAAGTTTAAAGCAATATTGTATCTTTCAAAATTTCTTTTCACAAATTATGGATAGTGGGTAAGTACCTAAAGGCCAGAGATTTCTATGATAGAAAAAGTTATTTACCTGGAAGTTGTAAATACTCCATATACGATTGGATTTTTAGGATCTTTGGAATTCATTAGGAATACATCCTCTGTTTGAAAACAAAATTGGGGGAAATTGCATTTTTGATGGTCATTGCAAAATCTGAATAAGCTTTCTGTGTACAAAAACACCAGCTACTTACGCAATTCATCAAAATGAGTGTCAATGCCATTTGGACTTGGCACTGAGCAAATCAGACGAGCTTTGAGGAATGTTGTCCATTTGTTCACCAGACTTCTGTGTCCCCCAAAATCATTCTGAAAGAAACAGACATCTGTTTTAGGAACTATGCATGTAAAAGGTAATTCCAAATATTTCTCTTTTCCTTGTTTTTTGATATAGACACTAAATACAATTCTTCATTTTAAAAAAATTTCCATAATCATTTTAAATGACTAGATATAAGCCATTATAACTTCTTATTATATTGATGGCCAAATATTCACTCAAACATTATTCAAATAACTATTTCCAATAAACGTGTTTGGCACATAGTAGGCACTCAGCAAGTACTTATTGGATGGAAGACTAAATGCATGCCTTATAACTTATACTGAAAATACTCCCCAAATTAAAGCAAGCTAGCATTGCATATTTTATAATCAATAAGATTTTACAAAGAACCTGTGGAAAAAATATTTACATAAACCTTCATAAAGGAACCTCATTCCAGAAAAAACATTTTGAAAAAAGGATCTCCTCACCATAAATAAAACTTAGTTTTAACCTAAATGTAGCAATGAATTCTATTTGGATTGTAAATATTTACTGGCAACTATAATCTTTTAAAATAATATTTTATGTGCATAAATTGGTTTCCTCAAAAATATAGCACTGATTCATATTTTGCTTATATAATTTTATACACTGGAAGCTTTTTTTAACACTTGAGGGTAGTGCTTTTAACATGATGGTCTATATTCCGTGGAGAAAAGTATCTCATACTTTGCATATTTTATTTGTATATTCCAGATTTAAAATTTTAAAACTTTTAAATTTCCAATAATTGAATACATAGCAGGAAGTAATTGGATAACGGTTGGGGTAGGAGAGAAGCTACCCCAAACCCCTGGTATATATACATTTTAAATTTCATGATAGTGTTTTTAAAAGAAAGAATTTCATTTTAAGAAAATGATTGGACCTGGATTTTTAATTTTCTTGAGTTGAAAGTTGCTTTAATATATACTAACAGTTGGTTTTAGTCACATTTCATATATACTGCATGGTACATTGTATGAAAGAGTGAATAAGCTCTGTTATATCTTCACACTGATAATACTGATAAATCCATAAGTATATATTGAGTAGTTCCCTTATTTTATAAACCCGACATCACAATGCCATGTTACATCGCATGCTATGCCACAACATAAATGAATTACCTCAGAGAGATAAAGCTCAGAGCTTCAAAGCTATGTGTGTGTGCACACATGTGGGCATGGGATACTATGATCTCTTTATAAAAGCACACTTTAATATTTTTTTCTCTTAAATTTAAATTAATACTTCAGTTATTCTAACAACAAATATTCATTCAATACTTGTACTTTCTAGAAACCTTGCTAGGTCTGAGAATATAAAGAAGTGTAGGAATGTCATGATACTCAAATTAAATGAAAAAAAAAAAAAAGAAATAGGTTTTTCTAGAACTTCAAACCAAGATCACTTAATGTAATTATGAAATAATGCGAGTTACATCACAACTTCTACTTGCATATTTTGCGATGAAAAATTACTCAAAAACAGCTACAACGTACTTTCACTCATTTTTTACCATTTATATATTTGATATGGTCAGTCACATTTTTTAGCCGTGGTTTTAATTTTATTTGCACATGGATAGGTCAGGGAAAAAAAAAAAACTGTGATTGGACAATAACCTCCTCCTCAATGCTTTTCCTTTACCTCACCTTGCATATCTGACCTATTCTAGCGTGAGTGGCTTTTCCAGAGTGTTCTCCATCTATGGCATTTTCACGGAAGAAAAAATATACTTTGTTGTCTTCAGGATTATCACTCTCTGGAATGAGGTGGGCACTAATGAACCTTGGATCTGAGAGACAAATTAGAGCATAGATATTAATTCACATTTGAATAAATCATTCATTACAGTCCATTTTCACATTTCTCAACTTGTATTTGATCTATTTCAAGAAACTAATCTTTCGTTAGTTCACCTTTTTTCAGTACTTATGAATCTTTGTTCATTTTAAAAGTTGTTACAAGTCATCTTATATCTCAAAATCCATTCATTAATATTGTTTAGTAGGCTAGATGCAGCTACAGAAATCTTCAATGGGTCCACATGCAAATGCATTACTGGATTTTAAAATGCTTTGCAAATTGTAACATACTCTGAAATATTGCTTATTGCAATCACTATTATTATTCTTCCTTTGAAGTACAAAATAGTTTAAGTGAAACTACCAATTGGTCTATTCCAATTTCCAGCAAAGACAGGACAAAAAGGGAGAGGGGGAGATCCATATAAACCAAAAGAATAACTCCTTCCCTTTTCTCCTTCCCTGTTCTTCTCTGTAAATAGCAGCATAATTCTACTCAGGCCAAAAACGTTGGAGTCACACTTGAGTCCTTTCTGTCTCTCACATCCCTCATCTCACACCTATCCACCAGCAAATCCCTATCCATCCCCAATACTACCCCCTTCAAGGCCACCGTTGCCAGCCTGAATTGTTACAGTAGATTCCTAACTGGTCTCCTTGTTTCCACCTTACTAACCTCACTCTGTCTCTCCATATGTATGTCAGAGTGAACCTCCACTATTATACTTCCCTCTCCAACTCTCCCATATATTTCCAACTCACAATAAAATACAACATCCTTCCACTAACCAGAAGCATTTATGGTCTGATCCCTGACTATCTCTCACTAATCCTCCTCTACACTTCCTTCTCTAACGTACTCCTACCAGCAACAGCAACCACTTTCTGATCTCGAATATGTCAAGTGCTCTTAGTCCTGCCTCAATGTTTCTCTCTGTATAATTCTCTGCCCTCATATATTCTCAAGGTTAAATTCCTACTTTTATTCATGTCTTTGTTCAAATATTACATTATCAGAAAGACCTCCTTTGACTATCCTATCTAAAACACTGAAATCTTACTATTGATCATTCTTTTTATGCATTATTTTTCTTCCCAACGCTATTAAAATACCTGCTATAATAATCATACATTCCCATATATATCTGTATACTTTATCTCTCTATCCATCTCTATGGTCATCCACCCATCAGCTCATCTCTCTCTCTCTCTCTCTCTCTCTCTCTCTCTCTCTCTCATATCATTTGCTTCTTGTCTGTCTCCCTCCCACCCCAATGGAATATAAATTCATGAGAACAGGGACTCTTAATATATTTTGTATTCTTCTATGACCCCAGTTGTCATGCAGGGAATATCTGTACAAGGTGGGAAGGAAGGAAGACAAGAAAAAAGGATTTTCCAGATTATGCAGAATGTAGATCAGTGATGTTCAGAGCCCCACTTCAAAGAACATTTTAAACATATCTGGGCTTATATACTTGTGGCTCATAAAAGCTATATAAAATATGCAAAAACCATGGCTTTAACATGTAATGCACTAAGAATCTGAGTTTATCTCATTGAAAACACTTAGGATATTGCAGGCACTTAAATTCTTAAAATAATCTGCTTTTACTTCTGTGGCATATTATTTTACCAAGTTAACGATAAAAATAGGCACACACAGATCAGCACCACACCTAAGAGACGAGGAAAGAGAGCAGAACCCTGAAACTAGTTTTATCAACAAACTGTCCATGTTATTTAGTTCAGATCTTCACACCTGTGATTAATTATCATCCTGTGTTCTATGCTTGTAACCTTCTCTTAACTTTCGCTCTGGGACGGTGCACTTAGTATATTTCACAGGGCAGTACTTCACTATCCTTTTCAGTCAAATAATATGGACTTGATAAGTAATACAAAACAGATGAAATACTACCTATTCATATTTAAAGTTCAGTGGGCCAGTGGAATAAGAGTAAGAGAATAATTTTAAAGTGGTATCCCTTAGCACCTAGTTTTTAAAGGCACATAAAATAATACATTACTTTATATTGTTTGTTGTGAAACATTTTTCTTCACACATTTGTACTTGTATATCTACTTGCATAAATTTATTTGTGTGTATATGTTTTCTCATGAGACATGGTAAGGAGAATAACGAATGAATCACAGTAGAGATTATGTCACACACCAAAGAATTATAGATGAAGTTAGGATCCTTAGGAATTCATGAGTGTGTGTGTACACAAATCTATATTAACACACAACTACATGTGAAAGAACTCAGTTCAGCCTCTTGCAAATTTTATGACCTTTGGCAAGAACCCCTACTCACTGAACTCAGATTTTTAATATTCAAATTGGTTTTAATTCCATTCACCTTGTCCTCCATAAGCAGTTATTATAAAATTAAATACAGTATTTTAAATTTAAATAAGGTATGTAAAACAATGTGGTAAACTGTCAAATAGTATTATTATCATCATGATGAAATTAAATCACATGCTAAATTTGGGAATCTCATCATATTCTAGCTCTAGAATTTAAATTTTAAAAAATCATATAGAACTTCATTCCTGAATAACATTCCACTGTATGTATATACCACATATTGTTTGTTCTTTCATTGGTTGATGGACATTTGGGTTGCTTCCATCTTTTGGCAATTGTGAATAATGTTGCTATGAACCTCAGTGTATATATATCTGTTTGATTCCCTGCTTTCAGTTCTTTTGATTATACACCTAGAAGTGGGATTGCCAGGTCATACTATAATTTTATACTTAACTTTATGAGGAATTACCAAACTGTCTTCCACAGTGGCTGCACCATTTTACATGGCCACTAGCAATGAATGAGTGTTATTTCTCCATGTCCTCTCCAACACTTGTCTTTTCCTTTTTTTTTTTTTTTTAAAGCAACCATTATAGTTGGTGTGAAATGTTATCTCAACTTGGTTTTAATTTACATTTCCCTGATGGATAAGGATGTTGAGAATCTTTTCCTGTGCTTTCTGGCCATTAGTAGACCTTCTTTGGAGAGATATATCTAGTCAAGTCTTTTGCCCATTTTTAAATTGAGTTGTTTGTCTTTTTATTATTAAGTTGAAAGATTTCTTTATATATTCTGGATATTAAACCTTTATTGGATATGTGGTTTCCAAATATTTTCCCCCATTGTGTAGGTTGTCATTTTACTTTCATGATAAAGTTTGAGGCACAAAAGTGTTTAATTTCCATGAGGTTCCATTTAGCTATTCCTTTTTCTTCTTTTGCTTGTGCTGTGGCTGTAAAGTTGAAGAAACACAGGGTCCTGAACATGCTTCCTTAGGTTTTCTTATAGAATTTTGATAGTTCTTGCTCTTATATTTATGTCTATTATGAGTTGATTTTTATATAATTTTTTTTTAAATCTGTGAAACTGCATTACACAAACAGTAAACCACAAGTTAAATCATGGACTATAGCTAATAGTACAATTATAAGAATGTGCTTTCATTAGTTGTAGCAAATGTTCCACACCAATGCAAGGTGTTAATAATAGGATGGTTTATGGGAATATTTTATATGTGATTGCTTTTTAAATCCACAACCTCTCTAATAAAGGAAAATAAATCATACAACTTACTTTAATACTGCAGCAGTAGAGGGAGAATTTAATAAATATAACTGCCCAAGTTTTATATTTGTTCAAACATTTGAATAACTTAATTTCAAGTAAAGTCCAACCAACTTTTTTCTCTTTTTAAAATTTAATTTAATTTTTAATTATTTTTAAAGAAGTTTTAGATTATATAAACGGTACATAAAAATATATGGGATTCCAAATGCTCTATTCCCTCCCCCTCCCACACTTTTCCACATTAACAACATCCTTCATTAGTGTGGTATATTTGTTACAATTGATGAACCCATACTGAAGCATTGCTACTAACCATGGACTACACTTTATATTATAGTTTATACTCTGTCTCACACAATTTTGTAAGTTACAATGGCCTGTATCTGCCACTGCAATGTCATGCAGGACAAATCCAATGTCCCAAAAATGCCCCCATATTACACCTATTCTTCCCTCTCCCATCCCTTAGAACCTCTGGTGGCCACTGCCTTTACATCAAT
Source organism: Tolypeutes matacus (assembly GCA_026826555.1). Classification (NCBI taxonomy): domain Eukaryota; kingdom Metazoa; phylum Chordata; class Mammalia; order Cingulata; family Chlamyphoridae; genus Tolypeutes; species Tolypeutes matacus. Next base: position 35,248,129 of record JAKSZT010053770.1, read on the forward strand.
GATAAGACTTGTTTCATTGCTAGAATACTAATAAGTCTGTAGTAGAAAAAGTCTACTTTAGTCCATTGTTCATTCCCCAATCTTGAGGATTTGGGGATGGTGATGACCACTCTGTTTGTAATTGAGAGGGGGCTTAGATCCCATGGGGCAGATGGTTGGAACTATCTTGCTTGCAGTTAGACACACTCTGTTCCTTGGGATGGTCATTGTCCATCATCATCTCCTTGTTGTCCTGGGTGAGTCCAGTGAACTGGAGAGTAGGTGTTACAACTCTGTTGAAATTCAGGGCTCAATGGCACATGGACAGACCAAAGATTTAAGTCTCTGGGACATATATTTATCAAGTATAGTGCTAATTATAAGTTCAAATAAAAGGGACAGAAGAGCCATGAGTAGAGAACCTATAAATGAGTCTAACTCTGTTACACTGGGGAACATAAATTCCAAAGTAAGGCCCACTGACAGAGTGCCGAATTCCTGAGCTGTCTGCCCTGTTTATAGTTTCTAGATATCTCTAGAGCCCTCAGGAGCACCAATATTTGAGGCATCGTTTACTGTGGCAGTCAATGAGATCCTGCTGAGACTTGCATAAGTGTAACCTCTGGAATGACCTCCCGACTCACTTTGAAATCTCTTACCCATAAAAACTCATTTGTATTTACCATTTCCCCCTTTAGGTCAAGATCTTTTTCCAGATGCATTGCTAGTTGGTGCTTGGTAATAATCCTTCAGTGTCAGGGATGTTCATCCCCGGAAGACATGCCCCACGCAGGGGAAAAGGTAGTGTGTTTATATGCTGTTTGGCTTAGAGAGAGGCTACATTTGAGCATCAAGGAGGCTTTCAGGAGGTAATTCTTAGGCAGTAGATAATACTAGGCTAAGTTTTAATTTCACAAGAAAAGGTTTATAAGTACAATCATCAATGTCAAGGGCCTGGCACAATGGTTTGTCCTCCTTCACCGGACATTGCCCTTGTGCTCAGGGGATTCTTGCTGTCCTTTTAGAGAATGTAGCAGAACTCCCCAGGATAGGAATTCAATATTCTTTTGGTTATTGTGTGGAAATTCCCAACTAACTTTTTATTACATTGCAAATATGTACAAAACACTGTGTAGAAAACAAAATGAATAAGATATGTTCCTTGTATTAAAAAAGCTACAATTCCAAAAGAGATGCTAGGAGAACAAACATGTCAACAAAGAAAATAAGATTTTACATGTACAGATGCTATGTTCTTATAACTTGGTGTTTGGGGAAAAAAAACAAGGCCATATCAAGAATAATATTTTGTCCCTCTAAAGTACATGAGGATAATTTTTGTTTTACAAATATGGACTCTATGCATACTAACTAATCAAGTTACCAAGAACACTATTTTTGAAAGGACCTTCAATCATGGCCTCTGCTTCAATATGTGATACAACAGGAACAGGGCCTTCATTTTTAGGTAAATTGACAGTATGATATAGATACAGCAAAAACAAAAATAAAATTATATTGAGAAAATGAAAACCAAATTTATTAAATAAGAAAAAGGGAATATCGAAGAAAAAACTGTGATTTAATAATTATTCAACCCCTTTTGTCTTCAAGAAATTTAGTCTATTTCTTAACTTGAGAAACATCTTATTCTCATTTAAAATAAAATAGCCCACTACTTTATTTTAATTTATTTCTTCCAAAAATATATAACGGAGTATTGCTCTAAGATTTCAAATTTAGAAAATTTTCTCTTTGGTCAGAAATTCTGCTCATCATACAATTTCTACATCATCAATCCAACAATTTTTGCCTTCCCCTTCCTTGTTACATTTTATTTCCCTTCTTCCTTACTGTTCAGCCCCCTATTCTCAACACTCTAATCTGCCATTTCAATAGTACTCCTTACTATCCTAGAATTTCTTCACATCTTGAATCTCTACTGTGCCTGCCTCACAAAAACTCAGAATTTTTTTTCTCTTTGTGCCTATCCCTAAGCAAGAATGAAGAGAGTCATAAATCATAGCAAATGAATCTGCTGTAAATACAAGCTAATTATCCTAGACAAAAACCCCAGTGTTGCTCAAGAATGCTTTTATTTACTTCTAGTGACTCACTATAGAGTTATCATCAGCAACTATTTCAAAATATCCTGAGTTACTTCAAACTAACCAATGTACCATGTCTTGCTTTACTGTCCAAAGATAGCCCTGTTGTCTGCTGCAATGATAATATCGATCAAGGCCATTTGATAAGAACTCTTCTTTTTCCTTCCTTCCACAAATAAAGCTCACTTTTTTTCCTTCCTCTCTGGAAGAATGAGCTCTCCTCATTTCTAAGTCTATGGCCTCTCTCTATTGGCACTTAATACAATGTTCTACAGAATACTGACCCAAAAACTATTGTTGTTATTCATGCAATCACTCACCACTCATATTTTCATTTATTCAATATTTTCTAAGTACCTGCTCTATTTTCTGGCATGTGGGAGGTTAGGAGATATTATGGTGAAATGTTTTCTGTCCATAAGGAGGTTACTGTCTGCTAGGAAATGTCAACAACTAAACAGATCAATTAAAAAATATGAAAAAGGAGCTGAAAGAGGGATTCAGAAAGAATGTGCTGGGAAATAGAAGGGGAAATTACCCATATTTTCTTATATTTTTCTTCTTTCTCTCTGGGAATTTATTCATGTCCATAGCTTCAAGTAGCACCAACCTATTCCTCCTTTTATCCCTAGATTTAATTCTGGGTTTAAAAATTCTGGCTTAAATTTTTTTACCTAAATATCTCACTGTAACTTTAAGTCAACATGCCTAGCATGGAACTCATCAATTTTCCTTTCAAAACTGCTTCTGCTCTTACCTTTCTCATTTTGGTCAATGTCATCATAAAACCTAGATACAAAATATCATTTTCTCTTAGATTGCTTCCCTCTCCTTTACACTCTGTATTTATTCTCACTTATTCCTACCATCATTTTCACTTCCTTTTCCTGTTTTATATTCTTAATGCTGTGAGCACAATTAGTGTTTTTATATTTCATCGAACTGGTCTTCTACCTGTATTATCTATTCCTTTAAGCTATTTGTACACTACTACAGAAATTAACATGAATGCGTTTATACCATACATTTTCCAGAACAAATTTCAGGATATGGCATGTATCATATATTAAAATGTGACAACAGAAAGGACAAAAAAGGCTAAACTTACTGAGGCTAAAGAGTCCACATCACGGAGATCTACACCTATACTTGAGGCATGTCACAAGCTTCTGGCACATGAGGGAAACAGGAACCCTTGTCAGTTACATAGTTCACAGTGTCTCTAAGATACAAAATAAACTAAGGATATTCAGTGTTAACCATTAAGGAGCCTTGATATATGGCCACTGTTCCCTTCTTTAATCTCTGAGTGAACCTGCTCACCATTCTAGAACACACCCTCCCTGCTATCTTCATAAGTGTGCTGTTCCCTTAACAGAAGTGTTTGCTTCTATCCCTTTTATAAAAAAATAACTCTTATATTATCCTCATTTTCATACTCAGATTATGACAGACGTTTGCCTTAAATTTCTCCCCGCATCTTTCCTTCAGCTTCTCTATATAACAAAGTTATCCCCCTAAACTCATTTTGAATCTTTCTCACTGCAACGACCCAAATGTAGGCCCTTATCGCTTCTCTTCTGTCAGTCACTTTCAATCTGTTTTCTCTGCCTTCCTTCAAACCATCTCTACTCTCTCTCACCTTTTAGCACAAAAACGATTCCCTGGCACCTGATATATATTCCTCAGTTAGGATTCATAAAATTTGACATCATTTCTCATCCTTAAGGTTTTTGGAATGAGTTGAGCTCATCATAATTTCAAAACTGTTCAAGTTCTGGTTAAAGAATTGCCTAGATAGTCTTCTTTAAATCGCAGACCTTTCTAAGAGGCATTCAGTGTCATCCAAAAAGCTAACATTCTCAAAATGTTCTTTGAAATTTTATGAATATATTCTTTTAGCCTGGAAGAAGATTTTTTCCCTTTAAACATATCCTCTTGGATTAGATAAGTAATGCAATAAAATTATCTGTTTGCAATTTTTCAAAATTAGATTTCATCAATAGGATTTACAACAACATAAAACATATCTGTGCATTTTATGAAGCTAAAAACAATGCATATGTTGGAGTTCAGAGATTACCATTGTCCTGAGATGACATTGCCCAGCAATTCAAGAACTTACCTTGTCATCACACACTCCCCATGGAAAAAGTTTACCAAATTTCATTCAGATTGATCTACTTTATTAGAGCTCTTGAGGAACCTATGAAAGTTCATGGTTATCCAGGAAGGAAGCTATTCTACTTCCAGCTACTTCCATGAAATGACAAGCTGGGATGAAAAACCCAAACCCACTAGTTCTTACATCTGTGTTCTACAACCCATTAAAATGGAGCCTACCTGCCTCCAGTCTCCAGATAAAAATTCCAGATTTCAATGTGGCTAAGTCCATCAGAATAGACACATATATGCAGCTCTTTTCATAATTTAAACAGTTATAGCACCCATAGGTAACTTTGCAAATTGTAAAGTTCAGAAAATCCTAAGTGACAATGATTTAACAAATTCTTTGAACTTATACAATTGGAAAAGATTCCTTACTAGGGAAGGAGGAAGGAAGTCAACATGGCTGTGTATTAAAAAAAAAAAAAAAAAAAAAAGCTGAACATCAAAAGAAAGTAGCAAAATCTATTTAAGCGAGATCAAAGTGCATTAATCTTGCCAGCATAAAACTGTAATGTAAACACTATGAAAGGTAAATAGAGTTAGAAAGGATTCTCTCATCTGGCTGCCTTAAATGACATGCCTTTAGGGAAGAAATTTTTGTATTTACAGGTATTGTGGTACTTTTGCAATGCCCTGCAGAAGCTGAACAAATAATCATATTTAATAATCTGGGGCCAATGTTATGTGAAGCATGGAGTCTTTAGTCATGATAATAGCAGCAAACACTGAGTAAATACACCACTCATTTGTTTCTTTCCCCTTTATCTCCTTTACTACCCCCTTGACATTCTTCCACACCTCATCCCACAGATGGCATTTCTTGCAAAATTCACGTTTGGTCCCACCTGCCACTTGTAACAGTATCACTCTGTTGAAATATTTTTAGCAGCTGCAAATTAAACTGTCCTTCAGGTGCAATATCACACTTAATGAAAATGACACCTTGGCACAGGACACACGGCTGCCTTTATGATTAATTTGGCAGTTTAAGCTTATTTAAATAATGAACACATTTTGCTGCTCTCAGCATTAGAAGCATTCTGCATCTCTAGTACATCAACATTTTGACCAGCATTTGGCTGGACCTGTCCCTTCTGCCAATAAGCCCCCAAATGACAAAAACATACAGCTAAACTTTCAGAAACATTGTTCTGTAAAGGAATTAAATTTACAGAATGATTAAGTAAGGCTTTAATATAGAAGTTAGGATACCATATATATATATTCCATTTGAATAAAGTATGGAATGAATGAGCATAAACTACTTTGCATAATTGCTGCAAGGTCTAGTTAGTTTGACACTCAAACAGTCAGTCATCTCATAAACGAGATTAGGGGGAGCATAAGAGAAAAACCATCCAAATTATCTATCTCTCTTCATCTAGCAGGGGGAAAAGGGAGGCTTTAAAATGTATATAGTTCATAAAACAGTCATACCTACACATTTTAATTAGTACTCAAAAGGAGATCCCACTGACATTATCACTGTTTGTGAAAGGAACACTATTACTGTATACATAATAATTAAAAAGAAGCAAGTTCTCCTTTCACTGTACATATATAAACACTATTCTGTGATAGAAGTCAGAGAAAACTGGGTAGAAATCAGACTACCCCACATTTATAACTTCAAAGCATCAATTAATATCACTGAGTCTCAGTTTCTTTTTCCGTCAGCACATATCTCGAAGGGGTACTGGGAGAACTAAATTAGAAAATAAATATATACATTTATCAAATTTCTAATACACACACACACCTGGCATATAATAAGCTTTCAGAATTTCCAGCTCTTGTTATTTCATAATACTGTTTATAAAATTTTGGGAAATATCCTGCAAAAAAACATTTTTAAACTTATTGTTAATATAAATTTAATTAATGAAAACAAACTGAATCAAAACCTAGCTGATAAGGAAGCTATAAGCCTGTTTTAAGAAAACTGGGAAGGACAATGACAAATTTTGAATTATGTAAATTGTAAAATTCTATTAATATTTCTTATCTCACCACATCAAGCTTCAAAGTAATTACAAAACTAACTAGCTGGGAAATTGGCAATGAGGGAAAATCATCACCAGATAATGTCCATCTCACCAGGATGGCAGCCATAGTGACGGATTTCTTCCTCATTTAGCTTTGCGGCAACATTTGGGAGAAAAGTCCCAGACAATCAATACACCCGGAGGAAGAACTTCAAGCACATTTAGAATGCAGGGAATGCAGTATAAGTCATTTTACATTCTTAGCTAACAGCTTAAGCAGAGTGGATTTATCATTTCTGGCTATGGAATAGAGAAACCCCTGGTTGCCAAGAAGCAGGACTGGAAAAATCGTCAGATACTTAGCTGGCTTGAAAACTATGGTTGGTGGCAAGGCTCCAGGATGTGTAAGTTCATTGAGGGTGGTGGGCCACACTGTGGGAGATGTTTGTGTGGGATGTGGTGGGAGGTGTGGAAGGTGGGCAACATGGGAATCCCAGTGGGTTCCGTGTAATATTTTGGGTAATCTAAGCACCTCTTAAAATATATGTATATATATATATAAATAACATTTTTGTAACCAAATACACATATATGCATATATATTTATATATCATTTTGCAAATGTTTGTATGTATTGTGAGAATTTTGATTTTTACCCA